>JACGWL010000016.1:2651002-3326433 GCA_034509725.1 Sesamum angolense
CACAGATTACCTTCATTTTTTTGCATGGCGAAAAAAGCATTAATTGAACTATGAACTGCTAATTTTTAAAACCGTTGTATTTAAATTCAAAATCTATTACATCTGGAAAAAGCGTTTTTTCGAGAAATTTAGCTCCAGACAGATCGCAAGCGCAGGGGGGCGCGGGTCTGCGTGGAAAAACCATAACGCAATGATTAACTTGTTTTTTTGGCATGCGGAAAAAGCATTACAAAATTGAGACTAAGAAATTGACCAAAATTTTGAAACCGTTGTCGTTTACTTAAAAATAACTAACATCGAAAAAAGCCATTTTTCCGAGAAATTCGTCCGGCATGAGCGCGCACACGCGCGGGGGCTGTGGCTGGCGGAAAACCATACGCAAGGATTACTTCGTTTTTTGGCATGCGGAAAAATTACAAATTGAGACTATGACATTGACTAAAATTTGAAAAACCGTTGTCGTTTAAATTCAAAATCTAATTACCATCGAAAAAGCCGTTTTTTGAGAAATCCGGCTCCGACAGGTTGCGCAAGCGCAGGAGGGGCGGGTCGGCATGGAAAAACCATCCGCAAGGATTTAACTTTATTTTTTTTGGCATGCGAAAAAAAGCATTACAATATTGAGACTAAGAATATTGACCAAAATTTTGAAAACCGTTGTCGTTTTAACTTAAAATCAAACTAACATCGAAAAAAGTCATTTTTTCGAGAAATCCGGCTCCCCGGCAGGTGCGCAAGCGGAGGGGGACGGGGGTCGGCGTGGAAAATCATACGCAAGATTAACTTCATTTTTTGCATGCGGAAAAATTACAAAATTGAGACTAAGAACATTGACCAAAATTTTGAAAACCGTTGTCATTTTACTTAAAAATGAAATTAACATCGGAAAAAGCTATTTTTTCGAGAATTCGGTTCCGGCATGTGGCGCACACGCGCGATGGGGCGGTGGCTGGCGCGGAAAAACCATACGCAAGGATTACCTTCGTTTTTTTTGGCATGCGGAAAAAAAAGCATTACAATTGAGACTATGAACATTGACTAAAATTTTGAAAAACCGTTGTCGTTTTACTTCAAAATCTAATTACCATCGAAAAAGTTTTTTCGAGAAATTCGGCTCCGGCAGGTGCGCAAGCGCAGAGGGGCGGCGTCGGCGCGGAAAACCATACGCAACGATTAACGTTTATGCGAAAAAAGCATTACAAAATGAGACTATGAACATTGACCAAAATTTGAAAAACCGTTGTCGTTTCACTTAAAATCAAACTAACATAGGAAAAAGCCGTTTTTTTTAGAAATTCGGCTCCCGGCAGGTGCGCAAGCGCAGGGGGCGCGGGGTCGCGCAGAAGAACCTTACGCAAGTATTAATTTCGTTTTTTTGGCATGCCAAAAAAGCATCACAAAATTGAGACTATGAACATTGACCAAAATTTTGAAAAACCGTTGTCGTCCTTCAAAAATCAAACTAACATCGGAAAAAGCCATTTTTTTCGAGAAATTCGGCTCCCGGCAGGTGCATGCGCGCGCGCGGGAGCGGGGGTCGGCGCGGAAAAACCATACGCAAGGATTAACTCCATTTTTTTGGCATGAGGAAAAAGCATCACAAAATTGAGACTTTCAACATTGACCAATATTTTGAAAATCGTCGCCATTTTACTTCAAAATCAAATTAACAATGGAAAAAGCCATTTTTTTTTAGAAATTCGGCTCCCACCAGGAGCATGAGCGCGCGCGGGGCTGTGGCTGGCACGGAAAAACTATACGCAAGGATTACCTTCATTTTTTTGGCATGCGGAAAAAGTATTACAAAATTGAGACTATGAACATTGACCAAAATTTTGAAAACCGTTGTCGTTTTTCATCAAAATCAAATTAACTTCGGAAAAAGCCGTTATTTGAGAAATTCGGCTCCCGGAAGGTGCGCGCGCGCGCAGGCGGGCGGCGGTCGGCGCGGAAAAACCATACGCATGGATTAACTTCGTTTTTTTGGCATGCGGAAAAAGCATTGCAAAATTGAGGCAAAGAACATTGACCAAAATTTTGAAAACCGTGGTCGTTTTACTTAAAAATCAATTAACATCGGAAAAAGCTATTTTTTCGAGAAATTCGGCTCCCGGCAGGTGCGCGAGCGCGTGCGCTCTGGGTGTCGGCTCGGAAAAACCATACGCAAGGATTACCTTCGTTTTTTTGGCATTCGGAAAAGCATTACAAAATTGAGACTATGAACATTGACCAAAATTTTGAAAACCGTTGTCGTTTTACTTCAAAATCTAATTACCATCGAAAAAAGCCATTTTTTCGAGAAATTCGGCTCCCAGCAGGTGCGCAAGCGCAGGGGGCCTGGGGTCGGCGCGTCAAAACCATACGCAAGTATTAACTTCATTTTTTGGCATGCGAAAAAAGCATTACAAAAATGAGACTATGAACATTGAGCAAAATTTTTGAAAACCGTTCTCGTTTTACTTCAAAATCAAATAACATCGGAAAAAAGTCATTTTTTTGAGAAATTCGGCTCCCGGCAGGTGCGCGCGCGTGCGCGGGGGCAGGGGTCCGCGCGGAAAAACCATACGCGGGGATTAACTTCGTTTTTTTGGCATGCGTAAAAAGCATTACAAAATTGAGACTATGAACATTGACCAAATTTTGAAAACCGTTGTCGTTTTACTTCAGAATCAAATTAACATCGGAAAAGCCGTTTTTTTTAGATATTCGGCTCCGGCAGGTGCGCGGACGCGCGTGGGGGCGGGGGTTGGCGCGGAAAAACCATACGCAAGGATCACCTTTGTTTTTTTGGCATGCGGAAAAAGCATTACAAAATTGAGACTATGAACATTGACCAAAATTTTGAAACCGTTGTCGTTTTACTTCAAAATCGAATTAACATCGTAAAAAGCCATTTTTTCGAGAAATTCAGCGCCCGGCAGGTGCTCGCGAGCGCGGGGGAGGGGTCGGCGCGGAAAAACCATACGCAAGGATTAACTTCGTTTTTTTGGCATGCGTAAAAAGCATTACAAAAATTTATACTAAGAACATTGAGCAAAATTTTGAAAACCGTTGTCGTTTTACTTAAAAATCAAATTAACATCGGAAAAATACATTTTTCCGAGAAATTCGACTCCCAGTAGGTGCGCGCACCCGCGCGGGGCGGTGGATGGCTCGAAAAAATCATACGCAAGGATTACCTTCATTTTTTTTTGCATGCGGAAAAAGCATTACAAAATTGAGACAATGAACATTGACCAACAATTTGAAAACCATTGTCGTTTTTTCAAAATCTAATTTCCACGGAAAAAGCCGTTTTTTCGAGAAATTCGGCTCCCGGCAGTTGCGTGCGCGTGCAGGGGCCTGGGGTCGGCGCGGAAAAACCTTACGCAGGGATTAACTTCAATTTTTTTTGGCATATGGAAAAAGAATCACAAAAATGAGACTATGAACATTGACCAAAATTTTGAAAACCGTTGTCGTCTTACTTAAAAATCAAATTAACATCGGAAAAAGCCATTTTTTTCGAGAAATTCGGCTCCTGGCAGGTGCGCGTACGCGCGCGGGGGGGGGGTTGGTGCGAAAAAACCATACGCAAGGATTACCTTCGTTTTTTTGGAATGCGGAAAAACCATTACAAAATTGAGACTAAGAATATTGACCAAAATTTTGAAAACCGTTGTCGTTTAACTTCAAAATCAAATTAACATCGAAAAAAGCCATTTTTTTGAGAAATTCGACTCCCGACAGATGCGCGCGCGCGCGCGGGTGCGGGTGTCGGCACGAAAAAAACCATACGCAAGGTTTAACTTCGTTTTTTTGGCATGCGGAAAAAGCATTACAAAAATGAGACTATGAATATTGACCAAAATTTTGAAAACCGTTGTCGTTTTACTTCAAAATCTAATTACCATCGAAAAAAGCCTTTTTTAGAGAAATTCGGCTCCCGGCAGGTGCGCGCGCGCGCAGGGGGCCTGGGGTCGGCGCGGAAAAACCATACGCTAGGATTAACTTCGGTTTTTTGGCATGCGGAAAAAGCATTAAAAAAATGAGACTATGAACATTTACCAAAATTTTGAAAACCGTTGTCGTTTTACTTCAAAATCAAATTAACATCGAAAAAGCCATTTTTTCGAGAAATTCAGCTCCCGCAGGTGCTCGCAAGCGCGCGGGGGCGGTGGTTGGCGTGAAAAAACCATACGCAACAATTAACTTTTTTTTTTTGCATGCAGAAAATGTATTACAAAATTGAGACTATGAACATTGACCAAAATTTTGAAAACCGTTGTCGTTTTACTTCAAAATCAAATTAACATCGGAAAAAGCCATTTTTTCGAGAAATTTGGCTCCCGGCAGGTGCGCGCGCGCGCGCGCGGGGGCGGTGGATGGCTCGAAAAAACCATACGCAAGGATTACCTTCATTTATTTGGCATGCGGAAAAAGCACTACAAAATTGAGACCATGAACATTGACCAACATTTTGAAAACCGTTGTCGTTTTACGTCAAAATCTAAATACCATCGGAAAAAGCCGTTTTTTCGAGAAATTCGGCTCCCGGCAGGTGCGCACGCGTGCGCGGGGGCAGGGGTCGGCGCGGAAAAACCATACGCAGGGATTAACTTTATTTTTTTGGCATGCGTAAAAAGCATTACAGAATTGAGACTAAGAACATTGACCAAAATTTTGAAAATCGTTGTCGTTTTACTTCAAAATCTAATTACCACCGAAAAAAGCCATTGTTTAGAGAAATTCGGCTCCCGGCAGGTGCGCGCGAGCGCAGGGGGCCTGGGGTCGGCGCGGAAAAACCATACGCTAGTATTAACTTTATTTTTTTGGCATGCGGAAAAAGCATTACAAAAATGAGACTATGAACAATGACCAAAATTTTGAAACCTTGTCGTTTTACTTCAAAATTAAATTAACATCAGAAAAAGCTGGTTTTTCGCGAAATTCGGCCCCAAACCGCCTTCGGATAACTCGTACGAAAGTGCTCATGAAGAAGCATAGCTCATACACAAAATGATTTTTTTGGAAAACAATGAATTCGAACATGAACCATCCGATCTTTCCGGATGCGTGTTCAAAATTTTCGGACGCAAAATATAACTCGATATTAGTACAATTAATGTTTTTTGATACAAATATGATCCATCAAAATAAAAATATCATTCCACATATTTCTCTTAATTTTACAATGTTGTTTTCGTATTTTTCTCATTTTTTTCCTTTTATTTATTAATTTTTTAATAATTAAAGAATTTAAATAAAATATTTTTACGACTCAAAATGAAATCACTTCAGCAGGGCCACGCGCGCGCATTGGCAAGGGTCGGCACGGGCGCGCGCACATCGACAGGTGCCGGCAGGGCGATGTGGATGCTCTGGTACAACCTATTATCTTTTAAATTCAAATTCATCATCTCAAAATATCAAAAACTAACACTGTTCAAAATGCCATGCATAGGGCCATTTCTATTGCATTCCTCTTGTTTTTATGGAGGTTGGCAACCGTGGGGAGGGTTACAAGAACTAATATAGATGATGACCCATGATTCATCAGGTAAATTATATATTTGAAAATTCTAAATAACATAGTAAGTAATTAGATTATAGATTGGATAGCACTTTTTAAATTGCATTGTTTTATTGTTATGATAAACAATCAAGGTTCTCTTCTAGCTAATCAAACACATGACTTCACTAATGAGATTGAAGAAGTGGCTCCTGAAGTAGAAGAGGAGCAAATTGATACACTGCCATCACCTCCAACATCTACAGGGTTTAACAAATCCGGAAATAATTCAAACGGTAATATTATAACATCAAATTTATCTAAATTTCTTCTCTAAATAAAGAGACAACAACCGATATTGTTAGAACGAATACAATTGCACAATCATGGCAGGCATTGGCGGCCTAGCAGTAGGTTACGTGACCTCAATGGCAGGTACATTTTCAAATCTATTCTCCAAGTGTAAGAATAAATTGTGACTTTATGAGATAATGGTTTCTGTTCCCATGCAAGTACTAACAAATGAAAAACATGGTATCATGGTTGGTGAACATTTCTTGAATTTTGAGTGTCTCTTTTGAATAAAGCAATAGTTGTTTAGATCCTAACTCAAATGATGTCCAACAATAAGGCTGATCAAGCATATATAATAGCAGTAACTAAAATTGCAACAAGTTAGTCTCTTCACACCCCTTCCTGGCCGAATTAAGTGACAAACAAATGATATTTTATTTCCAAACATCTAAACCTCCAAGGAAATTTAAATAAAAACCCAAAACTTACCTTAAACTTCAACTTAGAGATATAAATTAATCCGCAATAACAGAACATCTCTTACTCTATTTCCTAATCAACTAGATAGACATTGGATAATGCAGAGCTCATGATCTGACGAGAAAAGAAAAACTTCAACTAGTGTGGATAGTTTTGATTTAATAATTAACTAAATAAAGATAAAAATCATAGAAAATAATTTGACAAAAAAAGTATTCAACATATTTTTACTTTATTCTTCTTCAGAATCTTTAACTTTTATCTCGTAATTAATTATAGCATCCTAAAGTTTAATTGTCTATACAATCTTATGTTTGTTATCTCATTGCTTATCATGTGTTGTTAATGTTATTTGTTAAAAAATTTCAACAAAAAATCTGACAGTTCTCTATTACATTTTAAATACCATTACATACATATACAATGTCACGCCCTGGACCACGGGTTATGACATGACCATGCCACTAAATAATTATAACACGAAGCCATCATAAAGCAATAATCCTAATTTTTGACAAAGAGATCAACATCATTATGAAAGGGTCAAGCTGAAGAAAAAATAGAACTCTTGATCTTTTTATTTTTCTACCTGAATTTTTGAAAAAAAAAGTTTGAACTCTTGACAATTTTTCTAACATGTGAAGACATGAGTGGAAATACACACGAAATACTACAATAGTAGGTTATAACTATATACCATTAGCATGTCAAATTTTGCATATTTTTAGTTATACATGCTTATTAAGCAATAAGTAGGCATGTAAACAGGAGGACTAATAGCCCTGCCTCAGTACTTACTTCTAATATCCCGTGATATCTACAAGCAAAAACTCAAAAGTTATCAAGATGATTCCTTACTTACAGAAAGCAAGTATAAAGAAGAAACATTTATTGAATGCTCTGAGGGAGATAATCGAACCTCCAAACCATCCGCTCTTGTCATCACGACACTGGAAACACTATACACTAAACGCTTTGAGGTGGACTTACTAATATTATGGCTCTTTCCTTCTCCAATCCATTGGCCATGAAAAAGATGCATCATTCCTGGCTACTATAGTTCTTGCAGTTGTACAAGCAATAGCAAAAAGAATTGGAGCATTACTAATTCGATGGATGGGAAGAAGGAGAATATTTTTAACTATATATTTAGCTATCATTGTTCCATTAGTACGTCTACTTCTTCCTCTCATAAAAAATAGTTATTTGTTGTTTAGTTGCATGATTTTCACATGCTATACAATTGGACTAGTTTTGCCACAAAACTCATATTCTTCAAATTTTAGCTAATATAATTGTTTGATTTTCTTACAACATTGTAGGTGTGCCTTGGGATAATTTTCCACCTAAATCTAGAACCACGACATCATTTGAAACCCCAAAGGGCCAACATGCCATTGTGCTTTTAGTGATATATGCAATACGCAATGGAATTCTTACAGGGGCACGCGGTTGGGTGGATTCAAGATTTCCACAAGAGTGCACCACTGTTGCATCTATCTATGAGCTTATCTTAGTCTTATCGAGCACTTTCATTGCTAACCAACTCTTCCTCCATCTGCTTTGCGCGTTAAAGGAATATTGGACCTTTTTCATATATGCCATATATTGCCTATGTATGATGTGCTTCACACTAATGTTTATTCCGGGAACACTTGGTATAGCTGAACATGCTTTGGTCAAAACAATGTAGAGCGAGCAATGGTTTTGGAAGTGGTACATGCGATGATCCTAGGTAACTTGACCTTTCCTCAAAAATACAGGGATTAAATTGTTGTATTTTTAAAAACACAGGGGGATAAATTGCTAAAAAAATATTTATAGGAAGGTAATTTGCATATTTACAATATCACATGGGGTAAATTACATTTTTCTCGTTTATAAAATGAGAGCCCTCCATGCTCTAGGTACAACTTTTATTATCTTAATATTTTTTATGACCTTAAGCATTCATTTTCACGTTGACATGTCTAACTTAATTGTCGAAGGGCTATAATTTTAATATTTTAATGCGGTTTCTACCCTATAAGTTTTCTATTGTGAGAAATCTACACGTTTTCATACCTTTTCGAAGCATATATTGATATAAAAGTTAAATCACATCAAATTCCTATAATTTGGACAAATTTCAAGAACGATTATGTGTAAATCAAGGGCAAAAGCATTTTAGTTCATGAAAGTTTTTACTAAAAAAATGAATAAAAAATGAATGTAATTTGAAAAAAAAAATTAAAACGTTACCTATATAAAATTACCAAATGCCAAGAAGCATTTCTGAAAGGACAATTATACTTTCCTCCCCCGATATTTCATATAATTACATATAAATTATTGTGATTTGAAAATTTATATTTAATACTCATGATGTTTGCTTTTATTTATCAAATAAATTTTTTGTGGTCAAAATTTACTAAATTCATTGATATTAAAAAAAATTAATGAAAATCGATATTTATCCTCAATTGACTTATTAATGCCTTATTGCAGGTCAGACAAATCTTTTGCAACTAAACCATTATAACTGTAAAGATATATCTCCTCACATGTATCAACGTGTAAAGATGTATAAGGGTAATTCGATCATAAGAATATTTAAATTAATAATAAGTCAATCAGTTGGAAATATAGATTTGCGTCTGATTTTTTTGTTAATATCATAAATTTGATGAATTTTTATTAATGAGTGAATTTATTTGTTAAATAAAAGCAAATTTTAAAAATATTAAATATAATTTTTTAAATTACAAAAAATTATATATAATTATATCAAATTTCACGAGAAGAAAGCGTAATTATTCCTTTTTATATAGGAACAAAATCCAAATGAAATAAGGAAATGAAGATGGGAGACGCCTTTTCTAGAAGCAAAACAGTCTCACACGCAATGAAAAGTTCGTGCATGCCAAATTATTGGCGACTTCTCGATGATGTCTGCTGCTGCTCTCTGTTTCCACACACACGCATACACATTTCTCTTTTTGTAAGATTAACATGTGGGCTATTTTCAATTTCCACACCAACATTAATAATACCCAAATTTCCAAGAATCTTCTACCTTTGTGTTGTTAATGTTTTCATTTTTCATTAGTTCTCGATTATCTAAATAGTAATTAAAGTTCAAAGTAAGTTTATTTAAATGTATTGTCTTTGAAAAAATACGTTGATTTAATATTACAATTCAATATAAATATAATCTTATTTATTAATTCAAATATATTCTCAATTCATACAAAAATCTATACCAATCGAGAAACTTAAATTTTTCAGTAACACATGTTTACCCTTTGTGTTGTAATTAACAAGAAAGCACCATGCCGATGACACCTAACTCAGTTACCAGAAACCCAATTTAGAGTGCAATGAGGCAGTCAGAAATTAATAACTTGGACTTTGAATCTCCAAGGTTTATATGTTCGGTCAAACTTCATTTGAAATATTTAAAAAAAAATTAAGGTATTTAAAGTATTTTGAATAAAATAAAATTATTATGAAAGAAGTAGAAGAGAGCTCTTTCTTTTTATAAAAGAATTTCTGACTATTTTATTATAAAAAGTTAAGAATTTCTGACTATTTTATTATAAAAAGAATTTCTAACTATTTTATTTTAAGATCTTATAAGCTCATAAAGCTTCTCAAGGTATATTTTAATAGATTTTGAAAAAGTGTAAGCCTAATCTCTAAGTTAAAAGCTAATACAAGCTGACATCTTAACTCAGTTCAGTGGGCTTCTGCATAAGCTCATTATTTGAATTCTTTATACAGAAACATAAAAGACATTTCAAAGGGTTATGATTCAGCCGTCAGTAGCCCACTTGCCCTAAAACCCTGGATCCTACTACTAGCCACAATTCTGATTCCCATCAAAGCCAATTCGAGAATTCTAATTTTAAATTGAATTTGATCGAATTTAAATTAATTATATAACAAAAATAATATATTTATTATGTGATTAATTTTGATTCGACTAAATTTAATATTCTAAGTAAGAATTTTCTGCCAAATTCCTGGTTTCACTTAGAGACGCTCCTCTCCACTTCTGATATTGGGAAAAATTATCATCAAGAAAATGGTTTGACAAAGACCTGGAGAGGACTGTTTCTCTATAAACCAATGAACTGAATGCTGGAGGGATGAAGGATTTTCATAATGAGGAGATATGATAAAAGGGGAAACGCCGATAAATAACACAATAATGTTCAAGCCATACACGCATAAACTTAAGTAGCATGCGGGAATGCAACAGCAAAATGTTAAACAAGGGGAAGTACAAGCCGACCAAGCTCTTCAAACTAGCGTCCATTAGTAAAAGTCCCGACTAAAGGTACTAGATAAGCCTCGTCCACATACAAGGGAAGAGAACCCAAAGTGATTTAACACGTCGAGGTGGAGTTACAAGCATGCTTCAAAGGTTTCAGAACCCTCTTGATCCAGCATCTGAACAACCTGAGCAACACCGGCAGCAAGTTCTTTATTGATCGCACCATCAGGCATATCAAATGTTCTCCTCCTCATGGACAGAGATTTTCCTGGGGGTTGAGGGTCCACAACATCAAGCATTGCTTCCAGTTCATCCACCATAGACTTTTTTGCAGCTCGGACCATCAGATCAGCACCCTAGGGGATAGATAAGAATAATAATAGAACAAATGAGCTTTGCTATTTAGGGAGCACCCAATATAAGCTTCCAAGAGATGAGCTATTATTGTTCAACATTGGAAGATAATAGAAACTCGAAATTCTGCAGATTCATTATAACATAAAACAGAGAAAGAACATCTATATAATTGATAACTCAATGAGGAGATACTGGAAATGGATTAGCAAACTCTATGCAGAAACAACTAGTTCAGACTGAACCTTGATCACTCTAAATACAGAGGTGTGCCACCATATATCAATATGGCTCTTTATGCCAATTATATATGAAATCACATGTTAACGATAACCATCATTTATTACCAGCTTCTGTTGAGAAGTGATAAGGAATACTATATGCCCAACAACAATTTGACAAGACAGATTACTAAACATATGTTATTTTCAAAATAATGGTTAATTTTGACAAGGAAACATAAAAGGCAAAAGTAGGCACTTTCTGCTACCTCAATGGCATCAACAGTGAGAAGTAACACGATGATCTTTTCGGAGAACCTCTGACGCTCTTCTGCTTCGCGGGCAAGACGACGGCGGTAAGAGAAGTTGTTGAATAAAGCCCTGAGCTCCTTCAGCTTTGTCTTGGCAATGGCCAGCTCACGAAGTGCACGTAGAGACTGAGACCTTCGGATAAGATAAGCCCGGAAAGTCTTCTGAATCAGAGCTGCAGCATCTTGTGGAGACAACTCCTTGCGCTTACCCCTTCTCTTTTCTACTCTCTTTTCAAAAACCTGTCACCATAAGGTATGACATAATCAGTACACAGACGAACACAAAGTGTGCAGATAAATAATCTTAGAAAAAATGTAGTTCAATCTTTGACAATTAATATTTTCCTGGGAAGGGCATTATGGTCCCTCCAAGAGATCACTCTTTGAAATCCATGTGTGCCTTCAAAGAATAACACCACTAAAGAAAAATAAGCCATTGAAGAACCTCAAAGCAAAATGGTAGATGGACTATTCAAATTACTGAACCCAAATCAATAAGCACAGAACATGATTGGCCTAAATAATATCTAAATAAGCCAGTATCAGTTGATCGACATACAAGAACGATGCATAGACAGGAATATTAGAAGTCATAAATCAAGGAAAACTAAACAGGTAACAACCTTTGCAACTTAGATAACAATGCAAAGGACACAGAGTTGTCTCCCTTGCCAATTTGGTGAACAGAATATACCAATTATGCTCGTCTTACTTATGCATACTTGGTATACAACATTTAGGTTTCACCCCACCCAAATTTTGCTTTAAATCTTGCAAATCAGTAGAGAATTAACACCTTTGTTATCTTCCCTACACTCAGTAACTTTCAAATGTTAATGATCACTAGCATAGAAATCATTAATAAGATTTTCCATTTCAAGATAGAACCAAATGGATCTCAATCAACAATAACCATTGATCTGAAACCAATCAAAACAGTCTTGCAATCTAAACCATCAATCTAACACATTTAGACAACAGCAAGCAACAACCAACAAAATTTTGCACGGGCAAACAACTCAACCTACTATGATGTAAGAATCGAATTAATTAATGCCTCATTAATACCAACCTGCCTCAAGACAATGGCCCCATGGGCAGAGGGCTCTTCAATCTCAACAATGCGAGTTGTGGACCCCACTGATTTACCCTTTCCCTTTCCCTTCCCTTTCTCACATTTCTTTTTCTTCGTCTTCTCCTCCGATTCGCTGCTACTGTCTCCACTGGACACTTTAATCGTGTACGTTTGCTCGATCGGCAAGCTTTCACCGCCCTTCCTCTTAATCTCAGCAGTCCACTTGTAACTCTTCTCTGGCCCTTTCTTCTCGTCCTTCCCATCCTTAATCTCCGCCGTCCACTTGTACTTCCGGTCTTTCTCCGGGCTCTTTATCTCGGCGGTCCATGTGTACTTCCTCTCCCCAACCTTCTTCTTCTTACTCTTCTCCTCCCCCACCAGCCTGTTAAACCCCAGCTCCAAAGCCGAAACACGATCGCTGAGCGTCTGCAAGTACAGCTCACCGAGCCCGACCCGGCGGGTAACGCGGCGAGTCGAAGTATGAAAAGGGGTTTCCTCGATCTGGATCAGATCGGTGATGGTGTCGAAATCATCCAGCAAAAGAGGTGGGTTCGGAGTGAAGCTAAGCAGGTCGAGCTCGTCTTCAACAATGGGGAATGAAGGGAAGGAAGGGTTTAGCAAGAGGGCTCTTGGTGGGGTGAAAATGGAGGTCTCCTTGAGGAAGTAGGAGGGGGAGTGATCAACAATCTCGAATCTCCTGAATCTACTCATTTTCGGGTTCAGTCAAGAAAATTCTTCGGTGGTAATGACTGATAATCTCTCTGTGATTGTATTCAAAGTCTGAGATGAACGGAAAATGGAGAGAAAGAATGATGAAAGGGGAATAAAAGGGGGGCTTTAGTGAGATTGATGTTAGAAAGAGGGGTATAATTGGTATTTAGGTGGATTTCCTAAGACAAAGATGATGACGAGGAGGACTGGAGCTGTCCTTTTTTCTTCGGAATATATAACATTGGTTGGAACTTGGAAGCTTTTGGACAAAAGTAGGGCTGAGGTACTATTAATGCGGGATAAAATTGTCCAGAATTTATTAATTATTGAAGTTTTCATCATTATTTCTTAAATAAGAATTAAATTAAAGAAATCTTCAATTATCTCTTATTTTTGGGATAATTTTTTAAATTAAATAAAAATAGATGAAATACCCTAAATTATCAATAATATAATATATTCACTTTTAAAATTATATCAATTAATTTGACTTTAAATTTAATCCTAAATTATATTTACACGCTCTTATTATTATTATGTTTAATTATATAAATATTCATAATTTATGTATACATTTATTGAAATCGTAATTATAACATGGTCAAAAACCTTATACAAATGCCCCTAGAAAAACCTGTAATTTTGCATAAAATTGAGTGTTTGTATATTATATCTATTTTTGGGGGGTGATAATGTGATTTATCCAATAAATTAAAGAAAGCTACTCTCCACCATATTAAATATATTAATCTATAAACCAATGTAATGACATGTACTTTCACATTTATCTATTGTCATTAAATGTTTATATTAAAATTTAATATTGCATATTGTAATTTCATTCACATATGTGTACTTATGATGTAGACAAGTTTTTTACATTAGTTAAAGATAATAAATTTGAGTGTCTTATAAGTCCTAAAGCTCTATCCTTCTAACAAGGCAAACATAACAAGAGACTAGTAGGCTCAAATTGGATAATTTCTTGCATAGTGAGCCACGGATCGAATTGTTAGTCACATCATTTGACGTCGTTTGTGCGAATGAAATCAAAACGAATAATACCTTACTCAACAAAACATCGGTCTAGTTGCAAAACACATCATTTGGTGCCCGTGTGGGAATGAGACCATACGTCCATTCCAATCCTCTCGTTCAGGACTGATGATATAGACAAACGTTTTACATTAGTTACAGATGAAAGATTGAGTAGTTTATAAATCCCAAGTCTCCTCTCCCTAGCAAGGTGAACATGATAGGACAAAATCGTGTAGCTCATCTCTATAAAATATAAGGCAAAGTAAATAATACCTCGCTATGGGTAGTTCGGCTAATTCTATGAAATGAAGCTAGAATATAAAATAACTCATACAATGAAATATCAATCGAATAACAAGTTTCATCAATTAGGTATATCGATTTTTTCAAAAAAAAAATATAATAAGATAAATTTCGTACTCTTAAGATGTAGTATTATTTTGAATTAAACTTCTATATTGCCCAATCTTTTCAAGCCACATCACTTAGTTGAGGTTAAAAAGTGTGGTGGGGGTAAAATTGGAATTTGAAAATTAATCGTGAAGCCAGCTGGATAAAGAGCGTGGCAATGGTGTTCCCCGCGTAGGGAGGAAAAATTTTGGGACGGAAAAGGGGTTGAGGCGGAGGTATAATTACGAAAATATTGGGATAGAAAATAGAGAATATTGAAAGAATATTTGGTGGTACATTGATTGATAGTTGATAGGGGAGGAACGGAACACGTGGGATTTCTGACTCTCTCTCCACATCTTCAAATAAATAAATTAAAATAATCTCAATCCTAATTTTATAATTCAAAAACTATATACATTTTGCTATTTTATGTAGGAAAATTGGTGTTTCAAAAGATAGTCACAAAGATGAAATATTTTGTAATAATATAGATACGCCTTCCACATCAGTTGCGGACAAGAAATTTGAATTTTATAAGGTCCAAAAATATCATCACTCTAACAAAATATCTTTTCAAAATAAGATCGTGAAATTTACATGAATTCAAAGTGAAAAATACCTTGTACAAAGGAACGTTGATGACGTTATAAGCCGCATCTATATAGATGTATAGTAATTTATTTAATTACTGACCTCTTATCTTTTATTTCTAAAATAATTCGCTCCCCTTAACAAGATCATTAATTTTCCACCACCTTTATACAATAAAATTACAAAAACAACTCTAAGATTTTAATCTATTATATGCAGAAACTTAAGTTATATTTTTAATAAAAACGAGTTCGGCATACATATTTATCAACATCAATATGTATATTAAAAATTCAATTCAGAATCCACCGTATCCATGAAACACCATCTACTTCAATAATATATGACTAAGTTTATTAGAGCATATGATGTATATTAATACTTTATCTGATTATATATATATATTCAAAGATTTATTAAAATAAAATATGTAAGTGAATAGCCTTAGCATAATAATAATAATAATAATAATTCCATAAAATGAAGAGTGTTTTGTGGGGAAATTGGATTCGGTATTGATGGGAGGAAAGTGATTTGATCTGATCTGACGTCGCAATCACATGGGTTTCTTAGTAACGAGTTTGTCTTATTCAATTAAAGTTGTTCATTGTTCAAAAAGGTTGTAAATAAAGTAACCCTACCCAAAAGTGTTGCTCACTAATCACACTATATTTGAAAAGTGTGCTTAATAGCTCTAATATTACAAGTATTGATAATTAAAATTAATCAACTAAGTAATTTCTTCTTTTCAACAATCTAAAAAGACTATTTCCACAAAATGTAAAAACAATCAAGAGAGTTTTGGGTACAAACCAAAATTTTAAAAGTAAAAATCCCATTCCTGCAGAAAGGAAGAAAAAAAAAGGGACATCTTGAGGAGCAATCAATCCACGTAATTTACCAGCAGTAAAATTTTCTTTTCCTTTCCCAAATCAAACAATTCTAAACAGAATTATCCCTTTTTATGATCTGATTATTACTTTTTTTTTTGTTTTTTCTGTTTATCATTTCTTGAATTTTCGGAGAGATCCATCCTGAGACGTGTTTCGTCGGTGAATTTGCGCAATGCCCTCTGGAGATGGATCGACGAAATCTTCTACCAAGACATCCACGAAGCCCAAATGTAAATTTCTTTTCATTTCTGTTTTGTTGGAATTGTGCATATGTTCTTGCAAATGTGCAATAATTTCATGTAATTGTTTCTGCATTGCATCTTATCTCTGTAATGTTTTCAGCAAATCGAGAATTTACCGTAGATAAAATAATCTCACAGTTCCCGGCAAACAGTATTTCTTTGACCATCAACCTTTATAGCTTTTAATGTTTTGATTATGTGCAATAATTTATTTATTATTATTGTTATTATTATTATTTTTTGTGGGGTGGGGGGTTTGGAGACTATTCGAGTTTCATCCTGCATTCATCAAATGATAGAGTGCATGTTTGGGTGGAATGAAATGTGTTTTCGGACAAACTCAGATGATGTGTTTTTTTTGGTTCTCCAGATTCAAGGTTTACTCAGCAAGAACTTCCAGCTTGCAAGCCAATCTTAACTCCTGGACTGGTATACAATCTCGGCGTTATTGCATCTGTGTTTCCATTTAAGGTTTCTTGATTCATAATTTCAATGTTCATTTCTTCTCATCTTTTTCCAGGTAATGGCAGCTTTCCTTATTCTTGGCCTAGCCTTCATTCCAATTGGTCTCTCCCACTTGTCTGCTTCCGACAGCGTAATATTCTCCGTAAATCGTATTTCTGTGTCTATCTGTCTCTCACGGTTACTCTGATATACCATGTAGAATGTAGAAGTACTATACATGTTATTAGTTAGCATGAATTTATTAAGCTCAAGTGTTTGATATGTATACAATGTGATTGAATTATCGTCGTTTGCTAATGTATAGGTGGTTCAGCTTATAGACCGTTATGATGAGGCTTGCATTCCTGCCGACAATTCCAATCCTGAAGAAGCAAATGGTAAGAGGATCAGCTACATCCAGGATGACAAGACAGACAAAACCTGCACCCGGAACTTCACCGTTAGTCTAGTTTTCCTGATTACAGTGTTTGAGTTCAATGATCCCTAACTTGTCTGATTCTTGTTTCTACCTTGATTTCACGATGAGACGGTTGGATGTCACCCCAGGTCCCGCAGAAAATGAAGCAACCTATTTTTGTGTACTATCAGCTCGATGAATTCTATCAAAACCATCGCCGGTTTGTGCAATCTGTTTAGGTTTTATTTGTACCGGGTATTATAAGATATCATGACAAACTGTACTTAAAATATACTAGGAATAGATCAATTGTTCATTTAAACCATTTTTGCGACTCAGAATTCTGTCTTGATGCAGATATGTAAGAAGCAGAAACGACCAGCAGTACGGGAGTGCATCAGCTGAACGCAAAACAGCAAATTGCGATCCAGAGGCGGAAGTCAACGGCAATCCCATAGTCCCTTGTGGCCTTATTGCTTGGAGCTTGTTCAACGACACGTATAGTCTCTCGAGAAACGATGTCGCCCTTCCGATCAACAAAAATGGCATTGCATGGGAAAGTGACAAGACCAGTAGGTTTGGGTCTGATGTCTACCCAAAAAACTTCCAAACTCGAAGCCCCATTGGTGGTGGGAAACTCAATGAGAAAATTCCTGTAAGTCTACTCCATGTTTTCTTTTACATGAGTTTCCTTGTCGAGGAATTGAGATTGATCTGTCCATTTGCAATGTGAGAGAGTGCCCAAACAAATCTGGATCCTCTTCGGCTCTTCCCTTGTAGAATGGGCGAGCTTATAAGTTCTTTAAAACATCTTATGCTTAAAGCTTATAAAGAGTGTTTCCTAATTTTTTAGGAAAAAGAGCTTATAAGCTCCAAAGACAGGATGTTAGGAGTTTGCGCTCTCCTTTCCTTATACTCTTCTGTTTATGCTACGGCTTAAGTTACAATT
Organism: Sesamum angolense; assembly: GCA_034509725.1. Taxonomy (NCBI): domain Eukaryota; kingdom Viridiplantae; phylum Streptophyta; class Magnoliopsida; order Lamiales; family Pedaliaceae; genus Sesamum; species Sesamum angolense. The sequence continues at coordinate 2,669,166 of JACGWL010000016.1, forward strand.
TGAGCAATAAGCTTGTTTAGCATTCCTATCCAGCATTGTACAATAATCTGTTTGGCTTTGCAACAGCTGAATCAGCAAGAGGACCTTCTTGTTTGGATGAGAACAGCAACGCTGCCGAGTTTCAGAAAATTGTATGGCAGGATTGAAACAGATCTTGAGGAGAACGAGATAATAAAGGTAGTGATACAGAACAATTACAACACCTACACTTTCAGCGGCAAGAAGAAGTTAGTGATTTCGACCACGACGTGGATTGGTGGGAAGAATGATTTCCTAGGCAGGGTTTATGTCACGGTTGGCGGAATTTGCTTGCTCATTGCTATAACTTACATCATCTTCTATCTCGTTAAGCCGAGGTAACTAGTTCATCGACTTCTTTTCCTTACATACATTGTCAGCAACTCTTGCGGATTCATACATGTCTGTCATGTAAGAAATTTATTGAGATACTTAATAGCTTATTTTTCAAAAAAAAAAATTTGAACATCTTATAAGCTGTAAAACCATTTTAGAAGATGTAAGAGTTTATAAAATTTTTAAGTAAATTTCATTATCTTGCCTGTTCGGATCGATCTTTCTGCATGCCTTGTGAATCGCCCAGGAAACCTAATTTTATCATATTCCTGTTTTGTTATCATACTTATCGACTTTGTTCGGGAGCTAAAACGATGCATAATCTTCCTGCAGGCCTTTAGGGGATCCGGCATACCTGTCGTGGAACAAAGTTCCGGCATCTAACTAATTATTTTTCAAAGGCACACAACGAGATGTCTATATGATGCTTCTGCCGGTCATCAACATTTGTAACACATTAGTCTAGGAAAATTCTAATGACTAGGTTTGGTCGAATCAAATCAATCAAATGACAAGTAGAGTGTGCACTAATTACATTACTGAATGTAGTTTTTTGTCACATGATTAGTTCAAATTTGACCAAACTTGATAGAGCGACCAGTGTTAGAACTTCTCGTTGATCCTAAGCAGATCTATCTACGGTTTCACAAAGGAGCTATTTTATTGGAAGAGGAATTTTTTCAAAATTGATCATTGCTTGTGTCTTTTATTTTGATTTTCTTCAGTCATGTAAGAATTTTCAGTTATGCGTACTTTCGATGCCCTAAGGGGTGCATTTGGCCTGATGAATTTGAATTTAAATTTGAATTTTAGGAGATGAATAGGAGAAAATATTTTAATAATTATATTTGAAAAAGAATTTAAAGTTTATCAATATTCAACAAAAAGATAGTTCAAAACATTTTTCTTTTAATATGAGAATTGAAGAATTTGAAATCATTTAAATTTTGAGTTATCCAAACACATTCAAAGGTGTTATTATAATTTAAAATTCATAATTATCAAATCTTTTAATTCAAATGCATTTTAATTGCATTTGACTATGATCATGCCCATTGTCCAAAATTAGTCCTTCATTTTCCCCCCGCTTTATTTTTTGAGAAAACAACAAAAATTTATAGGCCTACATTGCAACAATGATCCTTGAAATTTGGTTTAATTACAAATACTTCATACTTTTTCTAAAATTATAAGTGCGCATCTTAATGCTGTAATTAGTATTACAAGTATACCCTATTCGTGAGTAAAAAATTACAAAAAAGATCACGTGAATATAATATTAGGGAAGTCTTATTTATAGTCATCAATGGTCAAGTAAGGTCGTAAGGGATATAGAATGAGCTCGTAAGAAATAATTCACGTATCCAAAATTATACTTGGAATACAGAGGGTAAGTATGATTTTTTTTTTTCTAAATTAAATTTGGCAGAATCAACGCAATCGCAGAGCAAATTTTGATATACTTGTTATGTGATTGGTGGCAGTTACACGTCCGGCCAAACTGGATTTAGGTTAGAATTTATGGGGATAGTATTTATAATTAGACACTAAATATATTAATTCCCATATTATTAATTGATATAAGAAAACAATTCAACAGAAAATAAAATAAAGTTAGGTATAACTTGTGGATAATTAAGCACTCTTGCACCTATGTAATTAATCATGTTAGTCATACAATGGAATTATGAACAAAAATAAATATCCAGACAGCATTTGATTTGACTATGTGGGAGGAAGTTGAAAAGCTTCATACCACATCAAATGATCTAAGTAAGAAACCAACTCCACCATGCAGATAGCCCCAGTAATCATCCCACAACCAAACACTCCACAGTAGTTCCCCACTTTCCCCCACATTCTCACCTCCTCCTCCTCCGCTGCCGCTTCTATCTTCACATCCTCACCCTTCCCCATGCCACCAAAGAACTTCTCCGGCGACTTTTCGCCGGGAACTTTCTCCTCCTGGGAATTTGGCGGTCCCGATTCGGCAACGGCGTCGTTGAGGAGCGCCTGAGTGCAATCTGAACATACCGACGGCGTATCCTCCAGATTACTGAACGCACCAGTTCTGTACTTGTTCCAGTAGCGAAACTCGTCCTTCAGCCCGGTGAGTCTCTGTCCAACTTCGCGCAGTTGGCCGGAGGTTTGCGGCTGAGAGGCAACCTCCGCCGCGAGGAGATTGTCGAGGAAAGAGAAGCGGTTCTCGACATCTTCGAAGGACAGTTGTCGGCGCGGGTCGGAGATTGTGGTGTCCAGCGGGAGGCGGAAGACGTCGGTGAGTTCGGATTCCAGTTCGTACAGTTTCTTCTGCAACATGGCTGATCGACTCGCCATTTTTTATTTGCAGTTGTTTCGATTTCCTGTCTTCCAATTCTGCACTGTTATTACTTGAAAAGTTTTGTCTGTTCAGCCGACGCCACGCTTCTCTTTTTGGCGGTTGGTGCTTGTCTCTACGAGCGGTTATTTTCGTCGCTTCGAACATTAAGTAATAATTTTAAAATAAAACTAACGACAATATATTAAACAATAATTTTAGAATCATAATTAATATAGAATAATTATCGAATTAACTTTACTGATAATTACACTGTCATTTTTGAAATGTGATATAATTACACATAAACTTTTGCAGTTTGAGAATTATATTTGATACCATAACATTTTTGTGTGCTTAACATATACACCATTCATTAATTACAATTAAAATTAACAAAATTAATTTGAAAAAAGAATCGCATAAAAATCGATACTAATCAAAATTCACTTGTCTTATTTTATTCAAAAAATTTCGAGTCATAGGGCAAAAATTTCGCATCAAACAACTGAATGAGTCAGGCATTGGCGTGCATGCATGCTATGTCACTCCACTCTCTATATATATACCTCTGATTTTCACTTCGTACTACAAACGATTTCCACTTCATCACCACCACTAATTAACAGTTAATAAATTCTCAAAATGGCTCCAATAACAAGAACTCTCTCCTCCGCCACCCTCCTCCTCCTCCTTCTCAGTTCACTTCTCTTCAGCTCCTCCTCCGACCTGGCGGCGGTGCCAGCCCCTCAGACGCTGTCGACGAAGGAAGTGGGAACAATCGGCACTTGCAAGGTGGATACGGCACCGTGCTTTGACTTGTTCCGGAACTTGATGCACTGGACGTCGACGTCCGACACCAAGCCGCAGACGTTTCACACCTGCTGCCCCATCATCTGCGGCCTGGCAACATTTGAGGCAGCGTCGTGCCTCTGCAGCACCTTCAAATCCTGCTTTTTTGGCATACTGATTGACTACCATTGGTCCATGAGTATGGTCATGAATTTCTGTGGATTGCCCGTCCCACGACACTTCAAGTGTTCTTGATTCAATAATGGTTGTAGGATTGGTTTTGTTTCCAATTTCCATTCCTTTTCTTCTTCTCCATTGATCGAAGAAAAGAACACGAACTATTATGAAAAACATGTTTGAGAGCAACATTGAGAGCAAAATGTAAATACAAGTGTTTCTGTATTTTCATATATATAGAAAGTCTGTTGCTCCAGCTTTATATATACACTTTGGAAGAAAATATCTCTAACCGACTAAACAAACAAAAAACAGATCAGCCAACTCCACGTGTCTACAATCTAACAAACAACATCTAATAGTGTTGTGAAATATTATGTAAAAAACGTGTTCACAGAACACGAGATGGTCTCAGCAGAGCAGCCTGCTTCATTGCTTAAGTAATGGCAGATGAGAAGAAAGTTGGAGATGCAGCAGCAGTAGCATGATGAGTAACATAGCTAATTCCTTCATCCCCCCACAAGTTGGACTTGGGTGGAAATTAACCAAGCCCAACTTGGCCAGCAATAACAAAAACAAGGGACCAGGTAGGGACTTAGTAAAAATATCAGCCAGTTGAGCTTTACTAGGCACATGAGATGGAGCAATCAGTCCCGATTTGAACTTGTCCCGAACAATATGACAGTCGATTTCCAGATGCTTCGTCCGTTCATGAAAAACAGGATTATTGACAATATGTAACGCAGCTTGATTATCACAAAGGAACGGAATCGGGGTAGAAACAGAGACATCAAAATCCTGCAATAAGTATACAATCCAGGATAACTCGCAAACGGTAGAGCCCATGCTTCGATATTCCGCTTCGGCTGTTGAACGAGAGACTGTATTCTGTTTCTTAGTCTTCCAAGAAACCAAGGCATCCCCAAGAAAGATGCAGTACCCAGTTAACGACTTCCTAGTATCTATGCAACTAGCCCAGTCGGCATCCGAGTACGCCTTCAGAGTGAGATCATTTTGTGAAGAAAAAATAGACCCTTGTGAACACTGCCTTTAAGATACCGAACGAGATGCAAAGCAGCATCTAAGTGTTGTTGACAAGGACGGTGGAGGTATTGACTAAGCTGCTGACAAGCATAAGAAGTATCTGGTCGAGTGAAATTCAAATACAAGAGGCGACCAACAAGACGCCGATAAATGTCAGGATGAGCAAGTTCAGCCCCTGCATCACTTGTAAATTTGATGCCCGGGGGAAGAGGTGTGGTGGTCGTGCGAGCATCAGTCATACCAGTGTCTGCCACAATATCTTTGATATATTTTGTTTGTGTCACAACAATGCCTTGAGGAGATCGCGCCACTTCAAGCCCCAAAAAATATTTGGCAACACCTAAATCTTTGATCGTAAATAAACGATCAAGATACAACTTAACGTCATCAATCATAGTGGCAGAAGAACCAGCGACTAGAATATCATCTACGTAGAGGAGCAACACTAAAAAACCAGAGTCAGAAAGTTTAGTAAATAGCAGTAATCATGCTTGGACTGCCTAAACCCGAATGCGACAATTTGCGTTGTAAATTCTTGGTTCCACTGACGTGATGCCTGCTTAAGGCCATAAAGTGATCTCTTTAATCGACAAACATGTCCGTAGGCACTGAGTAACCATCAGGGGGACTCATGTATATCTCTTCCTCCAAATAACCGTGCAAAAATGCGTTATTGACGTCCATTTGATGTATATGCCAGTCACGAGCGGCAGCTATAGCAAAGAACAACCTCACAGTGACCGATTTGGCAACAGGGGAAAAGCTTTCATTGTAATCGATCCCCTCTATTTGATTATACCCCTTAGCAACTAAACGGGCTTTGTACCTGTTAATAGAGCCGTCTGCATTTAACTTCAATTTAAACACCCAACGACAACCAATCGGCGTTTTGTCAGAAGGCAAAGGAGTAACTTCCCATGTCTTATTTGCCTCCAAAGCAGACAATTCAGCCCCCATAGCGGATTTCCATTCTGGAAAAGCACTAGCCTCCAAATAAGTCTTTGGCTCACGTAGAGCAGAGATAGCTGCAACGAACTCAAAATATGAGGGTGTTATAGAAGTAATCACAGGGGAATAGGCTGAATTATGGAGATGTTGCAGACAAAATCACTTAACCAGCAAGGTTTAGAAACTTGTCTGGAAGATCTTCGAGGTATAGGAGCAGGGGAATCAACAACTCTTGTATCAACGGCAATGATAGGATCAGGATCCGTACCCGGAGATTCAGGTTCAGAAGTAAATGTAGGTGTAGACGATTGTGTACGGCAGACAGGAGTATCGTCCAACTCAGAAATAGGATAAGGATAATCATTTGAAGGTGAAGGAACATTCTCGTAAGGAAAAACGCCTTCGTGAAAAACCACATCTCTAGACACTAACATTATGTTGTCTTCCAAATCATAGAGTCTATACCCTTTTTGACCGAAAGCATACCCAACAAAGATACACCTGTATGCTCTTTTGGTGAACTTGGACTTGTGAGGCTGAACGTTGGTGGCAAATGCAAGACATCCAAAAGTTCTTATTACAGTGTAATTAACAGGTTTCCCATATAGTATTTCATACGGTGTCTTCCAATTTAACACTGAAGTAGGGAGTCTGTTGATGAGGTATGTGGCAGTTAGTATTGCCTCTGTCCAAAACTTCGATGGAAGATGAGACTGAAACATCAATGCCCGAGCTATTTGCAATAAATGCTTATGCTTTCTCTCAACCACGCCATTCTGTTGAGGTGAGTAAACACATGATCTGTGATGAAGTATACCATTGTTCTGAAAAAAAAGTTGACATTTGTCGCTCAAAAATTCCTGTCCATTATCAGTTCTGATAGTTTTAACCTTTCTGTTAAACTGAGTATGTACCATGTGACAAAAATTTTCCAGTAGAGTAATAGTTTGTGACTTGTGTTGCATAAGAAAGGTCCAAGTCGCCCTGCTACAGTCATCAACCACAGTTAACATATAAGCACAACCTGAAATTGAAGCTTTATTGTGGACCCCAAATGTCCACATGTAACAAATCAAAAATGCTTTCTGAATTAGTCTCACTAGATAGAAATGGTAACCTCTGTTGTTTAGCTAATGGACATACTTGACAAACATCTAACTCACATCTATTATCACTGAGTACATTAGCATGTTGCAATACAAGTAGTGGTGTATGTCCTAGCCGTCTGTGCCACAAGTTAGCATCATTTATCCTAGTATGTAGACAACACTCTGCCGCCTTGAGTAAGGAGTATTGTTTTATTGTGTCCGTGTCAAAGGACTTATCATCCAACACATACAACCTTCCAATCATCCTTCCCACAGCAAATACCCTTCTAGTCTTCGGGTTTTGTAGCTCGCAATGTTTATGTGAAAACACAAAAGATAAATGAGATGCAGTACTTAAACTTTGCACTGAGAGCAAGTTGCATTTGAAACTGGGCACATATAGAACTGAGTTCAGTGTGATGTTGTGTGACAGAGCAATAGATCCACAGTGTGTCACAAGCTTTCTTGTGCCATCAGGAAGAGATATCGATGATTCAGCAGAATATGGTTGCAGATTACAGAATAGTTGTATATTTCCACACATATGAGTCGTAGCTCCACTATCTATTATCCAATAATTTGGTTTCAACACATCATTCACAGAGTGTAAAAGAGTACCTGCGATTTCTCCCATGTTGGCAAAGTGTACTTGTGCATGATCTGTTTGAGCTTTTCCTTTCACTATCTGCAACAATTCATTCATCATAACAGTCAAGGAATGATTTGTTCCCTCCTGCGGTGGCATGATAGCAGTATTAGTGACTGCATTCAACGCTCTAATTTCAGGACCATTCCGCTTTCGTTTCTCTGTTAGATCTTTAAACCAGTCCGGATATCCATGTAGTTTGAAACAGGTTTCTCTAGAGTGTCCTGACTTCGCACAATTAGTGCAATACGAATTCCTTTTATCAACATATTGCTTCCTTTGCTGAAATCCCTTCACACCAGTTTCTTTCTTAAAATCAGCACCACGTACCATCATTGCCGCGTTATTATTCATTTCCTCTATATTCATACTTCCTTGCCTTTGGCTTTCAACCCTCAAAACCAAGGAATATGCTTTATCCACTGAAGGAAGTGGATCCATAACTAAAATCTGACTCCGTATAGCATCAAAGGAGTCATTCAATCCCATTAGGAATTGCATTAGTTGAGTAGATGCAACTTTAGCTGACACTGAACGTTGTGAAGAACAGGAACACTCTGGCGTGGGATCTACACATTCTAGTTCATCCCATAACATTGTTATTTTTGTAAAATATGATACCACATCCATATTTCCTTGAGAGATCGAGGCAATCTCTCGCTGTAAGTTGTAAATCATTGGTCCATTTGCTTGACCAAACCTCGTTTCTAGCTGCAACCATAAGCTCCTAGCAGATTTAGCATAAGAAAATGCCTTCGCAATATCCTTGGATATCGAGTTCATTATCCAAGAGAACACCATACTGTCAGTTCGAACCCACTGCTTACATTCCTCAGTATTTCCAATAGGTTTCAAGTATGTTCCATCAATGAAAGACAATTTCATTTTCGCTGTCAATGCAACTTTTACGGATCTACTCCATAACAAGTAATTATTCCGCACCAATGGTGTGGAAACCAAAATCATACCTGGAAAATCTGAGGTATGAATCTTCAAATCTTCTGATTCATGAGCCGCGTTCGTTCCTGAAGTTGAGCTTGAACCAGAACCAGCCACAGCAGCTGCTTCATTCATCGCCATTGGTATGTATTCTTACTTTTAACTTGATTACTGTATGCTAAGTATCCAGAGACCATCATACGATGGCTCTGATACCATGATCGAAGAAAAGAACACGAACTATTATGAAAAACATGTTTGAGAGCAACATTGAGAGCAAAATGTAAATACAAGTGTTTCTGTATTTTCATATATATAGAAAGTCTGTTGCTCCAGCTTTATATATACACTTTGGAAGAAAATGTCTCTAACCGACTAAACAAACCAAAAACAGATCAGCCAACTCCACGTGTCTACAATCTAACAAACAACATCTAATAGTGTTGTGAAATATTATGTAAAAAAACGTGTTTACAGAAACACGAGATGGTCTCAGCAGAGCAGCCTGCTTCATTGCTTAAGTAATGGCAGATGAGAAGAAAGTTGGAGATGCAGCAGCAGTAGCATGATGAGTGACATAGCTAATTCCTTCATCCATTTGATCGGATCTTTTGTTCTATTTGCTACTGAATAAAAACGATTCACTGTTGTTGCTGTGGTTGCAAAATCTTGGTGTTTTATCTTTTGTTCTGTTATGCATGCATTAATTGTAAGTGTTTATTTAAGAAAGCAAAAACTTTAAAAGGGGTAATTACACCTCTCTCAAGAGATTTGGTGTAACTACACTTACATCCGTCATGGTTTAGAAAATTATCTAATAGTGTTTGTTTTCATCCAACAAGAAAATTTATCCATTAGTTAAAATTTACGGAATGTGCTGATATCAGCCAAAAAATTAAGAAAATTGTATTTACCTGCAATTAACTTATTTTTGACTAATTGTAGGTCAAATAATTTTTTTTGATCAAACCATCTTTGTACATTTTCACACGCTAATGCGTAAGAGGAGGTACATTTTCGCTCTTCTAAGGATAGTTTGGTCAGAATAAATTTATTTGACCTACAATATTTAAGCCTGTAAGTCAATCAAGGATAAATAATATTTATCTAATATTATTCAACTATTTTGCTGATGTCAACAAATTTCATGACACTATGAACAAATAGGTCTATTTGTTGGATGGAAACAAACGTCAGGAATACTAGCTAGGTGTAATTTTCAATCCACATAAAGTCTATATATAATTATCTTAAACCTCGTGAGAAGAAGCAAGGTGTAATTATCTCAAAATTAAATGAATCATGCATTTAATGATATGATATAAGATGAAAAGTACAAATAATAGAGACAATCCAACGTAGTATTAATTAAGTTACTTAATTATCAACAACCAATTCGATATCGCAAAATTTATCCCAATTTGTGACGATGTATATGTCACGAGTTTTGACACACTTTAGGATGAATTTGCAGCAAAATTGCTTCAGATATACAGGAAAGGTGGAGACTGTGGCGTACGCATTGTAAAATCCGTCGCAATTCATGATAAATTTGTCACGAGAGTGCATATGTTACAATTTTGACACATTTCGCGATGAATTTAGCGTGGGCAGGTCTTTCTAGCAGAATTCAACAATGATATATATTATAATGCAATGTTAACGATGATATTATAATTACCCTCAGAAATATATATGCAAAACTCCATCATTAACAATATGTAAAAGAATGTAACTGAAATTTTTCGCCAAATGAAATCCTTCAAGTCCTTAGCCAAGAAGCCTATTCCCAATTTTGACATGCACCAAGTCTGAACCGAAAAATATTTTAATATGGAGGAGGCTAGCAAGTACAAACAATTAAAAAATCCTTGATGAAAAAAGTAAGGAACGGGAAGATGAGGCCTTGCTTCACACAGACCTCAAGGAATAACCCTGTCTTCGAGTAGGCATCCTAGAGGCGTAAAAAAATCTTGTCTTCTACATAAACACATAAGCCCTCCTCCAGGCGAACACCTTATCGTTCCTCCAACAAGACCCTTAAATTTTGCTGAGTATGCACCCTCAAATAAGTGTTCCTCTATGGAGACAGACAAATCTTGCTTAATGCCAACACAAAAACCCTATTTTTAATAGACATATATCAATTATTAATATTTTCTTTGCAGAAAAATAAAGTCCTACCCCCGAATAGGCACAAAAGACATTTTTTAAGCCCTCATCTGTGGAGGCACACATGTCCTGCTCTGTGGAAACACATAAGCCATGCCCGATCAAACACCTTTAGAAAAACCCTAGTCCATATAAACACGACGTAAGCTCTTGTTTATAGAAGGGCTACTAACATTCTTTGTAGGAATGCGGAAAAAAATGACTCCTTCGGGCCAGTCTCCTTGTCTCCAAGACACAACAAGAACTTGAAGGAATGTTAGGCCCTAGGTGCCCCTAGTAGACCCAACTCGAGAAATGGCCCAAGGTGCTGAGAAGCATAGTTCGAGTAGAGCCCAGGGCATTTGATAGGAGGTGCCTCTAAAAAATAATCAATTGTCCAAAACTAATTCTTGAATCCGAAACTTTTACTACAAATGCTAAGAGTAATTTCTGTATCTTTTTTTTTATAAAGGATTTTTTTAATTTTTTTAATTTCACAAGGCAAAATGTATATAATCCCATACTTATACTACAATTGTTCCCGTGCTAAAAATAATAAATAATTTGTGTTATTTTATTCAAAATATTTCGAGTCATGGGGCGAAAGCTTCGTATCAAACAACTGAATGAGTCAGGCATTGGTGTGCATGCATGCTGTGTCCCTCCACTCTCTATATATATACCTCTGATTTTCACTTCACACAACAAACAATTTCCACTTCATCACCACCACTAACAGTTAATAAATTCTTAAGATGGGACTGATAACAAGAACACTCTCCTCCGCCACCCTCCTGCTCCTCCTTCTCAGTTCACTTCTCTTCAGCTCCGCCTCCGACCTGGTGGCGGTGCCAGCCCCTCAGACACTGTCGACGACAGAAGTGGGAACAATTAATGGTACTTGCAAGGTGGATACGGCACCGTGCTTTGACTTGTTCCGGAACTTGATGCACTGGACGTCAACGTCCGACACCAAGCCGCAGACGTTCCACACCTGCTGCCCCATCATCTGCGGCCTGGCAACATTTGAGGCAGCGTCGTGCCTCTGCAGCACCTTCAAATCCTGCTTTTTTGGCATACTGATTGACTACCACTGGTCCATGAGCATGGTCATGAATTTCTGTGGATTGCCCGTCCCACGACACTTCAAGTGTTCTTGATTCAATAATGGTTGTAGATTGGTTTCGTTTCCGATTTCAATTCATTTTCTTCTTCTCCATTTTAATCGGATCTTTTCTTCTGTTTGCTACTGAATAAAGGAGATGGTTTTTCTTCTGGTTGCGAATTATTGGTGTTTTATCTTATGTTTTGTTATATATATATGCATGTAATCAAGAGAGAGAGAAAAGGAATCATACATTTGATAATATGAATATAAGATGAAAATAAAATCAAAGTAGACAATCCAATTCTAATAATTAAGTTACTTAATGCTCAATAGTTTGTTCGATATTGCAAACTTCATCCCAATTCACTACAAGGAAATCGAAAATTAGTGACAAAAAAACTGATAGACGATTTTAATATTGTCATTAATTATATATATTTAATGACAAGACTATTTATTTTGTCAAAATAAGAAATTTCATGATTTTAATAATTATTATTATTTTATAAAAATTATTATTAACATGAATTAATGACAAAAAAATGTGCACAAGTTTTCACTAAATACAATTAGTGACTCATCTATAGTGACGATCTAGTGACAATTATTATTTATTGTTACTATTTTATGTTGTCATTATAGATGCGTCACTAATTGTATTTAGTGACAACTTTTTATGCATTTTTTGTCATTAATAATTATATAATGACAAGATAAACTTTTTTTTTCACTTAATATATATTATTAATGATAATTTTAAAATTATCACTTGATGGTTTGTATCTAATATCTATTTTCGTGATTTGAGATGTATTTGTGACGAAAATGCATGTCACAAGTTTATATTTTTTGGATGAATTTGCAACGAAATTTGGGACAAATAACCTAGTAAGGTGGAGTTCGTGACCAAGTTATTGTAAAGTCGGTTCCAATTTTCGATGTATTTGTGACGATAATGGGTATGTCGCAATGCCTGACACATTTTTGGGACGAATTATGCATCGGTGGGTTTTCCTGTCCCAATTTCAATAATGATATTATAACTCCCATCACAACTACGTCCCAAACTCCATCCTTAAAAAGGTATAAAATAACATGTAATTGAAGTATTTCTCAACAACGAAAAATTTAAAACAACCATCTCTTAAGTTCCATCATAGAGCTGATGAATATTTTGAATGCTCAAACTAAAATAAACAGAATAATTTGTGCGGGTTTTGGGATGAATTTTCTATTGTCTGTCGCAAGTTATCTAGTGAAATATTATAATTATTGTCAATTGCATACTATTGTCTGATATATTTAAGTATCCGTACATGAATTATCAATCGTGCAAATGTTTTATAATCATAAATATAGTTATTATTAAATTAAAGGACATAATGCAATTTACCCTCACGTGATGTTATGAATGAGTAAATTACCATCATATGATTAAAAAAAATTTATAAATTATCCCTTTGTATTTTTTAGAATAAAACAATTTACCTACCCTCCTCCCCACCCACCTGGCAACCCCCTGCATCGGCCCCCAATCTCGATGACACCAGTTGCCCATGCCAAAAATGGTTTGGACGATGCAGGTGCTACAGTGGCGAATCTGGCAATACCGTCGCCCAAAGGTGAATAGGTCGCAGCGTCGGGCGCCCTAATCTTTGATGCCGCTTCCTCTATGGCCTTTCTTTTTTTTATTTCTAAAAAGATAATTTATTATTATTATAGTAATGTCCAGTCAGCATGAAGTTGTCGAATATGTCACCATTTAATATCAAATTTTTTCGTAGTTCTTGAGTTATTATCTTATAGTTCTTTAGAAGTGAAAAAAACGTAAGTTATTATTTTTCAAGTGAAACTCTCAAAATCATTGGGACTAAAAAGCGAACAAGGGCCAAGTTATGAGACTTGAAATGATGTTTTCTTGTGAGAGACATACCTCTTTTTCCTTCAAAACACGCACCTAATGGTCACGTGGGTCACGTGGCTATTTTATGTTAATTATTTAACGACGAAACTAAAAGTGAAATAAAATGTACGATATTATGTAATGTCATATTCCCATAATAATTGAGGTCAAAAATGAAATTTTCCCATCAGGCTTGTATTATAGTAATATTATTTGAATACAATTTGACTAAATTTTTTAGTGTGCTAAAAATAGATTGGTGTTGTTTTATTCAAATATTTCGGGTCATGAGGCAAAAGCTTCGCATCAAATTAGTGAATGAGTCTGCAACTGTTGGTGTGCATGCTTAATTATACATCCACTCTTCTATATATATAAAGCACCAACATTCTAACTTGCATCACTTCATACTACAAACAATTTCCTCTTCACAGTTCATTAATTCTGAAGATGGCTCTTGTAACAAGAACCCTCGCCTCCGCCACCCTCCTCCTCCTCCTCCTTCTCAGTTCACTTTTTTTCAGCTTTGCCTCCAGGCCGGTGGCGGTGCCGGCCCCGCAGACACCGCCCGAATTTCCAACACACGGTTTGAACACGGGGATCTGCTTTGACTTGTTTCAGGTTCTGATGAATTGGTCCGCCGGCCAGCCGGGGACGATCCACCCTTGCTGCACCGTCATCTGCAGCTTGGTGGATTATGAGGCGGCATCAGGCCTCTGCTACACCTTCAAATCCAATTTTTTGGGCATGAAGGTTGACTACCACAAAACCATTAGCATGGTCATGAATTACTGTGGATTGGCCGTCCCACGATACTTCAAGTGTTAAGTTCGTTCCTCCGATTTATTTATGGTTTCAGCTGGATTAATTGTTCTTCGATTTCTATTGATTTTCCGATTCATTCATTTTTTTGTTCTATTTTCTAATAAAGAAATAGTGTTTGCTATGTTGCGAAATTTTTATCTTTTATCTTCTATCTTATGTCTTCTTATTATATATGCATGCATCGTAAGTGTATATTTAAGAAAAAAAAAAAAAAAAACTAAATGAATCACGTGCATTTCAATAACATGAATATAAGATAAAATAAAATAAAATTGAAATAGACAATCCAAACTAATAATTGATTTACTCAATGCTCTATAGCTAGTTCTATGTTGCAAACTTCGTCCCAATTTGTGATTTTGTGACCATGATACATGTCACAATTTTTAATACTGATGCATACTAAAGTCTTGCAGCGGCACAAGAGTCGAATGATGTTTACAAAAATCTTAAGATCAAAAGACTAATACGATGAGCTGCTTCCGACTCCCTTCTCACTGAAATTGAATCCTTCTTGTCCAACTTTTGGTGGAATAATAAAAAAGAGAAGAAATCTATTAGGTTGCATGGCAACGATTATTTGATAATAAACGAAAAGGAGGCCTTGGCTTAGGGACTTACGGAGCTTCAACATGCATAACTTTGCCAGCCAAACAAGCTTGCCGGCTTGTTACTAAACCTCACAGTCTTCTCAGTCGGGTTTTGAAGGCCAAGTACTTTACCCGTTCAGAGTTTTTTCATGCTAATCTTGGTTACTCCCCCTCCTTTACATGGCGCAGTATTTGGTTGCACGCCAACTACTGAAGGCAAGTTGTAGACGGGGAGTAGGGGATGGAACCTCCATTGCAATCTAGCATGATTGGTGGATTCTCAAACCTCACGAGTTCAAAATAAGTATGCGACTTAATTAGGGACCTGTCTGACAAACAAGGATGTTAGTCAATTACACGCTCTCTCTAATGGAAGTTATGGTTGCATTTGGTCTTGTCGAGTTCCCAACAAGATTAAAATATTCTTGTGGTGTCTGTGCAACACGACGATCTCCTTGATTTCGAATCTCTCCGGTAGTGAAAGTTGAACATCAGTACAGGCTGCTCATTACGCGGACTGGATGGTGAGGACGAAAGACATGCACTTATTGCTTGTGCCTTCGCTCGACAAGTGTGGACCTTTGGATCATTGTTTCTGATTGGACCTTGACTCCACAGGTTTGGTTATGGAATTTGCATGAGAAGGTGGTTCCCGCACGAAACATTTTATCTTTTTGCCACGATAAGTTGGGCAATATGGGGTAATCGGAATAAGTCGACGATGGAAAATGTTCACCTAACTCCGTTGGAAGTTCTTGCATTTGCTTCTACATATTTGAGAACTTTCAAGGAAGTTGTTTGCCCATTAACCATTAATCCTCGCCAGCAGGAGAGTGTTGATAACTGGTCTCCTCCGGGTCCAGGGTTACTCAAAGCCAACTTTCACGGGGCGCTCTTCCCCAACTCGGGGTCACAAGACTAGGATAGATTGTCAGGAGTGAGAGGAGTGAGTGTGTTGCTTGCAGATTCATTCGTGTCCCATATTTTTGTAGATTGAATTGCGTTGCAATGTTTGCTGCAAATGTCCGTTGCAATGAAATAAGATATTGCAACGAATTTGCCACATATCTTGCAAGGGAAATATAATCATATAATTGTTGCAAAAATATAATAAATTTTGCTGCAACTATCATTACAAAATCCATTGCAAGATTCATCAAAAGTCAAAGTTTTGTCAATATAATTTGCAACTATCAATTTTCAGTGGCAAAATTTGCCACAGATGGAGAAAACCACTGAAACAATAGCATTAGTACCTATAACAATGCAAAATTTTTTATTGCAAATTTTTGTAACGAATTTTATGCAAATTTCGTGGTAAAAATTGGTTGCTATATCAGTGTTCTTTTGTAGTGTTGGCAGAGACACTCTCCACAAGCTACAGGCTTTGAGGAATGAATGTATCTACCTTATACTATAGTGAACATTATTATGGTTGAAGCCACTACTAGTGAATGATTATATTCCTTCAAAAAAAAAAAATCTTCGGATGAAAAGAAAAGAAAAAAATCACGGTGGTTCTCCTTTTGTGGTGGTTGTTTGTGTCTAAATTCACGAACTATTACCTTCCATCGTTTGAACTTTAATACTAGTTTGGCTCCACACTAGGATAAAAATTAAAATTAATAATTTTAATCTTAATATTATTTAAATATGTATTAAGTAATAATAATTTTAATTTTGATACAACATAATTGTAGAAAAATATTTACAAGAGATAATAATTTTACTTATCAATATTAATAATTGTGTGATATTTATACCCAAAAAAAATTGTAGCAATACAAATAAAATATGAGTTTTTGTTATGCAATCTCATAACAAAATTATGAATAAAATCACTAAAATTCTTGTCTCTAGCATCATCTATTTAATTTGTAGGTTAATTTCACAGGAGTTTCGTGATTATTTCCCATTTAATTCTAAGGCATTTTTTCTCTTCGGTTCATCAAGGATTAATTAACGACATATTCTATTTTCAGATACATAGATTATATACTCTTTGCATACAATTTGACAAAATTATGAATATGCTAAAAATAAAAAATAAAAATCGATTGCTGTTGTCTTTTTCAATATTTCGAGTCATGAGGCAAAAGCTTCGCATCAAATTACTGAATGAGTCTGCAAGTGTTGGTGTTTGCATACTTTATTGCTTGATTATATATATATCCCCAAAATTCTAATTTTAATCACTTCATGCTACAAACAGTTTCCTGATCTTCTCAGATAATTAATTCTGAAGATGGCTCTTGTAACAAGAACCCTCGCCTCCGCCACCCTCCTCGTCCTCCTCCTCCTTCTCAGTTCACTTGTTTTCAGCTTCGCCTCCAGGCCAGTAGCGCAGCCGGCCCCGCTGACGAAGTCGGAAGTGGGAACACACGGTTTGGATACGGAAATCTGCTTCGACTTGTTTCAGCATCTGATGCACTGGTCTGCCGGCAAGCCCACGACGTCCCACCCCTGCTGCAGCTTCATCTGCAGCATGGTGGATTATGAGGCCGCGTCGTCCCTCTGCTACACCTTTAAATCCAATTTTCTGGGCATGCAGATTGACTACCACAAGACCATTAGCATGGTCATGGATCACTGTGGATTGGCCGTCCCACGATACTTCAAGTGTTAAGTTCGTTTGTTTATGGTTTCTGGATTATTTGCTCTCCATCGATTTTTGATTTTGATTTTCTTCTTCTTCATTTTGGTTGGATTTTTTGTTCTATTTTCTAATAAATGAAATAGATTGTTTTTTGTTCAATTTTCTTATTATTTATGCATGGATATTGGTAAGTGTCTATATATCAAAATTTTAAATGAATCATGAATTTGATAATATGAATATAAGATGAAAATTTGTATAATTAAATTAGACAGTCGAAACTAATAATTAATTTAGTTAATGCTCAGTAGCTAAGTCTTTGCTTTAACCAGAGAGACCAAAACACTAACTAGAGTTAAAGACCTATTTGAAAATCCAATCTTACTATTTGGATAATATCTCATTAATTGGTTCATGAAAGCATTTTTAAATTCAATTAATCTGATTTTAGTTTGAATCAGATTCAATCAAATTCAAATTAACTAACGCCCACCATGAGTGCATTAAAATTATCATATTATTTATATAATATTTAAAAATAATTAATCAGTCACTTATTAAATGCAATAATACTTATAATATGATTGTGTTGGATCAAATCTAAAAATTTTACATAAATAATTTAAATATTTAAAAAAGTGACTAATGAGATAAAATTCTATTATATAAAATAAACAACTCGCAAACAAGTCCCCTCATCTAGATGTAGGTCTTCCATCACATGCGCTTCAATGTCACAAACTCTTGTCACACTAATGTATGATTGATGCGTGTTCTTTTTTAAATTAAAAAAAATTATAATTTAAAAATAGAGCAACATATAATACGCACATGAATTATGACACCAGTGTGCATTAGAAGAAATGTAACGTTAATTTGGTCATAGCTAATTTCCATTATTAAGAAAAAAACAATCATAGTAAACAATTATTAACCACAGTCATACAATGTTTATTAGCCATAATTTTCTTAAAAGGGTAGCTAAAACGCTTGTCAATGTGGATGATTTTTGCCATAGCTATGACGAATACATTTTATCAAAGTGAATAAGGTGAGTTTTTACATTAATTTTATGAGTCATGGTTAATAATGGCCATTCGTTATGATTTTTGGTTCATAACAATTATAAATATAGATAATGGTAAAAAAAAGTTTCTAGTGACATGAAGAACCATATATTGAGCCTAATTTCGATCCAAACAAAACCAGAATAAGACAACATTTGCTCAATTATAGTTCATTATTTTCAGACAATTAGTACATTGTAATACAGGACTCCAACAGAATTCACAAATCACACTCTTAATTAACCAACAGACACTTCATTTCACCCATCACACAGTTTTGCGAAATACTAAGCAATCCCCAAACCAAATCCTTAAACCCTTATTAACTTTCACTAATCACACACCCTTTTAGAAATCCAAACCACACATCATGGCTTAAACACCAGATTAAGAATAATTAACAACACAATTAAGACATGCATGCATGCATGGCCCTGATCAAGAGCAAGTAAAACCAGGTAGAGGAGTTCTTCCACACACATTCAGCAGCAGGCTGAGAGACACCGGAATGTTCAGATTAATGCCAAGAACGTTCGCTCTAATGGCGGTGCAAAGGCACACCGCCGCCTCCAGATCCACCAGCCCCGCCAGCAGCGCGCAGCATGGGGTGGTTGGAGGGTTCCCCACCACCACTCCAACCGCTCCACCGAGTAGATTGGCGCATACACCTAGCTTCAGGGCGTCTCTAGGGCAAGTTGCAGACTGACCAGACCCTCCAGTGCCAGAACTGCCACCACCAGTCCCGCTTCCACTTCCAGAGCCGCCGCTGTTGGGCGGTGTTAGGGATGGAGATGAAGGGCTGCGGCAAGTGCCACATGCGGTGGCGACAAGAACATAGGAGAGAAAGTTGAGGTAAAGAAAAAGGTTATAACCAGCATTTCTTGAGGTTTTGAGAGCCATAATTTTCTTGATTCTCAAAGTGTTTTCGGAGTTCAAATTGTTGTAAGAAATGAAGAGATGGGTGTGGAGATTAATGATCAATGAGGGTGGGCCTTTTATACACAAAAAACATGCAATAAACAAAGGGGAAAAGTCAAAAATTACAATTAAAAAATTCAATTTTTTTAATATAATTTTTGGGGGAGAAAATCAATTCACAAGATGCATGTTTGCTCAAATTTCAAAGGGTTTGGAGAGATTTTATTGCATAAATATTATAAATTAAGGATTAATTAATCTTGGAGTAGTTAATTTTTTATATTGTCATGAACAATGATTATATATAGACTTTGAAAACTTCTGGTGTTGCCCGAATGCAAGTTGCATCAACAAGACACAGAAGCCTTCTCTTACATGGAATCAGCACATGTCTTTATACGCAGATAAATGACTTGTTCACCCCACAACTCCTCTCTAGTAATCTCACTTGACTCTATTCTTATGTTTCAAGTACACTCTTAAGCTGGATTCCAAACATTATCACAACCATGTACAATGTTCGGTTAAATAGTCGGTATCGACTCGATCGAGCAAAACCAAACAAATTGCATAATAGGTGTAATGTTTGGTTAAATAGTCGGTATCGACTCGATCGAGCAAAATCAAACAAATCACATAATAGGTGTGACCGTTCGTATAAAAGTGCGAAATATTAGTTATATAATCAATTAGGTACATATGGATCTAATCTAACTCGGAATTTATAGTTGGTTTTAAAATTTTAAATTATAGTAGAAAATTGTGATCTTGTAGCACTATGATTTGGTTCAAGTAATGAAATGATCCCTCGTGAGTTTTTGATCATTTTTGCTTTTAGTAGTAATGGGAACCAGCTCATCTTCCACGACATTGCTAACAACTTATTTAGGTTGTCTCAGTCTCACGTTCATGAAGAACAAATAAAGACTGTCCATTCACGGGTCACGCTAATCATTACCAAACCAAAAATTCATTGCGGCAATTCTCTTCAAAGCAAAAAAGCTTCACTTGATTTCTTGATTTTAAGTTAAGTAATCATTAGTTTTAGGTGTTCATTGTTATAATTAAACTCCAGTTTCGATACCAATGTTTTAATTTAGTAGTTAAGGCAATTAAAATTGAGGTCTCATGAACAAGTTCAAAATCATGGGTTCGTATTTCACTGGACGTGTGGGTTTTATCTCTCACTTATATGAGTATTTGTCTCAATGGATGGAAGTTAGTGTAATTTGTTTATAGTTATATCGATGTATTGGTTGAATACAAAGTTATTGTAATCCGTTCTTCATTGTTTTTAGTATATTGATATATTGATCGAATCGATGTAATAGAGGGGGGGAACCCCTCCAATTTTGATTTAATTCCTTACCAATTTCTTGATTTTGTACTCACTGAATTGACATTAGTAGTTTTCTATTTGAATGTTATGGAGTTAAGTTTCAGTGTAGGCGTAATATGGAATTTAGTATATTAGTGTTGGTATGATCGCTTCAATTCGTCTAACAACTAACTCAATTCATTAATCTCGTTTAGGTTTTTATCTTTTTCTTTTTAGTGAACTGACCAAAATACTCTTATGGATTATAAATTATAATTTTATTTATTTTTGAAAATTTTTTAAATTTTTTAATGGATTTAAGTAGATAATTTTTTTTATAATTTTTTAAAATTTTTCACCCACCTCATCCAATTTTTTTATATTTTTTTATTTTTTAGAAAAAAAAATGCAACAAAGGAGAAGTTGGCAATTTCAAACTTCTATCTAAGAATTACATAATTTTATCAAATATAAAAGGGGTATTGTTAGTTTATATATTTTATTCTTATTTATAATATATTTTAGAAATATAAAATTATTTATTATATGAATTTCGGAACGATGTGCCATAATATCTAATTTTATTAAAAAAAAAACAGAAGGTAATTTATATCTGGGTACTAATTAAATTAATGAAGAAAATTATTCGGTAAGCCCAGCCCAAAATCTTGGTGGACCATTAGTTTAGAGCGTTCCAATAACTAAGTTGCAGCCCAATAACTAAGCTTCGGCCCAGCCCATTAATCTCCTTTCTTTTGAACATGATCGCCCGATTACTGTGGAAACAGAGAACCCTTTTGTTATTCTTTTTTTGTTTTTTTAAGTTCTAATATAGAAACAATTTCGGAAATTTGCTGAAAATAAGATTTAATTTATAGTTTGCAATATTTTGATGATTTCAGTCCATTAAAATGTGATGTGCCAAAAATTAAAATATTCACTCGCTAGATGAAATAAGACTTTTGTATTATAAATAATTACCATAATTAAAAAAAAATATGATGAGTATTAGTTTACTACAACTGCAAATTAATTTGTTTCTGTAGACGAGACCAAAGCAGTGAACTTAGTTAAAATTATTTTAAATGTTTTATTGACTGATATGTTGACTATGATTGAAATAATGACAAGTTGATTAACTGTAGTTAGAATTTAAATTTTTATTTGACTGTTGTAAATAATATTAATTTATCATCTTGATTTATAATTTGTGATTACGTAGGAGCCTAATCTTGTGAGACATAAAACGGAGGGTAAAAGATTTTGCCCTTTGAATTATGAAATTTTTTGTACTTTAACATCTAAACTCTTTTTTTATTTTAAATATATGATACCAACTACACGTGTTTTGGGGTCATCCTGCTGAGAAATGGTCACATGCTGAAAAATAATCACATGCAGTGCACATTACCACCTTAGACCTCTCATCCTACTGAAAAATGGTCACATGCAGTGCACATGTGTAAGTTCACTTATGGACTTGTTAAATTTTATCTTGCATTTCATTTTCTGTTGTAAGGACAGGTACATTTCTCAAAAATGAACTATATTCGAGATTTTTCCGAGAAAAGTTAACATATTCGTTGCATGCGACTATTTTCGATGAAAAATTCCTCCAAAAAGTGATCTAATATGATAACTTGTAAAAGTCATTGAATTAATGTGGCAAATCAAAATGGGAGAAAAAAGAAAAGAAATTAGATTAAAGTACAAAAACGGCCAGAATTCTGACAGTAAAATATTTTTTACCTTAAGACAAAATAGGGACTAAAATGTAATTACCTAAAATTCAATAAATTCATTTGTTATGAATGGGAGATCTTCGATGGGGTGGCTGATAATCTGTCTCTATTAAATCTCCTTTGGTGAAATGCAAAACCTCTCCTACTCTATTACCTTTGTTTTTCTTGCAATTTAGTCCCTTATCTTCTTCTTCCTTTCTTTCTGAACCAACAGTAGGCATCCTGTTACCAATTGGATTTTGACCAACATTCATGCTCACTTTCACCTTCTCCTCACTCTGCTTTAACTGCAAAAAAATTAACATTTATTCGACATTTCCATCAAATTACGGACCATTTTACATGTTATTTATCTCACTATATATAAACAAAAACTAGTATTTTTTTGTTCGGCATAAATTGATTTTTTCGATTAGTCCTGTACCTTTAAATTTTTTGCAATTTTAGTTCTTTTCCCGCCAATTTGGCTGAAAATTACACGTGACTTACACATGACCCAATTAAATTGAGGACTCCAGAGGAGAAGGACTCAAAATGCTAAAATCTGAAAGTCAAGTGACCAAATTGCGAAGATTAATCCATACAAAACCAAAAATGTCACCCCTTAAGTTATAGAATTAAAATTGCTGAAAGTTCAAAATTACAGGACTAAATCGCGAAAATTAATCTGTGTAAGATAAAAAAAATGCCACCTCTTATATTACACTACTAAAATTGTATTTTTTTTTCTTACATAATTAAACGCATGATTGAGAAGAAACAAACACGTTCTAGCATCTCGATCGCGCATTCATGTCACACAATGATGTCACACTCACACATGTATTGCATAAACAACAAATTTTAAATTACATGCAACGAAATTAGACGTCGTAGACAATCAAGTGAAATCTAATCCAATAGTAGTACTGGACTCGATCCTTGATGAAATGGACGAAATTAAACATACCTTGTCCGGAGGAAACTTGTTCTGAAAATCTGAGGTGGTGAGTCCGAGGAGTTGATGAGAATCACATGCATGCACTATGAAGCATGTAAGAAAGATGAAGAAAGAGGAGTTTGGAGACATTTCTGGGTGATGGTAGAAAGTTGTTTTCTCTCTGTGGAGATATATAAGGGAATGTGAAACTAAGTACGTTTGAGTTCTGAACGAAAGCATTAAATAAGAGTTATGTTTATATGCTCGAGCTCTAGTAATTTTGATATTAAATCGAGTATAGATCACAATATGAATATATTTTTGAGATGAAATATTTAATAACTTTAATACAAAACCAAAGTCAAACTAAAAAAGAAAAAAAATATTGCAATTAAGTTTCATCACGTTTGATCCAGCTAGAAAAATGCGATTTTCCTATCGATCAGACTGAAGCTCATTATAGTTCTGCAGACAACAAGGTGGGCTCTGAGAAAAAGAACAAGAACGTGAGGCTAGTGGGGTGCGTACCCGACTAAGACCCTCCAACCCTCAAGTCAGATCGTGTTCGAGATAGAAGTATTCGGTTGGCTATAATAAATATGGTCGAATGCAGAAAATATGTCCTACCATTAATGCTCCAAGTTCATAGTATTTATAAGTCCAAATGTACTTTGCCGAATGGGCAATGTGTCAACATCTCAAACTTCCCTCCATGATGATCGTGCGGTGTTGCAGCAAGCGGGTTGCTTTTGTCGAGTTTGGGTCCTAAATTGGGTCGAGTCTTCACCACCGCTCAAGCCAAAATTTGTAAATATTATTATATTTGTGTGTATATTTTTTTTAAATGATACATCAATTATATATATATATATAATTTCTTTTAATTTAAATTTAAGGATAAATTATGACAAGCTCCTATGAGATTTAGCACTATTACGAATATTTTCTCGTTATTTGAAAAATTATAAGTATTTCTAATACTTGATAAAATTATGCAGTTCTTGAATGGATGTATAGAATTATCAACTTTGCCCTTATTGTATTTTTTATTAAAAAATAAATTAGAGAAGTAGATGGAAAATAAAATAAAAAGTATTAAAAAAATCGATAAAAAATTGAGAAATTTTTTGGCAATAACTAAAATATAATCCATAATCTACAAGAGCATTTTGATTAGTTCACCGATAGAAATGGACGAAAATTTAATTAAGAATTAACAAATTGGATTAATATTAGATGGCCATTAAAACTAATAAATTTTCAAATAATTAAAAAATATTTATAATTTTATCAAACTTCCCAAAATTGGTTGTAATTTACCCTAAATTTGATAAACTCAACTGGCTCTAGAATCTATACTTTTATATTAAGGGAGAGCACCTAATTGGTGTCTTCTATTTTTAGTCTGTCAATTTATGTATTAATTAATTAATTTACTAATTTATTATTTATCTAGTTATTAACTAATTAATTTACTAACTACCCACTGCTCCACTCCTCTAAACCTCAAATCGCTCTTTCAATTAAGTGCCTGCATTTTTGTTTAATTGGTGTCTAATTATTTTATGATCTTTTATTTTAAAATTGTTTAACAATTTTTTTTTTTTGGTATTTTTTTTCTAAACTTCTAATTATTTATCCCCCTCAACTTTCATGTTTCTTTTTCTTCCACCGTTTTCTCTAAATAATTACCTACAACTCTATTTTTCATATTGTTTTATTTATTTAACTAAAATAAATATTTAAAAAAAAATAAAATTATATTATTATATTTTAAATTAATTACACATACATATGTGGGTGTCACACACACTAGTCTTAATTAAACAGAGAGTTATGTGTTGGGGAGACAATAAAAACTGTAGGAGTGGAAGATGCAGTTAAGTGTTTGAAAAGACGTATGATTGAGCAAGAAATGAGGGTTCAGGTGGCAATGTCTGTCTCCCCCCACGAACCTCACATTCTCCAACAGTTGATAGTTCAGAGACAGACCCCAATCTACAGACTCATGTTCAGGGCCCAAAGGCTACGTGTTGCCTCCATAATGCATACTATCCTTCTTGCATTCACTGGTCAATTAATCTCTTACATCTGAACTAATCCATTGTAATTTATGCTGTACTGGTACGAAGTAGTTTTTGTTTTTCCCTTTCTTGGAAGGCTATTCAACTTGCATTCATTAGTATTCAATTCAAATTGGGGCCTTCTTTTCCTAGAGGGTAAATTATATTGATGTTCGTTAAGGTTAGGTTAATATACAAGTATTCTTAATTTTTTGTAAAATTATACATATATTCGTTTAAATGATCACATTCTATTTAGAGACAAAATTTAACAAACACCTCTTAAAATACTATACCGACAGTTTTTAGTGGGTGTAGTGCATCTGTAAATTTTATGAAAAATAGAAAGTATTTATGTATTTTGACTTAATTTTAGTGTGTCAACATCTATGCAAATGATCACAATTGTGTCAGATGACATTTGATGATTTCATGTACTTGTTGTAGTGTAGATGGCGGTGGTGTACGGTTTCTCTATTAACACATCATTGTGTGAGGGTAACAGACTAGTACTATTGGGGCAAGGTGAAAACCGAGGGGGAGAATAAGCTAGTGATACACGACACAATGATACACCATAGGGAGAAGGAGAGGATTTATTCAATTGGATCGCTCCTGGGAGACTTACATGGCTTATGATGTGGCACAAACATGCGAGCGCGCAAAAATGTGTTGGAGTCAGATTATTATACTAATGGTTTGGTAAGATGAAAGAATGGGGAAAACGCAGTTATTAAGCATCTCGTGGTTATTCAGATTTAGATATATGCAGCCGTGGGTGCTTAAACCTATTATCTTCACTCGGGGGCGAGTCATGTAATATACGCTATGAGTTGGTCATGTCTCGATTTTTGGTGTGATTTGTGGGGATAGTTAGAATGAGTCCATGCGGTGCGAATTTAAGGTTAGACTCTTTGCAACTATATAATTAACCAATGGTATACACTATATCGCAACTTCTGTCTCTGCTCTCGTAGTCAATGGGGATTAACCTCGCGTAACTACAGTGCTGCATCGATCTCGCCAAAAGATTATGTATGAATGATTTAGATTATCTTCAAAGCATAATAATAAAATCATGCATTATTCAATTGAGTGTGTCTTAGGATATAGTAGACTAAAGCCTTGATATATCTGCTTTGGCTTACTCCGAAGCCTCAGTGGACAAGGTCCTTCACGCCAAACATCAGATTCATTGAGATTGTCTGTGAGACATGTCGCTAATACTACTCTACGTTGGCGCTCGTGTCTCTCCCACTCAGTAATGGTTATGAGATATTCTCATTAGCGTCTTGGGAACATAGTGAAACATATTGATTAACATCATCAAGAGAGAGACCACAAAACAGAAAAGTGGTTTGCGCTCGCAGAGTTATTTTATAATACTCTCATCCATTTGGGAAGCACATTATATCGAGCAACCACAATATTTAATATTACTGGCCTCAAATCTTAATCGGCGAGTGGAATTTAGATCTTACTACATCTCCTCAGAACATTTCTGCGAGATGACTAAGATTTCTTATTCGGCTGAGGATCGGCAGTCCAACAGCAACCGCATCACGAACACTAGATTTAGCTGATGAAAAAAGAAAACTGCTGTGTAGCAACAGTATAGGAAGTAATAGATTTCCAAGAAGTAAAGTCATGTCAAGCTAAATGTGATATGATAGAAATATTAGACAAGAACGAATATATTGAAAACTACATTTTGTTTCTAGAACTAAAACACTTATCTTCTCTTACACTGACCAATATTGCTATACATGATTACTATAGTTCGAGAGAGAATATGATCTCAGTCTGTTAAGGAGAATCAATAAAAAAATCTTTTTTACTTTCCCACTATGAGAGCTTCAGGTTGTATGTGGAACCCGCGAGTTCTATGTTTCTCGTGGACTCTCTCAATTCGCGGTGAGAAAGTGGAAGCATAAGGGTGCACATTATTTTTAGAACTATAACTCATCTCTTCTATAATATGTTCTGGGACAGGATATAAGACCTAACAGGTGATCAGAACAACGGAACAGATAGTGGTGGGATACCCAGTGACACTCAAGTAGATGTCAAAGACAGCAACTCTCTCATGTCATATTATCTCTCTCAGAAGATTTGGACAAAATGCTTGCCCGGAAACGACCGTCGCACGCAAATACTGTCAATAAACGCATCAACAACATAATAAAAGTGTAAAGTGAGATCCATACATTTTATTTAAATCTACTTTTGGATCACCTAGTAGTCCTCCACTCTCTCAACCAATACTCTACAAGTATGACTTTGCTGTAAACTCTCTCTAACTCAACATCTTTTCTTTGAATTACAGTAAACAACATTTTTTATGGTGGACGTGCCATAATTCGAACTCAATGTATACAAATGTCTCACAATAAAGCGTGTGGAGATAATGATAGATAAAAGGAGATGTAACAATAACATATGTGATGAAACTACAAGCCACAGGGATTCTAGAAAAAGATATAAGCGCTAATCGCCAAGCCTAACAACTACAAAAGACTAATATGCGTATAGCTTATTCACCTTCCCAATCATTGTGAGGACATGCCTAGACATACATGCCCACATGTCTCCTCGGAGTACATTACATTCCTCTCCATACAAGATCTGAATCTTATGTCTTGATATCTTCCGCTTTTCCTGCAATTCAAAAGTAATACTTTATTCGCTGCATTTTCTCTCTCTTCAGTTGTAATTTTATCTGTGTTTAATTGCTACATAGTATCGCTATCAGACGATGCAGAAACAGCAATACAACAGCAAGTAACAGAAGATGCAACTTATAAGGCGAAACTTTATAATGCCACATACTTGTGGCGAGTGCGCTCTCAAGGAAAAAACCGACATATATTTACATAGTGCGATCAACCCAGAAGGCGCCAACCTGATGCACTGCATTCATCAGCCATTCTAAAGAAATAAAGGAGGTCTACTTAGAGTGTAATATACAAAGAGGGAGACTATAGGATAAATCAAAAATCCTCAAATAATTAGGACAATCACAATGTTATGCAAGCCGAGTTCCAGACGCGCGCGCGCACCGGTGGCCGTACACAGAATTTGCTCCTCGTTTGCAATCCTGCAAATTCAACCACACGATTCAAGTGTGCCTACTCCTCAGAGAACTAGTGGCGAGCGTGCCTCATCAGGGGAGAGGCAGAGAAATTAGAGGAGGAGTGGTAGAGAAGAGTGCTGGACATGACCATTTCTTCATCATTCTACTGATATATCCCATCCATTCGGTAACCTCGTCCTACTCGATTGAGAGAGATAGTGAAGATGTCGATCAGCGAGGCTCCTGCCTCCTCATCGTCCTGCCTCCCTGCCGCTGACTCGCAAGCTGAGCGACTTGTGATGGTGTTCTCAGTGGAATCACTATGCGCTAGAGCGAAGGACTCCTCATGTCTGGGTAGTGGTGCATTTATTGTATTGTTTTTTTTGGATGTTAATATTTGTGGTTATATTTCGCCTTGTGCGAATAGTTACACTTTATCTATCTGATCATGTAGTATCGGTGTGCTAGGTGATGGGATCGTTATTAGCTGATTACTTTAAGCTGTTCCTCCTCTCAAGGAGTGATATGAGATCATATGACTTTAAGATTTTGCTTGCATCTGTTTGTTTGCGTATGTGGTGTGCGTTCATCGTGTGCTGTATTTGTTTATGTATTTAAGTTAGAAAATTACTCAGAGTCTGTGACACAAGATTAGAATTTTTCTAAGGGGAATATTATCTAGAATATTTGAGTAAAGTCAGTTATATACAGCGCATAATAAATAGATTTGGGTTTATATCTGGGAGTAAAGATTGTAGTATGAACATGGTCTCGCTCTTACATATAGTGGAATAAAGATAATAAAAGAGAGCATCATTCCTTTATGTTAATCTAAGATATAAGTTAATAATATAATATGGTTCTAATCTCAGAGCAGTCTAGATTATATTGTGCTACCATTTATACAACCTTTTAGATAATAATCATGCGGTGATGAGTATAAAGTCTTAGTGGTATACACAATAGGCTATGTGGAAGAATATATAGCTTAACAGAACGCTTAAGATTCGTCTAACGAGAAAGATGGATACCTCCTCGTTATGTGTGCGTATCTCAGATATATCATTAAAATTTAGAAGTGACTCCTGAACATTTTGGTATTCGGTATTTATACATGGGGCAACGTTGTTCATTCAGTTCATTCTTAGAGGGAATTGGTAGAAGAGACTCTCGACGTCTACCTTTTCTCCACGTTGAATCCTGTCTACCCAATTTGTCGTCTGTATTATATGTTGTCATAGTTGTGCGTAAATTTACTGGGAAAACATTTTATCGTATGGTGATCGTTCAATCTCTATGTGCAATGGTGCCACCATAGTCAGTTCTTATAGTGTGAAGCAATACTCTCAGCGATAATTTAAGGAACATCGATACTGGGGCATGGTGGGAGAAGATGCGGTCCATGTTGGGAAGTAAAAACTTAGGAATCAGTGCATTCCAGATGAACCCCATGATTGATAAACTTTAGGGACTTCGGAGAATGAAGGAGAGTGTTTGTCAGAAACGAGTCACTCTATACATTCTTTCAAGACTAGACTTCATCTTATCTTGTTGCGCAAGATTCTTGGACTACTTTGATAAGCTTCATGGCATATTTCTCCGCTCTTTTACATGTGCCATGTACACGGTGGCTTTCTGCTCGACTCTCAGTCGATCTAGCTAGAAAACCTGCTGGGTAACGCTAAATTCCAGAGATATGGTGCACTCAAGCTTCCGTGGGCTCCTGTGATATACCCATGTGGCCCAAGGCTCGCTATTCATTCCGCTTTCGCGTTCGATATTAAGATGATAAAAGGTGATGCACTGTAGGGACACGCGAAATAAGAGGGGATAAACTAACACATTAATTCTCTCAACACCTCTTGTCTAGTTAGTTGAAAAGGTTTTTGAACAGAGTGGTACAATCTCGCTCGTATAACCCAAAGAGTGAAATGAACTGATACAACAAATTAAGGTTCGCAGTATCGAGACAACAGTGGCTGTAGCACATATGAATTGTCATGCTATGACTATGAATTTGCGAGACTTAGTGAAATTCTACTGACTAGTATTAGAGCTCTTGCATTCATTTATACATGTTCATGCTTCCCATCTCTCTCAGAATCCACACTATGAGAACATATGTGGTGCCTTGTATTAATCTTATTTGTCTTTGGTAAATCTATATGTTGACACATTATTTCATCTGACACCGATATATGTTCATGACATATTACCAGATAGTATATACTCAGACGTAGTAGGCGTACGACGAGAGACTCTCACCATATAGGATACGCAAGGCGTAGATGATAGCATTAAATCTCCTCTCTCAGTGACGTAGTCCCTCTCCCTCCTCTCTCTCCTCGTCTTCACATTAATAAAGAACACTCACACCTCAACTCTCAATGAGCAACTGATCAATACACAACCTCAACGCCTTGCTGCTCCCCATACGTGCGTTATGTAGAAGTGCTTAATTTGAGAGAGTGGATACGCTGGAGTGTGCGCTGTTTACTCTCCTTATCGCCCCTAGTAGATTTTAGTGCGCCAA
The DNA here is from genome assembly GCA_034509725.1 of Sesamum angolense. Classification (NCBI taxonomy): domain Eukaryota; kingdom Viridiplantae; phylum Streptophyta; class Magnoliopsida; order Lamiales; family Pedaliaceae; genus Sesamum; species Sesamum angolense. Next base: position 2,700,277 of record JACGWL010000016.1, read on the forward strand.
ACATTTTCCCCCTGTTTTTCAACAAATGGTTCCGCAATTTCTCTCCCCTCGTAGCATCTCATATCTTATCAGTTCTCTCTCCCACCTCTTGTCCTCTTCCACGAAGCCTAGTTTGACTCTGTTCTCTCTGGATTAAAGTCTTTGTCAGGCGCGTGATCCAGCACAAGGTGCGTTTCTTGACCTCGCATTCTCATGGTCTACAGCTCCGCTCAATGATGGAGAGATAGATGGTCGTGGTGGGCGGATATTCAGGCCGTGGTCCACCGCGGCTGACAGAGGGTGACTATGAGTTCGTTAGTATCTGCTCTGAAGACTCACTTAGGAAACCCCTACTGAGCACTTTCACAACCATGGATATACTGGATCAATCCAAATGGGTGAGGTAATTTAGAAAACCACAAATCACAATGGCTCATATTCACGATGAGTTATGATATATATCAAATCTCAAGAGGCTATATCAACATACCAAGACTCAAGCATGCAAGATGGAAAAACGTGAGCTATGTACAGACAGCTTCTTCGCTTTTACCATTCGTGTTTCCTGCCAAATTTAATATCTTACTGACATCTATCATTGCTCTGGGATATTGGAAAATAGCAAAACATACACTTTTAGTGGAGAAGACAAGAACCTCATTTCAGTGCGTTAAGAACTTTTATCCATCTTTATGGTTTCACAAGGACATTATGGCGAGCTTAGATCTGGGATCCCCAATACACTTTCCAGAGTTCTCGGAGCCTCTCTTCAAGATTACTGAATTTAAAGAATATATGCGAGAACTCTATCTGTTAGCGTAATGAGTGGCCCCTAAGATTGAAGTGATTTCTTACTGTCGCTGACCTCTCCTCTCTCTCCCCCCTCCTGGAGCTAATTCTGTCCTCTAGATCGTGTCCTTATTTTGCTCTCTCTTAGCACTTGAGTTTATAAAACAAATAGCATAATCTAACAAGGTCTTAATACAGGTGTGATTTCACCATAGAATACACGTACGTGAGAGCTATCTATGTAACCTATAATATACAGATCCATGCACATACAGACTCGTGTGGGTATGAGTCACTAATAAGATACACTCTCACCCACCTGTGTTCATTTAACATATCCACCTAATCATACCGTGTTGGACTCTCATCATGTGATTGAAAGTGTGCCCCACATTGCCACCCTCGCCAGTAGTAGTTAGAAGAGAACATTTACACGGATATTCAGGAGGAAAAGGGGACAGCATCAACAAGATGAAATGCCATGCGAAGCCACCAAATATGCCAGATAGTGCTAGAGCCATTAACATTGTCATCATGTCAGGAAAAGCCAAAATTCCGGATGAGGATGCCTTTCCACTCCCCCAAGGAACCTAGGACAAAAGTGCAGCATTAGAAAACTAAATGGCAACATAATGGGTCACAACTAACTATAGTATAGGGAAAACGTAATTATGCACATGGGATGCATGCCAAAATGATTTTTTTCTCCAAAAGAATGATAAAGGAGAATCGCAAATGCAAAGCGCAAAATATCTGCTGGCATTCTATCAATTAGTTCCACATCAAAAGTAGGTCATTCCTTCTTTAGCATCAGCAGACACAAGCTAAACTCTAAAGCACCAGAAAAATTGTTTAGCATCTGTCCACTTCAGCACGACACCTAATGTGGTAATGGTATTGTATTAACTACATGTGGATACAAAAAGTTTGCTTCTGCTTCAAAGAAACAAACTTATATGCAGAAAAACAGCAACCAGAAAATTAAAAGAAATCAGCAACAACTTTTTCATTGAAGACCTGATTATAACAAAAATATGTTTCTTCAAAGATGGTGGAACTATGGAATATAAAACCCTAATTAATTTTAAACACGAATAGCTATACTAAAAAGGCAATTGAAGAGAATTTTGAAACTTACCAGCAGGGATACATCAAAAATTTTTGATAATCGGCAACTTGCACCATCTCCTGCCGAGTGATGCAACCATATTTCAAGCAACTGAAACCCATGAACCACAATGGCCTACAGGTTAAAGATAGCAAACTGTCAGCAAAGATGGGAGCTGCACATCATAATGCCTTCAATTCTAGAAAAAGCCAGCATTTACCTGCAACGTCTCAAAAGCAATGCTTAAAGGCTCAAAAAATAACAACAAAAACATTGATGAACTAGCTGCATTGTGTATTGTCAGACACAGCAACATCCTGGAATAACAGATGAATATTAGTTAGAAGTTTCGGGTAAAGCCCACAAAGAAAGCATAGACTTGTGCACAGATTAACTTGAAAAGTTTGGGGCCTCGATCAATATTTAGTACAGGAAACTGTAACATTTATTGCAGAAATTGAAGAAATCATACATGCATACCGGACATGTATGCTAGGAATTAGCAAGAAATGTACTAAAGTCACAATCAATTATCGCTCCACATATCTAAAGTCCCTGAAGTTAGGTACTCTCTTGCCTATATAGTTACTTCAATGTATTTGTCCAAGCATTTCTTTACATTGAAAAGCACCCCTTCTACAACTATAAACTGTGCACCGAGTATGGGTCTTCATTCCAGAATATATCAAGCATGCAAGAGTACAACGCACAGTGTCTTGATGCAAAGTAACATTTTCCCCCAATAGCACAAGGCAACTTGAAACCAAGTGACAGATCAGGAAACAAGAAAATAGGTGGCAACATGGGACTGGATGGAACTAAATAGGTTTGTCCACAAGAAATAATACATCTCGAGAGAAGTGCAAAGGAAACATCAAAATCACTGGATTATGCCAAGAAGAAAGGAAAAGGTGAAATAGAAAAGAAGGAACAAGGAATTACTAATACGACTGATTCCTGAGATGGATTTTAATGGCCTCAACACAAACGGACTGGGGAGAACACACACAATATGAAGCTTACTGAGAGATTCTTCTGAAAGGTGAAGTTGCTTCCTTTCTTACATAAAATAATGGTATAGTAAAGCTCCTCAAGGAGGCTCTTAAGGATATAGCTACCAGAGAAAATAACCAGCATTATTATACATACTTGTGTAACAAACAAACCCTAATAACTTGTAAACATAGAGCGAATAGAGAAAATTTGGGGGGAACTTATATCCCACACAACATAATACTTCTTTAAGATTGTTTGCACCCTCACTGGCTAACTATTTCACGTTCTTCAACTCAAATATAAGATTAACTCCTGTTCGAATCAAAATAAAATTAAATAGGAATTGCACTAGAAATACCAGAGCAAGTCAACAGAGAGAACAAGCAACAGCGCAGAATATACACGGAAGTATGTCCATGGAGTAGCAGAAGGAGAAGCATTCAATCGTTCAAAGATCCCTAGCCAAAGCTTGAAACATCTGTTCAATGTGCACGAATAAATTCCATCAAATATAAGCAATCACATAAAACCTACAATATCTGCTTGCATAATTTCAGTGAATACCTTCAAGAAACAAAGCACACCTAACCAAGTTGACCATAGTCCTGCTTGAAATACTGTTGGTGGGACTACTAAGGGAAGAAAAGTTCCCTGTAAAAAGCTAATCAATCACAGCTCTTTAACACGCAAACAGCTGTAAAACAAGATTATCTAGAGGACAAAAATACATTCATGTACTTTTTGTAAAAGGTTAGTCGAACAGATACATTATTGAATTTCAATTCAATCACAATTAGCATTCAACTTCACTGATTCAAGCTGCAAAACCGTGCATGATTGGTAATTATGCAGTTAGGGTGCTCCTACTTGTGGACATGAGCTTAAGCATTTAGGGCCACTTAGACTCGTACCCAACTATGTTGACAAGGCTTGTGAAGTGCATTTGGCCGTCTTTGCTACAGATAAATGTCATCCACCAAATTCGTGCCCTATCCTGTGGAACTATAATAACGCATGGTGCATTGGGAAAATAGATCAAAGATTTTATTACCTTCTGAATTAACAGATGACAATTGGTAAAATTACCAAAAAGAAAGGGAAGGAAGATGAAGCGATATTTGAAATGACAACACATAGACGAAAGAGGAAAGCAGAGTGGAGAAGCAAAGCAAGGCCACAAATCATTTCCAATAAGGTGCATGCCCATCGACATAGTTTAATCTCATGGTTGATACATAAGAGATCATTGTGGTCAACAAACATTTGGCAACTGGAGAAAGACTAAGTTTTAGCTGGTTCCGCAGGCTATTCTCAAGGAGCAATGCAAATTTAGTATGAAATTTGGGAGGAGAAAGGAAGAAGCAGGGTACACAGTAAGCTCAAAGAAATCTAATTGCTACAGATAATATAAAGTTAAAGCATGAAGTGAAATTTTGAGAATTTACAATCTTAAGAATATCCACAGAAAAATAAGCTCAAAGAAATCTAACATCTAATCATAAATGGTCTGAAAACTAACAATTTGGAGAATACCATCAAAACTGTTAAACAACCATCTTAAATTAACAGTGGAGTGCTTTCTTTCTCCCCTACTTAACATATGAAAAAGTAAATCATCCCCATACCAAAGTAGCAAATGGTTACCAAGGAAAAAAAAAACAGTGTGTAGCATCAAGAGGACAGGTCTAAACCATACAATCTTCCTGGCATAGAGAAAAATTTCCAAGAAAGAAAAGCAAACAACTGAATAAAGCTGCAAACATGATTATGTGTAGCAGAAAAAAGATGCTGTAAAATTAAAATATAATGCAGCTGAGTTACCTTGTAAATGACATAATTAAGGAGCCGTTCAAGCATTTTGCGTATCTCAGATGTATACAACTCCGAAAAGAATATTGTCTGCAATAGAAAGAGCAAACATATTTTGGTCAAGTGTGTAAGCATTCTCATTGTCTGCTGAAGGACCCCGACAATACTGATTGGAACAATGACCATGACAAAGCAGAAATCTCAATAAATTCCCGCAGTTTTGAACAGAATACTATAACCCTCCAACAAAACTTTAAAGAGTTGCTAAAATTAGAAAAGTTTCAACACCAAATGGTGTGCCATTCAATCCATTCCATTTCAATAAAGTTTAGAAAAATAAGAAAAAATTAATCAGATAGGTTGGAGAAACTTACCTTCAGGCTTAAAATTATCAAGATAAATACATTAAGTGCAAAACTGGCCACCAATGCAAGAGTGGTGTATGAACCCAATAGCAGTTCCTTGGCATGGCTTGCATCCTCCGAATTGATAAAATCATCAACAATCAAACCATCTGATTTATATTTTTCAAGTGACATATCTGTCCAATACTGGAGGCCAACAAGGCTGAGAACAGTACAGACCACAGAAATGGACAAGAAGTTCACACCCATGGGAAATATATACAGCTCTTCCGCCAAAGCCAAATTCCAAATTTTTCATGAGAGTGAATTTAGCATTGTCCTCCTCACAAACCAACCATAATGTATCAGCACCTCAGAAGCACAAAACAGAGATTAGTCAAAAATTTCAACGGAGATCCCTTCATATTATCTAGAGAACATCTGTCCGCAACAATATAGCTCTGCAAATGAGCCAGATGGTTCATGATCAGATCAGAAGATGAAGAAATGCATAAAGAGGAGTAAAACCCTTACAAATTTCAGAAACAAACTGTTACTTGTTTTTGTAGCATTTTCATTTATAATAAAGCAAAAGAGCAGTCAAATTGCAGAAATGAAGTCAAAACATTAAATTGAAAAGTTTTAAGGATATTAAAAACCACAGCCTTACATGTACATTACCAAACCATAACGAACTAAATCCAATACTATGTCGATATCTACTCTTTAGTCAATGAGAAGCAGCTGCTGGATGTGATACTGAAAAAGAATCCTTACCGACTAATATATGCATATCAATTCAAAATTTAGATTTTCGAGTATGATTACCCTGACTCGATAAATTTATTTTACTTCATTTTCCTCTCCTTTTCCTTGTTCTGGGGTCGTGGAATCCGTTTTTAACTCTAAATATACATAAGATAACCATAAGATTTTCCATTCACACAACCATTATTGCATAAGCACAAAAAAAACCCGGGCCTGCAGAAAAACATTAATTCTCCATAAATTCCCACGGCATTTGCTAGCAGACAATATTGAGTTTTCTGATTGGAGACCTCATTCCACAACAGTCAAAACGGGGAGCACGCAAGTCAAACCCTAAGAACGAAATGCAAAATTCTACACAAAATTCACACCATCAGAAAACAACAAGGCATCAAAAAATTCGGCAAAAAAGAAACAGAAACTGATTGAATCATAATCATTAAACAGTTACAACAGTAACGAATCAACGCACGAATCAGTCGGCATACCCGAACGAGTAAATACCCAAATACGTGCGAATTCCATGAAACAAAAACGAGAACAACAAGAATCAACATAAATTTCTTACAATTACAAAAGGATAATTTGAAGGCGTCGGCAATAAGTAGAAATCTGTGATCTTTATCTCTGTTTTTATGCGGAGATGAGAGACTTTTTGCGGGAAAAGGTAATTGCGGGTAAAATTTGTTGTATATATATTGTGGAAGTAAAAATATAAAAATATCAGAATGAGATTCTGCAAGCAGAAGAATTATCTACCTTTATTTTGTCCTTTACTTAAATCTCTTGTTTGGAATCGGTAGTTTTTGTAAATTTTTATGCCTATAATTTTAAGAGTAAATTAAACCCTCCTAAAATTATACTCTATTAAATAAATACTTTTTTATTTATAAAATTATAGATACATACTTTGAAAAGTATTAGTATATTTAATGTTGACAAAAAAATACATATAAATGAGTATTCGACTCAAAATCTTCCCTCGATGAAAATTACCCCAAACCTACACCACCCTGCTCAGTTCAATGATGTCTCAGCCGACTTTGTTTGCTTTGTAATATAAAGGGGTAATTCTACTATCATTTCTTAAAGTTTTGTATAATTATAATATAAGATCCCTTATAATTTGAAAAATTATATTTAACACCAAGAGGCTTGCCTCCATCAAACAAATAAGTCCATTCGTTAGGCAAAATTCATAAATTTATTGATATTAACAAAAAATCTGAAAAATATGTATTAACTTCTTATTGACTTATTACAGGTCAAGAAAATCTTTTTATGACCAAACTACTTTCACAAGTCTTCACGCGTTAAAGAATGTGATCAGATATATTTTTCATCGTTACAATGGTAGTTTAGTTCGGGGAAAAAATTATTTGACCTACAATACGTCAGTATTAAATTAATCGAGTGTAAATATCAATTTTCGTTCAATTATTTTGTTAATATCAGCAAACTCAGTGTGTTTTGACTAACTGATGGACTTATTTATTAGATAAAAGCAAAAATCATGGTGTTGAATGTAATTTTTCAAATCATATAAAGTTTATATATAATTCACACCAAATTTCAAATGAAGAGAGTGTAATTATCCATAATATAAAAGAAATAAAGTAGCTTTTTTAAATAAGTAATATTATTCTAGATATAGATGTTACATAAATTTTTGAATGTGAAATGAATTATATATATAGATAACTCCAAATATACATTACATGCCTAGTGTGATTGGTTTTATTTAATTCAGGTAGCTCTGTAAATCATGCGCTAATATTAACATACTACTAAGTTTTTATTAAAATAGAATTATATTAATTGAAAGAAGAATATATATCAATAGACATTTGTAGTTGGTTTTTTCTGTATCTTTACATAAGAGATTTACGATGGGTCGAATGAGGATTATAAAGAGAATTGTGCAGAATGATGCGGTAACTCAGCTGGAGGTGATTTTTCCAAGCACATTGTATGCTTGATGAAGAGCTGAGAACTGGAGCACAAGATGACAAGGAGATGAGCCATCCGTCTACGATGAAAGTGATTCTGCTTGCTTTCTGCTTTGTTACCTGTGTCTGCTATTGTCTTTGTTTATCCATAGCTTATATTTATTAAGTGCTTACACAGCCAAGTCCATAACGAATTCGTTTTCGCTTCACCTTGTGTGCCTCGCCAGGGCAGCTTGCTTGTGAGTATTAACGGGTCTCCGATTGCTGTTCTGTTTCGTGCCACCTGTAAAATTGCTTAATGATATCATGTTTTCTATCACTTGCTGAAATGATAAATCGATAAAAAGTTGGATATGGACTCTTTGGGAGTCACTCAAACCTTTATGGCGCCCAAAATGCCCTTAACAATTGTTTTAGTAGACTGTATTTCCCATAAAACCAAGAATGAGTATGGTTTTTTCTCATGTTCCATGGGTACCCTTCCCTGTTGGGATGCTGAACTCAGCAGAAAATTTGCGTGATTATATTTGTTGTCCCCATTCTGTACTAGTTTCATGTTACAGGTGTTTTTTTTTCTTTCTTCCTTCTTCTTTTTTCTTTTGCACAGTATGGCTAGCTATAGTTGGTTAAGATAGGGGGCAAGTAACTTTGAGCCATTGGAGTAGCGCAGTTTGTTATTTCAAAACACTTACCGATGCTCAACTTAGACCTCAAAAGCTTTAAATGTGCATGCCTCTAATTTCTTTTGATTGAATCAACAATTTTGTAATTGTGAATTGGAAACGCTTTAAGCTTGCTTAGATGTATATGTTACTTCGTCTTGCCGGCAGAATATAGAGGATTTACATTGTAGTTACCAATCAATTTGCATATAATTTCAGTGGTACTAATGTATAATGTATAATAAAATAATCAACAATTATTAAGTGAATTCTAACATTGTGGAATTCGGGCAGATTAACTTTTATTTTGGTTGGACCACAACACAGAGATAGGAACGTATCAAAGCTCGCATTTTTCAATTTGGCTAGTAGGGCTCTGACTGTCTGGAGGCGCCGGCGTTTTACCTCGAAAGGCGCTGTCCTTATCTCAATTCTATGAGTATTGTTAGGTCAACCCTACATGGAGCACCTATATCACTCGTGAACCCGTGTGAGATTAATTTTAACTTTAGTAGGGAGAAAGTACATCCCTATCTGGGTCAATAAATTTATTGGCATATTTCTCGGATTGGACGCTTATTTGAGACTTCTTTTAGCCAATTTATGTGGGTTCAGGGTAAATAATGGGATCGTTATCGGATTCTTTTGGACCTATGGACCTCTGTGGGAACATCTGATACGCTACGAAACACGATGGGGCCTTACATTCATTTTCTTGTTTTCGGCCGCTTTACTACTGGACCAACCCATTCTATTAAACATCAAATATCATTAGTGTTATAAATATTACTCTAAAGATTAAATTATTTAATCATTTATAGCGCCAGCAGTTTTTAATTTAATCTACCTATATAAAAAGGCCTTTTGACTTTACACGTGCACCGACTTTTTAAAAAATAAAAAATAATGCCATTGAACTAATATATAACTAACCTTATTCAAGCTTTTAAATTTTATTGTTAACTGCATAAATTTAATGTTTTTCTTTTCTTTAAAAGTTAATATATTGATTTTTATATTTACTTTTATAAATATATTTAAAGTGTGAAAATATTTATTTTTATATGCACGTAGGAAGGTGTGCCCACAACAACTATTTTTTTAATAATTTACAACAATGGTATCAAATATATGTGTTCTTTGAATAAAAAGTGTCACAATCTTTTTTTTTTTTTATGTGTAATTACGTTTTAAATATATTAGAAGTAAAATGTCCGAGTATTAAAATCCGTCTAAATAATCATGGGTTCTAAAAATTATTTAACTATTTAAATTTAAACTAACAAATCTAAAATAACAACACAGAGATCTAAGAAGTATGAAAAGAAGTCGCATAATTTTATTTAAGTATTTTAGGTTATTTTTATAAAATTCGTTTACAACATTATCTTCTTGAAGTAAAAATATTGGGTTAAATGCAATTTGCCCCCCTGTGTTAAGGGAAATAAGCAATTTACCCCCCTGTGAAAAATAAAGCAGCAATTTACCCCCTTGTGTTATAAAAAATAGAGCAAAACACCCCCTAACGCGTTTTTGTATTACACGCGCTATTTTTTGTTTTTTTTTAGTTTTTTTTTATTTTAAAATTTTAAAATGACATATATGCCCTTATTTAAAAAACCGTTGGATCTTGATTCAATCTAAGGTCTAAATTTAATTAATAAATCAATGGACTAGATTTAATCTCATTTGAATCAACGGTTTAGATTGAACAAATAATAATAAAATATATAATTAAATTTAATATATATAAATATATATATATATACATAAAATATATCTAGAAAAATATATATGTATATATAGAAAGATACAGAGAGAAGAGAGAGAGGAGGTGGTGCCGACGAGGAGGAGGCGAGCGGCGGCAAGGCTAGGGAGGGGGCGAATCTGGGGCGCAGCTGGGGGGGAGGGGGTGAATCTGGGGCAGCTGGGGCGGGAGGGGCAGGGGCGGATTTGGGCGCGGGGGAGGGGCTGGGGCAGGGGTGGATTTGGCGCTGGGCTGGGTCGGGCTGGGGAGAGTGGCCGGCGTGAAGGTCTTGGGGGAGAGGGGGAGGTGTGGCCGGCGCAAGCGCGAGGAGCTGGCGGTGGGTGGATTTGGGCGGGAGGGACTGGAAAGGGGGTGTGGCCGGCGCGAGGGATGGAGTCGGTGGGGGCGCGAGAGGGCCGGAGGTGGCGGCGGCGGCGGCGGTCGAAGGGGAAGAACAGTGAGTGTATGTATAATATTCTCTATATATTATAAATAATATATGTATTAATATATATATATATATGTATATGTATATATCTATATATTTATAAAGAATATATGTATTAATATATATATAATAGAATTAATATTTTATTAATTAAAATTCAATCCCAGTTGCAGAGGGGGCGCGTGTAATGCACCACTGAGTATAAGGGAGTATTTTGCTCTATTCTTTATAACATAAGAAGGTAAATTGCTTCTTTTTTTTTCATAGGGGGGTATTTGTACATTTCTCTAAACACAGGGGGGCAAAATGCATTTTTCCCTAAATATTTATATGATTTGCTGGTTGATTTACATTAATACCATTTTACTATAACTTCAAGACATATTAAAATTTTAAATAAAACATCTATACTATAAAATAAAGGAGAATATATATTTTTTTTGGTATCTTTTATTTTTTGTTTTTTTTCAATATTTAATTCAAATTTTATATTTATTCATCTAACTTTCTACTTTCCTACTATCTTCTGGTTGTTATTTATTTATTTATTTTAAAATTTGTATGCATCTTTTTTTATCAACTTTTTCTTATAAATTTAAATTAACGTACTATTTTGTATATACTTATAAAATAATAAATATTTTTTAAAATAGTATTATAGAATTTGTATTCATATAAAGGTGTGCCGCAAATTACTTATATATATTATTGTAGACACTTAAAGACCAATTGATATACCATCGATTACTTTTTATATTTGTTTCTTTTTATCTAATATTATTTGAATTAATATTACAAGTGAACAATATTTAAAATTAGAGAAATGTGTTAAAAAAAAAGGTAAAAATATTAGTGCCTACATATAAGAGAAACATATTTTATAATAAAATAATTTCAATGAAATACAGTTCAAATTTATGGTATTTTATACAATAAAACTAGGTAAAATATACAATAAATTAAATATTTTTAAATGGTAAAGTGGAATATATTGTTAATTATTCATTATCTAAACTAAATTCATAAAGGAAATAATATTAATTTGAATTAATTAAGTAAAAGAAGTGGCATTAGCAGCTTCCAAACACGGCTTTAGCAACCACTGGCATTTTATCAAACACCATCAAGCGTAAACTACCCAGCTGCGCGGGGCGGAGGATTCCCGGGGAATTGGCGATTTTTCCAGATTGCTCTCGAATTGTTAGGCATCACAAAGTGGTGAGAACCCAGAAGAAAGCAAAACCCTGATCTCTGTTTACTGCTGTTATTCTGCCGAGGAAGAAGAAATACAATAGTCAATAGTGCAGTAGGGAGATGGGCATAATAAGAAGCAGCTTCTCCTTCATTGCGGGAACAGTCTGCGGAATTTACATAGCCCAGAATTACAAGGTTCCCAATATCAAGAAGGTCGTGTACGAAGCCCTTTTTACTGCCAAGCAAGTGGAAGAAAAATACCGCAAGCCTAAGAAGCCTGGCGATGACGCCGTATGACACTCCCCCTCGGCGGGCCTGAACTTGATTGACTTGATTACAGGTGTTCCCCCGAAGAATTCTTTCTGTTCCTTTTTTTAGAAATTATTTTCATTTAGTTTTGTGGATAAACCTGATGTTGGTTGACTTTATTGTATTTCAAGTGCTACGACAAGTTCATTGATCAATGACTGCGTTGTGGCTGGTTTTAGATTGTTTAGGATAGGAATTTGATTGAGTGATTTGCTATGTTATTGGATTATATTGAATATGAATGCATTGAAAATGTATGCCGCTGGCATGAGGTTCAGTCAAGTTCGCCAGTGGCCATAAGGTGTTCGAGGGGATAAGTGGGATCGATTTTCTTTGGTGTTGGGCAGAAGTGCTGTTTGAGTTGTTAGCACGGAAACGAAACTTGGAAATAAATTAACAGGGTAGTGCAGTATTTAAGATTGGAGTTAGAAATCTTGAGATTTAGATTTATTCCTATTGCAACATGTCTTCACCTAGTGGAATGACATGATAAGTTCTCAGTTTTACTCGCGTTACAACATGGCATGACATTGTTTGCTCTATATGAACTGAAGTTTCTTGGATCTTGCATAATGTGCCTGCCTGATACATGACAGTCAGTGTAGTTGATTGGATTAATGGAGAAATTGTTCCGTAGCCATTTTCAAAGTGTGCAGCATCGAGCACAGCATTTAGGTTCAAGAGTTGTCGACAGCTAGTCTGTGAGTGCATTTCAATTTCTTCTCTTTATTGATCTTGTAAGTATGTTTCTTACTATTTGCGAGTAAAAGAAAAGAAAAACACCTAGAGAAGATAAATTTGGTTGTTTGCTTGCTAAGGAACATACTGAGGAAAAGAAAACTTGAGCGAAAATATAGTGTACTGTAACTTGAGAAAACTCTTTTCCTCACAAAAAAGTGAGAAAAATGAGAGAGCAGTCTATATGGTCATCTCTCGTTCCAACACTCTTGTCACCTTCTTTCTTCCCATTTTATCTCAACTTATGGTCCTAGACAACTGAAGAAACTTGAAATCTATATTCTTTTGATTTCATAATTCCTTTTTCCCTAGCGTTTTCCTTTCCTCATCAAAATCTGTGGACCAAACAAATTTCTCATTTTACATTAGAGAACTAGGATTTGAGGCATCTCTTTTGTTTTTAGTTGCTAGAGAATAAAATCTACGCGGAACCTAGTAAGCTTGACATGCTAAGCTTCAATTGATATTGGAAACAAGAAAAGCATGAGGTAAACATAAGTTTTGTCTTCATCCGCTTCATTTCTTCAAAAAAGCCGATTCCTGGGAATATATTATAAACAAACATGAATTTGTGTTCCGGACTATTAGAGTTTTTTGTATACCAGAATCTAGATTTGCAAGATGTAGAAAAGTTGGCTCAAATAAAGGATCAAGGAGAAAGGTTGTAGCCTTGTTTGACAGAAAGAAATATGTCCTTGACAACTTGAAGATTTGTTATGACTTATGACTGATTCTGAATAAGTCAAGTTACTCCTAGAGTCAAATGATAATGGAGTGAGTAGACAGAGAATGTGATGCTGCAATACACCTGTACTTGATCTTGTATTCAATATACTGTCCTGTTGTATCATATATCTTGTAGTACATGGCCAAATATGTAATCTATGCTGGTGTAATCATGGGGGTTCTAAGTTAGATATAGTAATACTCATTTCAGAAACAGTTGTCACAGTTCTCTTCTAAAGTATTTCTCAGTTTGATAGATTTGTTGTTTGCTGCCTTTCTGTGGCTTCGTATTATTGAATTTGCTTTTGGGGAGCGCCATCTTGCTTACTGGAAATTGCATATTAGAAATTTCACCTAGAGTTTCTTTAGAATACTAAAGTTCTATAGGAATTAGAGAAAGAAATTACGATAAAGACTTTAATATTCAAAAGGTCAAGGCTTCTTCTGATAAAATGTCCAAAGTCATTCTTCACAACAAAATTGTTAGTTGGAGCTAGTCAACTGATTTGTGATTTCTTACTTTTTAACTTTTTGTGAATGATATAAAATGTCAATTTCCAACTGCCACTAGCATTCAAGTTTGTTTCCTCTCCGCTGCTCTTCTCGTACCATTGTTGTATTACATTGCCGTTTTGCATGGTTTTATTATTTCACCAATTTGCATGCATGCAGATTGATGAAATCCCAACCATTTAGACATGCATTTTACTAAAAGGGTGATATCTTTTATTGTAAACAGAGAAATATAGAAGAGTCGAGATCTGCGGAAGCATTAGAAGCTCGGAACTAGAGCTGCATATAGTTTTGGAGAAAGGAAAAGCCAGAGCCACAGGACTTTCTGTTAAACAAAACAAGGCTTCACTAATTGGTATGTAGGTATGATAAACTATGGTTTTGATGTATTGTTAATATTCATACGACTTTCTGGATAAAGGCCCTTCTGGTATTTTCCTCAAAATATTAAAGAAAGCCTTTTTTTTCTCTTTTTCCTTTGGTTTGGAAAACGACTTGTTCTTATGTCAAGTTCAGACTGATTTAACTGATCCTTCAAGAGTGTGAAATACCAGAATCATTCAAAGCCTTAGCTGTATTTTTCTGTACCCTTCTATTCGCCACTGACAAAATTAATTATTCAACATTAGTATTTTCCTGAAGGGCCATCTTGATCCGAAAGTTAATCCCTTCAAGAAAATCAGCCGTGCTGATGTTACTGGACAATTATTGAGCTTGATTGAGTTCGACTTGTCAACCACGGATCTTTAATACTTGATGTTTGAGTTTCAAAATTTTCACATTGAGTAATAAATCATTGTGTTGCATATCCAATTTCTTCATAAAATTGCTACTTCTTCTGACTTTATTGATACGAGAGTGAATTCGGGCCGGGGCTTACGTGCTTCTTTCTCATGAATTGATCGAAGTAGTTTGAAATATTGTTTATAGAGTTATCTATAAATTTCTTTCCTTGTTCACAATGTAGAATCCCGGTCTCAGGGCTACGCTGTTGGTAGTAACACTCAAGTTGAAGTGGTGGTGAGGTACTTGAATTATACTTGCCTCTACAAAATACAGGGCTGTTTAACAAAATTGTCGGAGCCTCCCCACAGATCAACTCAATTGAGACCGCATTAGCGAACTAAGGGTGAATTTCGATTGGTCTTGGGCTAATTAAAAAGACAAAAAAGACTACATTTTAGCAATCAGATTTAGTTCTATGTTTATGTGAACCGCATAGACCTCGTTTGATCGTGATGACGATGATAATAATAATAATCATAATAATAATGATAATAATAACAGAAGAAGAAGAAGATGATTTTTTTTGGGTATTGTATAATATAGATCAATTAGTTCATTAATTCTTGGTTATTAGCAATTTTCTATATTTTTTATGTTGTTGATAAATACAAGAACTTAAAAATAGATAATATCATGATTTTATTATAATTTATTTTCATATTCATCTTATTTTATTTCAAACATTAATAATATTATATTATTATGATCAATTTTTTATATAATTAATTCAAAATAACAACTTTTTTCACAATCTTATTTATAAAACATTGGTAATTTTTTTATATTATGTGTATTCTTTTAAAATAAACATATAATCATGTATAAGTGTTTATTTTATACACATTGTAATTATATATCATTTTTTTTATAATTAGCACGATAGGAAAATGCATTTATTGTGACAAAATAATTATAACAAAAGTTTAAGTTGTCACAAAATATTAGTATGATTGTGCATATGATTGACTCTATGCTAAATATCGCAAAAATAACCACAACCCAATTAGATCGCAAAGTGCGATTTTAATAATTACTAGGTCGAGTTTGGGGCAGGGTGGTCCAGTTTCTACCTCTCACCTAATTCCTAAATTTACACGAAAACGGACGCTGAAAAATGCAAAACTTGGACAAGAGAAAGCAATAGAGAGAGAACATAAAGAGAGGAACACTTGATCTCAGATAACTATATCATTTTCTATGAATAGTTAAGCTGCAAATTCAGTTGTAAAACAACCTTTCAAGTTCTTGAAAGAGGGACTACAAGAACAGCTCCTGGAAGTCTCACAAGGGCATCCAACTACAGAAGGAAAAGAAATGGGAAATACCCACTTAATCAGGACGTCTGAGTTCTAGTAGTTTGATACAATAATAAACATCACATCCAAATCACAACTGAAAAAACACCGAATTGGACGGATGTATACAGTTAATCCTTCTATCAGACAAACAAAACACATGATAATCTGCAAATCTTGATTCATTTCCTCTAGCCTTTTCTTGGGGACAATGGCCAATCCCATATGCACACAAGAATGTACAACGAAGCCATGTTTTACATGTAAAAAACAAGTGAATCACTACTTCTTCCCATCACAATTTCAAACCATGACGAAGGATGGATATAAAACACCTTCTTCTGTCTGAGATCGCAAACTCTTCTTTTACCATTTCTTCAATCATATCGACCGCATAACTCATCAAAGAGACATTGATGACATTCAGTTGTAAGCAATCAGAACATTCACATCACCTTAGAACAACTATACTTCTGTTTCGGGAGACCTCGACCTTGTTAGCTCCGACAACCCTTGAATCTTTGCAGCAACCTCGGCCACAACCAGCCTCGTCAGAAGCAGACCAGCTATCAGGGCTGCACCCATTAGCATTGTGAAAACAGCACTCCAACTCTTAGTTGAAATATATCCTGTTAGCAATGGCCCAATGGCAGCCCCGATCGAGCCCGTTCCATCTATAATGGCGGTAACTGTGGCTAATGCTTTCGAGTTGCCCTTTAACGAGCTGTGTGTTCCCAGGTCAGCCGAAACTGCAGTCGTTATAAGAGCATAAGGCCCGTTCACGAACATGCCCGTGATCAACATGAGTATGATGTTTAGAGTCATCGAGACGTGACCATAGCTTCTGTAGAAAAAAAGAGCTGGAATGGCACAGTACATGAAACTCGCTGCTGTTATGGCTCTAGCACCTAAACGATCAGAAATGTGGCCAGCCAGGATCCCTCCAACCACCCCTCCGACATCAAATAACGTCGAGAGGTTTCCAGACTCCTCATTCGATAAGTATCTCCCTTCAATAGCTGCAGCAACAAGAACGAAATACAGTGAGCTTAAGTGACATAAAAACACTGAAAAGATCTTCAACAGGGAAATTTCATCTACCTGTATGGCTAATATAAAACGGTAGCCAGTAGAGGAATGTGTAGGCCACCAGTTTAGCAAAGAAAAGACAAAGTGCGAAGGGGGCAACCCCAGGAATCCTCCATGCTTCTAGGAATCCCACAGCATCCTTATCATCTGACTTTGTTCTCAACAATGGTTCTGTTACTTCCTCCCCTTCTTTTCTGGGAGACAGCAACTCATCGTCATCCATACTAGCTCCGACAGACTCAGGGCTAACCGGTAAGAAAAGGAACAGCACTATGCCCACAAAAGCAATTCCTAAACCAGGGACAACCATGGACCAACCCCATCCATACTTCAACAATATCGAAGCAACCACAGAACCGGTAATGTTCCCAAGAGATGTATGAGCATTCCAGATACCCATTATAAGTCCTCTCTTCTTCTTACCAAACCAATTGCCAATTACCGCAACGACTGAGGGCCAGCCAGTAGATTGGAACAATCCGGCAAGCATTTGGACGATCAAATAGTAATAAAATAAGTGGACGTTCGCCCAGTATCCAATTCCAAAAAGGGCTGTAAACAAACCAGTTCCAACCATCCCTATAGTTAGAAAAATTCTGAGATCCATCCTATCACCTGCATGCCCAGAAAAGAACATCCCCACAGCATACACAAACAGGAAAGCAACATCAAGCTCCAAGCAATGCTGTTCCATCAGCACCATTAAATGGCGCCAACCAGCTCCAAGAACCCATGAATTCCTAGTGCTTTCTAATGGCTTGTGAGAATAAGCCCTTCTCCATGAGAAGGGAGATTTCAAGTCTAGATCGGGAGATTGGGGATCAAGAGCACTTTTTACGACACTCGTTGTTTTCCTAGTAGCATGGTAGGTCAAGTAAGCGAAGAAGGTTACTATAAGGACAATGGCTTGATGAGTCTTGTAAGAAATGGCCGATCTTTTTATGTATTCTATAAATCGGATTCCTAGGGGCTTGCTGTAATTTACTTCTGGCGCTGGTTCTGCAATTGAACCCATTGATTAATAGCTTAAAATTAACTTCGTCCTCTTCTGCAGAACAGAGAACTGGCAACCTGAAATTGGAGGAAACAATCACAATTAAGGAGATGAAATCAAACATAAAAAACAGAGAGGTTTGCTTATATAACTGAATTTAAATGGAAAAAAAAATCTCCGAAATTGAAAACCCACAGAAAATATCCAACAATAAAGAGAGAAAAATATTCAGGTGGGGCATATGAAATTCTATGTTGTATAATGTAAAATTCTGGAATAAATCTCTGGTTGTTAAAAGGTAACCACTTTGGTCTAATGGATGACTCCGAAAATTTAGCCTAAAGTACGGCAATTCAGATAATTGTTTGAGCTGCAAGTAAAAATATTTCCCCATATATTCCCGGAAAAATTCTGAGCTTACCGGTCTTCTATACTCAAAAGTCAAAAATCTTGACAGGGCATTTGCTTCACACACGCACTAACAAATATAGGTCAACTTATCCCGATCATTCACGACAATATTAAACCCATAAAAAAGGAAAATCTTTCTCTAAAAATTGACGAATCCATATTTTTGTCTGTAGCAGGAAACTTACATACGAGCAAGAAAAAGAATTAAAAACCAGGAAAAAAGAAAAAAGGAAAACCAACTAGACCCAGATTTAGACGACCATAATTCTGCACCCTTCATCAGCCTGTAAAATAAATTCCTGAAACATGTAGCAGTCGGAGAAGGACGACGAATTTTCAAGAAAAAGGATTCATAACATCAACGAGAAAATGAATTCTGATTCCAGAGTGCAACAGGCCAATAAATTCTCAAGAACTACCGAAAAAGGGATTCGGAAAAGCAACCAAAAAAAAAAAAGGAATGAATGAATGAATCCCACACCACATATTACTCAGAAATGAATGCTAGAAAACTCGTATAACTGCTCAAAAAATTCTGAAAAACAAAAGTTCAAAACAAGAACAAAAAAATATATTTAAAAATAAAAAAACCGGATTTCGATTCGAAAACCATGAGCATGGATTCATGGATGAAATGCTTTACCTGGACTCGCCTGAGCTGAACCTTATCTCCTACTCTGAGAGAATTCACGCCTCCTAATCCAAAATCTCTCTAACTTTTTCGTATTTCTTCTCCTTTTCTTTGCAGTTCGCTTAGCGAACAAAAAATGGCTCACGTTTCTCTCAAGTAGCTGATACTGAGAGCCGAATGCAAATGGAGGTTTCGTTTATTTAAAGCTGGAGATACTGAATACTGCAAAATCTAGATTTCCAAAACTACCCTTGTCAGTCTTTAATTCACCATGTTCATTTTTACTTTTGACATATATGCCCCTCATTGTGGGTAATTGTATTCATTAATATCTATTGAATTTAAGGCAAAATTATATTTTTAATGCTATAATTTTATGTTATTAATATTTTTTAGTTCTGTAAACTTACTCTATTTAAATATTTTTTTATGAATTTAGCCCTAAATAACTCACCCGTGGATAATTGTATTTCATTAAAATCTATTGAATTTATGGCAAAATTATATTTTTGATCCTAGAATTTTATGTTATTAGTATTTTTGGTCCTGTAACTTACCCTATTTAAACATTTAGTCTTTTTCTTTCTTTTTTTTTTTATGAATTTAGCCTAAACAACACATTTGGTCATTTTTTGATAAATTTAGTCCTACATTGACAACTTTTGCCATAACAACCCTTAGTTACAAGACAAAAAATGACATCTATTATAGTGTGAAGCGAGCCAAAATTATCAAAACGTCACTAAATTTGTCAAAAAATGATTAAATACGAGATGTTCAGGACTAAATTAAAAAAAAAGAGAGACTAAATATGTAATTAAAATAAGTTATATGATCAAAAGTGCTAACGACCTAAAATCACAAAATCAAAAATATAATTGTCTTTTTCATTATAATGAATTTAAATTTTGAAATCCCATTTCAAATTACTTTATAACTTATTACAATAGATTTCAAATCCAACCAATATGAAATCATCAATCCTCTCATTAAATCCTTCTTTCCAAATACGATTATGTATTATATTTAAGTTACTTACATCATAATCTACTATTTTACGCCCGACAAATATTAATTTCAAACGAGGTAATAAAATTTCTTAGACTTAGTAGGCACAAATTTCATTTTTCATTAATAATTTTAATATTTGTTAAATAAAAAAGTCTCATCATCGCAAGCTATCGAGAAAATATAATATATCAAAAACACATTTAACAATCCTTACATACTCGTACAGAAAATCGTCAAAGAATTAATTAATAAGATTATAAAAAAAAAAAAAAAACGTAATCACGACAACTTTATTTGTAGTTTTTTAAATTTTATCATCAGATGTTGACATAATAGTTCCAATTACAGATATATAATATGATTGATCGTACTAAATGATACGAATAAATAAATTTTAAATTATTTATAAAATTAGTTAATTATAGCCCAACACTTGAGGTACACCTCCATTAAGACCTAACCTATATTTATAGCATATTGATGAAATTATAGAATAATTTTAAGCATCTCCAACTTTTCTCTTATAGTGCTATTCATATTGGGAACGCAACAATTCAACTTGCAATTTCCTTTACTTTGTATTTGTTTTTTTCGTGTTCGTTTGGACCTGTGATTGAGCAGATTAAGATGATGTTTGACTAAATTTATTTAAAATATTTTATAAGTTTTAATATTTTATAAAATACTTAATTTTACTAGTTTTTTTTTTTTTTTTTTAAGAAACTCTTGTCCTTTGGGTATTTAAGATTGTTCATAATGTAAGAATGAAAGAAAAATCCATCGAACTATTAGAATTTAAAATTATATAAATTGATAGTTTTATTTTGGTGGAAAAACGTTAATTATGTAAAGAATAAAAGTGAAATATTAATAAAACTACGAGCGTGTTTTTGTTTATTAAATATTAAGGTTAAAGAGTGTATAAAAAGTTTTTAAAAAAAAGTAGGGTGAAATTATCTTTTTTTTTTTTTAATATATTATATTGAATGTTATGAATTTTAAATTCTTTTGATATAGCGCCATTTTAAATTCTTCTTTCAAATTCAAATTCATCAATTCCAATATAACTTAACGAAGTCGTAAATCCAGATACCAAAACGAGACCTTATTCTAAAATTATTTATTTTAAAATTAATTATCTCATAATCAATTATGCATTTGTCGAGCCAAACTGACTATGATCAAACTTTTCAGAATTTCACTTTTTTTCCCTTTGATTTATATCAGAAATAGTAAGCTGATGTATACAAAATTTGGACTTGTACATATAGTTGATGACGACTCATTGTTTACTACCTAAAAGGCAGTTACCAAATTTTAGATTTAAAATTCTGTGACCATGAATTATATATATGTGCAAATTTACATATTTAATTAGGAAGATTTTAGCTTTACAGATATTTGAATTTAATATTAAAAAAAACTAAATAAAATATTTATCTGAAATTCCTTTTATGATCAATTATAAGAGCACTCATACAACTTTAGCTTAATTACACTTATACCATCTGAAAATTGTATAATTGCACTTTAGCCCTAAACTTTAGAATTTTATTTGAATCTTTTTCGAAAATACTCTGCTCATAAACTCAAAAGATAGTGGTAAATTTTTATTATAAATAAAAATAATTAAAAAAATTGTAAATGATCATTTTGCTTTAGGTATCTTTTGATAATGTTAATATTTTACATTGGTATTTCTTAAAATTTGGTTTAATTACATTAATACTTCTTACTTTTTGTAAAATTACAAGTGCACCCCCCTCCCCCCGCCGTTTTTTTTTTTGGCCACTGAATAGGGGTGTGTGTAATCGCAACTATCAGGGGTGTAATTATAATTTTATATGAAAAAAAGGATGTTATGTATTTTAACTGAATTTTTAAGGATGTGAATGCAATTAACCATTTTATTTTATCATGCTTGACTTCACAATCAGCACAACTCATTATACTTGGCCGCGTATAGTTGAAACTTGAAACTCTACGAAATAATAATATTTTAGACCATAATCAAATACTTGATTAGAACAAATCAAACCGCCTACGAATTTAAATAAAAACAAATAAAATTGTTATCTGTGTAATTTATACTAATATAAAAAAAATCACCATTAGTTATAATTTCTAACATTGCAATACCAAATTTAGCATGCAATAAGTAAGTAATAAGTCAATTGCAGTAAATATAAATTTTTATTCTACATTTTTGCGAACATTAGCAAATTCGGTGAATTTGATTAACGGATATATCTATTTGTCAGATAGAAACAAATGCCAGATATAACTAGATGTAAATTTTTCAAACTATAGAAAATTTATGTGTCGTTACACAAAACCTTAAAGAAGAACAATGTAATTATTTCTAGCTTTTATTTTTAAAATTTGTATCGTCATGATTAATTATATGCACACAAGTATTACATACCATATTGACTAATATATAACACGGATAATTACACTCTCCTCCCCTGAGATTTCGTGTAATTACACGTAAACCCCTATAGTTTGGAAATTACATTCAACACCCCTGATGTTTGCTTATGTTTAACAAATAAGTTCCTCTATTAGTCAAAAATTCACCAAACTTGTTTATATTAACAAAAAAAAATAAAAAAAATTATATTTATTCCTGGTTGACTTTTTACTAATTTATTGCAATTGAAATAAATCTTTTTATGATCAAATTATCGTCATACGTCTTCACGTGTCAATGAATGCGATGAGTTGTATATTCACCGTTATAATGGTAGTTTAGTAAGAAACTAATTATTTGACCTGCTACAAGTGAGTAATAAGTTTATCGAGGGTAAATATAAATTTTCATTCAGTTTTTTTATTGATATCAGCAAATTATGTAATTTTTTATTAACGGATGGACTTATTTATTAGATGAAGCAAATATCATGAATGCTAGATGTAATTATTCAAATCACAGAAATTTTATGTGTAATTATATCATATTTCAAAATATGAGAATGTATTTATCCTATATAATAATAAGAATACACGTCGGTATATATATATAATATTAACTTGTCACCACGTATAGGTATTAAGGGTAAATTACAACCACCTCCCTGAGGTTTGGCATAATTACAAATACCCCTCATTGTTTGAAAAATTACAAATACCCCCTGTTGTTTGATAAAATTATGTAATTTTTGGATGGAGGTATAGAAATGTCAACTTTGCCCTTACTGTATTTTTTTTTATTTTTTAAAAAAATTTAAAATCTTACAAAAATATTGAATGAAATGGATGAAAAAATTTTAAAAATTATAAAAAAAATTATCGCCTTAGTCGATAAGAAAAATATTTTTTAAAAAAAATAAATAAAATTATAATTTTTAATTCATAAGGGTATTTTGGTCATTTCACTATAAAAAATGAATAGATTGGGGTAATTGTTAGATGGCCGTTAAAATTAGGGAGATATTTGTAATTTTTCAAACAACGAGAGAGTATTTGTAATTATGACAAACCTCAGGAGAGGTAGATGTAATTTACCCTAGGTATTAATTCAAACACTACGTAAGGTTACATAGAAAGAGAGAAAAAATTAGTATTTGGCGTGATTTGTGATGTTTGGGGGCACGAGGACAGGTGTGTTTTCGGGCTATTAACCTAATTTCCAACCGTTGAATTTCAGAGCTGCTGGGAATGTGAAAGGCTTTTTGGCAGGAAAAAGTACTTCTTCATTCTATACAGTTTAAACTCCAAATTTCTTGACCACAAGCTGTCAATTTAAGCAGACGTGTGTATATCTATATGCTTGGTGGAGGTTCATTACCAATATGGATTTCTTGAATTGCATTTTGATGCGGAATAAGAGGGGAATGTATTTTGACACGTAATATTTGGATCAATAGAAATTTATATATTAGTTTGAATTGATATATGAATTGTCAATTGTTGATCATTAACATGTCCGACAGTTAATACACGAATATGCGATCCATACGGATTTCGAAACATGAGCCCCTATGAAAATATTGGTGGTTCATTTCACATGTATGTTTACACTAAGATTGCACTTTGCGACTCCTGTAACCTCGAATAGATATTGATTTTACCATCAAAAGGTACTAGTTGATGTGTGCAGGCCACCTTTATTTATTTAGATCGAATACTCTAAATTAACCCTGTTCAAAGAGTCGCAAGGCTATCAAATATCTCGATTCGTATGACTTTTTATTTTAATTTGAAAATAGATACTAAATGATGTATTTATGCATGTGATTGTTTATCCGTTAGAAAAACTGATGTTGTCATCACTTGCACTATTAGGACCATAATTTGGTGTCGAATTTCACTTTCTTCACTATTGTCCATACGTTTTATGACCCGATCTTCATATTTTTTGTATTTGTTTTTTGGGTTTTTACTATTTTTTTTTAGAACTATTAGAGCATTTTTGGTCCAATTTTTATGTTAGGCTTAAAATACAGTCTAATTTATGGCCTATGTGAACTTAGTTATGAAAAGTTTATAATTTAAAGTATTATTTAAACTATAATTTAAATTAAGCTAAATAAGGTGTTTGTATACATTTTATGCTTATGATTCTCTTAGGTTAAGTTTAAAAGGAAGGTGATTTTTGCAATTTAAGACAATTTTATAAACAAATTGAACTCCCAAATGACTTTTTTGCCTTGGCATTTTTATATATTCCAAAAGTATCCTTAAATAATAGCTAATATCTACCCCACTTATCAGGAGAATTTGAAAAATTTGGTAATAACATAAATAAGCTAGTATTACACCAACTATTTTACCAAACACTATCTTATCTACTTTTTTTTTTTTTATTTACTTAAACTATCATTTTTAAATACTTTTAGAATTAAATACATCTAGAACCCTTTTAAAAATGCAAATTTTTATTTTTTCCTAAATAAATTTTAAAATTACACTTATACTCCTCCAAAGAAATTTCCTTTACACCTAACACCCTTCTATTGGGTATGGACAAACAATATTGACACTAACAAAAACCATTACATAATTTTTATTTTTGCATCTCATTTAATATTTTTATGTACATTTTGTACTTATACACTGATTAATATAATATATATATATATATATATGTGGAGTGAGGTTAATATTAATATATAATATATATATATATATATATATATATATAGTGGAGTGAGGTTAATATTATATTTTTTTTTATAAGTACAAAATGATTACATGAATATTAAATGAGGGGATTAAAATTTTCTATAATTTTGTTCTAAGTCAGTATTTTTCATCTAAACCCTAATGAAATGGGATAAAGAGTAAACAATGAATTTTCGGAGGGGTATAAGTATAATTTTGAAATTTTTTTAAGAATGTGTAGTTTCATATTCGTAAAGGAAATCTACATGTAATTAATCCATACTTTTGATTTTTACATTTTAATCACTTCTCTTTCTTTCTTTCTTTTTATAAAAAAATTAGCATTTCTAGAAGAGGCATGTTTTGTGCCGTACAGAAAAATAGTGAAAATGTCCAAAAAAGTCAACAAATACATTTAAATCGTTGGATTACAATATTACCTCTTAATCCTCCGACAATTTCATTAATTCAAGAAACCCCACATAACTGTGCTCCATTTTCTAGGAAATTCTAACAATAAGTGGAATGTTCTTAGTATTTAATTTCCATATGACCTTGTCTCTTTTATAATTTCCAAAGAGGGAGGTTTATTTATTTTCCTCGTAGTTCTTGCGTTTAAATTGTTAAATTGAGTTGATTTATTTAAAAGTTGTAAGTAATATTTTTTTTTATTAATTTCTGCAGTTTATTGACAAAGTTATAAATATCAAGGACAATTAGACTATTTTTTTACAAAAAAATTTGTGTAATTATATATAGATAATATGTTGTTTGGCAAATTAAGTTTGGGACTCCTGATCTTTATTTCCATCTAACAAATGAATTAATCGATTAGTTAAATTTTACTAAATTTGTTGATATCAACAAAAAAGAGTGTGTGTGTGTGTGTGTGTGTGTGTGTCTGAGAGAGAGAGAGAGAGAGAACGATAGTTTATATTTATATTTGATTGACTTATTATTGATCTATTTTTGCTATATAGATATTTTATAACCAAACTATCCTAATATTCATTTAACATGCTAATGCATGTTATCAGATATATTTTCACCATTATAAGGATATCTAATTTGTTAGAATATCAAACAAATCTATAAGTCAATCAAACATAAATACATTTTTGTGAATCAAATTCTATGAAATACTAGCAGGAGAATTTATTTGTTAGCCATAAATAAATATCAGGGATATGTGTCATTTTTCAAACTACAGGACTTTTACATGTAATTACTTCAAACCTCAAAGGAGGACAACATAATTATCCCAAAATATTAACATAATTTTCCAAACGCTCTATCTTCAACTTTTTCTTTTTCTTTTTTTTTTTTTTTTTTTTTTTTTTGTAATTTCTAACTTTTATTTTCAAACACTTTAAACTTTACTGCTGTTTAACTTACAACTTATTTCCCACAAATACAAAAAATTATCGCAAACATCCCTATAGTATTGCATCGCGTCAGAATGATAGATACAAATGTATCAATTCTTTATAAACGTATCAAATTATTGGTGATAAGAGCACTCTCAATGTATGTAATTAATTTTAATTATATTTATTTAACTAAAGTAAATATTACAAATTTACAAATAAAAAAATGAACAACTTATATAAACTAGTAAAACAAATTAATTTTAAATGCACTCTGACATTTTTGGTGGTGTATGAGTAATTTTTTAAAATAAAACAGAATAACATATTAGTTTGTGCAATGCCGTTGACCTTTTCTGAGGGTGTATAAATTATTTTTCAAAAAGCAATAACGACTTGCATGAATGAAGTTGATATTTTTTGTGAGTGTATCTATAATTTTTCAAAAAATAAAAATAATTTATATAAATAAACTTTTATTAGTGTGTTAAGACATGGAGTATGCGACATCTCGTGTGCTGTGAATCAAGTTTAATTGCGTTACGCAATTGAACATTACCTAAATAAAATAATTTATTACCAAATTAAAACAGCTTAACACGATAGAGGTCTCACCCTTCTTTTATATATGGAGAACTAATTCAATTCAACCAAGAATGAGAACGGACGAAAATAGATACTCGTATGTTTTTTTTTTAAGGGGTAAATTGCCGGTGTGTCTCGTGAAGTTATGAATAACCCTTTGTTGTTTGAAAATTTATAAGAACCATCAGATAAAAAATAAATAGGTAGTTCTAAGACGGTGAGGTGTAAAGTACTACTTTACCATTGCTGATTTTTATGACTTTTTTTTTTTTTTTTCTAAAATAGAACATTTGAGAAAATATAAAAGACTTTGAGGATGGCTAAGGTAAATATTAAGAATATTAGTTTATAGTTTTTTTTTTATAAAATTATATAATAATCCAAAATGGTGTTTTGAGAAGTTTACCATAAAAATTGAATGAAAATCTAATGGAATGAGCTTGTTGTTACACGACACTGAAAATTCATTGAGTATTTGTAATTTTTCAAACTAAAAGGAAATATTATAATTATATCAAATTTTCGATGAAGTGACGTAATTTACAAATATTTTTTTATTTCAAATACTTTGAGTTTGAATTTCAGTGACGGAAATACTATAAAAAATATATATTTGTGCTTTTATTTATGTTTTGTATTTTAGAAATTCCGTTCTTTTTCATCTCCCTTTCTTTACTAAATTTAGGAAATACAAATTAATTTTTCAAATTTGGAAAGAAGCCTTAATCATGTAAAAAAGAAAGAAAACTCTTATTTATTAATCACATAAACCCACTAAAATCATGGGGGACAGAATGGTAAATCCACCACTAGCAGCACTCACAATAGCGGAGGATCCAAACCCCACAAGAGGGGCAGTTGCGTCATTTCAGTCTGCCGGCTTGGTTGATACAAAATAATGGAGGAAAAATGGATATTCGCATATGAGGGAGCATAATTCCTTGCGTGCCAGTGTATATTCTCTGCTACGATTCTCTCCACTGAACCAACAGCGGCTGTAGGGCCCACCAATCCTACGTGGAAAATCATGAGCCAACAATCGGATTACGTGGAGTTTCTACTGGACGGCCTCTCTGGTTTCCTATTGGAGGGCGCGTGGTCAGCGTTCTTGGCTATCTCGTGAATGCTTGTCCGAATCACAAGGGAAACGCCCCAAATTTATTACACCATTTAGTTTAAATACTATTATTTTGTTAAATTATAATTAAACCCAATTTGTTTCGGTTGGTTCATTGGTTCTTGATTAATTAAGATTAATATAGGCTTAAGTGCGTTGTGGGGGTGATTAGCAAAATTATTTTTCAATTAGGGTCGATGTTGACTCACATAAAAACGGGCCGACGCACCCGGTTTCAAATACCTCTTACCCTAAAAGAAACCCTTTCTGACAATAATAAATACTGAAAAAGCTTAAAATTGCATATCAAGAGACAAATAATCCTCTATATATTTAATTGCACGTACAGGTGAAAAATAATAATAAAAAAAATACCTCATTCAGAATTTTATGAAATGCAGCGTATACTAATACAGATGTGTAGGCGAGCAAGCACCATGTGTTGCATGCTTTTCAAAATTTTAATTCATGATTGGGAAAGTATATGCAGAGTTAAAAGGTTTAAATGAGTCAAAATTTAATTTTATAATTCTCTCAAAAAAATTCAAATTCGAGACCTTTTAATTAATTTTTGAGCTTGAATTTGTTAAGTTTGGGATTCTTTAATAATTTTGATATTGTTAGCGTCAATTTTAATTTTATCGTTAATTGTATTTTACAACCCATAACCCTACGCGCTCTCAAATGAGAGCGCTGGTCGAACAAAATTAAAATAAAGCTATTTTCAAAATTTTTATTTTAATTAAAACTAAATTTATTTTATTTATTATTATCTATGGTCTACATAGTTTCGATCATTCTTCACTTTATCTTGACAATGACGAGACTTTTTTTTTTTTTTTAATTTCTCGAGAAGTTTGAAATTTGAGGGCAGGACAAGATAACGTAAAATGGGCCTTTTGGGAAATTAAAAGGAAGTTTCGTAAGTTGGTTTTATTCGGATTGTACGTTTGGGATGTGAAATAATTAGATTATGGGTGGTATCATCTTCTTGGGCATGTCTTTATATATGACTTGTCATAAAATCAGAAGGCTTTGGGCCTATGCTGTTTCTGTCCGCTCCCATTGTTGGATTGAATGGGACAAATTCAATCAGTGGTGTCTCAATCTAGATAAGGGATGTCCATTCCCATGTGTATATATATATATAGATACATGATACATTTAAGGATAAATTACAACGGACTTTTATAAAATTTGTGATAATTATAAATATCATTTTTTTAGTTGAAAAATTACAAAATTCTCTTTTTGGGATTAACGATTGTCTAATAAATATCTTATACAATGGGCTATTTCATAGGAATATTTGTGAGAGACGATCGTCAATCTCAAAGGATATTTGTAATAATGACAAATTTTATGGGAGCTCATTCGTATTTACCCCTGTATAACTTAAATAATGTAGGTACGTATACCACATCAGCTACATGCGAGATAATTCGAGTAGGTTTTAAGCTTTACGCCGTCTTCTCTCTAGCGAAACGTCTTTTAAAAATAAAATTGTGAGGTTCATATGCTATTAGAGTGAATAATACACTATGCATCATTTGATGTTGTCTACGGGAATGAAGCCATGTGTTTGTCCTGAGCCACTCTTTGATGTAGGCATGTGCTCTACGTTACTTGCAGACGAAAGTTTGAATGACTTATGAATCTATTTTGTTTTTTCTTTATGAGGCACATTTTAGAAATAAATCCGTGGTGTGATATTGATTACATCACAAGCTGCATCAATACAATATATATTCATGCGGATGGAAATTTTAACTCAAATCAAATTCGTTTATATTCAGAGTTGATAAATATATTGAATTTATCATATACCATGTATAGTTTTAAAAAAGTAATTATTGTATGATAAATACAATACTACGATTTTGTATGATTAATTAGGATTGTGAAATCTGATTTAAGTAAAAAAAAAATTATCTTAAATATATATATATATATATATATATATATATATATATATATAATACTAATATAAAAGAAAAGATGTTCTATACTCATAAACAACGGTTAGTGACACCGCCACATCAATTTTTTTGTAAAGTCAAAAATACCCTTCAACTAATAAGATAACTAACTCATTCCACTTTCCAAATTATTCTTATTTTCTTTTTTTTAATGAAATGTATTGATTTATTTTTTTGCTCTTATTTTTAATATATTAAAATATAAAAAAATATTTATTATATGCATGCAAGAATGGCATGCTACAACGACTAGTCTATATATATATATATATATATATATATATATATATATATATATTAGGATGGTCTCTAGCTAAACTTTAAAATATTTATGGTATATTAGTACCTACCGTTTATTCTAAGAAATAATTATATTTACATCGCTTATTTATTTATAGTTTATTTATACAAATCATTTCTATCTCTTATATAATTTCATAAATAATTCATCATCTTGTATTAAAAGAATGAAATTATTTCCACAATACTTATTAAAATATTGGTCTGATTAACTAAAAGTTACGTACTTAGAATACTAATGATCTTATTTATCTCATTGTTGCAATTGTCTCGCTTTCTGTTTATTGGTTTAATTTATTTTGTGTAAAATACAAATACATGATCTATTCCTTCTGTTTTGTTATGAGAATTAGGAAAACTACAATTTTACTAGTTCTCTGCAATGGTGTTGACGTTTCTGGGGAATGTTTGTAATTTTTCAAAGAATAAAAAAATTATAAAAAAAATATTGAACGTTTAGTAGATGTATATATTCTTTTTTTTAAATGAATTATTTATATAAATTAAGGGCGTAAATCTAATTATCTCTTATTCTTATTATGATATTTTGTTCTGTCTCCACCAAATTTCTCTTTAATTATCAAAAGTTGATGGGACAATCAATCAAGAATGTTTAATTATTTTTGTGTCTGGACTGGAAAATTACAATTACTAGTGATGCATGATATATATAACCATTTTAACTGATCAACTTCCCCCTAGAGGATTTTTTTTTTTTTTTTTTTTTAAGGAAGAGTGATGAATTACTATTAATTGAAATAAATTGATTATAATCATTCTTGTCGGATCCCGTCTGATATCATAGTATCAAATACATTGAATCAAACCAACGCTTACTATTACAGTAGAAACACCACATACTATTCAGTAGAAACATCTCATACATAAGGTGGGGTTCGAACCCATGACATCTAGCATCACGGGGCCTCAACTTCACCAACTAAGCTAGGCTTCATTGGCCCCCCTAGAGTTAAATACTATTTTGAATATAATGTTTATTCCCTAAATTAATAACCACATCACTTATCTCCTACAACTAATTATTTGGTCAATATTATATATCCTTATTATATATATATATATATATATATATATATATTAGCTCAAAGGAATTTTTAAAACAAATTTGTATTTTAAGTGTAATTAATTTTTTTTCTTAATTGAAAAAATATTTTAAGTATAATAAAGTAAAATATAATTAATAAATTAAATAGTACAAATTTCATTATATTTTACATACTCAAAGTTAAGTAATGCATAAGTACAATAAAGACACAAAAACTTTCATGTAAAATATTTTATTTATTTGGTAATAAAATTTTGCTATTAACTATTTGTTTTTTGAAATAAAAATGAATAATTACGTATTGTCAATTTCTTTGCAGAACTATATATTAATTGTTGGGATATTATATTTGTATTGTATCTATAGTATATATAAGAACTTATTACTCTAATTTTAAATTCTTCACTTATTAAAAAATAATTTGCTAATGATTTACTAGAAAATAAAAAATATATTCAGAATAATATAATTATCCAAGATATGAGGGCTTGTCAAATCAAAGGACTAACTGTTACATTTATTAATTTAGAAGGGTAAATATTATGCTAAGAATGGTTCAGGATGGCAAAATATATTTAACTTTTTTTTTTTTTTAACCAACTACTAATGATTGAATCGAAAACATTTTGTATAGAAATTAATATTTTTTAGCGAATCAATTATAATTAAATCACGAATTTTAATTATTAATCAATACATCAATTAATAATATTATATATATTATTAATGACTAACTATTAAAATAAACTAATACCCGCATATTAATGGACTCGACCCAAATTCATGATCAAGACATTATGATGCCTCAATTTCATCAGTTAAATTAGACTTGATTAACAATTTTAAATAGCCTCAAATATATTTATTTTTGAGTTCCTTGGTTATACCTACAATTCTATATATTGATGTATACTTGAAGTCAAAATATTTATTAGTTATAATAAGTTATTTATTTTAATTTAATTTAATATACAAAATAAAAAATAAAATTACTCCCACACATTGAAATTAATAAAAATTACACAAGAGAGGCTGTTGTATTTATCCCCTTATATTAACTTATATTCTCTCAAAATACAAAATCCAAATACTTAATTCATGAAAAAAAATAAAAATAATTTGTACTTTGATTTGTATTCTCATTAAATTCAAAAGTAGTAAAATACAGTAAAAGAAGTTTTCGATTTTTCTGTGAGACAGCGCGGGCGGAAAATCTTTTTGGAGGTAAACAATAATTTCTATTATGCAGTATATCAATTCTTGCAATATAGTGGACAACATCCCATGTTAAATCAGAAACCTCAGTTTCGCCAACTGAGGATGTGGCTGCATTAAGGGCATATTATTCTATAGCAAATGAAAGGCTTATGCTATATGATTATTACGATAAAGGAAGCGCGTTTGCATTTGTTACATGGTATGAATACACACACAAAATGGTGGGAGGCTTGTCCATGGAAACATTAAATCGTCAAATATTTTTCTGAAACCACAATAGTATTAGGGTTGGCAATTTCAACTCGGACCCGAAAAATTCGCCCCGGACCAGCCCTGCATGGGGCGGGTCTGGGACGTTATTTTCCGAGTCCGGGGCGGGTTCGGGGCAAATTTTTCTAGCCCCGACGGGGTCCGGCGGGGTACGGGTCCTGCCCCCCCGCCCCATTGGACCTGACCCCGGACCCGCCCCGGACCCGCTCTTTTTTATTAAATATTATTAATATATAATATATTATAAATAAAAATTTATAGTATTATATATATGAATTCTAAATAATTTTTGTATGTACCCAACTGTACACAAATACCAAAAATAGAAAAAAATAGTTGATAAGAATTTTAATAATTTACATGTAACATGAACGTATTTTTTGTCTTATCCAATTCATTTTAGATTGAAAATTATAATTAAAGTATTTAAATCTAAACTGATATTATATTAAAAAAATATTAATGTAATGTATTCTTTGTTTATCCAATTCATTTTAAAGTTTGTAACTATATTAAGGTATTAAAATATTTATTCATATTTTTGTATAGTTATTAATATTAATTAAAAAATAAATATAAGTTATTTTTTAATAGTTGTTGATCTCATTATATACAAAAAAATAATAAATAATATTTTAATTTATTGTTATAAATATAAACTACTAATTAGTTTAGTAGTAATATATACCAAAAAATAAAATAAAATTCATACCGAATAATTTAAATTGTAGAAAACTAAGAAAAGTATCTATTATCTGAAGTAATGTAATTGAAATACATAAAAATATTTTACAGTTGACATTTATATATATTCACAATCTGTAATAACTAATAAATTTATATATTCATAAATGTTATTATTACATTGATGTAACTATCATATTATATTGTTGAACATAAGTTGATCTGGCCGTTAAAATTCAAGACAATGTATCGTTCAATCAGGCCATGTGATTTTAATCACACCGTAAAATATGATCCAATTGACATAATCTTATATATATTTGAATTTGGTATGAATCGGCTGCCGAATTTTAAAATATCGTAATTATTGATTAAACTTATTGTTATCTTATTATAATTAAAATAATTAAAAATTTTCAACTATCATCATTATCTTTAGATTAATTCATAAGAATCACTAAAAACAAAATAAATTGCATAATACATATTATGTATCTTGATATAAATAAAAAACTTAGAAATAGATATTAAATATTAATTGTATTCTTTGTATAATATAAAATTAATTTTATTATATTCTTTGTATAATATAATTTTATTAACTAAAATAATAATACAAGTAATAATTTAAAAAAAAATTAAGATACTCTCTTCAAAAAAATAAAAAATCAATTAAAATGTTAATTAAAAACTAAAAATGAAAAGACCCAATTAAAATTAAAAGAAAAAAGAAAAGCCTCATTTCCTCAATGTCAAAACTCAAGATTCAAAAGTCAAACAAATACAAAACCCTCAATTCTCATTTCTCAAAACTCTCAAGACTCAAATCCAGAAATCAGAATCCTCATTCCTCAGTCCTCACCTCGTCGCCGTGAAATCAGAAATCAGAAACCTCGTCGCCGTGAAAGACCGCCCACCATCGCGTCGCTCACCGTCGCTCAGCCACCTCGTCGCCGTGAAAGCTCAGCCCACCAATATAGTATATTTTTCTTTCTTCTTCCTCTTTCCTCGCCGGACAGCTGCCGCCCTCCCCTCTCTCTCTACCACTGCCACCCCTTCTTCCGCCCCTTCCAGCACCCGGACCAGCCCCACACCCGGATGCGCCGCCCCCTCGCCGGCTATCTCTCTCTCTCTCTCTATATATATATATATATATATGCATATATATAAATAGTTTTTATTCAAAGTATAAATATATATTTAAATTTAATTATATATAATATATAATTCTAAGTTTATTAATTTAAATTTAAACCGTTGATTTGAATTAATTAAAATCTACACCGTTAATTTATTAATTAAATTTAAATTGTAGATTAATTAAAATTCAATGATTATTAAATAATAACGTAAATATTATTCTAAATTTTAAATTAAAAAAAATAACGCGTGTGATTTACGAAATGCGTTAGGTGATAAATTGTTACTTTTTATTTTTTCACAGAAAATAAATTACTCATTTTCATTAGCACAAGAAATGAATTGCTTTTAACCCTTACTTTAAACTCCATGATCAATTTATTAGTGAAGAAAGGCCTTTTAGCGTACTCTTACAAAGTTTGTCTATCATTTAATCAAAATTCTCGTTGATAGACATGTGTTCCATTAATTTATTATTCGTATATTTTACTTATTTATATTATATATTAAGAGAAAACATCTTTTCGACGTCTTTCTAATTTTTGCTCTGTCTTTTTAATATTTAATTTATTTTTTTTATTAATTCATCAAACTTTTCACTTTTCTACTATCTTTTCATAATTATTTTTCTTTTTTTGGTTTTCATGCATATTTTTTTGTTCTTATTTTTTTATAGATTTAATATTATATTTATTAAATAATAAATATTTTATTAAAATAGTAATATAAATTAATATTTTTTACTATTTTTTTGATATATTTAATTATATGTACAGAATAATAATTATTATAAAAAAGTTAATCTAAGTAAGAATTTGATAAACTCTCCAATAAATAGGACAGTAGAATAGTTGGGGAAGAGTTAATTTCACCACCAGTAATTATTGAACTGAAGGTCGGCGTGAAATCTTCTTCTCTGCACCATTTTCTGGGGTACGCATCGAGTTTGGTGGTGTATTCCTCTGATTGGAATGGGTGCCCGTGTGTCTACGCGAAGTATGCATTTCGCAGTGCTACCCAACTCAACCTCGCCGTTCCAATATTCAATTCTTGGAAAAACTACGGCGAAGCCCGTTGATTTCCGGCTGTCTCACCGAGAAACGGGTGCTTTATGGTGGACTTTTCTGTTCCCTTCAGAAACAACGGGTAGTTAATGAGCTATATACTGGTACGCATTTTTTCTTTTCGCATTTTCTTAATCGATTGGAAATGCGTTTATCAGGTGTAAATCATTTGAGAATGTTGTGCCTTTTCGGTTTCTCCGACATTGACTTTTTAAGGTTTTGTCTGTTTCCCGTCTGAGTTGATTCCGAGGAATTGTATTGCCATGTTAAGTGAGAATAAATTTGTCTCTTGTGTTGCTTTTTTTTTTTTTTTTTTGAAAGATCTTGCTTGCTGTTAACTGCTTTATAAAGAAAATCTACACACTGCAGGGTGACTTTGATCAATTACAGAAGAATTGGCATTCAGAAGGAGAGGATGTCCAGGAACTATGATAACTGGGAGAGGCTAGTGGCAGCTGTCTTGCGGAAAGAGCAGCTTTGGCAACTTTTTCATGCTCACTCCAGGAGCCCCAGCATACTTTCTGAAGCATCAGACTTCAGTTCCAGTGTCCATTCGAGTCCTGCTCTTCAAGATGTGGCCCTGGGTTTTTCAAAACCCGCAAGTCCATCTGCATATCGACAGCAAATAGAAAATGGGGTTGTGAAGTTACTAATACCGTGTCCAAGGTTGGTTTTGGTTTCAGGTTTTCCTCCTGCTTTTGATGTACGAGATGTAATCCTGTCTTCTGCTGAGTTTCTTGGTAGTGGAACTTTTGGTAGTTCATATATGGCTACAATGGAGAATGGGGTAAAAATTGTCGTAAAGAGATTGAAGCCCATGGATATTTCAGTGGCAGAGTTCAAGCGTCAGATGGAGATTGTTGGAAATGTTAGGCACGAGAATGTGGCTACATTAAGAACTTACTATTTTTCAAAAGGGGAAAGGTTCATGTTATATGATTATTATGGTATTGCTCTGTTGCATGGTAAGTTGAACTGTTTAACTTAGTTGTTTCCCCAAGTGTTTTTTATTCATGTAAAGGTAAATTCTCATGGAACTTAAATCTTTATCATTATCTTTTCTAAATTTTGTGTTGGAACAGGTCATTTCTCATGACTCTGCGTTTAACTTGTATTGTAAAATTGATATAAGAGGTTGCGCCACACTCAACTGAACTTGGTATATCTTTCTCGTATCTTTGGGCCATAATGTATATCGGAGTGATTTATGAACTACATATCTGGGTTCAGGGTTAAGAATGCTATGTGTTTTCAACATCTAACGGAAAGATATCATCTATTAGTTTCATTTATATTGTTTGCGTTCAAATTACTGGCTAATTTATAAATCTTGCAGAATCAGTTGGATTTGCATTGGGATATCATCATACTGGCTTAAGGATTTCGATAGTTCAGTGTTTAGTTCCTCATCCGTAGATAGTGTTATGAATGCAATCTCGATTGCTTGTTCCTATCGCTACTTCAATCAAACAACAATCATTGCTGAGCAGGAAAAGAAATGTGAAATTTGATCAGATGCATCTTCTCATGTTTACAGGACAAACTAGTGAGAATCCTAATCATGTGGACTGGGCAACCAGACTAAGAATTGCTATTGGTACTGCAAGGGGTATCGCTGAAATACACACGCAAAATGACGGGAAGCTTGTCCATGGAAACATAAAATCGTCAAATATTTTCCTGAATCCACAACAGTATGGTTGTGTGTCAGACCTTGGCGTGGCAAATATGGCGGCAATAACGTTCATGCCAACTGCACCATGCTATGCTCCAGAAGTGAGGAATACTCAAACTATGTCACATGCATCGGATGTCTATAGCTTTGGGATTCTTCTTCTTGAACTTTTGACTAGGAAGTCCCCTGTACATGTCCTAGGTGGTCCTAAGGCTGTTGACCTAGTCAAGTTGGTTAGTTCTGTAAAAGGAAAGGATATGACTGCAAAGGTAATTGATGCAGACCTACTGAAATATCCTGCCATAAGGGAACAAATGTTGAAGGTGTTGCAAATGGGATTAAGCTGTGTAGCTAAATCCCTGAAAAGAAGACCTAAAATGTCTGAAGTGGTGAAGATGTTGGAGGATATGAGCATCATCAGCATGGGAACTAGTGTTTCGTCAGGATCAAAACTTGTATTTGTTGCAGATGAAAATCCCACATTTGACCTTGAAGACATTTTAAGTGCTCCTGCTCAGATTCTAGGGACAGGAACATTTGGTAATGCTTACATGGTGAGCTTTGACAATGGACATACTATCATGGTAAGGATATCGAGGGTTGTGAATGTTGCATTTGAGGAGTTGCAGCAGCATATGGAGATCATTGGAAGAATTAGGCACGAAAATATTGCTAAATTAAGGGCCTACTGCATTAGGGAACATGAAGCAATATTGGTCTATGAATATTACAATCAGAAAGTACATCTGTCTTGCTACACGGTATGTAGAACATCAAACATATTATGCCATTCAGCCTATCCTATCCTAACACATTGTAGCCCAGACCATAGTGATTACAATCTAATTCACTTTCTCCATCATGCAGGGGAAAGTACATATCTGGTTTCAGGGTTAAGAATGCCATGTGTTTTCAACATCTAATGGAAAGATTTCATCAATTACTCTCATTTATATTGTTTGCATTCAAATTACTGGTTGATCTATAAATCTGGCAGAATCAGTTGGATTTGCATTGGGCATATAATTCATACTATGGCCTTCTGCATGAGATACTGGCTTAAGGATTTCCATAGTTCAGTGTTAAGTTCCTCATCCGTAGATAGTCTTATGAATGCAATCTTGATTGCTTGGTAATATTGCTACTTCAATCAAATAGCAGCCATTGCTGAGTTGGAAAAATGTAAAATATGAATAATCGGATGCATCTTCTCATGTTTACAGGACAAATTGGTAACACTCCTAATCATGTGGACTGGGCAACCAGACTAAGAGTTGCTATTGGTGCTGCGAGGGGTATTGCTGAAATACACACACAAAATGGTGGCAGGCTTGTCCATGGAAACATAAAATCGTCAAATATTTTCCTGAATCCACAACAGTATGGTTGTGTGTTAGACCTTGGTGTGGCAAATATGGCAGCAATAACATTCATGCCAACTGCACAATGCTACGCTCCAGAAGTGAAGAATGCTCAAACTATGTCCCAAGCATCAGATGTTTATAGCTTTGGGATTCTTCTACTTGAACTTCTAACTAGAAAGTCCCCTGAATGTGTCCCTGGTGGTCCTGAGGCTGTTGACCTAGTCAAGTTGGTTAGTTCTGTAAAAGGCAAGGATATGACTGCAAAGGTATTTGATGCGGACCTATTGAAATATCCCACCATAAGGGAACAAATGGTGAAGGTCTTGCAAATAGGAATAAGTTGTGTTGCAAAATCCTTGAAAAAAAGACCTAAAATGTCTGAAGTGGTGAAGATGTTGGAGGACATGAGCATCATAAACATAGGAACTAGTGTTTTCTCAGGATCAAAGCTTGTATTTGTTGCGGATGAAAATCCCACATTTGACCTTGAGGATATGTTAAGGGCTTTTGCTCATATTCTAGGGCGTGGAACATTTGGTACTGCCTACATGGTGAGCTTTGACAATGGAGATACCATCATGGTAAGGATATTGAGGGATGTGAATGTTGCATTTGTGGAATTGCAGCAGCATATGCAGATCATTGGAAGAATTAGGCATGAAAATGTTGCTAAATTAAGGGCTTACTGCATTAGGGAACATGAAGCAATATTGGTGTATGAATATTTCAACAAGAAAGGTACATCTGCCTTGCTACATGGTATGTAGAACATCAAACATATTATGCTATCCAACCTACCCCTACCATAGTGATTACAGTCTAATTAATTGTCTCCATCATGCAGGGAAAAGAGGCACTACACAGACATGCTTAGACTGGGAGACCCGAATAAGAATTGCAGTGGGTGCAGCACGAGGCGTTGCCCATATCCACCGACAAGATGGTGGGAAGCTTGTTCATGGAAATATAAAATCCTCAAACATATTCCTCAATCGACACAACTACGGCCTTGTCTCTGATGTTGGATTGCCACAACTGAGGAATCCTATCAGCCGAAATGTTCTGGGAGGCTACTGTGCCCCAGAAGTCCAAGACACCAAGAAAGTCTCCCAAGCTTCTGATGTCTACAGCTTTGGAGTTGTGCTACTTGAACTTGTCTCAAGAAGACAAACTCAAGGGACAACAATTCATGGGAAGGTTGTTTCTGTAGTTGATTGGATCCAATCTCTGAGTCCCAATGATTGGACTGCTAAAGTGATTGATCACCGTCTGAGGCATCGCCATGAGGAGGCGATGGTACAAGTGTTGAAAATAGGAATGGATTGTGCTGCCGCAGTCCCCCAACGCAGACCGAAAATGCCTCAAGTGGTGAGAATGTTGGAGGAAATCAGTGGCGTGGAACCATCCAATGAATCACGATGGGAAGATGGATTGAAGCAAACATTCATTGAATCAATTCTGGGAGATGCATTGGAGCCAGCATTATCTGATTCAAGTCTGGAAGATCTATTAGAGTATGGATTCCTCTCACC
The DNA here is from genome assembly GCA_034509725.1 of Sesamum angolense. Taxonomy (NCBI): domain Eukaryota; kingdom Viridiplantae; phylum Streptophyta; class Magnoliopsida; order Lamiales; family Pedaliaceae; genus Sesamum; species Sesamum angolense. The sequence goes on from JACGWL010000016.1 coordinate 2,741,040, forward strand.
GTGATACCATACAGATAGTGGCCCAGGGGGTCGGCAGGATCTTGGTTTTATTGCTGGGAATTCAAAACAAGATGTAAACAGTTAAAATTTCTGCAAAAAATGATTACTTTAGAAATAGTGTATATGATAATCAAGGATTGCATTTTTATTTATTTAATTTTTCAAATATTTGGAAAATAGAGAAAATATTTTTTTTCCATACCTTTTATTTAGGGTTAAATTTTTTGCTCCCTACTATTATTTAGTGGTATCAACTATCAAATACCACTGTACAATATAAAGCGTCAAACACCCCTCTCCAACTCATCTGCCATTAAAAACACTAATTGACAACTTTAGTGTATTGATGAAAATACCATAATAATCTTATAAATTTAAGTTAAATCCCAAAAATCAAAGACACCTCTACACTTTGGCAAATGCAAAAGTTCATCAAAAAATTGCTATACACTCACCGAATAAAAGTATAATTAATCACACAGCATTTTTTGATTCATTTGTTTTTTCTTTTATAAACTATCAACTAGATTTGGTCGCACTATTCTTTCAACCCAATCATCATTGCAACAAGTTCATATATAGCGATTGGAGATTTCCGGAGGGAGGGTTAAATGCAAATTAACCTCCGAAGAAGAAGAATTTTTTATTTAGGGGTTGAAACACAAAAAGACATTTTTGGTAATTTAATAAATTAGTATCATTGTGTGTAGCCCTATTTTTGTATGGAAATGGGGTTTTCTTTTTTATAATATAGATAAATATAGATGAAAAATAAATATAAAAAGAAATGGAAAAAACAAAATTCTACTTATTTGAAATTATTTCTGGATTTCTCAGCCCGTATTTGAGGCCCAAACGATCATGTTATTGGGCCTTGATTCATAATAAGTGGCCCACTCGGAAGCTGAATAAGGTGTATTTGAATGTTTTAAAGGTCAATTTTGTTACCGTTGGTAATTCTATGCGCCGGCGCATATTAGCTCACTACACAAACACTATAAAAGAGGAATAATAGAAATATACATGAACAGGTGTAGACAAATAAAATAGTGCAGAGGAAAAGCGAAAGGCGCCCACATGCCCTTCTACTCTAACAGCGGCGTCTGTCCTCGTCGTCTCCAGCGGCCGCGCTCCTCTGCTGACAGCCCTCAGCCACCGTGTCTTCTTCGCCGGTACTTCTTGAGAGTCATCAACTCTCAAAGCAAATGATTTGGTTTAAGTTTCTTTAATAAAGGGTCTTCTTGCATTGTGAACTTAAGAGTATCTTTGTTTTTTAAGGAATTTGTCTTTCCATAAATCTTTTTGAAGATTACGGAATTCTTGATTACACTGTCTTAATCCGTTTGTTTTGTTTTCTTATTTGAATGTCTGTGTTAATTATTTGAAGGTTCTTGAATTTTGATTATCGCGTGGGTTCTCTTGTTGTCTTGGATTACTACTGCGGAGGATGAGGGTGGGACTTACATATAAGTATGCCGGTGTAGACGTTGATGCTAGTTCAGATCTTGTCTAGAGAATTGCCAAAATGGCTCCTGGAATTGGGGGTTTTGAGGGCTTTTCTGTGTATGATTATGTTCTGTAGTGATGATGCTGGGATTTTGGTCCTAGACTGGATAAACTACTTGATATATATTCTGCTCTTTTATCTATTATCAATTTTGCCAGGAAGAGGAAAATGAGAAAACTCACATTTCATGCTCTCCCTTCCCTGCTTTTTGCGCCTTGTCTTGAGGGATATTAATACATATTGCCTGCACTCACAAACTGCTCATTTGATCTGTTATTGTTTCTTTCTTGCGAGGCTTGTTTCTGAAGGCAGATTTAGCTTTGCTTATTCCACTTGCATTTTCTGTGTCTTTTTAATTCTACGTATATTTCTAGTTATGCTTCCCTCCTTTTGCTTTAGCGATATATGCTTATCTAGTCTTTCCTTTGGGTCTGGTTTGGTGGTCTTTTCCCATCTTATAATATATTTTAATCACTTTAGGTTGCTTTCATAGGGGGATTCCTATCTGGTGGCTGGTACAGATGGAGTAGGAACCAAACTTAAACTGGTTTGGATCCATGAGATTGGGCATTTGAAAATCTGTTGGTCTTTTGCATGTTCTTTGTTTCTAATACTTGTGTTAATCGTAGTTTTGGATTAGGTTGGTGTGAGCGTTAATGACATGGTGACTTTGGGGCAAAGCCTTTGTTTTCTCAAATCTGTCATGAGGCCTGCTGGCTTTGCATTGGACTGTCATCCTGTGTGCTGATCGTATGGGATAAGATGGAGTGAGGAGCAATAATATTAAATGCATGCATGTTCCGTTTCAGAAAAGCTCTTTACTAATTCTATATTTTGCCTATATGAATGTATTGGCTTTGATTTTCTTTCTGTGTAAATTGCTCCAGTGATCCTTGGTTCATGCAGGACTTTGATTCTGAAAAGTGATGGATGCACTTGTTAATAGATGGAGCTATACAAGCAATATGCTGATGTTTGTAAATCACACCATGTCGATCGTTTTACACAATCTAAAGTAAGATAACTGCGTGAAGCTAGTGGGAAGCCATGTCGATTAATCTTCACTTAGATCAGCAAGACAACAACTATGGGTCTACTTAAAGAACAGTAAGTAACATTTTTGTTTTTCCTACTATTATCTTTGTTGCCAATCAAGTGCACCTATCTTCTTCTTAATGCATATATGTGATTCACTGAAATCTCTGTGTGTGTAAATTCTACTTGAGCTTGACTTTAAATATCTTAATCTCCTCTTTGGACTGTGATGAAACTTCCTAAACCAATTGATGGCCCAACAGAATGTTTTTCTTAAGGGCATCTGAAAAAGTGTCTTGGTTATGCAGTTTGTGTTTCTTATGCCTTTCAATTGCAGAATGCAACAATGCTCTATCTATGTGCTTTTATTCCGTGTCTTGGTTACTTCTTAATTCTGTATTGATGCAAACTTGCAAAATGCACAGACAAACATCTGGATGAATAATAGCCTCTCACAGAAGTGCTGTTGTGGGTAATGTAGTAGCAATTCTTTCATTTGCGAGTTTTATCTGTTGAAGAAAACACTATAAATAGGTTTGATGCAGGTACCTCAAACCCATGTTTATTTCAGTTGGTTAGCGTATATTTCTTGCTAGTGCCATTAAAATTGTGAAGTTGTTTTGTAGGTTTGTGTCCCAGAACCCATCGAGTAAGTAAGATGAGTATTTATAGGTGAAATTTCAACAGTCTATATGAATTGAAAATTTTAAGAGCGTTCAAAATAAAATTGGACCATATTGAACTAACTTTGAAGGTGATATTTTTTGGCTGTGACACATGTAGTGTTCAATTAACAAAAGGGGTGTCACCCATCCTAATGCATCATTCTCTTGTAATATGTGTAACATGTATTTTTTTTAGTGTACTTGTTTGATTCTAAAAGTGAAGCATATCTGTGAGTAATGAGTATAGGTTATTCATCCTCGTTTAGGATTGACTAGAGAGTTTGAATTTGGTTTGCCAGTTTGGTGCAAACTAGATAACCTCGTATCGAATTGTGTGGGAATTGAAAGGGTTAATTAGGATTTAAATGCTCAGTTGGAACACATGTTGGCTGCCAAAAGTATGCTTTTTGACGATATTTTAGAACCTAATGGTTGCCTTATGTATCTTCATATTTCCTTTCTTCGAGTTTCTAACTAAAAAGTAACCAACGACCCTATCGATTCTTCTATGCTGATTTTTGTCCCACATTTTGAAATCAAGAATGATTGAAACCATTGGTTTTACACTTTGTATAATTCAATTCCAAATTACTTGATCTGATTTCTTTGAAAATGCCCATCATTCTGGTATGGAAAGTACAGGATTAGGGATTCTTGGTCAGCTTGAAATGTGAATGATGCAAGAATAAAGTTGACACCTAAATTGGAGAATGAACCTCCTCCGTTTTTGTGAATTCATTCTTGGTTCATTTATTGTGTTGGGTTTTCTTCATGAGCTTGCTTTAAATTTTTTGTTGTTAATACATTTGATATTTTTGTATGAATTTACAAAAATCATATTAGTTCATGTTATTAACATCTTATTTGTGTATCACATAAAAATACGTTGGAACATCTTCATTGTACAATCATGAATTATTATATTTGTAAATTTTGGAAATTAAATGCGATGCTAATGTCGAATGGTTGTGTAGATGCCAATTTAAAATTTAATTTTCAAGAATACTTGGTAAAACTTTTGTGAGCATATGTAATTTCAAGATTTCATCGATGATTTTTAAGGAACATAGAGTTTTGATAACTCAAATAATTTCAGACATGGAAAACTTTTTCTTTTTCTTTTTTTTTTTAATTGAGGAATTAACGACAATATATTATTAGCAAAATTGTTTTTCTCTTTTTACTCAAAAAAATTGTTTTACTTGTCAAGTGTTCTTCTATTATCAACTCATGTTCTCAAAATTAGTTTGCATTGCACTAGTTTCTTTCAAAATATTGAAGATTAATGTTTTGTATATTTTATTAGTGATGGATGTATTCATTTTATTGTTTTTGGATAAATGCATGAAAAGTCGCATAAATTTGTTATTGACTTTTATTTTTGGATAAATGCATGAAAAAGTCGCATAAATTTGTTAAGACTTTTATTTTCATAAAAATAATTAGATTAAAACAGTTTTGTTAAGATGCATTAGGTTTTCTATTTCTGGACAAATTGCATTTTTCCAAACATATTTATTTAGACTTTCAAGAAAGTACATGATAATAGTCTAAAGAAATACATAAAGTCCTTTTAAGATGTATACAAGTACGTCTAAAAACAGATGTTGAGATTGGCATCTAGACCGTTTCGCAAGTTAGCATCGTCATTTTATTTCTAAAGTTCACAAATAAATTAATTTGTGATTGTGTAATAATGACGTTTCAATAAATTTCAATGTGATACACCGACATTTAGATGTTAATGATATGGACAATTATGTTGTTTTCGTAAACTTTATACAAAAATCAGAAATGTATGACAAACAAAAAGTTTTGAATAAGCAAAATGAGACTAAAACCTAACATAATGAACAAACCAAGAATGAATGAACAAAAATATTGGAGCACTGAATTCCTCTCATTTAGCCTCAACTGAACTCTCTTGTGTCCGTCATATTTAAAGCAGTCTTAGAATTCATAATTCTATTGCATTCCAAATTAGAATGCTGACAGCGTAAAAGCTTAAAATTGAAATTAGACGGACATTGGGGTTTGGAATATGCAAAGATAAAACAATGGTTTCAATATTTGTTTTGAAATATGGAAAAAATTGGCAGAGAGGAAATGGATGGGGACAAAGGTTGCTCTTTTGGTTAGGAAAGCAAGAGAGGGAGAGAGATACATTGGCTTGCCCTGCAGTTCTAAATAATGTCAAATTGCATTCTTAAGAAGTTAATATGAAAAGGTTTCAATTGAGTGTTTAAATTTCCTATTTCAAAATCTCCGCACAATCCTTAGAGAAATGATGTTATTTAGAGCACATAATTGGAAAGCCAAATGCAAAGTCTAGGGTCGTTAGACGAGTATACATAGATTGCATGTCCTTTGTGTTGCAATTTTTTCTCTTTACATATCAGTAATGTAGTATTGTCATGTAAAATGAAACTGATGTGGTGGATTCTGCACAAGTTTTCTTGTTTGTTTGTCAGATAAGTTGCCCGTGATGATGATCTCAATGCAAGAGTTTGCCTAACAACACTGTCATTGATTTTGCTTCACAACAGCGCACCAATTCCTGTGTCGACTCGGGTTCAAGTAATTTGAATTTGGCAGCCATCAATGTAAAGACAGTCCTGCTCACTGTATACGAGAATCAAACATGTTTGTAGTACTTTGACAAACTCTATATAATGTGGAAAATTGTTGCCCACCTCCAATAGGAACTGTCTTAGTTTTTTTAGCCAAGGCACACAACACATACACAAGTCTCATGTTGGAACCATTTGGCCGTAGCCTGAGCACACCACCGGGTTTTGCCTAACCAAATTTATAGATCATCCTTTTTATGTGAATTGCGTGAGCTAATTTTTTGTACTAATATGTGCCAGTACTTACTTCAAATGCGTGTGCATAATTAATTTAAAATTTTTAAAATTAAATATAAATTTCAAAAATATATTCCAAATGAACAAATTAAAACTAATAAAAATGAAAGAAAAGGATGTTACAAGAAGTTAAACAAATTCTCACTTTAATTTCTTAAGTTTGTAAAATTAGTCCTTTTTTTAGAAAGAAAACTATATGGTGAATATGATGCAATTATCTCGTGTGAATAATAAAAAATTTGAACTTTCGTAGATATATAATAACAATAATAATAATAAATTATTGCTTAACTTAGAATAAAATAATTTTTTTTTTTTTTCTCATTTTTCAAAAGTATAATCCACCAACTTTTTAACTCTTAAATAAAAAAATTAGACTTGCCTTTAATTTTTAAAATAAAAATTACTAACTTAGATTTTTTTTATTATATATTTCAAATTACATAAGTTTTATGAAATTAAATAATATTTTTTTAACTACTAAAAAAGAAAAAGAAAGAGACTGTTTATTTTAAATTGAATAATATGTATTGTTATATTCATACAAATTAAAAGTTTTTTTATTCACATCACATAATCACAATATATCATGATACAAAAACATAAAAATTAGTTTTTTTGTTTAAAAAACGATTAATTTAACAATTTTACAGACTATAAGGATTAAAGTAATAAAATCAAATTTAAATTAATTTTATCTTTTAAAAAATTTAAGAATGGACCAAATTCAGCATTTTCTCTTAAAACACCACTCTGCACGTACCCATTTTCAGTGCTGAAGAAAATGGGTACGACGGCGGAGCCATCTTTCTCCGGCAATCTCGTCGCTTTTCTTCATATCCCGTTGGTGTTGGTCTTGCAGCTTGCTTTCCAGACAATGTGTATGGATTTTTTGTTTAATTTCTTTCCTTTTCTTTTTCATCTGTACAATGATTTTTGTTTGATATCTTTGGTTGAGTTTTTTCTGTTAATCTATCTGGAATGTATAAAATGGGAGAAATGCAATGTGAAGAGAAGGTCGTAGTATGTAAAGTTTCAGCTTTGACTTGGATTTCAATATTTCTGTTTATTGTATTTGTGATGTAATCTGTTGGCAAAAGCGTGGTTTATTGCTTTCTTCCGCTGTAAACTAGTTTATGAAAGATTGAGTTCTCAATTATGATTTACTTCTGAAGCTATCCACTAGTGCTGTGATTTTCTTTTCTTCTTCTTCCTTTTCTACTTCTTCTTTTCCTTTTTTTTTTGATAATAATTTTTTAATGAAAGAACGATGAATTTTCTGAAAAGTCAATGTCAACTCGTTTTGTTTAGTATAACGACGTAGAATACTCTGAAATCCACGTTGGAAACCAATAGTTTAAGACTGCAAGTGGTGATGATGATGAGGCTCTGATCAATTACATAACTTTCAGCATTTTCAGGGCGGAATAAGGTTAGGAGAAGATGTCTGCTATCTATGATAACTGGGAGAGGCTGGTTGCTGCTGTTTTGCGTAAACAACAGCTGTGGGAACTTTTTCATGATCACTCTAGGAGCCCTAGCATCCGCTCCGAAGCATCAGACTTCAGTTCTAGCTTCAATTCAAGTTCTCCCCTTCACGATCTGGCCTTGGACTTTTCAAGGCTTGGAATTTTTCCAAGGTCACGTAAAGCGACCCCAAGGCTGGCTCTTGTTTCAGATTTTAGTTCTGGTTTTGATGTTGAAGATGTATTCCTGGCTTCAGCTGTCTTACTTGGGAGGGGAACTTTTGGGAGTACTTATACGGTTGCAATGGAAAGTGGGGTAAAAATTGTGTTGAAAAGATTGAAGTCTACGAATATTTCAGAACAAGAGTTCAAAAGTCAGATGGAGATTGTTGGAAATGTTAGACATGAGAATGTGGCTGGCCTAAGAGCTTATTATTCTTCAGAAGACGAAAGGCTCATGCTGTATGATAATTACAGTGATGGGAGCGTCCATGCATTGTTACATGGTATGTTGAGATCTGCTTCTTGACTTGATATTTCCCTGTTCTTATTCATGCTAAGAAAACTTCTATAATGGAGTTAAAGGATGAATGGTCCAGTACTACGTACATCTCCTGTAATTTCTCTTTAGGATGCATTATACTTAAGTATTTTGATCTCACTTATTGCTACACAATGGCCACAGGCTAGTAGGTTAAATATGAAATGTGAATAACTTTATGCATCTTCTCATGTTTACAGGACAAACTGGTCAAAATAAGTCTCATGTAGACTGGGAAACCAGGCAGAGAATTGCTATTGGTGCTGCAAGCAAGGGTATTGCTGCAATACACGCACAAAATGGTGGGAAGCTTGTCCATGGAAACATAAAAGCATCGAATATTTTTCTTAATTCTCAAAAGTATGGCTGTGTCTCAGATCTTGGCTTGGCGACCATGGTAGAGACAGTATTCATGCCAACTGCAGGGTACTATGCTCCAGAAGTCAAGAATGCTAGAGATATCTCCCAAGCATCAGATGTCTATAGCTTTGGGATTCTGCTTCTTGAACTTCTCACTAGAAAATCCCCTGCACCTGTCTTTGGTGTCCTAAGTCTGTTGATCTAGTCAAGTTGGTTACGAATGTGAAAAGCAAGGAGAGGGGCTGCTAAGGTATTTGATGCAGAGCTATTGGCGTATCCTACAATAAAGGAACAAGCGGTGACAATGTTGCAAATAGGAATAACATGTATAGCAAAATCAACAAAGAAGAGACCTAAAATGCTTGAAGTCGTGAGGATGTTAGAGGATATTAATACAGTGAATCCACAAAATCATGTTTCCTCAAAAAGAGAACTTCTATTCGTTGAGGATGCTAATCCTAAATTTGAACTTGAGGATTTATTAAGGGCTTCTGCTGAGGTGCTTGGGAAAGGAACATTTGGGACTTCTTACAAGGCAAAATTAGAAAATGGAAACACTGTCATGGTGAGGAGATTGAAGGATGTAATAGTATCATTTGAGGATTTTCAGAAGCATATGAATGTCATTGGGAAATTGAGGCATGAGAACGTTGACAAACAAAGGGCGTACTACTATTCAAGAGATGAGAAGCTCTTGGTGTATGATTGCTATGATAAGCCGAGCTTATATGATTTGCTACACAGTAAGTAGAACTAAAATATGAGCATCTGGTGCCTCATTATTCATGTGAAGGGTAATTTTACCAACCAAAGGTTCCCGTAAATGATCTTTGTCTAGGGCCTTGTGATTGCTTATGTGACGTTTCCTGTAAATGATCTTTGCAGACATAAACTAGATACTTGAAATTAGTTAATATATGGACCATCATGTTTGAAGCTATATACCTCTGAACGCATATTGATGAAATTTCAAAAGCTCCTTCAGTTTTAATTTCAATCCATGGTGAATTTTAGATCCAACATGCATAGCTCTTGTTTTGGCTACCTTGTAGAGTACTACAGGTGGGTGAGCATTAGAGATAGCACTCCTATCATAAAGGCATCTCAATCTAATGTTGTCACTATTGCAGTTTGACCTGCATTTTTTGCCGTGTTTGTAGCTAAAGCTTACCTACTCTAGCCATTGGCAAATTATGTTGAGAGCAATTTGGGGAATGACTTTTTTGCTGGCAGATGCTAGATTCAAATAATTCGTTGCTGCAGGTTGTGTTTAAAAAATTGGCACCGATACCATTTCTGTAGTTTCGACATTATGATTAGTCGAACTTATTAAGCTGTCCAAGCACATTGTATATCTGACCAACTATTGATTAGATAAACGCATTGTCTCCAACTTCGCAGAGAAAACAGCTTATGGTTGGACACCTTTAGACTGGGAGACCCGACTGAAAATTGCAGTGGGTGCAGCAAGGGGGGTTGCTCACATCCACGGACAAGACGGTGAGAAGCTTGTACATGGAAATATAAAATCCTCAAACATTTTCCTAGATGGACAAAGATATGGCATTGTCTCTGATGTTGGATTAACAAAACTGATGAATCCAATCAGCTGGTCGGTTATGCGGAGTCCAGGCTCCCATGCCCCAGAAGTTAGAGACATCAGGCAAGTGTCCCAAGCTTCTGATGTCTACAGCTTTGGAGTTGTGCTGCTTGAACTTGTCACAGGACGGACATCTTCTCAAACAACCACGGATGGTGGTGATGCCATCTCACTAGTTAACTGGATTCTGTCTGTTGTTCGCCAAGAATGGACAGCTGAAGTGTTTGATGTAGAACTTCTGAGGTTTCTAGGTGAGGAGGAAGCAATGGTACAATTGTTGCAAATAGGATTGGAGTGTGTTGCCCCTGTCCCCGAGCGCAGACTGAGAATGCCTCAAGTGGTGAGAATGTTGGAGGAAATCAGTGGCACCGAACCAGCCGATGAATCAAGATTGGAAGATGGATGGGAGCAACCATCCATTGAGTCAAGATTGGAAGATCTATTGGAGGATCTTTTGCCCACACTGATACCATAAATCGTGGTGGCCCAGCCCGGACATCTCCTCTTTGAGGTTGAAATTTGTGAATAAGTGATTCTATAGAGCGCGGATGCTGTGCATGGAAAGTTAATTTCTATTTTATTCCTTGATAACATCTTCTTGATAATATTAAACCCATGTTGAATTTGATTGCGTATGATGTTCTAAATAAAAAAAGAAGTCAGCATCTTTCTTGTTTTTTTGTTGAAATCCCTGCAATTCTTAAATTGCTATTTTAGTTTAGTGTAAATTAAAGTGTTCCCTAAAGTTTTTCATAATTACAAATACTTTTTTATTTGAAAAATTACAAATACTCTTGAAATTAATAGCCAGCAAACAAATACCTTCTTATAATGGGCAGTCACAACTTGTTATTGTTAGATGTTGGGATAACTGTGATTCTGGTTTTCTCAAACAAAGTCACTTATGCAATTTTGATTCTAAAATAATTTAAAGTTGTAGTTTTGCTTATTAAACTATCACTTTCTTGGCATTTTTAGTCCTTTCCTTAATAAAACTTTAAAGTCAAGTGAAAGTTAATTATCTATACTATTATAAAAGAAAATTCTATTGTCGTACCGATTTTTTAATACCAAATTTACTCATTAATTCATTTTTTTTTCTTTCAACCCACCATTCCATATTTCTCTCAATTCCTCCATACTAGTAAATGTGACACATCCTTATATATGTGCATAATTTTTAAATGAATCAAAAATTTATAAAAGTGTAAAAATTAAAATATAAAGATAAAAATTAAAAAAATATATAAAATTAAAAAAGATAATAAATAATATAGGAAAACTAAAAAAATTGCATTAAAGAGAATAACCACGAAAATAAAATAAAAAAAACCATGATAAATAGAGAAGTTAATAATTAATAAATTTTAAAATTTTAAAATAAATGACATACCAAAATTAAGTGAGACACTAAAAGAGTCTCACTTTATATATAGTATAGATTTTCCACACAAACTTTTATCTATTTAATAAATCCACAATTACAATGATTTTTTCTCTCTCACCTTACAATTATTTTTCTTCTCACACAACTTCTTTCACTTAATGCTATATGTGTTTAAAATTGACAAAAATACTCAATTTACACATATTAATTAATGTATATTAACATTTTGAGTAAATTATATTGACACGCCTTGATGTTAAGTCAAGAGAACTAGAGACGTGTCCCAAACATCATATGTCTATAGCTTTGGGATTCTGATCCTGAACTTCTCACTAGAAAATCCCCTGTGCATGTCCCTGGTGGTCGTAAGGCTGTTGACCTAGTCAAGTTGGTTTCTTCTGCAAAAAGCAAGGAGAGAGCTGCTAAGGTGTATCAGAACTATTAATGCATCCTATGATAAAACAAGCAGTTGCAATGTTACAATAAATAACATGTATAGCAACATCAATAAAGAAGAGACCTAAAAATGTAAGCAGTGAGGATGTTAGAGGATATTAATACAACAAAACCTAGCAAGTACAGTGAATCCACGAAAATCATCCAACAGAGAAAAATTGTACTTAAATGCTAATCCAGTACCTGAGAGTGAAAACTTCTGTACTGACGTAGCTTGGATGCTTCTTACAAGGCAACAAGTTAGAAAATGGGAACATGAGTGATTTATGAAGAGATTGTGATGTAATCTGGCCGAGGATTTTCAGCTTGGAAAAAAATGAGACCACATTTGAATTAGGACTACTCTATTACACAGATGAGAACATTAGAAGGATTAGGGACAACAGAGCATGGCTTAATCTGATTTGCTTGTACCATAAGTAAATTTAAGATTTTATATGGCAGCAGCTCATATGCCATCATGGGAATGTGGGTAATTCACCAACAAAAAGTTCCCGACTACATCATCTTTTCTGCTAGTCAAGCCTGAGGATTGGTCTTATGTATGATTACTCCTCTTTCGAGCATCGAGCATTATTCTTTCTGTGCTAACAGTTAGAGTAGTTACAAACCGTGATATCTATGGAGCATGTCGTTTTTGCCTCATTTGTCTTTGGATGAAATCTGTAATAAGCCCATTTTAAAATGTTGCAGACTTCTAGGTGATCTTTCCCTGTCATTATATGACAGAGAGTTCCCTATGGATGCAGACTTCTAAAAGTCATTTGTCGATCAGGATAGGTTTCCTAGATCGAGTGGCGCCATCTTAGAGCTTTCTAGTCAAGGATGGAAACCGGAGACTGGGCCATATGACAGTTGTACTAGATTGAAGTTAGTTATGTTAAGTGCTGAACTCTGATTCATGTATTTTTCTTATGGAGCAGCTATTTGTCAATGAAAAAGTTCCCACATATCTTTTCTGTGGCCAGGGATTGCTGTGACCTTTCTCTTTCCTTACATAAATTCTGATACTGTTAGTTAAGTTACAAACCGATATATCTGACCATGTAACCTTTGACTGCATTTGATGAAATCTCATAAGCTCCATTTTTATGTTGCAGATTCTAGTGAATTTCAGATCCAACAAGCATAGGCACTTCTAATTGTGGCCCATGTAGAGGACTAATGGAGGATGGGCTGGTTAGAGATAACACTCCTATAATGAAGGCATCTCATCAAATTTTTTTTATCATAACAATTAACTTGCATATTTTATTGATGTTGTAGCTACTACAGTACTACTTACCAACACTAGGCCATTGCTAAATTTTGTTTTCTATTCTTATAAACAACTGATGTTGAAAGCAATTTTGGGAAATGGATTCTTTTTGCAGATGCTTGATTCATATAATTCATTGTTGCAGGTTATGTTTCATGGAATGAATTCAATTTTTGTACTTTTACATTATTAGCAGTCAAACTGATTATGCTATCCAAGCACATTATATCTGTGGCCAATTAGTGATCATAGACAAACGTATTTTCTCCAACTTGCAGGGAAAACAGGTGATATGACATTTTTAGACTGGTAGTCCCGGCTAAAAATTGCAGTTGGTGCAGCAACTGGTCTTGCTCACATCCATAGACAAGATGGTGAGAAGCATGGAAATGTAAATTCCTCAAACATTTTCCTTGATGGACAAAGATAGGGCATTGTCTCTGATGCTGGATTGGCAAAACTGATGAATCCAATCAACTGGGAGGTTTTGTCGAGTCTAGGCTACCACGCCCCAGAAGTTAGGGACACCAGGAAAGTATCCCAAGCTTCTGATGTCTACAGCTTTGGGGTCATGCTGCTTGAGCTTGTGACCAGAAGGAGAACGGCCACGGATGGTGGTAATGGCTCGACACTAGTTAAGTGGGTTCGAGATTTTGTTCATTCAGAATGGTCTACTGACGTGATTGACGAAGAGCTTCGCAACAAGCACTTGTATGCGCAGGAAGAAATGGTACGAGTTTTGCAACTAGGAATGGAGTGTGCTGTCACTCTCCCTGAGCGCAGACCAAGAATGCCTGAAGTGGTGAGAATGTTGGAGGAAATCAGTGGCATCGAACCATCCGGTGAATCAAGATTGGACGATAGATGGGAGCAGCCTTCCGTTGTATCAAGATTGGAAGGTCTATTGGTGGATCTGTTGCCCACACTGACCCCATAAACAGTGGTGATGCAGTCAGGAACATCTCTTTGATGTTGAAAATTTGTGAATAAGGAGTTGCCACTTCTCTCTGTTTACTCAAATTTTTTGAATTGTTTTTATGTAAAAATCATTTAAAATCCCTTTTTTTTAATCTTAAATTTGGCATATTTAATTTTAAAATTCAATATCTATTCAATAAAGATTTAATTAATTTGTAATAAATAAATATACATTTTCATTTGATTTTTTTTTTTATTAATGTTAGTAAAACTCATGAATTTTATCAATGAATGAATTTAATTGAATATAAATCTAATCATAAATTATAACTACATAAAACTTGAGGAGGTGAGATATCCGTAAATTTAATTGAATTAGCAAAAAGAAGGCACGTAATCAGAAACTCCACAGAAAACTGTGAAAGTAAATATAATTTCGCCCGCACATTTTGGATTTTGGAAATGGTTCTCAACCCAATCTTCATTTTTGTTTCTCATATTCGAAAATGGGTTCGACAGCAAAGCCGTCTAGTTCCGGCGGTTCCATCACCCTTCTTGTTTCCCGGTGGGGATGTCGGCCTTTCAGCTTGCTTCCGGAACAAATTGTATGCTGCTTTGTTTTGGTTTTCTATACTTGGTTTTAGTTTTTTCTTAAGCAATTGGACTATGTAATTTCGCAGAAAGATAATCTGTAGTATACACTGCAGTGCTCATACATTGATTTATCAGTTCCCTGTAATTACACGAAGTGGGTCTTGGGAATTCTATTGTGATTTTCGCAAAATTTTAGCTTGTTATTTCTTGCACTTGTCGAGGAAAATTATTTGTGTGCTACTTCTGAAGCTTTCTATGAACGTCGTGAATCGTGATCTTCTTTTATTCTTTTGTTGTTTTTTCGTTTGCTTTCTACTCTTTTTAAGAAAAACTACATAAACTTCTGAACAAGTCAATGTCAACTCGTTTTGTCACTATATTGACATAAAATATTGTTGATTCCGCGTTAAGGGATTCAATAATTCAAGACTGCAATTGTTGATTTTAACGAAGCCTTTGAAAGAACTATTAGAATTTCCAGGGAAGAAGGTTGAGCAGATCTGCTATCTATGATAACTGGGAGAGGCTGGTTGGTGCTGTTCTGCGAAAACAGCAGCTGTGGGAACTTTTTCATGATCACTCCAGGAGTCCCAGCATCCTCTCTGAAGCATCCGATTTTAGTTCTAGCTTCAATTTGAGTTCTCGCTTTCATGATCTTTCATTTGATTTTGCAAATGAAAGTTTTGCAAGTTTGCGAAGAGTGCCTGTCAAGCTGGTTCTGATTTCAGATTTTTAGTCCTGCTTTTGATGTCAAAGATGTATGCATGGCTTCTGCTGAGTTACTTGGGATGGGGACCTTTGGGAGTACGTTTAAGGCTGCAATGGATAATGGGATAAGTATTGTGGTGAAGAGATTGAGCAAGTCAGTGAGTATTTTGAACCAGAATTCAAGCGCCATATGGATATTGTTGGAAAAGTCAGGCACGAGAACGTCGTTGCTTTAAGAGCTTGCTATTCTTGTGAAGATGAAAGACTCATGCTGTATGATTATTACAGTAAGGGGAGTGTGCATGCATTGTTACATGGTATATTGAGATCTGCAACTTTGATTGATGTTTCCTTGTTCTTTTTCATGTTTATGAAAATTTAAAGATATCAATGTTCCAACACTAAGTGCAGTACTCATCGTTCCTCCTAGAATGCCAGTAACTTGCATATTGATTCTTAATTCAATCAAGATGGTTGCCTACTGGATAGTAGGTGAAATATGAAAATATTGAATATTCTAATGCATCTTCTCATGTTTCCAGGACAAATTGTTGAAAAACAGTCTCAATTTGACTGGGAAGCCAGATTAAGAACTGCAATTGGTGCTGCAAGGGTATTGCTGCAATACATGCACAAAACGGTGGGAAGCTTGCCCATGGAAACATAAAAGCATCAAATATTTTTCTTAATCCTCAACAGTGGGGCTGTGTATCAGATCTTGGTTTGGCAAATATGACAGGAACAACATTGACGCCAACTGCACGGTGCTATGCTCCTGAAGTCAAGAATACTCAGGACGTATCCCAAGCATCGATGTCTATAGCTTTGGGATTCTGCTACTTGAACTTCTAACTAGAAAATCCCCTGTATATTTCCCCGGTGGTCCTAAGGCTGTTGACCTAGTCAAGTTGGTTAGTTCTGTGAAAAGCAAGGAGAGGGCTGCTAAGGTATTTGATGCAGAGCTATTGACCCATGCTACAATAAGATACCAAGCAGTTGAAATGTTGCAAATAGGAATGACATGTGTCGCAAAATCAAAAAGAGACCTAAAATGTCTGAAGTAGTGCTGATGTTATCAGATATTAGTACAATGACCTTTAGGAAGTCATCATGTTTCTGTACAAAGAGATCTTGTATTTTTGGAGGATGCTAATCCCACATTCGACCTTGAGGATATGTTAAGGGCTTCGGCTGAGGTGCTTGGAAAAGGTACATTTGGGACTTCTTACCAGGCAATATTAGAAGATGGAACCACAGTCGTGGTGAAGAGATTGAAGGATGTAACTGTAACATTCAATAATTTTCAGCAGCACATGAAGGTCATTGGAAGAATAAGGCACGAAAATGTTGCTGAATTAAGGGCATACTACTTTTCAAGTGATGAGAAGCTCTTGGTGTACGATTACTACAATCAGGAGAGGTTATCTGCATTACTACATGGTATATAGAAATAAAAATTTTGGGAATCTGCTCTGCCTTGGTTTCTGTGTGAGCTATAATTTCACCAACAAAAGGTTCCAGTAAATGATCCTTGTTGAGTGGACTGGACTGCTATGCGACTTTTCCTCTTTCCTTCGCTATGTGACGTTTCCTCTTTCCTTGTTCATATAAGCTTGATATTGGAAGTTAATTAATAAATGAACTTTGAGGCTATGAACATCTGAATGCACTTGGATGAAATCTCATAAGCTCATTCAGTTGTTACATTGAAAATACAAGGTGAATTTCTGGATTTAATAAGCATAGGAGCTTCTCGCTGTGATCACCATGTAGAGGAAATAATGGACTATGGCTAGTTAAAAATATTGCACTTCTATGATGAAGGCATTTGTTTCTCTATTTTCATTACTGCAGCTCACTTGCATTTTTGTTCAAGTTGTAGCTAATATTAACCACCCCTAGGCCATTGGCAATGACCTTTTCTTATTCTTAGAAACAACAGATGTTGAAAGCAATTGCACATATGGCTTTTTTTCTGGCAGATCTTAGATCTCAATAATTCACTGTTGCAGGTTATGTTCAATAAATGAACCGAATTCCTTTTTTTGTATTTTTACATTATGAGTAGTCGAACTTATTATGCTATGCAAGCACATTGTACTTGACCAATTAATGGTTATAAGTAAATGCATTTTCTCCATCTTTGCAGGGAAAAAGGATACTGGAAAGATACCTTTGGGCTGGAAGACCCGATTGAAAATAGCAGTCGGTGCTGCCAGGGGTATTGCTCACATCCATAGACAAGATCGTGGGAAGCTTGTCCATGGAAATATAAAATCCTCAAATATTTTCCTGGATGGACAAAAATACAGCATTGTCTCGGATGCTGGACTAGCAAAAGTGACGAATCCGATTAGAAGGTCAATTATGCGCATTAGGCTACTGCGCACCTGAAGTTACGGACACCAGGAAAGTGTCCCAAGCTTCTGATGTCTACAGCTTTGGAGTTTTGCTGCTTGAACTTGTATCCGGACGGCCACCTCAATGGACCACAGGTGATGGCGAGGTCATCTTACTAGTTAACTGGATCCAAACTCTTCTTCATAATGAATGGACTGATGAAGTGATTGATGTGGTGCTTCTAAAGTACGAAAATGAGGAGGCAATGGTACAAGTGTTGCAAATAGCTCTGCATTGTGTTACTATTGTCCCCCAGCGTAGACCAAGAATGACGCAAGTAGTGAAGTTGTTGGAGGAAATTAGTGGCATCGAACCGTCCGATGAATCAAGATTAGAAGATAGATTGGAGCAACCAAACATTGAATCAAGACTGGAAGATCTATTGGAGGATTTGTTGCCCACACTGACACCATAAATGGCGTAGGACGAAACTGGGTAACATCTTATCTTTGAGATTAAAATATGTGAATTAAGTTCTCTTGTTTTTTGATCATTCGATAGTCGATCTTGTCTTGAAGGTTGAAATTTGTGAATAAGAAGTTCCCTCCTCTTCTTTCTGGTCATCAAATGTAGTCCCCCCATGCATGTATGTCTTGTACTTATAATTAAGTGTCATAGTATCTAGCTTCTTGGCTTGATAATATTGAGTTCGTGTTGAATATATATGATTGTGTATGAAGAAGTCTTGAACTGAAACAATCATATATCAAAATCAACTAACTTGTGAGAATCTTTCAAAAATGATGTTTCAAATACTAATTATTTTGTTAATTTACATCTCAAAACCCAATCCAAATATTAGGGAGAGAAAAAGGGTGAGTTTTGTCGGATTCAAGACTCATCCCGTTCCATTTTAATGTTTTAACTCATTTTGACCTGTCCAATCTGAAAGTTTTCGTTCAAGTTGGAAGATAAAATAAATTTCAAATACTTCCTAGTATCAGGAAAATAGAGTGAGAATTTTTATAATTTTATCAATTAATCATTTCTCTTCATTTTGTATTAGAAAATAAACAAGTTAATATTATATTAAAATATTTTTTAGTATATGCAAGTTTTTAAAACCTTCTTAGTGAACATATTAGTCAAATAAGAAAAAAAAATATTTTTTATCAATAAAAATATTCATTAAAATAAGTATCGAAATTATTCAATTTAAATAAAATAAAAATTACTACAATTGACCTCAAATAAAGAATTCGAGTTTAAATAATATATGTATTCTTTTGTCTTACTTTCACTTCATCAACTAATTTTGGACGAAATCAACTGTTCACCCTAACCTCCAAACGTTTATATATATATATATATATATTTTACCTCCATTTTTCTTATACACTCACGTTTCATCCCAACCAAATAAACCCTTAGTTGAATCCAAAATCCACACCACCTAGACTCAAATCCGCCTCCAATCCAACCCTGTTTTGGATCCCACAGATCTAGTCCGCAAAATCTGATTTTTTTTTTCTTTTATTAACCAATAGAATTGAAAATTAATTTATCAATCAATATGAAATTTAAATGTTAAATAAGTTAGTTATTCTATTAGCTGAAAAGGGTCTTTGGTTTTCATAAAAAAAAATTTTGTGGTGTCATTAATCATTGTTTATGAGTGTGGATGTATATTTTTCTTTCTTTCTTCTTATCTATACTAACATAAAAAGAAAAGAGATTTTATACTCACAAATGACGGTTAGTGATACCGTTGCACCAATTTTTTGTAAAATCAAAAATGCCCTTCAACTGATAAAATAACCAACTAATTCCACTTTCCAAATTATTCATTAACTAATAAATTAATTTTCTTTTCTTTTCTTTTTAACATCATTTATTAATTTGTTCATTTTGTTTTTACTTATAATAGATTTTAAAATATAAAAAATTATTTATTATATGCAGGCAGAAATAGCGTGCCACAACGACTAGTGCACTGTAGATGACAACATGTTTACTGCATTATGACTTCAATGCAACTGCATCGCTCTTTCTTGTATGTTATTTGGGTGATTGATGAAGTATTGATGGTCAGGATTGTGGTGTGAATATGAATATAATAGAGCCGAATGCTGGGCACTCCGCAATGGGCTTGCTTTGGCAAGATCAAACAACATCTGTTAACTAATTGTTGAGACCGATTTTAAAACTCTTCATCTTCTTTGCAAGGGAGGGAACCAACACTCAGGTCTAGAATTATTGGATGAAATTATATAACTTTTTAATGATGCTTTAGAATTATCAATTTTATACTTTTTGTAAATGGGATGGTCTATCTTACTAATGGATTGAACCATCTATTGAATGAAAATCCAACTAATGGATTGAACTATTTATCGATCATAATTTTTCAAATAATAAGAAATATTTATAATTATAGCAAATATCGTGTAAGGACGTCGTAATTTAGCCAAAAGACAATCACGTTTCGGATATTGGAAATGGTTCTCACTTCTCAACCCAACTTTTGTTTTTTATTCTCCAATATCCATACTTTATTATTATTGAAGAGCACCAAATTAATGATCTGTCATTTTTTTTTAAATTCAACAATTTTTTTTTTTCTCAACTTCCAATTATCTTTCTCGACTTTTATGTTTCTCTTTCATTTACAATTTTCTCTAAATAACCACCCACAATTCTATTCTTTTTGTATTTTTTATTTATTTAATTAAAAAATATTTTAAAAGAATAAAAATTATATTATTTATATTTTAAATTAATTACATGTAAATTTGTGGGTGGCCCAGGCACTAGTTAAGAAAATGGGTTCGGCAGCAAAGCCGCCTAGTGCGGCGGTTTCATCGCTCTTCTTGTTTTCCGATGGGGGCGTTGGCCTTTCAGCTTGCTTCCGGAACAAATGGTATGCAGCTTTCTTTTGAGTCTCTATCATTGTTTTTCGTTTTTTCTTCATCAATTGGGAATATGTAATTCGCAGAAAGATAATCTGTAGTATATAATGCAATGTATTACTCATGTATTCCCTGATTGTATTGTGATTTTCACAAAATTTAGGTTGTTATTCTTGCCTTCTTGAGGAAAATTATCTGTAAATTACTTCTGAAGCTTTATATGAACGTCGTGAATCGTGATTTTTTATTTTTCTTTTGTTTTTTGTTCTTTTAAGAAAAACCAGAGGAACTTATGAAAAGTCAATGTCAACTCGTTTTTTCACTATATTGACATATATTCTTGGTTCCGCATTAAGGGACTCAATAATTCAAGACTGTTGTTGTGAATTCTAATCAAACCTTTGATCAAATACGTAACTATTAACATTTCCAGGAAGAAGGTTAGGGGAGGATGTCTGCTATCTATGATAACTGGGAGAGGCTGGTTGCTGCTGTTCTGCGAAAACAGCAGCTGTGGGAACTTTTTCATGATCTCTCCAGGAGTCCCAGCATCCGCTCTGAAGCATCAGATTTCAGTTCTAGCTTCAATTTGAGTTCTCCCCTTCACAGTCTGGCCTTTGACTTTCCAAATGGAAGTTTTGCAAGTTCACGAAGAGCACCTCCGAAGCTGGTTCACATTTCAGATTTTAGTCCTGCTTTTGATGTCAATGATGTATGCCTGGCTTCTGCTGAGTTACTTGGCAGGGGGACCTTTGGTAGTGCGTTTATGGCTGCAATGAATAACGGTGTGAGAATTGTGGTGAAGAGACTGAACAAGCCAGTGAGTATTCCAGAATCAGATTTCAAGCTCCATATGGATATTGTTGGAAATGTCAGGCACGAGAATGTGGCTGCCTTAAGAGCTTACTATTCTTCTGAAGATGAAAGGCTCATGCTGTATGATTATTACGATAAGGGGAGTGTCTATGCATTGTTGCATGGTATTTTGAACTCTGCAATCCAATTGATATTTCCACAGTCTTTATTCAAGCAAAATTCTGAAACAATTAACTTCTCATCAAATTCTCTACTAAACTTTTTGGCTGCTACGAGTCAATCCATCATTACAGCGTGTTTGCTTATACTGCAAAAATAAGACATAACAGATTGCATGTTTTAATTACATATATTCTGTACGTATCTGCATTGTCAGTTCAATTCAACTGTATGGCCTTTTCTTGTATGGTTGGAAATTAATTTGGATGATTGATGAAGTATTCATCAGGATATGGTATAAATACCTACTAGTGCCCTCTCACTTCAGTTTTAATAGCATCAGGTATAAATTAGTCTTATTTAATCAAAGTTTCTGCATTCTGTTATCTGGTGCAGTATTATGTACATTACCCGTAATTTCTCTTGGGGGTGCCATTTTAGTCGTATATTATATTCTTGCCTCAATCAAGATAGTTTCCGAAGGCTAGTTAGTGAAATGTGAAATATGAATAATCTTATGTGTCTTCTCATTTTCCAGGACAAACTGATGAAAGTCGGTTGCATGTAGATTGGGGAACCAGATTCAAAATTGCAATTGGTGCTGCTAGGGGTATTGCTGCAGTACATGCACAAAATAGTGGGAAGCTTGTCCATGGAAACGTAAAAGCATCAAATATTTTCCTTAATCCTCAACGGTGGGGCTGTGTATCAGATCTTGGTTTGGCAACCATAATAGGAAAAACATTCACGCCAACTGCATCGTGCTATGCTCCAGAAGTCAGAAATACTCAAAATGTGTCCCAAGCATCAGACGTCTATAGCTTTGGGATTCTGATACTTGAACTTGTCACTAGAAGGTCCCCTGCACATTTCCCTGGTGGTCCTATGGCCGTTGACCTAGTCAAGTTGGTTGGTTCTGTGAGAAGCAAGGAGAAGGCTGCTGAGGTATTTGATGCAGAGCTATTGACCTATCCTACAATAAGGGAACAAGCGGTTAAAATGTTTCAAATAGGAAAGACTTGTGTAGCAAAATCAAATAAAGAATAGACCTAAAATGTCTGAAGTAGTTGAGATGTTGGAGGATATTATGCGATAAACCCAGAAAGGGACGTTGCCTTGGAAATATATTTTCATTGTTTTAAAGTTGAGGAGATATTAAGGGCTCCGGCTAAGTTGCTTGGTAAAGGAGTATTTGGGACTTCTTACAAGTTAATATTAGAAAATGGAAACACAATGGTGGTGAAGAGACTGAAGGATGTGCATGCTACATTCAAAGAGTTTCAACAGCTAATGGGGGTCACTTGGAGAATGCCACACGAAAATGTTGCTGAATTAAGGGGATGCTTCTTTCATAGAGATGAAAAGTTTTTGATATATGATTATTACAATCGCGGCAATGTATCTGCCAGGCTACATGGTATGTATAACATCACATACACTGTGAAGCCAACTTGCCTTTTTTTTGTCCTATGAAGAAAATTAAGCAGCAAAAAGTTCAGAAAATGATCTTTGTTTTGACCTGTTGTTAACTACATGACTGTTTTTGCTTTTCCTTATTCTTCATAAATTCGAAGTTAGGTAAACGATGATAGTTGAAGCTATGAACCATCAGCTCCACTTTGAATGCTATTTCATAAGCTTAGAATTTATTTCACAAATCTCAGGTGAATCCCTTATATCCAGTCTAATGCATGCTTCTCTTGCAGGCAGAACATAGAGTCAGTCTTAGATGAACTAATGGATTATGGATGAGATAAAAGATTACTTGTTTGACTTTTTCGATCAATAACTTGTTCTGAAGGCTTCTTATTTCAATTTCCATTATTCTTCTGTTTGCAGTTTCACTGGACTTTTATCTAACATATAGAAACCCAAAGCCAGTGGCAAGTTACCTTTTCTTGTACTTACGTTCCAATAATTTCATTTTTCGTCCCTTTGGGGACATCCGATAAAATTGGAATGGTACAGAGAAGATTAGCATGGCCCCTGCGCAACGATGACATGTATAAATTGAGAAATGGTCCAATAATTTCATTTTCATATTTTTGCATCAGCAAAAGTCAAACTTATGATGCTATCCGGACTATCCCTGCACATGTATTGAATAGTACAGTGATTATATTCTAATTCATTTTCTCCATCCTTTTCAGGGAGAATAGCCACTGGAAAGCCACCGTTAGACTGGGAGACTCGACTGAAAATCGCAGTGGGTGCAGCAAGGGGTATCACTCACATCCACCGACAAGATGGTGGGAAGCTTGTGCATGGAAATATAAAATCGTCCAACATTTTCCTCAGTCAACAACTATATGGCCTCGTGTCTGATGTTGGATTCACAAAACTGATGAATCCTGTCAGACGGACTGTTCTGCAAGGCTACTGGGCCCCAGAAGTCAAAGACTCCACGAGAGTCTCCCAAGCTTCTGATGTCTATAGCTTTGGAGTCTTTCTACTTGAACTCGTCTCTGGAATGCCGACTCTATTCACCACAGATGACGGTGAGGTCATCTCACTTATCGACTGGGCTCATTCTACGTTTGGTTATAACAGGACTGAAGTGATTGACACAGTGCTTCTGGGGAATCAAATGGAGGAAGCAATGATAGAAGTGTTGCAAATAGGAATGGATTGTATTGCCACTGCCCCTGAGCACAGGCCGAGGATGCCTCAAGTAGTGAAGATGTTGGAGGAAATCAGCAGCATCAAACCGGCAGACGAATCGAGATCGGAAGATAGATGGGAGCAACCATCCATGCAATCAAGTTTGGAAGATCTATTGGATGATCTTTTGCCCACACTGACACCCTAAATAACGGGTACCAGAGTCGTGACTTCTAATTTTTCTCTTGTTTTTGCTCATGTGTACAACTCAAATGCGACTTTCTGGTTATATTGGTATTTATAGAGGTGAATGAAGTAATAATATATATATATATATATATATATATGTATTATAATTTTGTGGTGTTTATTTATACTAACATAAAACAATAGCATTTAATGAAATTTATCTTTCATTGTTTGTGATATGTCAAATGTCCAAATTATCTTCATATAAAAAAAATTAGCAATTTATTTGTGATATTTAGTTATTTTATTTTAAAAATATATAGAGGTAAATTTAAAAAAAATACGAGAAGGTAAATTTCTATTTTTTTTTTTCATAAGGGAGAAATTTACTCAGTTGCAACATTACACGGAGATTGCTTTGTATTTCTCCCTAAAAAATTTATACTTTTCACTTGACAATTTATGAAATCACTATGTCAACTTTTTTGTTGTGTTCATAATATAAGGTAATTTTTTTTATATCTTTTATTTATAGATTTTATTCTTATCTATATAATAATAAAATAGAAATATTGAGACAATTCAAATATGCATCATGTAAATGCATATTTGGATGTATTCTTTACAATTTATTTTGCCACATAAGCAACCTTTTCAAAATATTTAAATTTAGATAAGTTTAAAATTATTTATTTATTTCATTAACTAAAATTAGGTACGTGTATAATAAGTTATTTTTATCCAAGAGATTTACAGACTTTTTAAAATAAATTACTAAGTAAGAAAACTCCAATTTATTTCTATATCTATTAATATTTTTTAAAAATTCAATTTTTTATTATTGATTTTTATTAAATTAAATTTTTTTAAACAGTTTATTAATTAGTTTTTTTGTATTATAAAATTTAAATTTGTTATATTTTTTATTTTTTTAAAAACATAATTTTTCCGTGACTTAACACAGGGTACTAATTAATTTATATTACATATATATTGACACTTTTGGCCTCACAATACTGCAGATCCCCTAAACTTACTTAGGGTGGAGCAATCTGCCAAGCATTTAATTTTTTATGGGTCAAAGTAAAATTATCTTATTCTGGGGGTGCAAAGTGATATTCAACCGTTCACAATCCAGCTTCATTTCCGATGTGACAATGATCAGGAAATGGGTTGAACATGACCGGCAAAGCCATCTATTTTCCGGTGGTCTCATAGATGTTCTTGCTTTCCAGTTTGCGCGTCGATCTTACGGCTTGCTTCCAACAATGGGTATGCTGTTTCTTTTCGTTTTGCTTAATTAATTGGGAATTTTTAATTTGGCAGAAAGATAATCCTGTATTACGTACTGCAATTCTTTCCCAATTTTCCCTGATTGACTCAAAATTGATTTCTCAGTTTTCTATAGTTTCTGGAAAGTTGATTTCCAGAATCGTGTGATGATTTCCGCAAAGTGTGTTGTTATATCTGGTGCTTCCTATATGACTGTATTTGAGGATTGAGGAAGTTGATCTGTAAATTTCGTCTGAACCTTACTAGCAACGTCTGTTTTTTTTTTTTTTCCAATTATAAAATAGAGAAAAGTAGGATGCTTCTGGCTGAGTCAACGTCAACTGGTTGCATTTACTATGGCGACAGAATATTGCAATTCCGCGTTAAGCTTTTAATAATTCAAAACCTGTTTGACGAAATGAATAGCATTTCCAGGGGAAGAAGGATAGGAGAAGATGTCTGCTATCTATGATAACTGGGAGAGGCTGGTTGCGGCTGTTTTGCGGAAACAGCAGCTGTGGGAGCTCTTTCATGATCACTCCAGAAGCCCCAGCATCCTTTCTGAGGCATCTGATTCAAGTGCTAGCTTCAACTCGAGTTCTCGCCTTCGCGATCTGGCCTTTGACGTTTCAAGGTATGGAAGTTTTTCAGGGTCATGGAGAGCGTCTCCCAAGCTGGTTCTCATTTCAGATTTTATTCCTGCTATTGATATTAAAGAGGCATACGTCGTTTTTCCTAAGTTCCTTGGGACGGGAACGTTTGGGAGTGCGTACACCGCTGCAATGAATAATGGGGTGAGAATTGTGGTGAAGAGACTGAGCAAGTCACCGACTATTTCTGAAGTGGATTTCAAGCGCCATATGGATATTGTTGGAAAAATCAGGCATGAGAACGTGGTTGCAGTCAGAGCTTACTATTCTTCCGAGGAAGAAAGGCTCATGCTGTATGATTACTATAGTAAAGGGAGCGTGTATGAGTTTTACATGGTAAGTTGAACTCTGCAGCTTCAGTTATAAACTTATCTGTTAAGATCACCAACTCTTCAATAAATTTTTTTTGCCTGCATCGGGTCACTTTTTCCGAGCATCGTGTTTGTCTGTACTGCAAAATCAGATAAGAAATGCATGATCTAATTACAGATATGTCTCTATTTAAGTGCATTATCACACTCCATTAAAACAATGCAATTTGATTGTTTCTCTTTCTTGTATAAGTTGGCCATTTATTGGAGTGATTGATGAAGTATGTATGGGTCAAGGTATAAATATCAATCCATGTTCTGTCACTTCAATTTTAATAGCAAAATAACATCAAACTAGTCTTATTTAATCGAACCCATTAGTGTTTCTCTGGCTGCTGTTATAATATACATCTGGGAGAAACAGATAGGTTTTGGATTGTGGATGGCATCAGTTCAATGCCTTGTGCAGGATACTAGATTTAATGATATAAATAGGGCAACATTAGGTACTTACATGTAATTCAAATCTAGAATTTTCTTTACCTTTCACTCACATATTGTTTTCTTTTCAATCATCATAATGTCCACATAATAGTAGGTAAATATGAAATATATGAATCATCTTATGCATCTTCTCATGTTTCCAGGAAAAACTGGTGAAAGTCCGGCTCAGGTGGACTGGGAAACCAGACTAAAAATTGCAATTGGTGCTGCAAGAGGTATTGCTGCAATACATGCACAAAATGGTGGGAAGCTTGTTCATGGAAACATAAAAGCAACAAACATTTTTCTTAATTCTCAAGACTATGGCTGTGTATCAGATCTTGGTCTGACAAACATGATAGCAACAACATTTATGTCAACAGCACGGTGCTATGCTCCAGAAGTCAAGAACACTCGAGATGTGTCTCAAGCATCTGATGTGTACAGCTTTGGAATTCTGCTACTTCAACTTCTCACTAGAAAGCCTCCGATACATGTCCCGGGTGGTCATGAGGTTGTTGACCTAGTCAAGTTAGTTAGTTCTGTAAAAAGTAAGGTATGGGCTGCTAGGGTATTTGATGCAGATCTTTTGAAGAATCCTACAATAAGGGAACAGATGGTTACCATGTTGCAAATAGGACTAAGGTGTGGCAAAATCAATAAAGAAGAGACCTAAAATATCGGAAAGTATTGAAGATTTTAGAGGACCTTGATATGATAAACACAGGAAAGAGTACTGTTTCCTCAAGAGGAAAACTAGTGTTTTTGGAGCATAGTAATGCCACATTTGAGCTAGAGGATATGTTAAGGGCTTCAGCTGAGGTTCTTGGGAAAGGAACATTTGGTACTTCTTACAAGGCAAGTTTAGACAATGGAAACACTATTATGGTAAAGAGATTGAAGGATGTCAATGCTACACGTATAGAATTCCAGCAGCATATGGAGGTTATTGGAAACAATGAGGCATGAAAATGTTGCTGAATTAAAGGCATACTACTTTTCAAAAGAAGAAGTACTCTTGGTGTATGATTATCAGAATCAGGAAAGTTTATCTGCCTTGCTACATGGTATGTATAACATCTCAAGAGTTGGTCTGTGTTGTTATTTTTTCATGTGAAGAATAAGTTTTAGCAACAAAAAGTTTCAGAAAATTTTCGTTACTGATTGATCTGTGATTGCTTACATGCTCACATTTCCTTTCGTATGATAAATTTGCCGTTAGTTAATAAACTATGATATTGAAGTTATGAACCTTCAATTGCACTAGGAGAGCAGTTTCAGAAAGTATTATATAACAAATCCCAGGTCAGTTCATTAGATCCAACCCAATATAGGATTCCCATGTAAGCAGAATTTAGATGAACTAATGGAGTGGGGACTAGATAAAGATTACTTGTGTAATGTTTTGTCAATTAATATCTTCTCATGAAGCTTCTTCTTTCAGTACTTTTGTTATTACTCTCACTTTCAGTTGTTACTGAACTTGTAGCTACTATTTAGAAACACCAAGCCTACTGGCAAATTACCCTGTCTTATCCTTTGAAAGAAAAAACAAGCAAATGAGCAATGTTTAGAACCATTAGTTGAATGACAGTTCTGCTATGTGTTAGATGCCAATAATCAGTGGTCACCTGTCAAGTCTTTCCGCAAACTGAACTGAATTCCATTTTTCATATTTTTGGCATTACCAGTAGTCGAACTTATTATGCTATCCCGCCTATCCTAGCACATCTTCTTGTAAGACCATGATTGTTATACTCTGAGCTCATTTTCTCCACAACAGGCCCTGGTAAGGTACCTTTGGGTTGGAAGACCCGACTGAATATTGCAGTAGGCGCAGCAAGGGGTATTGCTCACATCCACCGGGAAGATGGTTGGAAGCTTGTGCATGGAAATATAAAATCCTCGAACATTTTCTTAAATGGACAAAACCACAGCCTTGTCTCTGATGTTGGACTAGCAAAAGTGACCAATCCTATCAAACGGACCGTTCTGCGAACTCATGGCCACTGGGCCCAGAAGTCAACG
Source organism: Sesamum angolense (assembly GCA_034509725.1). Taxonomy (NCBI): domain Eukaryota; kingdom Viridiplantae; phylum Streptophyta; class Magnoliopsida; order Lamiales; family Pedaliaceae; genus Sesamum; species Sesamum angolense. The sequence goes on from JACGWL010000016.1 coordinate 2,770,160, forward strand.
ACTCCACGAAAGTCTCTCAAGCTTCTGATGTCTACAGCTTTGGAGTTGTTCTACTTGAACTTGTCTCTGGCAAGCCAGCTAAGTGGACCGGGGATGATGGCGAGGTCATCTGGCTGGTTAATTGGGTTCAATCTTTTAGTCGTGATGATTGGATTGCTGAGGTGATTGATTTAGAGATTTTGAGGTATCGAGATGAGGAGGCGGTAAGCTCAGTGTTGCAAATAGCAATGGATTGTGTTGCAACCGTCCCTGAGAGCAGACCAAGAATGCCTGAAGTAGTGGAGATTTTGGAGGACATTAGCGGCACCGAACCATCCAATGATGTGTGGGAAGATACATGGGGCCAAGGCCAACCATCCATTGAATCAAGATTGGAATATCTCCTTGATGATCTGTTGCCCACACTGCCACTTTTGAGTATTTAAATTTGTGAATAAATTTTCCAGTTCCCTCTTTGAATTTTTTCATTCAATAATTCATCTTTGTCTTCAAGAGTGAAATGTGTGAACAACCTTCTCTTCTTTTTGCCCACTCAATAAATCTCTATCGTTCTATCTCAAATGATTTGGTGCTCTCTGAACTCAGTGGATAAAAATTGTCCCAGTATTTTGGTGGGTTAAATACAATTTACTCTCGCAAGTGTTCAAAAAACTCCTATAACAAAAAGAATATACCATCGCCAAATTCTTGAAATTTTAGTCCAAATTCGATATGTTTGATCTAACCTATCAATAAGATAAGTAGTGTTTTAATGGAAAATAGTTAATCATTTCAAATAGTTATTGTTACACTTGTAATTTGAAATAAGTAACATGTAATCGTCGGTTACGGAAACGAAAACTTTAATCTCATAGCAATAAATTCAATTGAATTGGCAGAAAGACGGAACTCAGATGAACTCCTGAGATGGAAATGCGTGCGAGTGTGTGCGTGTGAATATATTCTAACACCAAAACTATGGTTCTCCACTCGAGCTTCAATTTCGATTTCCCAGTAATCAGAAAATGGGTAGAACAGCAAAGCCATCGCTCCCATTCGCCGGCGGTCTCATTAGCCTTCTTGCTTTCCGGTGTGCACGTCGGTCTTACAGTTTGCTTCCAACAATGGGTATGCAATTTTCTTTTATGTTTTCGTTTTCTCTTAATTCAATTGGGAATTTGTAATTTGGCATAAATTCAATCATGTATTATGTACTGCAATTTTTTTCCCCATTTTCTTGGATTAACTCCGACATTGAATTTTTACATTTCTGTAATTTTTGGAAATTGATTACGGGAATTGTGTGATTTTCGCAGACCCGATGTTTGTTATTTCTGGTTTAATTCCTGATGTACTTCTGAGGCTTTCTCTGGACCTTGCGATTTTCTATTTTCTTTTCTTTTTTGTTTTCCCTTGAAAGGGAAAATGCAAGCAACCCGTGATATTGCAAATGAGTAAATTATCTAATTTCACAACAAAAAATAACAATTTACTTTCTCATGTTTTTTAAAACAAAACAATATACCTCCTTAGATAGGAAGTAAATTGTTTTATTTTAAAAAGCAATGCTATTTTATTTTCATAAGAGGTTATTTACTTATTTGAAAGATCATATGCGTAAATTGCTATTCACCCTCCCTTAGAAGAAAAATTGATAAGCTTCCAACCTAGTCATTGTCAAAAAATTTTGTATTTAGCTAACTGACATAGAATATTGGGATTCCGCGTTTAATAATTTAAAACAGCAAATGTTGACTCTCATCAAGATTGTTTGATCAAATACATAACTATTAACATTTCCAGGGAAGAAGGTTAGGAGAGGATGTCTGCTGTCTATGATAACTGGGAGAGGCTGGTTGCTGCTGTTCTGCGAAAACAGCAGCTTTGGGAACTTTTTCATGATCACTCCAGGAGTCCCAGCATCCTCTCTGAAGCATCGAATTCTAGTTCTATCTTCAATTTGAGTTCTCACCTTAACGATCTGGGGCTCAACTTCTCAAATGGAAGTTTTGCTAGTTCGCGAAGAGCACCTGCCAAGCTGGTTCTCGTTTCAGATTTTAGCCCCGCTATTGATATTAAAGAGGCAGACATCGTTTCTCCTAAGTTACTTGGGACGGGAACCTTTGGGAGTGCGTACACCGCTACAATGGATAATTGGGTAAGAATTATGGTGAAGAGACTGAACAAGTCATTGAGTATTTCTGAGCTGGATTTCAAGCGTCATATGGATGTTGCTGGAAATGTCAGGCATGAGAACGTGGTTGCAGTCAGAGCTTACTTTTCTTCCGAGGATGAAAGGCTCGTTTTGTATGATTATTACAGTAAGGGAGTGTGTATGTGTTGTTACATGGTAAGTTGAACTGCAGCTTCAGCCGCTAAACTTAACTGTGTCAAACTGTTTGCTAACTAAAATTCTGTGCCTGCATCGAGTCACTTTGTCACTGCTGCATTTGTCTGCACTGCAGAAATCAAGATAAGTATTTCATGATTTAATTACGGAGACATCTGTGAATGCCTTGTGCAGGAGATATTAGATTCGATGATATCAATAGGCCAACATTAAGTACTTACATGAAATTTCTCTTAAGGTTGTCTTTTTATCCATGTATTATTTTTTTTTCAATCGTCATAATGGCCACAGTCCAGTCGGTGAAACATGAATAGTTATGCATCTTCTCTTGTTTCCAGGAAAAACTGGTGGAAATCCGGCTCATGTAGACTGGGAAACCAGGCTAAAGATTGCAATTGGTGCTGCAAGGGGTATTGCTGCAATACACCACAAAATGGTGGGAAGCTTGTCCATGGAAACATAAAAGCATCAAATGTTTTTCTCAACTCTGAAAAGTATGGCTGTGTATCCGATCTTGGCCTGACAAACATGATAGAAACAACATTCGTGCCAACTGCATGGTGCTATGCTCCAGAAGTCAAGAACACTCGAGATATGTCCCAAGCATCAGATGTCTATAGCTTTGGGATTCTGCTGCTTGAACTTCTCACTCGGAAGTCCACTTCACACGTCCCTGGTGGTCCTGAGGCTGTTGACCTAGTCAAGTTGGTCAATTCAGTGAATAGCAAGGCAAGGGCTGCTAAGGTAATTGATGATGATCTAATGGAGAATCCTGCCGTAAGAGAGCAGATGGTTAAGATGTTGCAAATAGGAATAAGGTGTGTGGCAAAATCAATAAACAAGAGACCTAAAATTTCTGAAGTGGTGACAATGTTGGAGGATCTTATGACAAACAACGGGAATAGTGGTTCCTCAGAAAGAAAGCTACTATTTTTTGAGGATAGTAATGCCACATTTGACCTTGAGGATATGTTAAGGGCTTCTGCTGAGTTTCTTGGGAAAGGAACATTTGGTACATCATACAAGGCATTATTTGAATATGGAAACGCCATTGTGGTGAAGAGATCGAAGGATGTCGATGTGACATTTATGGTGTTTCAGCAGCATATTGAGGTTATTGGAAGAATGAGGCATGACAATGTTGCTGAACTAAAGGCATACTTCTTTTCCAGAGATGAAGTTCTCTTGGTGTATGATTATTATCGTCAGGGAAGTTTATCTGCCATGCTACATGGTATGTATAACGAGTGTGCCTTGTTTTTTCCATGCGAGAATTAGTTTTAGCAATCAAAAATTCAGAAAATGGATTGCTGATTAACCTGAGATTTGCTTACATGCCAATTTCTCTTCCTTATTTACGGTAAAATTCGTAGTTAGTTGATAAACCATGATGATTATACTGTGAACTCATTTTCTCCTCTGTAGGCACTGGGAATACACCTTTAGACTGGACGACCCGACTGAGAATTGCAGTAGGTGCAGCAAGGGGTATTGCTCACATCCACCAACAAGATGGTGGAAAGCTTGTGCATGGAAACATAAATTCCTCCAACATTTTCCTAAATGGACAAGAATACGGCCTTGTCTCTGATGTTGGATTAGCAAAAGTGATGAATCTTGTCGGACGGTCTGCTCTGCGAACTCAAGGCTACTGCGCCCCTGAAGTCAGAGACACCACAGAAGTTTCCCAAGCTTCTGATGTCTACAGCTTTGGAGTTGTTCTACTTGAGCTCCTATCCAGACAGCCATCTCAGTGGACCAAAAACGGCAGGATTGGGTCGCTAGTTGATTCGATTCAATATGTTAGCCACAGAGAATGGACTACCGTGGAGGTTGACTTCGAGCTTTTGAGGTATCGAGATGAGGAGGAGACTATCCTACAAACTGTGCGAATAGCAATGGATTGTGTTGCGACTGTGCCTGAAAGCAGACCAAGAATGCCTGAAGTAGTGAAGATTTTGGAGGAAATTAGCGGCATTGAACCATTCAATGATGTGTGGGAAGATACATTGGGGGGCCAATCCATTGAATCAAGATTGGAAGATCTCCTTGATCATCTGTTGCCCACACTCACACTCTAAATTTGTGTATAAGTTTTCGAGTTCTCTCTTGCATTTGGTCTTTTCAATAATTCTTCTTTGTCTTCAAGAGTAAAATCAGTATTGTTCTATCTCAAATGATTTAAGTGCTCTTTCTCTGTGAACTCAGTGGATAAAATCACTACTTTCACCCTAAGAAAAGGAAGAAATGAAAAAAAAATTGATATTTAACGATTGGTAATTTCTTGAAATTTATTTAGAAAATATTTAGGGATAATTACACTCCCCTCCCTTGAGATTTGGTGTAATTACACGTAGACTCCCTGTGGTTTGAAAAATTACATCTAACACTCCTGAGGTTTGCTTTCATCTAACAAATAAGTCTTTCAGTTAGTCAAAATTCACCAAATTAACTGATATTAACAAAAAAATCAGAAAAAAATATATATTAACCCTTAATTGACTTATTACTGATTTATTGCAGGTCAAATAAATCTTTTTATGATAATCAAATTACCCCCATTCGTCTTCACACGTTAATGTATCTGAGGATGTATATCTTCATCGTTATAAGGGTAATTTAGTCCGAAAAAATTATTTAACATGCAATAATTCAGTAATAAGTCAATCAAGGGTTTATATAAAATTTTTTCTAATTTTTTTATCAATATCAGTCAATTCGATGAATTTTGAATAATGGATGAACTTATTTGTTAAATGTAGTCAAACTTCAGGGGTGTTAGGTAAATTTCCCAAACCACAGGGAATCTACGTGTAATTACACTAAACCTCAGGGGAGGAAAGTGTAATTATCCCTTTTACTTTTAACTGCAGTAAGTAAGTAACAAGTCTATCAATGTAAATATAAATTTTTATTCAATTTTTTTTCACTAATATTTATAAATTTGGTTAATTTTGCTTAATGGGTCCATTGTTAGATATAAATAAAGGGTAATAAATATAATTTTCTCAAATTACATATAGTTTTTCAAATCATTTTAAAATTATATAAAATATACGCATAATCTATCCTATTATAAAAAAAAATCTATTTGATGTATTAATTTTTCAAACCATTTTATAATAATTTTTTTTTGCATATTTACGAAAACTGCGTGCAACGAAATCTAATTATACTAAAAGAGAGAATAATATAATTATTCAAAAATAATATGATAGGCCGACCCGGCGGATCCTTCACCGGGTTAACTCGGTGAAGAAACCAGAAAGTCAAATGACCGCGGGAAGTTCACTCTCATTTGCTTCATGCACACAAGAATTACTACGTGCTGGCGGGGAGAGAGAGAGTGTGTGCGTTGAAAGAGTATGACAATTGTGTGAAATCTGCTTCCTCTTCCTTACTTCATTCCTTCCGAATGGTGTCTTCTATATTTCGGAACGAACCTGTTTGTCAGTTAAAAGATGGATCAATCTCCAATATCCAATTCTTAGAGAATGTGTTCAACAGCGCCGCCATTGATTTGTCGACGCTCAGAGCTCTTATTTATTTCCGGTGGGCCTTTCAGCTTGCTTCCGAAACAATGGGGTATGCGTCTTTTCTCTCTTTCTTTCTATTTTTAGTTTTCGTTTTCTCTGAATTCGATTGAGAATATGGAATATGGCACAAGCACATCGGAGGAAAGTTTTGTAGTATATAGAAGTGCAATTTCTGTTTTCGCGTTTTGCCGACTTTGACTGGAGGATAATTTTTATGTTAGCTGTAATTTTTCCTCAAAGTTGATTGAACAATTGCATTGTAATGTTCATAGAGATAGCTTGTCATTTTCTGTTGCTGCGTTTAACTGCTCAATAGGAAAATCTGCATGCTGTTAGCCACCAGTTTATGAAGCGTTGTACAAACGTTTGATTTTTTTCTCTTAAGGGAAAGAACAAGAAACTTTCAACCAAGTGAATGTCAACGAGCTCTACTTGTTATATTTAAAAACAAAATAATGGGATTCCATGTTAGTTACATAATTGATTACTGCAAGTGGGGACTCTGATAGAACGTTTGTTCAATTTACAGATCAACTAGCATATTCAGAGGCAGGGGCTTAGGGGAAAATGTCTAGGAACTATGATAACTGGGAGAGGCTAGTGGCAGCTGTTTTGAAGAAGGAGCAGATTTGGCAACTTTGTCATGCTGACTCCTTTAGCTCCAGCATCCTCTCCGAAGCATCAGATTGGAGTTCTAGCTTCCATTTAAGTTCCCCTCTTCATGATGCAGTCTTTGACTTTTCCAGTTCTGAGAGTTCATCCACATATTGGCAGCAGAGAGAAGAGGCCTTTGAAAAGTTACAGAATATGCTTCCAAAGCTGGTTTTGATTTCAGAATTTAGTCCGGCTTTTGATGTTGCTGATGTTTTCCTGGGTTCAACCAAGTTACTTGGGAGGGGCACTTTTGGGAGTACGTATATGGCTGCAATGGGTAATGGGGTGAGAATCAGGGTGAAGAGACTAAAACCGGTGAGTATTTCTGAGCTGGAGTTCAAGCGTAGCATGGAGATCATTGGAAATGTTAGGCATGAGAATGTGGTTGCACTAAGGGCTTACTATTCTTTGCAAGATGAAAAGCTTATGCTATATGATTATTGCAGTAGTGGAAGCGTGTCCTCATTGCTACATGGTATGCTCAACTCATTAACATCAAATTATAGTGGTCTTTATTAAGAAAATTCTATCAGAACTTAAATGTGATAAAATTCTTGGCTAACTTTTGTGTCACCATACTGCACAAACCGAGATAAGAGGTTTCATTATTTATTATGGAATTATTATTATAGCTTCATGTTTGGTTTCTCTTTCCTGTCTCCGTGGGCAGTAGTTTATTTGGGTGATTAATGAAGTATGTATCATTGTTAAGAGGTATAATAATCTGTTAATGCCCTCTGTACTTAATATTTAATGGCAATATATGTCTCATTTAGATCACAACCATCACTTTTTTTGGCCACTATTGTAAGATAGATTTGGCAAAACAGATAGGCGTTGCATTGTGGATAGAATTGGTCCAATCCTTGTGCAAGAGAATGTTCATAGCACAGTATTATTACCGCTAGTTAGTCTTAAGGATGTGATTCAAACACATATTATTTCCCTACACTGGGTCCAAATATGAATGATTGGTGCATCTTCTCATGTTTCCAGGACAAAATGGTGAAAATCCTGCTCATGTATATTGGGAAACCAGACTAAGAATAGCAATTGGGGCAGCTAGGGGTATTGCAGCAATACACACACAAGGAAATGGGAAACTTGTTCATGGAAACATAAAAGCAACAAATATTTTTCTGAATTCTCGACATTATGGCTGTGTATCAGACCTTGGTCTGACAAACATGACACCATCAACATTCATGCCAACTGCGCGATGCTACGCTCCAGAAGTAAAGAACACTCAAGATGTGTCTCAAGCATCTGATGTCTATAGCTTTGGGATTCTGCTACTCGAACTTCTGACTAGAAAATCTCCTATACATGTCCCTGGCGGTCGTGAGGTTGTTGACCTAGTCAAGTTGGTTAATTCCATAAAAAGCAAGGTGAGGACTGCAAAGGTATTTGATCCAGATCTATTGAGGCATCCTTCCATAAGGGAACATATGGTAAAGATGTTGCAAATAGGAATAAGTTGTGCCGCGAAATCCAAAGGGAAACGACCAAAAATCTCTGAAGTAGTGAAGATGTTGGAGGGTCTTCACATTGTGACTGTAGGACGTAGTGTTTCCTCGGTACGATATTTTGTATTTTCTGAAAATTGTATTGCCACATTTGACCTTGAAGATTTCTTAAGGGCAGAAGCTGAGTTATTGGAATAGGAACATTTGGTACTTCTTACAAGGGAATATTTAAAAGTGGAACCACAGTGGCTGTAAAGAGATTCAAGGATGTGAATATTACAGTTAAAGAATTTCGGCAACATATGGAGGTCATTGGAAGAATGAGGCATGAAAATGTTGCTGAATTATGGGCACACTATTTTTCAAGTGAAGAAGTCCTCTTGGTGTATGATTATCACTATCAGGAAAGTGTATCTGCCTTGCTCCATGGTATGTAGAACATCACATGAGGAAGCTAGTGAATTAGTGAATGTGGACATGAACATTAAATTACTTTGTTTTGCTTCTTGTCATCAATATCTCATCATGAAGGTGTCTATCTTGTTTCACTTTCATGCTTACTATCACTTGCAATTGAGACTGAAGTAATAGCTATTAAGTAGCAACCCAGGGCTGCTGCCCAATTACCTTTTCTTATTCTTAAAAGTAACTGATACTAGATTTCAGTAATTGGTGGTTTGCAAGTATTTTTGCATCTTTGCATTGTAAGTAGTCAAATTTACCATGCTTTCCTAACACATTGTACCTAAGACCAGTCGTAGATAAACTTTCAGAAAGTAATTACACATATTCATTTCTTCAACTTCACAGGGAATGGACGCAGTGGTAGCACACATTTAGACTGGGAGACCAGAATGCAAATTGCAGTGGGAGCAGCAAGAGGTCTTGCTTACATCCACAAACAAGACGGTTCGACGCTTGTTCATGGAAATATAAAATCCTCGAACATTTTCCTCAATGGACAAAAATACGGCCTTATCTCTGATGCTGGATTGGCAAAAGTGTTGAATCCTATCAGCCGGTCGCTTATGCGAACTCCAGGCTACTGTGCTCCAGAAGTCAAAGACACGAGGAATGTGTCCCAAGCTTCTGACGTCTACAGCTTTGGAGTTGTGCTACTTGAACTTGTCTGTGGAAGGCAATTTAAAGAAATCACGGGTGATTACAAAGATGCATCATTAGGTAAATGGATTCGATCAGTCAGTCCCGATGACTGGACTGCTGAAGTTTTTGATGTACAGCTTCTAAGGTATCAAAACGAATACAAATCAATGACGCAGTTGCTGCAGTTAGCAATTGCTTGCACTGCCGATTACCCCGATCGCAGGCCTAAGATGCCTCAAGTAGTGAAGATGTTGGAGGAAATTAGTGGGATGGATAAAGTGGTCCAACCATCTATCGAGTCAAGACTGAAAGGTCTCCAACCATCCACTGGATCAAGATTGGAAGATATATTAGAAGATCTACTGCCTTCCCTGACACCATGAATTGTGTTCTAGATTGAGATATGTGAGTTATACTTTTTTCTTTCTCTTTTATCATTCCGTAATTCATCTTGTTTTCTAGTTGAAACTTATGAAGAATTTTTCTAGTTTTAGGTTTTTTGAAATCTTAGTAAAGAGGGGAAATTTTACTGTATTTATGTATGATTTGGGTCGTTGAATATTTAAGGCAAATAATTAATAATGACAAGATGAGGAGCAGATAGCATCCACCTAAACCTAATCATTTGCATGAGAACAGTCAAAAGTATATATATAATAAATTTTTTATTTTATAATATCTCATAAATAAGATTGAAATATATAAAAAATTGAACAGTTAAATTAATGTAAAATTTGATATGCAATTCGACTTCTTTACTAGCTACTCTCTCAAAGTTCTACCACTCAACATTCACATGGAAGACGTAGACCCTCCGCCGTTCCCTTTGCTTCCCAATTACAAAGAAGGCCGTAGTCGACAGGAGAGTCCATGAATTTGTCCATTTCGGGGTTTGCCTCCTGTCGCTAAACGTTGGTTACCTAATTTGACTCCACGATTGTATAACTAATTATGAAAGGAATTAATTTTATAATAATTAATCTTCTAAAAAATAACCATAACATTTAAATTTATAATTTTATAACTAATTATGTGGATCATGGCTAATTTTTAAAACTAACCACACCCTTAAGGTAGGTGAATAAATTAAAAATTATTTAATGGATGTAGTTGATAATTAGACAAAACATAATAGAGGTGGGACTAAGTCACTAAAAAATTTAGTTTCGTGTTACGATTGCATAATTAATTATTTGAGATAATTACACTCTTCTTTCTTCAGATTTAATATAATTATATGTAAATCTCTGTAATTTGAGAAATTATATGTAAGTCCAAATACATTGAATTTGTTGATATTAATAGAAGAATTGAATGAAAATTTTTATTTACCCCTGATTGACTTATTATTGAATCATTGCATGTCAAATAATTTTTTTATGACCAAATTACCTCTGTACGTCTTCACGCGTTAATGCAAATGAGGAGGTGTATTTTCACCATTATAAGGGTAATTTAGTCTGAAAAAAGTTATTTGACCTACCATAAATCAGTACTAAGTCAATCGAATGTATATATCGATTTTCATTCAATTTTTTTTAATATAAACAAATTTTTAGTAAGTTTTGACTAACGAAAGGACTAATTTGTTAGACGAAAGCAAAACCTCAAATGTGCTAGATGTAATTTTTCAAACCACAGAGGGTTTACGTGTAATTATACCAAACATAAAGGGTGGAGGGTAATTATTCCTAATTATTTTGATAATTATTTTTTTTTTTTGGACTTCTCATAAGTCGTTCTCATAACCAACAAATGCAAAAAGTCGGGTTCCATTCCAAGAATTCACCATGCGATTTCAGTAACCGATCTCGCCCGAGGCCTACACCAGCCGGTGAAGCTAAAACCCACACAACTTGATCCATCGGAAAACCGAATACACATCCAAGATGATGGTGGATCTGAGCGCCTTCTCCGAGGAGAAATTCGACCCCAAGAAATGGATAAATGGAGCAGTTCAGCAGAGGCACCCACAGGACCCGGTCGAGAAGCACCTGGTGGATCTGGAGATGAAGCTGCAGATGGTGTCGGAGGAGATCGCTGCCTCACTCGAGGAGCAGAGCTCCGCCGCACTCCTACGCGTCCCTCGCGCCTCTCGCGATGTCCTCCGCCTCCGAGATGAAGCACTTTCCCTCCGCTCCTCTGTCGCCAACATCCTGCTCTTCCTCAAAAAGGTAGTGCAGCTTCTATGTTTCTATCTATCATTGTCGCATTAATACTCTATAACGTAATTTCTTTTTGTTTTAGCTCAAATTAGAGGGGAAGTCCTTCAGATGATGATTTAAACAGTTCTGTAAATGTCCGCTTGGATTGAGCCAAAAAAAAAAAAGCAAATGTTTCTAAATTAGAGTATAGTTCAGTTGTTTTAGGTGTAAATAAGACATGGAAATACATGCCTTAACACAAAAAAAGTTGCTGCTTGATTTCATCTTCTTATTGTTAGTACAGGCGCTTCTCTTTCTTTTCTGAATTAAAACCAAATCTTCCCATGTGAAATTTAAGAAGTCTCATGAATGTAGATCTAACTCAAAATTAATGTGAGCTCTGAATAAGAAGATCGGAGATATGTGTAGGGATATAGGTAAAATCCAATTAGTGAAGTAAACTGAAGATCCCAATCTGAGTTGGTGGATGCATTCCTCTGAGCAATTTTTAATGATATAGACTGTTGATATGACTCTAGTGTATGCATAGTATCTAAGTAGCATAGTTGCAACTAGAATTGTTTGGCATGTGTGTGAAAGTGGTTGTATTGATGATTCTGGTGTTGACTAGAATTTTTTCTGCAGGCTGAGGGATCCTCTGCAGAATCCATTGCGACCCTCGCCAAAGTTGATACAGTCAAGCGGAGGATGGAAGCTGCATATGAGACACTACAGGTTTATTATGATTTAGATTTCTTTATTTGGGTGCAGCTGTTTTGTCAATTGTTTCTCTGTTTCTTGTTGGTTGGTCAAAGTGTTTCTGCTGTTGAACAGGATGCTGCAGGCTTGACGCAGTTGAGCTCCACCGTAGAGGATGTATTTGCTAGTGGTGATCTCCCACGGGCAGCAGATACGCTTGCGAACATGAGACATTGTCTGACTGCTGTTGGAGAGGTAATTTTTTAAGCATTCCAAATAATTAATCATGTCGCAGCTGAGAATCTGTGAAAAAGTATGATTCATGAGTTCATGATTATCAGGTTGCTGAGTTTGCTAATATAAGGAAGCAGCTTGAGGTTCTGGAAGATAGACTGGATTCAATGGTTCAGCCCCGTCTAACAGATGCATTGAACAATAGAAAGGTAGCTTCCTTCATCATTTTTTTTCTTTTTGACTTTTGAGGCGAAAATCCGAAAACAAATGTTGTTATCCACATTCTTAATCTATTACCAAGTGCTTTTCCTGACAACTTGACAGGGGCATTCATTTATTTTTCCTTCTTTTGTAGGTTAATGTCGCTCAAGAAATGAGAGGAATCCTCATTCGAATTGGGAGATTTAAGTCTTTGGAAAGTTACTACACTAAAGTCCACCTCAAAACCATAAAGAAGCTGTGGGAAGAATTTGATTTAAGGCAACAATCTAGTAAACTTGCAAATGAGAAGAATGAAGTGGAAAGGGCCAGTAGCTTTGATTCACAGTCAAATATGCAGACAATATCGTTCGCACGCTGGTTGCCTAGTTTCTATGATGAGTTGCTGCTTTATCTTGAACAAGAATGGAAGTGGTACTTTTTTGTTTAGATTCTCACAATATTTACTTGTAACTAATTTTCCTTAAAGTTGTGCCACTGATGTTTTTGCGGGGAGACTTGGGATGTCCTTATATATTTTCCCTCTAAGCCTCTTCCTGTGCATGAAAACAAGTACGTATTAATGAATTGTATATATTTAAGCTTTTGAATGTGAATTTCCTCATCAGCTGCGTGGAATGCTATTCAGACTCTTTCCAACCTTGTACATGGAAAATCCATCTTCTTTTAGTGCCATTTGGATATTTGGTAGAGTATGATAATACAGATACTCAGTCTTCCATGTAAATTCTCCTCGACAGGTGCATGCTTGCTTTTCCTGAAGATTACAGAACTCTTGTCCCAAAATTGTTGATTGAGGCAATGTCATCCATTGGTTCTAGTTTTGTATCCCGTGTCAATCTTGCTACTGGAGATGTTGTACCTGAGACTAAAGCATTGGCCAAAGGTTATACTTGATATCTCTTTTATTCTTTTTAGATGACCTGGGGAGTTGGTCATTTTTCTCAAATTTACTGCTTTCATTGTTGTTCACGTATTCCTTGGCAGTTGATTTCACCTGTAATATTGCTTTGCAATGTTTAATATCATAATGATGTCTTCTTGTGTCTGGTTTCAGGTATATTAGACATCTTATCTGGGGATTTGCCTAAAGGTGTCAAAATTCAGACTAAGCATCTAGAGGCTCTGACAGAACTACACAACATAACAGGGAGTTTTGCAAGGAATATTCAACATTTGTTTTCTGATTCAGATCTTCATGTGTTGTTGGATTCATTGAAGACAGTCTACCTTCCATATGAAACATTTAAACAAAGGTTAGCACATTTGATTTTTAACCATGATACTTGCTTGTGTGGCACGTGTTCTCCTTTTCATTGATGTATGCTTCTTTTGGAACATTTCGGTTGGTTGGTTAAGGAACTGGTTTTGGCCATTGTTTTCTGGGGTAGATGTTTGCGTTGCAAAAAGATATCTGAAGAAGATGGAGAGTAGATGTTATAATCTTGCCAATAGAATTTTCTCGTTGAATATGTTTTGTGTACCTTAGAGACTGGTATCAGGAGGATGCTTCTTGTATACATGATTTATCCAACTAATATTTCCTTGCTTAACCAATTATTTATTAAATAAGTTGCTACTTAATTGGTAATAGATATGGGCAAATGGAGCGTGGAGTGCTGTCTGCTGGAATTTCAAGTCTTGATCTTAGGGGTGTTAGTACTCGTATTATTGGTGTCCAGGGAGTAGAGCTCAGTGAAACAGTTCGCAGAATGGAAGAATCTATCCCACAAGTCATTCTTCTTCTTGAAGCTGCCACAGAGAGATGCATTAGCTTTACTGGTGGTTCAGAGGCAGATGAGCTAATCCTTGCCCTCGATGATGTAACTTTACAATACATCTCCACCCTTCAGGGAAACCTAAAATCACTGAGAGCAGTCTGCGGAGTGGATGTGGTGGCAGAAACTGTTGGAGCAAAGAAGGAAACAGGAGCAGATAAGAAGGACGGAGCTTCGCATGCACGTAAAGTTGATTTCATGTCAAATGAGGAGGAATGGTCTTTTGTCCAGGGTGCTTTACAGATTCTCACTGTTGCTGATTGCTTGACAAGCCGAACTTCAGTTTTTGAAGCTTCCTTGCGGTCTACTCTTGCTCGATTGAGCACTAATTTGTCATTTTCTGTTTATGGTTCAAGTCTTGATCAAAACCAATCACATGTGGACAACAATGATGGAAGTGGGGATTTGTCTACAGCTGGAAAAGCTTCCCTGGATGTGGCAGCTCTTCGGCTTGTCGATGTCCCTGAAAAGGCTCGAAAACTTTTTAACCTTTTAGAGCAGGTACTTGACATGACACAAGTGTGGTCAAATTTTATGGAAAGCAAATTTTTGTTTTATTTTTTTTGTGTGTGTGTGTTTCCAGAATTTTCCAACAGGAACTGATCTTCAACCATTTAATTTACACTGGTTATTCTCAAAGAGTATTGTTAGAAAAGGTTACTAAAACCTATCCCTCTGAAGGCAACAATTAGGTTAATCTACTGAAAGACTGTCTTTGATTTTAGAAATCTGTTTTATGTTATTTATCTTTCATACTTGAGATTTTTATCTGTTGATACATCTAATATTCATGTGTACCCTTACAATTGTTCTTGCAGTCAAAAGATCCCCGATTTCATGCCCTTCCACTTGCTTCTCAAAGAGTTGCAGCTTTTGCGGAGGCAGTCAATGAGCTAGTTTATGATGTACTTATATTGAAAGTGAGACAACACTTTAGTGATTTGTCTCGTCTGCCCATATGGTCTTCTGTTGAAGAGCCTAGCGCTTTTCCTGTTCCCAGTTTTAGTGCCTACCCTCAGTCTTATGTGACCAATGTTGGTGAATACCTACTTACCTTACCCCAACAACTGGAGCCCCTTGCTGAGGGTATTTCTAACAGTGATGCCAATGCTGAGGAGGCACAGTTCTTTGCAACTGAATGGATGTTCAAGGTAACAGCTAAGACTTTTAATTTTGTGGTTTATACTCCTGTTATCACGCCTCATCAGTATAATATGGATGTCAGGTATCACTGAGCAGTATCGCTTATTATATGCCCTGGGAATTCATAATTAATGCTCACTGCAACAGTTTCAACCAATTAGTCTAATCTTTTTCAATTTTTATAGGTTGCTGAGGGAGCCACTGCTCTGTATATTGAGCAGTTGCGTGGGATCCACAAGATAACAGACCGTGGAGCTCAGCAGTTGTCTGTTGATATTGAATACTTGAGCAATGTGCTTTCAGCTCTATCAATGCCCATCCCTCCGGTTCTTTCTACATTTCATACCTGTTTTTCAACACCAACAGATCAGCTCAAGGATCTTGTAAAAACAGATTCAGGAAATCAGCTTGATCTTCCAACAGCTAACCTTGTCTGTAAAATGCGAGGTGTGAGGCTGGAATAGGGCCCATGATCAAAATTCCAATACGACCCCTTCTTGAAAAGCTCTATGTAATTAACATAATCAAGGACTCCATCCAGGACTCTACTTGGGTGTACGTGTGGAGAACATGGGTAGTTCCTCTTGTTCACGTAAGTAAAGAACTCTACCCTATACAAAGACCCAAGTTAAAGCCAATTGCCTACTTTTTATCTGAAGGGGCACGATGCTCATGCTCTCTGGTCGCCATGATATAGAACATATTTCTGAAAACTGTAGAGGCATACTTCAGGACAAACTACTCCTGTATTTTCCCGAAATGGTGTTTATGCAACATGCAAGAGACAGTTTTGATCCAATACTTGTGTAACAAAGTGATGACCACTATGAAACACAATTTAAAAATCATTCTTTTACCCTGTGAATTCCTGAAAGTTCCATTAATTTTCAGATATTGCTGTTTTGTTGCTCTGGTAGTGTTCACTGCAGCAGACACTTGTCAAATTCGAGTGACTTTATGGTTCTATCAGTCAAGATCTCATCTTGCTCGGCTAGCAGAATGCTTGCTGATGCTATAAAAATAGGCAGAACCTTGTAGTCAAAGGCATTTGATTTTGGGGTTTGTTACCAGAGTGTAATTTGCATCCACTCCACCATAAATAAAACGTATAGGCTACAGTTAGAAAGAGGATTTCCTAGTGGTAGACTGGTTTGTAAATTTTCTGATAATATAGACCAATCTTCACCCTTTAAATCTGAATTTTTTTGTACACAAAGTTATACACAAGGGATCTGAAATTGGTGGTTCTGAAGCTTTAGCTCTCATTTTGCTGCTAAAAATGCAAAATAAAAACTACATAAGCCCTTCTGATTGCAATACAGCAGAAGACAAAATAATATAGTCCAACCACATGTATCACTTGGTTTTATCCAAGAGCCACAATATTTGTGGCCATCCTCTATCTTTTAATTTCTACAAAACCTCCTCAACAAGCCCATTTCAACACCTTCCACAACTCAACCAACAATGAATGACACAGTAGACAAACTTGTAATCTTTCTAGCAAAGAGAGATGGGATTGACAAGCTTGTCAAGACTTTCCAATATGTGTCCAAATTAGTCCACTGGCATGTAGAGAAAACCCACCCTGATGCTGCCACCAGGGCCAAGCAATGGGAAGTCGCCTCCGGCCTCAGCCGGAAGGCCTTCCGCTCAGGCCGGTTCCTCACCGGCTTCAACGCACTGAGGCGGAATCCAGGCCCGACGACGAAGTTCCGTCTCCTGGCCGTGTTTTCTAATGCAGGTGAAATGGTTTACTTCTTCTTTGACCATTTCCTTTGGCTATCAAGAATTGGAGTCTTGGATGCAAAACTGGCTAGGAGAATGAGCTTCATATCAGCATTTGGTGAGTCCTTTGGCTACATATTCTTCATGGTTTCTGATATTATACTGATTCAAGAGGGGATTAAGGCAGAGAGAAGGATAGTTAAATCAGGGGATGAATCAGAAAATGCAAAGGAGAAGATCAAGAACATCAGGGGTGATAGGGTAATGAGATTGATGGCTGTGGCTGCTAATTTGGCAGACTTGATCATTGCATTGGCTGATATTGAGCCTAACCCTTTCTGCAACCATGCTGTTACACTAGGGATTAGTGGGTTGGTTTCTGCATGGGCTGGTTGGTATAGAAATTGGCCATCATGAACAAGAATGTTTAGGAGTTTTGGTAATTGTTGGCAGATTCTTGTTTCAGTCCTGGACATGAGGAAATGTGTGTTTGATGATGATATACTTGCTGTTAAAAGAATTTATATGGAATTTACTTCTTCAGATGCTATGTTACACTCAACTTGACTTCTTTTTTTGTTTCTTTTTTTTCTTTCCACACACTCGAATTCGAACACAAGACCTCTCATAAAAAGTTTTGAGTTCAAAACACAGGGATGTGCCACTATCTAGACACTCAACGTGGCGTCTTAGCATATGTTTCCATAATTCTGAATCATGAAATAAGTAATTATGGGATTGAAAAATCATTGATGAAGCATAAAAATTGAATCGAATGCTAAGCTTATAAGCTCCCAGAGAAAGCTATTCAGCAGATAGAAAAAATTATATTAATTTTATTTTGTTCCATGTGCTTTTTTTTTAATGACTTTTGTTTTTGGTGATGTGAAAAATTATTTATCTCATCCAACTTTTTATATATCTGGACATGATAAAAGTTTGAGTTGAGTCTTATGCTTGAATTGGAATAAAATAAAATAAAAAATAGATAATGTGGGATACTGTTCTCTTTTCATGCAAATTGAAAACCTGGTGAGTGGTGAATTTGCTGCACACCCAAAACGTTACCCTATTTGGGTCTAAATTTTTGTTGGGCCCAAAGTGATTATCCTCTGGTGAAATTGGTGTAGGCCCAAAATGGTTAAGGCCTATAATGAATATCGAAACATACAAACAAGCATAATTTTAGAGTAAATTACATCAACACTCCTTGAAACTAAATTAATTACACAAAAATACTTTTTATTTTTACAAAATTATGAATACACCCTGAGGGGATTTTCTTGTAATTTACTTCAGATGGTGTACTTGTACATTAAAGAGGTGCCCGATTGAATTATAATTACAACTCTAGATAATGTATTTATACTTTTGCAGATAATAGGTAGCATTTACATAATTACATTTAATCTTGGGGGTGCTAATGTAATTCCACCCTAGTTCTTAATTACTTTCAACTTGCAAGTTTGATCACTTTTTCTTATATTGAACAAACTCACCACAATGCAAACCTAAAGTAAATGAAAACTAGTTATTATGTTTGACGTGTGTGCTTAATTTCGACCCATAAAATTATTAAAATTAATTATTTTGTTCTTTGTATGATAATTTTTGAAAAATAAAAAGTTACTATAACTCCCTTAAAATATTTTTTATATCTAAAAACCCCATTAAAATACTTTATAATCCAAAAAGCCCATTTCATGAGATTTTAAAGTTGATGGATTTACAAATTTACTTTGAAGGGCTTCCATTATTCTCAATTTAAATAACAATTTCAATATATTCATTTGAATTTATTCTACCAAATAAGATGGTCAAAGATTATAAAAATATAAATTTAGAGGGAAAAAAAAGGATATATAATTTGGTAAAGAAAAGAAAGTTGGAAGGAGTAAAGGAAAACAAAAAATGAAGTATCATAGTTACTCGTAACATTCTCACACTTAATATATAGTATAGATAGGTAGAGATATCAAAATATTATTTGTTTTTTTATGCAATTTTTTATAAAAGCAATTGAATTTTGCCCCTAGTATCAGGGTATATTTTACGTAGGTTGGGTATGAAAAAATTAAATAATGAAAATAGGTTTGGTCGATATAAGGTTACGAAATATTTGCAAGTATTTAAAATAAATATTTATTGATTTATTATTAAAATTAAAATGTTGATTATTGAATGACCGTTAAAAATAAAAAATATTAATAATTTTTTAATTATTAATAAAAATTATAATTATATCAAATATCATAATAATTTGTTATAATTTACTCTTTATTTAAAGACAAGAAAGAAAATCCTTGGACAATAAGTACTACAACCACGTGGAGAGTCTTGGTTGGGTAGACAACGTGTATGACAGCCCATGCGAGCACATCGGATAAACGCTGTGCAGGACCGACCTGTGAGTCTTCCGTAATAAGTAGAGTGGACTACTTCGGGACCAGGAAATATAATTCCAATTTCCACCCCCTTGCACTGTAGGATTTTGATTTTTGCGCCAGAATTCACGCCAAGTCGTCGGCAGTTTCGATTACATACATGTATCTTCCCTTCAATTCCATTGCATTGCTCAGCAGTTGATCCGCATCAGTCGACTCATCGACACAATTGTATATTGTGAGTATAATATAATGTGTGTGTTTGTGTGCAACGAAGGTGATTTGTTTGTGGTCAATTTGGGTTTAAAGGGAACAAGGGATCAGGAAATGGATTTGTATTGAGATTTGGGTTTTTTTTTTTGGTTTCAGATCTCTTGAAAAATGGCGGAGGAAATGAATCACCCGTCGAGTTATGTTAAATTGACGAAAGAACAAGCGCCGGTGGAGGACATTAGTCCCGGAGAGCTTAATCAGCCCATTGATGTTCCTCAGGTACTCCCTCTCTCTGTGCTTTTGTGTGTTCATATATATATGTGTGTGTGTGTGTGTGTGTGTGTGTGTGTGTGTGTGTGTGTGTGTGTGTGTGCATATTTATATGTGCGTGTGCGTGTGCGTGTGCGTGTGTGTGTGTGTGTTTTATAGGCTAGACGGGTTATACTGTGACATTTCCGAGTATTCTGTGGCGTTTAATTCTGGGATCATCTCTTGTGTGTGTGACACCTTTTTGTGGTTCGACTACACTCGACTCGAATAAGGTTATGTTGCTGCATTTTTTTATGTGTTTGTCTTACCTTGAAATTTTGTGCTCTTTGGTTGGTAGTTGTTGATACTATGAAAAACTTTGGTTGATTCCGAGAGCAACTAAGTATCAAAGAGTGATCTTGATTCTGCAACATGCTCTTCTCTTGGTTACAATGCTAAGGCATCTATTGCTCTACTTTATAAGTAGAGAGACCTAAATTCCAAGTTGGAATACGATGTTTTGGTTCTTTTTTACGTTCTAAGGTGATGTAATGCTCGAGATTATTGTTTGCGAGTCTTTATAAAATCCCAGTTGAACATTTATGACTTTGTTGGGTTCATGAGAACCTTTTTTGTGGTTTTTGCATAATACAATCTTGTTTTCCGCCGAACGTCACATCCGCTGGAAGTTTTAGATTCTATTTGTATTGTTAATTCTGCAGTTACACGTTCACAAGTGCAATGAGTGTGGACAGCCTTTACCCGAAAGCTACCAAGCCCCTGCAGATGAACCTTGGACTACTGGGATCTGTGAATGTGCTCAAGACACAGAAAGTTGTAAGTTCCATACTGTTACGATGAAAAGAAGTGAAATTTCTCATAACCAGCAGGGGATAGTTGCTCAGTCACATTCTTAACTAATTAAAGCACTCACATTTATGGTTGAATAACATTTATGCAGCCATGTAAAAATCCCAAGTTTTATAATTTAGATAAGTTGTCTGCACGCCAGAGTACAATTGTTAGTGGTTTTTTCTTTTTCTTTCATGTGAGTAAAAGAAAGAGTTTTGAGCTAGTTATGCGTGGCAAGGCAAAAAAAGAAGGCAGAGTTTGACTGCTAGTGGTCTCGAATCAATCTTGAGCGAGTATAAATGTTGTTTGTGTGTATCAGTACTTTTATGACCTGATTGTGGATTTGAATTTGGTGTTCAATTTGGTCTTTGGGATTTTGAAGTTGAATTCTCATGTAATGCGGATTATTTATCGGCTAATTAATTTTCTTTGACATGCCAAAACCATTTAGTGGCATTCTTCAATTGGTACCAACTGCCAAAATTATACTAAGCTGGAAATGAGCGGATATTATTCTATACCAAAGTACAGTTTGAGTTTTATCTCCATTGCTCACTGCTTCCTCATCTTGGCATACATCAGCATGTTTTATGACTCCAAAAATTCTTTATTTGTCTTCGGGGTCTGCAACAGGCTGGACAGGACTATTTTGCCCATGTATCTTGTTTGGTCGCAATGTTGAACAAATAAGAGAAGATACTCCATGGACCTGGCCGTGCATCTGTCATGCTGTTTTCATAGAGGGTGGTCTTGCATTTGCTGCCGTAACTGCAGGCCTACATGGTATGATCGACCCAAGGACTACATTTCTCATTTGCGAGGGTTTGCTTTTCAGTTGGTGGATGTGCGGAATATACACTGGCCTTGTGAGGCAGTCTTTGCAGAAGAAGTATCATCTCGAGGTCTGTTAACTAAATTATTCCATCCTTATGGTTGCACTATCAAGTGTCCATTCCAAGCTTCTCTCTCTCTCTCTCTCTCTCTCTCTCTGATTGCTGTTTCACTGTTGATTTACTATGTACTAATATTAATGTTTGATGCAGAATTCACCATGTGATCCTTGCATGGTGCACTGCTGCATGCATTGGTGTGCTTTATGCCAAGAACACAGGGAGTTGAAAGGACGCTTATTAGACGAAACCTTCGTCCCAATTACTGTAGTTAATCCGCCTCCAGTCCAAGAAATGAGTGCTGCAAGTGACAGCCATAACTCAGCACCACCCTCTACTAATGGGGCTGAGCGAGCTAACCTGGAAATGCAACCATTATAGAAATTCAAAAACAAGGTACATATACTACAGAATGGCCTTGTAAAGTTGAATTTTTAGTTTACTTCTCCTCGCAACTATAGGAAACTAAAGTGGTACGAGGTTTTAAGCCCTTTTGATAGAATATTGTACAATTTCTCAGGGCAATTTATTCGATGAAGTTGCAAATCAGTACATTTTTCGGTCTTCTCAGCTTCTTTGACAGCATGACATAATAAACACTTACTATATGATTGGTTCTATATGCTCAAATCTCATCCGGGCCAAAAGTTTCCGTGGAGACCCATTTTTACCTTGTCAAAAAGATTTGTAGAGTTAAAAACATTGCACTTAATATTTTAGGAAATGGAACAATGCAATTTACCTCCAAGTGGTATGAAAAATGAGCAAAAAAAATCATGTGAAAAATAAATAACAAATTATTTTCTATCTAAACCATTGATAGGCAGGTAATTTGCTTTATTTTTAAAACACAAAAAATAATTTGCTAATTTTTTTTCAGGGGATATTTTTTCATTTCACATAACATAGGGATAAATTGCATTAATTATTTCTTTTCTCATAATAATTAATCTTAATTCAGTGTTCTAAAAAAGACTTTACGTGAAATAACTTATGAATTATTTGAAATTAACGAATATAAAACATACTTTTTATTTCTTCATACTTTGTTATTCAAGGATAAATATACTCACCGGCACACTCGATGTGGATATACAATATGAATTGAGATATTTTAAGAATTCTACATTTGACATGCTGTCGGTAAAGTGTTAAGATTGCGATGATATTTTAGAATTTTTATATTTGACACACCAAATTAGTTATTGTATAGGGCATCGATTTAATCTACTATTTTAAATAAAAGATGTATTGTAGACACATAATACTGTTCAATTAATATATTTTATTTTTATTTAAATATATTTTAAAATGTGAAATATTATTTATTGTATGCACACAAAGACAATATGCTACGATAGCTAGTATAATAGTATATATTTATTATTCAAGGTGCTAAATGTCATCTAACCTAAAATTAGGGGTACAAAGTGCAATTTAGAGAGAAATACGATGGCAAAATGGCAACAGCATAGAACAAACGTGGCCGTTAAAATTTGAAATCAAACTCCCCGGAAACCGTCGCAACTTCTCAAAATTCCCTCCAAACTAAACCACCCTTTATCCCCTGTTTCCTTCATCTTTTTACACCAGCTTTCACGAACCCTTCATCAACCAAAACTTGAAAATTTAATCTTCCAAAAGCTTCAAATTCACAAAAATGGCGTCCCTGAAATCCTGCTTCCGGCATTCCGTCGCGTCCGGCGCTCTCAGATCATATGTCGCAGAGTTCATATCAACTTTCCTCTTCGTCTTCGCTGCCGTCGGCGCCACCATGGCTTCGGGTATATACCCTCACCTATACATCCCCAGCTATACATTTTTCGATAGATGGAGTGAACTTTCTGTTGAATTTGTGCCTTACAGGGAAGACAACAATGGATGCAGGGCGGGATTCTTCGAGTCTCGTAGCGATTGCCGTCGCGAGTGCCTTCTCGCTGTCCGTGGCGGTTTACATTTCTGCTAATGTCTCCGGCGGGCATGTGAATCCGGCGGTTACTTTCGGCATGGCGGTCGGCGGACATATTAGTATTCCGATGGCCATCTTCTACTGGATCGCGCAAATGCTTGGCTCTGTCGTGGCCTGTCTTCTGCTAAAAATAACCACTGTTGGACAGGTAAAGATTGTTTGATTTGGAATATGAAGATTGGGAGATTAAAAAACTCGGTTTGAGTAATGATTTCATGTTATTATCTTTGTGTTATTTGCACTAGATACTCCCAACTACTGATTAATTACATAAACCACCCATTCTTTTGGCAATGATCAGACATTATCTCTTTTATCTTTCCATGTATAGCAAGTTCCTCTCCATCCGATTCCACAGGAAATGACCGGGTTCGGAGCATCCATATTGGAGGGTGTGATGACATTCTCACTGGTGTACACTGTGTACGCATCTGCTGACCCGAGAAGAGGAGCTATGGGAGCCATTGGGCCACTGGCAATCGGGCTTATAGCCGGAGCCAATATTTTGGCATCGGGGCCGTTCACGGGTGGGTCAATGAACCCAGCATGTTCATTCGGCGCTGCTGTTATTGGAGGGAGTTTCAAGAACCAAGCGGTTTATTGGGTCGGACCCTTGATCGGAGCAGCCATTGCTGGGATCCTGTATGATAATGTGGTGTTCCCTACTCAGGTGCCTGATTCCTTGAGGGGCATTTCTGATGGAGTTGGAGTCTAATTTTGCTTGTGATCTGTAATTTTCCAAGTGTTAATGTTGTAGCAAAATGTCAGTTTATTTATGTAGTTTGAGTTTAGAAATGGTAAATGGTTGCATCAATCAATTCTATAAAATGGAATATGGTGGTATTCACAATGCATTTTTAGTAACGTAAGTCATATATAAATACGTGATAGATACGTGAGAGACTTCAAAAAATTGCGGGTTTTTATTAATGGGTATTGTAAATTATCAACTAACTTTAAGATAAAAATTATCACGTTTAAAGAAAATGAAAGACTAAATGTGTTTTATACAAAAAATTCTTTCTTAAATTTAATATGATCGAACCAATTCAATCACAGTAATTAATCATTTTTTGAACTGGATCTGGACAAAAAATGTTCCGTTGTTTCACCTTGGCGGAACATAAATGACAAAGCGGATTGCATAATTTGTGAATCCTACCAAAAAACGTGGCCCCATCTAACGCGACTCTTTCGGTAAATAACGAAACATATCGTCTTCATCTACGCTGTCACAGCAGAGTTATCATCCATGGCGTTGGCGCCTAAACCCCTCTCTCTCTCTTCTCTTTCCGCATTCCGCAGACCTTACTCCTTTCAAAACCCTTACCCAAAACCCTTCCCCTCCAAATTCAACTGTCAAAAACCACTCACTTTTATCATTTGCAAATCCACCCAAACCGATGCCCCCAATTCCTCGTTCTCAACACCCGAATCCGATGGCTCCGGACCCTCCGCCCCCACCCGGGGCGACCTTTTCCTCCAGCGTCATCAATCCTCAGCTGCTTCCGCCACCGTTCTTGCGGAGATAAAGGAAAAGAAGAAGAAGAATAAGCAAAAGGCTGCGAAAGCTTCTTCTTTTACTGTGCCTAGCTGTTATGGCTGTGGAGCCCCGTTACAGACTTCGGAGGCCGATGCTCCGGGTTACGTGGAGGTTGAAACGTATAATCTGGTAAGAATTAATTTACTGAAATACTAGTAACTTCTATGGTTAATTGATCGTTCATGTGTTTATGTGTGGGTGTGCAGAAGAAGAAGCATAGGCAGCTAAGAACGGTGTTATGTGGGAGGTGCAGGCTTCTGTCCCATGGGCATATGATTACTGCTGTTGGGGGGAATGGAGGGTATTCGGGTGGAAAACAATTTGTTACGGCAGAAGAGCTTCGTGAAAAGCTGTCACATTTGCGTCACGAGAAAGCTCTTGTAGTGAAATTGGTGATTATATACTTTATTTTATGAATTCGGGAACAACTTCGAACTTCCTACTTTTCAACTAACTACAGCTGTTTGTACATGCTTACTGCTTTATACTTTGTTTCAATTATTACAGGTTGCGGAATCATACTATTTCTCTAATTGCAGATTTTGTGGCTAATTATTTATAGGTTGATGTAGTGGACTTTAATGGCAGTTTTTTAGCCCGTGTCCGTGATCTTGCTGGTGCAAATCCCATAATACTAGTTGTAACTAAGGTAAAGGAAATAAGTTATACTTGATTCCTCAAACAATTCCTATTAATGTCTCTTTTGCTTTTGTTTTGAATGTTTATTATTTCAGGAAAAATTGCTTTTTCATCTCTGATGTTTCCAGGTTGATCTTCTTCCAAAAGGAACTGATCTCAATTGTGTTGGTGACTGGGTTGTGGAGGCAACAGTGAAGAAGAAACTGAAGTGAGTTGTTTTACATTGACTAGTCTTCTCTATGAGGGTGTGCTAATATCCTGTATATGCATTTCAATTTTTCCTTTGTAGTAAAAAACTTACTTTTTTCAGATGTAACTAAAAATTGGTTATGACTGCCAGTTAGAATTGTAGAAAAATGATACTTGTAGGTGCACACTTAGCAGGTTGATGGTAGTGTTCTGGGGCGTGCTTATATGCTGCTAGTCAGATTCTGTGTACCAGATTGAAAAATTGAAAGCAGATGCCCTACTAAGTTTTGTTTGGATGTCAGCCAGGCACCCGTTTGTCATATTTTACATGCTTGTGGTTCTTTTGGAAATCAACAGTTTTCATATGTTTCTATGGATGCTAATGATGTTAGGGTGCTACAACAAAATGCTAATTGTGCAGTGTATTGAGTGTGCACTTGACAAGTTCAAAGTCTTTGGTGGGCGTTGCTGGAGTGATCTCAGAAATTCAGAAAGAGAAGAAGGTGGGTTGCTCCCTAATGCAGCTGCCATTGGCATCTCATTTAAGGTTTGAGGTTACTTGGAAATTCACTGTAGAACCTGAAAACATAGAAGCAACTAATAAGCATGCAAATGCAGCTGAGCTTCCAGTTGACAAATGTTGCATCGTAATAAATGATGTATCTCTGATGGAAATCTGATATTGCATCTGTTTTCCAATTTTAAATGGACTTTCTACTTATCTTGTTTGTGTTGAAAGGCTGCCTACATCTAATGGAATCAGATAACTTGATAATTCTTTGTAGTTTCTTTCATCTTGTTTTTTTACTCTTTTCTCCTCACCAATCTGAAAAATTGAACAGCATGAAAACTTGAGTTACCCAGGCTCAATAAATTCTCTATAGTGGAAGACACTGCTAATAGGAAGTAGATTGTAATGCAATTGTGCAAGCACCAGACAAGTTTGCTTATTATGTTTTTAAATTTCAGGTATATTTTTTAATTTTTTTTAATTGCCATAGTGACTAAATTGGAGTGTGTGGCATGGATATTATTGTTTATATTTGTAGCTGTGGATTATTGTTTTTTGTAGCTGGTGTTGAAAATGGTAATTTATGGGTGCTGCAGAATCTCATCTTGTGCTCCCTTGGCCTCTGTCACCATCTTATTGTATATATCCAATAGATAATAGAGTAGTTTTTGGAAATAATCATCATCATCTCGCTTCCTTTTGTTAGTCTTTATTAAACTAAAAATTGATGTCTCTGCATTTCTTATTTCAGGGAAGGGATGTCTACATCCTGGTAAGTCCATATATAAATTCATATCAAGTGCAACACTTTATCATTGTTTTTTTCTTTACTTCTCCGCGGCCCTTGTATATCTGAGTTCTTCAAGTTCTTGTGTTTGGAACGGATAATTTAGTAGTTCATTGATTTAACAGGGTTCAGCTAATGTTGGAAAATCTGCTTTCATCAATGCTCTATTGAGTAAGCTATTATCCATACTTTCTGTTGTGTCTTCCATTATTGAAGTTCAGAATTAGGATACTACGAAGCTTGAATCTTTGATTTAATCCATGATAAATGCCACTTTGTTCATATTTGATATTTTACTTTGAGGGGAACAATTTAAATGGATTGTTAATTCCAGAATGGTGGCCAACCATTAAACTCTTAATGGAAGAAACTTGTAAGACTTACTTGACTTAGCAGCTCTAGACTGAAGATATTTTCCTATATTTCTGACCCACATTTTTTTCCTGTTCAGTTATATGCAATGTGCTTAGGTTTATGACAAGAAGGTTGACATTTTCATATTCCTGAAGTGATCATTAGTTTTTTCTAAAATTTACTTGCATGAATGTTCTGACTAATTTCGGATTTGAATGCGTCTCCCTAAGCTTTAGAGTCCAGTGGTCTAGTTTTGTTCATTAAGACCACAAATTAATTCCTGTACTCGTTAAATAGTCTTGAACTTACACTCTCAATTTATCATCAGAAATGTTGTCTTATAAAGATCCAGTAGCTGCTGCAGCGAGAAAATACAAACCAATTCAATCTGCTGTTCCGGAACTACTTTGGGTCCAATCCAAATTGAAGCTTTCCTAGGTGGAGGAGTAAGTTTCAAATATCAAATGGATGCTGATTTATGCATGCAACTTTACATACGGCAACTCATCCAATATCCAAACTGTTGCATGCAACTTTTGCGGAACTGCAATCTTGTTATTTAATGGTTAGGCATATTTTTGTTCCTTTTGATGATTCCCAAATTTAATGAAATGTTATCATTTTCTATTTGCTGCAGAAATTATATGACACACCTGGAGTTCATCTGCACCATAGACAAGCTGCCGTGATCCATTCAGAGGATCTACCTGCTCTTGCACCCCAAAGTCGACTTAGAGGTCAACCTTTCCCAGTATGTTGTCTTTCCAAGTCTTTGTCTCTGGATATGTAGCATAGATTCATATAAAGTATAAACTATCTTTTTCCCCTCTCCCTTTGGTGCAAACCAGAACCCTCATCTGATTTTGGACAACTCGATGGTAGACCAAATCAAATCAAATGGTTTGGTTGGTTTCTCTATTTTTTGGGGAGGTCTTGTCCGGATTGATGTAATCAAAGTTCTGCCAGAAACACGTTTGACGTTCTATGGACCCAAGGCACTGCAGATCCATATGGTACCTACTGAAGAAGCAGAAAAATTTTATGAGGTAAGACTGCAATTCAATTAAATAACTCTGACCTTTGTTTCTGATGAGCGCTGCTACATCACTTGCATTGTGTGTGATCTATGAATCCATAATTTCATCTGGCTCCATGTTGAATATAACTATTATAGAAAGGCTAAAACATCAGGTGGTGTTAGCTTGGTTGAAGTTGATAACTTAAGTATATGGTTTCAGAAAGAAGTTGGGATCATCTTGACTATCTCAACTGGGAAACAGAAGACAGAGACCTGGATGGGTCTTGAAACAAAGCGCGAGTTGCAATTAAAATATGATGACATACATTGATAGTAGTATCCAGCCTAGGAATTCCTTGTTTCATATAGTATTAACTTAAGAAGAGCCGGCTCCATGGATCTTTTAAAAGTTCCCTTTCCTGATTCATTGTTTGTTCTTTACCTACTTCGCAGACCTGCTTGTGAATGTGAGCCATATATCTGAGGCTTCGAGGGATATCAGTAGAACCATTCAGCCATACCTAATATAGGTCAATCCGAAGACAAGTGGTAGAATGCTGCGTGGATGATAACTAGTTAGATAGTCGAGTTCTACCAAGACCTGTGGCAGATCTCATCGATCTCCACGTCGCTTACCTGTTGGGACAGTGAGCTGAGAGCCGCGAATGGATTTCAATCATCCTGCGGCGAATTGACAAGCAAATGGAGACAGCAGCTATATAAGAAACAAAATCGGTCAGCTACTCAAGCAGTGAGAAATGCTCCCGGTGAAGGATTATACCACACACAAGTATATGGATGTACCACAGAGAAACGAATGCTCGAATGGTATACTGAATACAGGACATAAATACACTATTATCACAACAGGAGAATTCACGCCACCTTTTATTTGCATTTGTAGGAAGTTCCCCACTATCAAACTGCTAATGGAATAGGCGCACAAATCAGCGCCGGCTTCCCCAATTATTCCAAAGTGCACGTGAAGTGATAGTGATAATGAAGAGGTCCTGCGACTAGATACGTGGAGCGTCCTGAATTTAAATGCACGTTTCTGACTAATCACAGGCACTGCGAAGGTGAATGTAGAATCACTACACGCAACTCCGTTAGCCACTGACACCTCTGACCTCTACAGAATTCTAATATTCAATAATTACAAGTTTACACAACCGTATTATCTATAAGCAGCAGACCTTGAAATAGAGGGGCACAATCTCAGTTTACTGTAAAGACATTCGATTTTGTTTAGAATAGAAAGAAGTTACCTCCGTTGAATCAAACTGACGAATTATTTCATCCCAGAATACAGTTAACAGCGTAATTAGACTATATAAACTTAGATATTGATAAAACGAAATCCTAAATATTTTTTTGAGATAT
The DNA here is from genome assembly GCA_034509725.1 of Sesamum angolense. NCBI lineage: Eukaryota > Viridiplantae > Streptophyta > Magnoliopsida > Lamiales > Pedaliaceae > Sesamum > Sesamum angolense. The sequence goes on from JACGWL010000016.1 coordinate 2,800,175, forward strand.
AATTACGTCTTGAAGATTGCAAACCCCTTAAGGTTTGAGTGAATGAGTACATTAGGACCATAAATAAAATATACCGTTCTAACTTTTATAAGGAGACTGGCCACTGGTAATCACATATATGCTACAACTTAACCTGGAATATACTGAATACGACTTAAATATGTAAGTTATCCGTCTATTTGGTATCTGTCTAGCAAACAATCCAATTCATTAGTTAAATAATTCATTCATTTACTAATATTAACAATAAAACTGACTAAAAATTTATATTCCACTCCCAATTGAATTCATTATAATTTTATTACATCAACTAAAGTCATTTTAGGTAAAAAGACATTCTTTAATCAATGACGTGTTAAAGAGAAAAAGTAACCTAGTCCACCTCATATTGTATACCGGTGATCCGTTATGTATAAAGTGTGAGCTTTCGTGCACATATATTTGCTTAAACCTATCTAATTATTTTAATTTGCTAGAGTTATTTGTATTGTTAACCATACCAATAATTTGGAGAATTGATTGGACTAACTCAAATTAGTTACTAGTTTGATAAATAGAAACAAAACAGTACGAGGATAATAGTAGATAATTAATTGAAAAACTATAATATGGAGAGGGTCTTGTACGATGAATTAGTAAATTTTATGCTAAAATCAGAAGCGGGCGCTGAGGGGAGTGTAAACTTGCTATTTAAATTAATCGACGCAAATCACTCTCTTGCCTTTTTCGTAAGAGTACACTCTTGAGGAAGGGATTTGTTAGACGTACATTTATCGTACATCGGATTTTCAGTAACTGTGATTCTACTGTCTTATTCAGATAGAAGGTGATCAATGTCAAATAATATGGATACTAAATAGGCCATTAGGTAAATATGAAGTTTCTCATTTAATACCAATTTTTTGCAAAAATGTAGGAAACGCGGATTTTAATATCTTGACTTAACTCATTACAGTGATCGATCTGGCTGATTTTGTACCATAAATATTAGTTTTTCGTCAAGGAATTAGTGCATAATTGGGTATGTTAAAATGCTATAACCACTGCCAGTTGGTTCACAATTTTGTGTACTTTATCGATTTTTTCCAGGTTAATTATTATCAATACCTTGATAAATAAGAGTTGTAATCGAAGAATTTTGTTCAAAAACAAGCCATGATCAAAAATAGAATATAAAGAAGAACTTGCTTATTAATACTTTTGTGACATGTAAAATAGTATATGAAGCACAGAAACAAGTATAAAAAAGAAATGGCACAGATAGACCCCAAAAGCCCAAAAGATCCCAGTCAAAGCAGTGCAAGAAGCAGCCTACTCTTCAGACAATATGGTGTTAAAAAAAAAAGACAAACAAGAGCACATGTCCCCAATGTCTCGCCTCGTTCAAAACTGATATCAAAAACCAATTTTTTCATGATTCTCATACTCATCTTCTAACAAACAAATCTGAAACCCACTGTTCTCTCTCTCTCTCTCTTACAGCTCTCAAATTTCTCCCAGGTTTTGAATCTCCAAAACCTTCAAATTTTCTATTCCCGAATTATTCTCGTGTTTACGCCTGTCTCACAGTTTACCCCCCTGTAAAATGAACTGATGCTTACATAACGGATAAATCCTTTCTTAAAGTGTTTACAAAATCTCTAACGCTCACCAAGTATACAGCTATGGTGCCAGGTTTATCGACCCTCATATTTAACTGAATTCTTATTACGTGTCCGGAATGGATCCGGGCCTGCTTAAAATAGAATCCTCTCGATCTATTTTTGCCTTATGATTATTAGGAGGTATTAACAATTTATGCGCGCAGAGTATAGTAGCATATTCAATAATATCAGCTGGAGCTGTGGTGATAAGCAACGGCCCACCTGAATTATCGAAGCGACTTGCGAACTGTCCTGCCTTGTTCATTAGATATAACTCGGACTTCGCAGTCTGAAAAAAGCCCTTACTTGATAGGTGTATGGTCATTCCATCACTCGAACAGATTATCCATAAACGTCGATCGCGAGAGTACTTTGGAGTAATTTTATTTGTATGTGTTATTAATATATAAAATTGATGATGTTTTGTTTTCTACAGCACGTAAGTCATTGTTCATATATGCCGATTTATATTTCTATTTTTCAAGCACTTGTGACTTCATGTCTTAGAATTTACGTAATAAGACTATTATATCAGTGCTGTGCTATTCCGTCCCTACACGTTGTCTGTTCTGTCATCAACGCCTGCTTATACGTATAGTGTATGTATCATAGTGTGTGAAACAATTTTGCTTGAAAGTTCACCGATTCTAAGTTCGATGAATTTGCGACAGCAGAATTAATAGTTTTCCGCTCGCACACTGCGGTCATTGTATGGAGAATATACACCACATTCAGATGTACCTCAACAGTAATTTTCTTGCTTGATTACCTCTCCTATTCACATTCTGCAATGGCCAAACGTGGATGTTCTAGAGTCTACGTGATACACAGGTAGTTTGGAGCGACATGTACCCCAAAATTAATACCTAAAAACATTCATATCCTGAACCAGCAGAATTATAGCAGTGTGAGAATCGAGTCGCGAGCGTGTCTAGGAAGTCTTTTGATGCGAGTGTCTAATTCTAAACAAGGAATCACCATTACTGTTACTTATCCGCGAACCAATCTGACAACCTATGTATGTCCATAGCCAAAAAGCTTGACTACTACTTCTCAACAACTCTTATCTTGAAGTGTTTGATATGAAGAAATATCTTTATTGCTCTTGCCATAGAACAACCTGAGAACATCTGCTAGTTAATGTAATACCCCATGTTAAGCACATGATTCAGTTCTGATTGCACCAAATTCCCTGCAGATTGCTAAGTTGTGAGAAGTTAACTACAAGTAATTTAAACAATGAGTACACTCGCTCCAGACCTCCCGTTTCAAAATATGTCCTTTTCACACACTCAGTGCAAGGGAAAACACCACTGAAACGTGAATAATCCCACCTTTTCTTAAATCAATCGGCCAAAGAGGCGCATTACCAAAGTTATTAGAATATGAAACCTCCTGAAATGCTTGTCTCATCACTTGAGAGAAGCGGCTCGAGGTATTAGAGAATTGTATTGCGAAAACAAGAAAATCAATTTGCAGTGCTGCGCTCATAAACACTTGAGCCTAAACAAAGAAACCGGGAGGCCATATGCAAGATTGAGAAATTGTGAAACAGACACAACTCTTGACCAGAGAGAAAATAACTCCCAGACCTCATCTGGACGCCAATTTATGAGGAATAAGAGACAAGATGTCACCCGAACATATCAATGGCGCTAATGAAATGCAGAAGCAATTGGAATGACTAAGGAGGTTTTGTAATCTACTAATATGAATAATGTGACAAAGCGAAACGATTTAGAGACTAATGCCAGTTCCCGGTTCAAAGAGATCAAAATAACACTAGGATAACGATTTTGTGAGATTTATGCTTACTGTACGAAAACTAAATAGCAAAATTGAAGGAGGCTCCAAAAGGAGATATGTAACATATAATCCTGGCGGCAGATAATCAGAACTAGCCAATGAGACTCTGAAAAAGATTGGCAAGCATGGGTGGCGAAGTGTGTGCTTATCAGATAAACTCCGATGCTCTTTCACCGGGAATCACTGGATGAAAGGCTAACCTTCGGGCCAAAAAAAACAGAAAGGAGAACAAATCTCAGAACTGAAAGATAAGCACGGCGACATAGGGTTACTCAGAGACATTCTAACTAGGAAATTCCACGTTTTGGAGCTGAAGCTTCATTCTTCATACAATACTATATAAGGAAAAGTGTACTTAATATATTTGTCGAAAATATTTCCTATATGTTTCATTTGGAAACTGCTATCTGTGCTTTGTTCTTCTTCAATATATTACCCAAAGGAGTCTGAAGATATACTAAAAGCAGCTGCAAGACCGAGAATGGCAAGCTCGCTGTAAACAAATCTGGAATCTATTAGGGCTGCGGAATACTCACGCAAAGCGGCTACAAGATCTTTCAACATGAGTTCTGGAGTCATGAGCATGAGCAAGAGCAACATATAACCACAAGTAAAACGGATCTTCAAAGAACGGTATAGTGTCATGAATCTATAGCCCAAATTGTGCAGACTTGATTAGGGTGGACAATATACTCTCTCTAACTTATAGTAGAAATGATTAAGTATGTAGGGCGATTACATACAGTAGCAGCTGAGAGACAGTGCCCACAACTGAAGAGAGAAGTGCTCAAAGATCAACTCGCCGACCGGATGCCAGATAGACTAGTGGATAAAGGGCAGAGACGGCTAAATTGAAAGTCAAAGTTAGCAAACAACAAGTAAGCACATTAATGAGAAGAACTAAAGGAGAAAAGAAAACACTCAATATATTATCAAACGTGAAAAAAAGCTTCTAACTTATAGAAGAATGAGTATGTTGTACAAGAGAAAGATGTTCGACAACGAAAAGTGCTTGGAATCTCTGTTCCTATGAGAGAACACCTTATGGAGCAATGCAGAAGGTCAAAGATCCTTCCTCTATGTTGCCGTGAATTTCTCGGTCTTTCATAAAAAAGGTAGACTGCATTCTGAATACTACACAACTTATGAGTCTAATTCCCAAATGATACACTGGTATCAGCCGTAAACGCCAGAAAAAAACTTAGATAGAGGTAGACGCATCATTCCGTATAAGACTAATTTAAAGAAGGAAGCAGACATATTTCCTTCAACAATTGAAGGCTAATGCTTTGAGATTGCAATCTACAAAAATGACACAGCAAACAGAAATTTTGATAAAGTTCACAGAAAATATACCCCATCAGTGAAATGTCAATTTGTCGACCGAACACTAATCTAACTAGTGAAGGACACGTCTCTGCATGACTGAGTTGCCTAAACAGAAAGTATGCCTAAACAGAACTTTCCAAATCAGTTTTTAACTCGTTGCGACATTCTTAAGTTTTACCACTAGCGTAATATTCATCTTGATCTGTTGATATCAAGGCTCTTTGGTGTTATGTTGACATCCTTTCTGTAGGTCTGCTGGTGGTGAAGCTTGCCTTTAACATGCTTATGTTTAAAGACTACGGCAGAAAATACTGACAAGAACCTATCTTCACAAAGGTGCGTACTGCGACAGACGTAGTGACATTCATCCTCCCACTGACGAGAGCATTATACATACCCAGCACAGCACTCCTAGTCTCCACAAAGAGTTAAAACTGCTGCAGCTAAATTGTACAGGCAGCAAATCCACCTCCTGCTTAATCTGCGAATCTACTATGATTCCTCTCTAAGCTATTTCATCTACCAAACTAATGCTACTATTTTTTTCAGCTAGGTCTTACAAGGAGTTAGGCAGCTAAAGTCCACTCACATAGCATGAAGAATCACTTCGCGCACACTTTACATCTCATGTGTTAGGAACTACTGGCACCACCAAATTTGCATGGAAACTTCAAAGTTATGCTCTTTTGCTGCAGACAAGAATGAATGGGCTATCTTGGTCCTTATCAACTCTTATTTCCGTCCGTTTTATGTCTATAACCTCATGCTAGTTATGATCCATCTCTTGCAACAAGTACAATTAAGAATTTGATCAACAATTTTCGATTGTCATTTCACTTGTCAAATTTGTGTTGCTTTATGCCTTTATCCAATTTGTCTAATATAAACAGAATTGGGTTAAAATACTTTCTCCTTCTAAACCAATTTTGGCCTGAATTTTGATTTGAATTCTTACTTTTCAACAATGTGAAAGTTCAACATTCGTAATCCAACCTTCTGAGATATGTTATTGCTATCGCACAAAGTGCGCTAACCTTCCCTATAGAGAATTATGTGTCTGGCTCAAACCTTTGTCTGAGTCACCAATCCCAAAGTGATGCTGCCAAGTAAATGATCTGGTATGTTCATTCTAACAATGTCTATATCAGTCATTGACTTTCAATTGGTAATTCTGCCTATGACTAATGATTATAAGTTTTGTATGCGAATTACTAGAATCAGAACCTTAATATTACATAAATGATCTTTTGTTGTTGTTCTCACTTGTCATATTATAACTGCATATATGTGTTGCTCAATATAAACCCTCTCAAACCAATCTATCACAGCAATGAAACTAACATATATGCAGATACCATGAACTGTATTAATGCATACAGAGAGAAGACTCAGATTGTATCTAATTGCTGGATTGATTCTACTTTACTCGAATACTCCTACACTAAATACATTAGGAGTAAATCTGAGCATTGCGGAAGTGTTTCCAAAACAGACGGTATAGCTCGTCTATGTAGAAAAAAGTGTAAGCTATGCGTCTTTATCATAGTTGTAAGCTCTTATCTAAATGCACACGTTAAATTGTCTGATTCATGGAACGCATTGAGATAAGTCTGGCGACATAGAACATCTTAGTACGGATAATAGTGGCGTAACAACCTGTCCCTAATGCTTAAATACCTTGCCAGGTGTGCTTCACAAAATGCCTCACAATTAGAATCTTTTCGACATTAAATTATCTTCACTATCCTTTTAGCATACTGATGGATACTCTGCTGTATGTGCACGCCTATTTGTCAGATAGCCTTCTACTCTGACCTCTCCCTTACCACCTTTGCCAAATAGTACAAATACAGTTTTGATTATGTTCTTCTTACATAGTGCTCCGACCAGACTATTTGATGAAGTCATAGAGACCTCAACTGAATACTTGTAACAGACCCAGCCTATAGCACTAATTTAATCAACAGGCTACACTGCTGCGCCAACTCTGAAACTCGTATCAAAATAATGATCCTGCTGAAGCCATCCCTGTGTTAAATTTACTTACAGGCAAGCAAACTTCGATCTAGTGAAATCTACTCTGTGAGTGCCATCATCCTCATGAAATTGTTGTAATTACCATAGGATTCAAAAGCTTTTGGTGACCTTCTGGTCTGATACAAGTTCTAACCATTCCATACTTCCGATTCAACATAATAGTCTTTAAAATAATGATGAAACTGTCTCAAATGCAGACATCTCTACAAGTGTGCATTTGTCTAGAGTCAGATGCAGAATCTGGTTAATTCACACTGCAGTTTATAATCGGTGAGTAAGTGAAGAATCTCACTGCATGGAAGCTGCAACCATATCTTAGCTCTAGTCGATTCCTCTATTTATGATCACTTCTTAGAGCAAAGCAACTACACATATGAGATAGTTATAAGGGAAAAAGTGAACCATCTGTGATGGTAATATACCTTCTGCAGAACATATGGCAGCCTGAAGATCGAGACCTTGACGCAAATTTTGCTGAAGTGTATTATGCAGTAAGTGGAAGAGTGAAGTTGTTACTCTGTCCAGACTTCAATACACAGAAAAGAGCGTTGATTAGAATCTAAAAAGTCACATTCCGCCCGGGGATAGGCAAGACGTCGCATTTAGCTACGTTGTTCGAGAACGAGATTTATACCAACTAATGAGATAAAGAGCGTCAGGATATTTTTTGACGCCGAAAGGCACAACTAATTGAAACCGAGTCATGGATCTACGTTCAAATTTACACTATATTCGTACAAATTCCCCAGTACTACCTCTTACCAACAAATATACATATGCCCCTGAGATAACAACATTAAAAAGGGTTGGCGTCTCATCAGACTCAAAGCGATAATGAACGACCAATACAGTAATCACTATGTGCTCAGAAATGAGGAATCATATCGCGCATAACCAGTGAGAAACTTTACTGCCACTCAGTTACTAGAAGATTAAAGATAAGCTAATCCGCTATATAGTAGTACTCGCGAATAACGTGTCTCTTTCCATCAATGATCTAAATTGGATTTACGGTGACCTACATCAATGCGCCACCTATAAATCATAATTCCCAACTACCGTAAATCATGTCCATTAACATAGCTATCTTGGTAACAACCAATGAAAATTGAATTGGAAAAGAAGACAAATAATCAAGACTCCTCCTACTATTAAGTGCGTTAACTTACCAACAAAGCAACAATCATTGGAAAAGAAAGAATCTCCACGAAAAAAAAGCATAAACTAGCTCAAGAACACTTTCTCTATTCATAGGATTTCACCAGATGATATAAGAACACCAAATGTGCAGATGTCGATAGCAATAATATGGTGTGGAAGCGCAAACTATGAAGGACAACTATTAGTGTGTCGAGTCTTACAATCGTACAGTCATGCCCTGCATGCTTAGGCCTCGTCATAAATAATAAAAATCATAGAAAACTCATCCACTCCCCTCTCATCCTCTTTCCCCAAAATCCGAATCGAGACCCATACAAACTAAGAGAACAAATGCATGAAGACTTCAAACTAGTTAAATAGAAATATAAACTGCACAGGAAACTACAGAATTAAAACCCACTATAAAACAGTACAAACCCACTACAAGACTTCCTTATCACCTATCCTCTACGTCAACAACACTATAAAAGCTTCACACAGGAGATCGAGCAACGAGAATAAAATACGTGGATTGTGTCTTTCTAGTTTCCACGCAATCGCACCTTGAAAGGGCCATAAACAAGCCTAAGTATTGAACGAAAAGGGCTAACAAGTTAATTATACTGAGAGTCAATTAGATCCTACTCTTCTTCTTCTGATGTCAGACATTTTTTTTACTTCTCTTATCGTTCTTGGAGATTGAGACAGCAACAGAAGAAACTAGTAATCGTACTTAGAAGATGCGTATTGAAGAAAGTTGATGTGAAGGATCAGGGAATTGATCTAGCTTGTGAGATGCTGAGAGATGTCTTCCCTAGTGCTAATGTTTACAAAAGGGATCACTAAAGCCCATGGCAAGTATCACTTCGAATATAATTTTGCAGGAAGAGGCTACAAGTTTATGAATTCCTTAGTATTCGAAGTCTGTGTACACATCTATAATCAGATCTCTCGCACGATTATACTCCCTACAATATATCTTGATGTCCACATACCAGCCTATCATTATATTTACTTCTAATGCTCCCTAAATTCTAGAGATCTAGCAATATTATCTCTATTTATCTTGAGATAACACATTGAGAACTAAATTATTATCATCCTTAAAAATACTGCATTATTGCACATACTTCTCAACAAATCCCCTATGAAAATAGAGTACTTGATGTATTTAACGTCCAAGAGACGATACTATCAACTCAAGCACCGACCGCATCTACGACTTATAAGTGTGAGATACAGAAATGTGAGTCATATGTACCATTGGTTCATGAGCACCACACTAGTCTCCAAGAGCTCCTCTACACAGGTCGCATACCTGCGCTTGCTACTTGAACTCACTCTGGATTTCGCGCTCACCTACGCCGAAGCACAATAAAAATTCTAACTCCCTGTAGTATCGTAGCAAATGCCCTCTAAATTTCCTAGTTTTGCTCTTTCGCTTTCATTGAGAACTTAGGAAGGTAAGGTAGTGTATCACGTGCCATCAATTTAATATAAATTTACTGACTTCTCAATGACAATAATGTTATTCGATTAATAGTAACTGTTTCCCTTTCATGAAAAGTTCTTCATAATCTCTATAATATCTACAATATGAGATAATCTCAAAAATTTTCAAACTCATAATAATTATATGAATACCATCACAACCTTCTGCAGAAGGATTACAGAGGTTTCCATGAAGCACTCTTTTAATGTTTTAGCTCATATATGTCCAGAAAGATATCGACTACAGTATAGAACTTATTCATATCATGTTCGAACATCCTATCATTCTATTTCTTTAAACCTATACAGACAGAGTAAACTGAATTCCTATCCAGAAATCGAATGATTTAAATTATCTTACCAACTTATCATATGAGATCATTACTTTTTCTGTTTTTCAATCGTAACTTCCTTATCGTGTCGAATGTGGATCGACAGGCTTGAGCGTAAAGATGAATTCGCTGAGAAGACGCCATGACGACGTCTAAGACGCAGATAACATACACAATAATCAAATGAAATAAAAAAATATATATCATCATAATAAGTGGATAATACATGGATGCATCATAGTATTTCTTCCTTCTTTGATAGAAAATATTAATCTCGCAAATGATTCACAATTATACTGATAATGTATAAATTATGGACAAGCGCTCTTAGTGCTAATTATAAGTCAAGAATATCTACTCAAAGTTATGTGTATTAGGACAGCAGTACAAAAACAACAGTCACTTTAAGGTCGTAATCTCTAAAAAAGAGTTATCGTGCCAAGTAGAAAAGCAGAGCTTCTGATTGAGAAAATGAGCTGAATACTATCAAAAACACTTCGTAACAAAAGGGTGTCAAATTGTTCTATACTCTTTATATAGTATCTAGGGGCGGCTGATAATAGTCTATATTTAGCGACTTTGGAGAGAGGCAACCACAATAAATGAGATTTCATCACCAGATTGACAATTATCAGTGACAGTAGACTTTGACTATACTTTAACAATTTTCCTAAATAAGGCATTATAACAATAAAGGATAGACTGAACTATACTCAGTACTATGGTAGCTGTTCTTTTGCAATATGTCAGATTATGACGACTGGCCTTCATAAGTTGAACCGTCGACACAGAACTAAATTACTCCAGTTTTTTCCCGCATCTCAATCACAAAGTTGTTGGAGGTTTATGAATACTTAACTGTAATGCTAATCTGATTTATTTTTTCTGTGATCATAATTTTTCTCATATTCACCCACAAATTTCTTGAAATAGAATAGCCAATTTTAGAGGACCTCATGGTTTCTGTAGAAAGAGTTACCGGCATGTATGAAACTATGAAGCCATTGCCAGCTAATGTGAAGTTAACTCTAGCCTGATTGAAAAATATTGAATCCAGTATCACATTTGCTGCACGAAAGTTGCTTTTATGCTGTTTATTTTGTTTCATCTTTGGATGGCTGCTACATATAATATCATCGTACCTTCCTATTACCAATCATGTTCTTTTAACTAATTGAATAGTAATGGGAAAGATTCCTTCAACCATATTGATTTATCATATAATAGTAACATAAAATGTTGCTGTCATAATTGCACAAACATTTTGCTCTTTCGCATACTACTCCCCATGTTAAGTTTACAGGCCTAATAAACTCATTTTGGGGTTTATGGGTAGTTTATTTTACTTAATATTTTGCAAATTATTCAGTACTATTATTAGTTATTCATATTAAATGCTGGAGTCTACTGCTATATTGAAACTTCTATTTGCTTGTAGTCAATTAAAATTACTTTTGAACGCTCGTTCCTTTGTTTGCAATATTCTCTAGGGGCATGAGAGTGAAAGAGAGAGACTTATAATGGAAATGGAAGCAGTACAAAAGGAAAAAATATCATTGGAGAGCCAACTAGCAGCTTTAAAGAAGCAGATTAATGATCTTACTTTGGAATTGGATTCTCACAAAAACCAAGGTACATCCACTATAGAGTCATAGACTGATCCTATAATCAGTGTCTTGCTTGAGGAACTGAAGTTTAATTTTTTACTTTTCCTTTCAGGTTGCTTCAGTTAAAAAAGATCATGATGAAGTCCAATCTGAGCTCAGCATGGCTCGTAAGAAGATCAAGGAATGTGATTCACAAATTGGTAGTATTGTCAAGGAACAACAGAGAATCCAGCAGAAAATTAGTGAGGCCAACCTAGAGAGAAAAAGAATGGAGAATGAGGTATTTGCTGATTTTGATTCTTCAATGATTTTCTCTAGCCGGCTGATCCTTATTTCTGTTTTTGGCTGTAGGTCAAGCGCATGAGATGGAATCAGAAAGATTGTTCTTTGAAGGTCGAGAAATTGATAGAGAAACATGCTTGGATTGCATCTGAGAAGCAACTTTTTGGTCGAGTTGGCTCAGATTATGACTTTGAGTCCTGTGATCCTCACAAGGCTAGGGAAGACTTTGAAAAACTGCAAGCTGAGCAATCTGGGTGAGAACTAGCAAGATAACTGGTCCTTTATACATTACACTGGCTTCTAAACAGCAGGTTTAATGTGGAAACCAAATAGAAAAGTTACGTTCTCTGACATTTTTGTCGTCTTCACATTTCCTATTGTAGCCTTGAGAAAAGAGTAAATAAGAAGGTGATGGCCATGTTCGAGAGAGCTGAGAGATGAGTATAATGACTTGATATCTAAGAAGAACATTATTGAGTTAGCACTATTGAAGATAAAATGTTTACTATTCCTCATATATCTGTTAATTATGCTGATTTTTCCATGTAGAATGACAAGTCAAAAATCAAGATGGTTATTGAAGAGCTTGATGAGAAGAAAAAGGAGACACTTAAAGTCACTTGGGCTAAAGTTAACAAGTTAGTACACTTTTTCAATTTAGATCGTCTGCAATTTGAAATTAATGTGAAACATATAATGAATTTCCAGTCTTCCTAACCTTGCTACTACGATGCTTTCTTTGTCTCTCAAAATTATAGTCATAATTGCTAGTTTTAAGTACTTACTCGGTGCTCTCTTCATTCAGAGATTTTGGATCGATATTTTCTACTCTTTTGCCGGGCACAATGGCCAAACTGGAACCTCCTGAAGGAGGCAGCTTCCTTGATGGCTTAGAGGTTCGGGTTGCGTTTGGGAGTGTGTGGAAACAGTCCTTGTCTGAGCTTAGTGGAGGGCAACGATCTCTACTTGCACTTTCTTTGATTTTGGCTTTGCTTCTTTTCAAACCAGCTCCATTATACATACTGGATGAGGTTAGTTAAGCGTATCTTATGTCTCTGTTAGGCATCACAGAATTAGCTGCTCAGATGAGTCAAAATTATTTCCTTGGAAAAATATCCATTATCCCCATCTTTGTAGGGGGGGGGGGGGACATGTATTAAGAAGTCAAGAGATACCTCTTTCAGTTGGCATGTGGTTACCATGATATTAGATTCCTAAGCAAAATCCAAAGCTTTTTTATGTGCAGGTAAATATATTCAGATTATCTCCAAGCTGATCTTTCTGAAAATATGTCTCAGGTTGATGCAGCTCTTGATCTAAGTCACACACAGAACATTGGAAGGATGATTAAAACTCACTTTCCTCATTCCCAAGTTAGTTTTCTCTACTCTCCCTCCAATGCTTCTATATTGCAATAAGTTACAAGTCAATATTGTTAAATGGCAATCTTGGAGCCAAAAATAAAGAGAAACATTGGGACTTGAGAGCATCTAACATCAAAGAAAGATGTTATCAGCAAACATACTGTTCACCACCTTTTTATGCATCCTTTATATCATATAGGATAACACCAGCATCTCATGCTGAGCTTCTGTTTTCTTTTGCAGTTTATTGTGGTTTCACTAAAGGAAGGAATGTTTAACAACGCCAATGTTCTTTTCCGGACAAAATTTGTGGATGTGTCTCTACTGTGCAGAGAACAGTGACAAATAAACAAAACAAGTGATTGCAATTATCAGGTGAGCATTATACAGTTTCCTGATGTCTTGTATGAGGATAAAAAATAAAAAAATTCATAAATCACCGGCAGCTTCAAATCATAAATCCATGTCTTTTTCGTTTCACCGATGACTTCGATCTTCCCTCAAGTTTTTGTTAGATAATTGGTGGCTAACAAAATTGAGTCAGGATACAGTTCCTCTATGTCCTAAAGGTTATTAGTCCATATCATGTTACAGGGTATGCATGTGAAGTAAATGTATCAAAATAATCTCATGCTAGTCTTCTGATGACTCAATCCAGTCAATCCAATCACCTCTGCATTTTCCACATTGTGCTGTGAAGACACAGTTCACATAAATCCTCATCCTGCTGTGTGTGTGTGTGTTTATTGGAATCCTGCAGTGTTCTGGACTTGCATATAGCAATTATATTCTCTCCTTATGATTTTTGGAGGTCTCATCTTTTCCCTTTTGGTTTTCTTGAGCAATCACTTTTTTTTTTTTTTTTTTCTTGAGGGGTTCTTCAGCATTTCTATTGATCTAATTTTTACATATTTTCTTGCAGCTATGATTATTTACAGTTTTCTGCATCACAAACAAGCTGCTGCCTGCTGCAGTTTTACTGATCGATCTTAATCTTTCTTGGTATGTGTGTGCATGCTGGTTAACCACATTGTTCACAGGAGGCTGTATAATAGCTAAGAATATTTACTCATCAGGCTCTTGACAAACAAACACCTAACCCACTGTATATAAACTCCATTTTGTGATAGTTCTGTGATTGCTTATTTGTTTGCTTTTGTGATGCATGCTACAATCCATCATAAAGGGCTCCGAATAATAGGGCTTCTACTTTCAAACTACGCCAAGAAAAGATTCAAATCAGCTTTGTAGGTGAGAATGCCGTTACTTTGGATAGCCTTCCAGTCACTGCCAGTAGCCATCATTTAACCATATTGAATCCAAACCAGCAGATACTTCCCTATATCAAAGTAAATGATGCTTAATGTTTTTTCGACTTGATATGATTCATACTATTTAACACTATTACATTGGAATTCATATACAAAACTTTCTCAGTTTATAATTTATTCAGTTATATCTATTTCTTGATGTAATCTTGGGTGGGATAATGTATAATTTGCAAGTTGTGTCCTGGTTGATAATTTGGTCATCCAGTTTAGATTACAGATAAAAAACTAAACGTAATCTACAAAATTCATATCTGATACTGATTCCTGAAGATGATAAAATCTCTCATGTTTGCTGGCAGAGATCATTAAAATTCATGCCCTTTCTACTTATCATCATCAAACCAAAAACAGGGCAGAGAGAAGTGTTAAATGTGTGTGAAGAAGGGAAGGCGGTGGATATGTCTGTGACTTTGATTCAGAGAACATGCTCTAATCTTCTACCCACATGACTCCCAATTTTCTGCATCAATCAAACACATATATCCCTTTTCATTTTTTCCCATTAAACTCTCACGTTAATTAATATTAAGACGCCACTTAACAACTAATATTGTATTAATAACAATATCTTCTCTCATAAATTATGTATTGGAAGTAATTAGTTAACCTATATATATTGTTATTATTAATATTAATTACGCGTTGACTTAAATCATAGATAATCACGTCTTAATATCCAATTAAAGGGTACTTAGCCCACAGAGTACCCCAAAGGCTAAGCAATTGTTTTTATTACATCACTTGTGAATCAATACACAGACAGACAGGTACTTGCTAACCAACTTGTTGGACTTATGAAGCAAGTTTTCCTATTTTTTATAGAGCTGACCAACTTCCTTTTCAATTCAGTTTAGGGTGTGTATGTGGGCAGTCTCCACAACTTCACTTCTTCACTTATAATTATTATTAGATAATTCACACAATTTTTTTTCCTCATGATTTATCTATATTAATAATTTTCTAATCATTGGCCTGTCCAGTTCTTTTCTTTTCTTTTTTAGTTATAATAATAGGGAAAGAACGATCAAAATAGCAACTCTATTTGACTTAGTTTTTTTGTATACCTTTGTGTAATGTTCGACTTGAGTTGCAAATATTATTGTTGATGTGGGGTAATCTCCTGAAGGTCGTATCAAGACGTGCACTCCCAGCTCAATTTAAACTGCAGACATTTTTGAATTCACGTTGTTTATTTTGGGTTGTTCCAGCTCGGTGCCAATTTGATCATAATCCTAATACATATGGCGTCATGACCCGTCGATCATTTTTAAATTTGGGAATTACGTGAAATCATACCATTCGAAAAATTTAGCATTTCGACCTTAAATTTTTTTTTTTTTTTTTTTTTTGAATTTATCTAATTCAAGCATTGAAATGTTATAATCAGAACCTTCCCGATACCATTCTGACGATTTTCTGGCTCTCAGGTTTTCCACTTAAACTATTGCTTGGGTGGTTACGCCTGCACTTTCATTCATATCCTATATGTGTGAGAGAAATTATGATAGTGAATGTTTTGAGGCAATTAGTGCATTAATTTGACTTTCATGATTCTTTTAATTGTTGTCTAAGTTCAAGATGAAGTCAACCTCTTGACTTTCCGTTTCATTTATTTATTTATTTTTATTGTGTTTGTAGATTTTCTTAGATTTGTTGCTTTTAATTTTTGCTTGTTGGGAGGGGGGGGGGGGGGGGTGTTCATCATCACGTTTTCTCCGATTATAATTTGATTTTGATCAGCTCCAATCCAAGTCAGAGGCATCTCCGGACAAGTCGGCTGTCGGCGGCGACCGCCCATCATAACTTCCTTTTCATCTTCTTATAACGTCAAATTCCTAAGCTAACTCATCTTATTACAATCTTCATCATGATCTTAATTGCAACTATTAATATCATAATCTTCTCAAAATACATTATTTACTAATATAAAGATACGTATATATATCTAAGAAATAAGAAGAGATTGCTCTTTAATTCCATACGATAAGGTGTGTTGCATTGTTTATCCTATAATTTACAAGCTTAGCACATAGAGTCCCATAAAATAAATATCGTAACATTTTTTATCTCACAGGATAAAAACTATGTCACATTTGACCCCAAACTATGCTAAGTCCATAAATGTGGACCAAAAGTGCAGCACACCCTATCGTATGAAACTATTTATACAAGTTGCTATTGCCTTTTAAAAAATTACATATATACTTACTGAAACCGTCTCAACAATACACAAACTATTTTTATTTTTTAACTCTAAGAGATAATTTGTATAATTATACAAAAAAAAAAAAAAAAAAAAACCATAAACAATTTATATAAATAGTTAATAAGTTAGGGATGTAAATATAATTATCCCCATATATATCTAATTATAGTAAGGCTGCCACCGCCCTACACAAATTCATCAATCATTCCCTATATTAACTAATTATATTCCCAAGTAATTATCCATGTTTTGATTCTTAGCTAATAATTAAATGTCAACACTCACAATGACACACACACACACACACACACACACACACACACATATATATATACACATATATATATATATATATATATATACTTCTCCATAAAATAATTTTGGAAACATCCACATCAAACGTAATAACTTTACACATTTGGTTCCATACAAAGAATGTATGATTTTAATTCTTTAAAAAGACGAAGAAAATTAATTAAACTTATTTTTCTGTTACACCTATCTTGTCCTTTTTTATGAGAATAAATAAAAAAAAAATTGATCATTTACAAGACTCGACTGGGTATTCTAGAAGCTGCACCTAATACAATTGTATTGCGTTCGATATCTATCGACACGTATCCTATCTTTTATATTTCATGACACATCTCAATTATAAAGTTGAATTAGTGCATTTACGTTAGATGCAACATCGATCTACAGTTGCGTTTGATTGTGCTCGATGCTAATACGTTGTATTAATAGTTGTATAAACTTAAGATGAGATATTCTTGAGACTTAATTTATCAACATTGATTAAAGGGGTGTTTGCAATAACTCATATTTTTGTGGTGCGATAAATTGTAGAAGAAACCGGTGAAGCAAATATTTGAAAACAGGAGTTAAAAGTGATAAAAAAATTTTAAAACTTAAAAAAAAAAACTTAAAATGTACTATTTTACCAGTAAGTTGAAGAAGTTGTTAGGAACTACTTATAGCTTTTAACTTAAATCAACTCAATTTAAACAGTTTCAAAGAAAAAATTGTAAAACAAAATTTTTTTTTTTCAATTTATTTTCAACAATAAATTGATAAGCGTTGATTTTAACCCTTTGCAAACATCCCGAGAAGTGATCCAATGAAAAGATTATGTGGAAGTGAGTTGAAGACATGGAAGATATCCCTTACACCTTGCCAGGTACTTTATGATACTATTACAAAGGGCCAAGAGCCATCACTTGAGACGTATGTGGAAGATCCTCATCAGACTTTGCTCTTTACTTTATTATAATATTATTGTTTTTGACATATCTTCCCTTAACTTCTTCAAAGATCATAATCTAGTTTATAACATGGGTTTTGGTTGTTTCATTGTATTAATTATTAAAAAATGAGGAAAAGGGCGGTTTTAAGGTTGACTTTTGTGTAGGTTTCTACCTATATATAAACCAAGTTTCAGACAAGGAATTGTCCCATGCATTGTCGACAGAGATTGAGAGAAGAAAGAGAGAGAGTGAGAGAAAGATATTCAAAGAAATGAGAAGCATCAATCAAGTGAGATTGAACAATGGCTTGACCATACCTGTAATTGGTATGGGCACCTACTCTTTTGAAAATGACAGGAAAACTACTGAGAATGCTGTCCAAATGGCCCTTAAGGTATCATCAGCATTCTGCATTTTCACCCTCACTGTGTGTTCTTTTGGCGGTTGAGTGTGTCTTTTCTTGATCATTCATCATGTAGGAGACACCTGACAATTGTTTGTTGCATGGATGTGAACTTTGTTTAATACTATGTTGTGCTATCTTGCAGATGGGATACAACCACTTCGACACTGCGCAGGTGTATGGTTCCGAGCCCGCCTTAGGGAATGCGTTAAGGAAGGCGATTGCTAATGGGACGACAGAAAGAGAAGAGGTCTTTGTTACGTCGAAGTTGTGGGGAAGTCATCATCATGATCCTGTCTCAGCACTAAAGCGAACTCTAACGTAAGTATTCACATGCATTTATCTCACATACAATGTACTAATTGCCGTTAATCAAAAAACGTGCATGTCTGATGATCTGATCAGATTGTCGTCCCACACTGGCATCTGACGAACGGGTTTTTAGTCTCATAAAAACTGTCATTCGTGCATCTGACAAACGGTGTTTTTTGGCATAGTGATCTTGTTAGTTAATGCTGCTGTTACTATTACAGGAACCTCGGAATGGAGTATGTGGACATGTATTTGGTGCACTGGCCAGTGAGGCTGAAGCCATGGGTGTCCCATCCGTTGCCGGAAGAAGATGATTTCGAGCAATTAGACATGGAGACAACATGGGCTGGAATGGAGAAATGCTTAGAGATGGGGTTGTGTAGGGGTATTGGAGTCAGCAATTTCTCTTGCAAGAAGATTGAGAGTTTGTTGGATTTTGCATCAGTTACTCCTGCTGTGAATCAGGTAATAACCTTTCTCTATTGCTTAAAAAAAAAAAAAAACTATTTCCTACATTTGTAACGATTACGATCTAAACACTGATAAATCAAACTATCAATCACGATCAAACAAACCAATACAAAAATCTATGTTTTGACCATGATTGATTACGTGGGTCTTGATTGACAAAGGCATGTGCGTGATTCTCAATTGTCACTAACGTTTTGGCCTCGCCTACTAAAAGAACAATAGTTAATAATCATGATGTGTAGTAAATGTTGAACGATGTTTGTGGCAGGTGGAAATGCACCCGATGTGGAGGCAAAGGAAGCTAAGGGATTATTGCAGGGATCACAAGATTCATGTAAGCGCCTACTCAGCTTTGGGGGGACCTGGAAATTTCTGGGGTTCAACAGCTGTGGTTGAAAGTCCAATCATACAGTCCATTGCTCTCAAACACAAAGCAACTCCAGCCCAGGTTGCACTAAGATGGGGATTGTCAAAGGGGGCAAGCGTGATCGTTAAGAGCTTCAAAGAAGAGAGGTTGAAGGAGAACATGGGAGCACTTGATCTCAGACTGGAAGAAAGCGACATAATTGAAATCGAGAAAATGGAGGAGAGGAAGATAATGAGGGGGGAATTCTATGTCAATCAAACAACAAGTCCTTAAAACCATCCAAGAATTGTGGGATGATGAGATTTAGGGAAAATCCATCTTAAGACAAAATGTTCTTGCAATCAACATATGATTGTTCTCATGCGAATTCTGTAACTTTACATGATTAATGGGATAACATGCTTGTAACATAATATGGGACTCTGGAATTTGAGCAAATTCCAAATTCCACATAAAGCAATGTAAAAGATAGATTGAAGCAATAACCATAACTTGAAGTACTAATACACCATTTGAAGTGAAACGACGCGTGACAGACTCTAAAATATTCAACAAAATAAACCTGTAACTTCAAGAGAAGGGCAGAAGTTCCTCACATGGTCCCAATATTCAACAAAATAGTCCTGTAACTTCTAGACAAGGGCTAAAATTCTTACACAAAGAGGACCACGATGACTAGGACTAAACGACTGTTTTCCAAAGTTTTAAATTTCTATAAAGTTGTTAGACCATGTAATTTAAATTTCCAATTAAGTGACCATGCATAGGACTGATGCCTAATGATAGAAAATGAAGTTGGTGACCCAATAATAGATGGACGAAAACCTGGAAGTCCACACATTTTTGGCTGGGAAGACTACCAATTGTTGGATCATATTAGAATGCATGCATGAAAGGGATAGGACCTTTGCGCGATTCTATCATTAAATGTTCGTTCCAATTGGAACTGGAGTTTCCAGAGAGTGCAGAATTACAAAAGCAGATTACAAATACGCCCCATCTAATTCAAATGGAGCCCACTGAGCCTGAAACTTCCCCAAAAATGTTCCCTGGTCAGCAATAACACAGTTGAAATCCTCGAACCATTTAAACACATTAGGCCCTGAAAATGGTACTCTTGTAAACAGCGTACTCATAATATTGGATGAAAGCTGCAATCCTTTTACAACTAGGGACAGTAAATTACACTGACATATTCTCAGAATACAATTGCATTATACATATCCATGGCATGATCCTTGAATGAATCTTAGAAATTGCAGAAGCTGAGACAGATGCAAATAGCTAAATTTACAATCCTCTTGGTATCTGTCTTTGGCGGTGAATTGAGAGGCAATTCTAGTTAGCGTTATTAGCAACCTACTGAGATCTCCATCCTTGATTAGAATTTTTTCTTTAATTCATATCTGGCAGCTCACTTGAGTAGAAGCACCATTACCTTGTTCCTTTCCTACAAAGAATTCCAGTGCTGGCCCTGCAAGTGTCAAAAAGAAGAAGAAAACAATCAATCCCGATTCCACTGGCCAACTACACCAGATGAAAGATAAACGCGACCCCAGT
Source organism: Sesamum angolense (assembly GCA_034509725.1). Classification (NCBI taxonomy): domain Eukaryota; kingdom Viridiplantae; phylum Streptophyta; class Magnoliopsida; order Lamiales; family Pedaliaceae; genus Sesamum; species Sesamum angolense. The sequence goes on from JACGWL010000016.1 coordinate 2,821,100, forward strand.
TGCAATCTCCCATGTTGTACGGCAAAGAATCATTTTCTGAATACTCAAGCAGATTGACCAATTAGGCAACTCCAAATTAGCACAAATTATTTAGGGCTAAATGGAGATCATGCTTCAGGCAGTCAAGAAAGAACCAGATGAGTTCTCAAGTTTGGGGCTAATCAATGTTTTACCATCATATAGGATGGCCTGTTTGATTTTATTAAAGGTAGTTAACTCGCAAATTTAGCTATAATACAATCCTGATTGAACATGTCCCCTCAAATTCAGCTAGATGTATTCGCACACCGTCAACTCTCTTGTTCAATCATATCGATACCATCAGATAGATGTGTGTCATGGTGTCATGATGCAAGAGAGGAAACCGAATTTTGTAAAGCAAGTCAACTTTTGTGAAAAAGAAGTACCTCAAATTCACCAAGGTTTGATCATTTATTGACCTGGTTTTTCACTGTTTCACCACCACTCCCAGGGGAAACAGGTGATGTACCCTGCTCAATGCGCTGGTTATAGAAGAACAAAATCGTTCAGAATAACATCACAGGTGAATGATACAATATTTGTTTATTTATATAACTCAAAAAAATAATATTTATTTCAATTAGTATATTTCATATTTATTTTACAATATTTGTCATTTATATCATTAAAATATTACATATTAATAGAAAAACTGAACGTTTAGTTCAATAATGATCCAACTAAATAATATAACTGTTGATTCATACGCAATAAATAAATTTGCATGATTGCCAGAGAATAATATTTTTTATTAATTAATCATAGCAATTTAATTTATATTTTTCTGACATATGAATAATATCAGATAATGTAGCAAATAAATTTAAAAATTCTAAAATATTAAATATGTGAAAGTATACATTTTAGCGGGGTTAAGTTATTCAAATTATTTGAAAACCTCTAATATCAATTTTAGATGTGCAACTCGAACACCTCAAAAGTGCTTTTCAAAAGCTCTAGCAAACACTCCCTAAGTCCAGCAATGCGATGCTACAGGATTGTTTTGTCCATGCTCTTCAACAATACTCTACATCTCCTAATTGTTTTCTTGTGAGCGTTCATAGATTTGCTTTTAACATTAGCTCTTAAATGTTGTTGAATTAAAGGTGCTTCAGCACTAGCTTTGCTATAATATTTGCCCTTAAGGTTCACTTACAATTTTATTGTTAGTTCAATTTAGTCACATAGCCTCACAACTCATTATTTAACACAATCCTGTTCAACGATCATATTCCTGTGGTGTAGAAGGCGCCGAACATTTTCAAATCTCTTTCCTGATGAAATGTTTAAACGAAATAAAGCTTCCAAACTTACATAAGCAAATTCTACAAGAATATCGTAATCAAACACTGTAGGAAGGGCAAACTGATATGTTTATCTGACAAAACAGAAAGCTTTTTGGGCCTTCGATAAAGGTAAGGGAAAATATCAATTACCTGAAGAAGATAATTATGCAGCCAATCCAAGGTTTGGGGAAAGTTGTAGCTGATACACTGGCAACTGCATATCCCTGCTCAAACAGTGAGATATCCATAAGCATATAAGATGCAATGTGCGTAGCTCATCAAATAATTCCAAGTGCTCAATCGCAAATTTTGAAGCTTATTCAGAAATTCTTGACTTCCAGAAAGATATTGCCAAATAGTCACCTTCTACTTCCTCCTCTATTCACCTTAATCCACCTAAAACAAGAAAAGGTTTTTTCCCCGCCTTTTCTTTCAAGTGGTAATACAGAAGCAAAGTTTTACATCCATCAAAAAGAGAGAGAGATTAACATCATAAATATAGCAGTACCGATAAGTTCAGTGTAAAAATAAGATAGGAAAGAGAGATGGGAAAAGTGTGAACTTGTGCTTCACTGTTTGTAATATTTTCTGAAATCTTTTCCGTCTAATGGGGAGAAGAAAGGATGGTTACTTGGACATTAATAATATAAACACACAATCACTTGAAATTGTAAGAGTGGCCTTAGTGTCTGAAGTGCAGGATAACACCTGATGCCCCTAGTGAATACCATTCAGTGACGAGAAACTCAATAAGATGTGAACTTCTGTTTAGCATTTATTACTTGGGCAACAGATTCAAATGACGGTACCTGTGACTTAAATGAACAGAGATAGTCCTGGATCGTTTTCAAGTTGCCAATTAACTTCTCCCGGTCCTGGAAAATGTAGAATGCTTGTCAAATATCTGGTTGATGCATAGACAACAGGAACAGAAATCTTATCCAAAGGAGTCAAATAATGAATAAAAATGATAAACCCATATATTCTTATGTAGAATTTATAACTCTGACATTCCAGACTCATATTATACTTGACGCAAACCAAATGGCACAAATGATATGCATTCAGAGACTAAAACAAAAGCTAGCAATTGAAGTGGGGGAGCCTGAGGTCACAAAATCGATGCATTGGACACATTGGTACCCCTTTACAATGGTGTGGGATCCAAGTCTTTTACCAAAAATTAGGGTCACGACAATTCTTTACCACTCGGATCTACATATGCAACTAAAAGGAAGTATCATATCAAGTCTGTCTAAGTCCTGTATTTCCTAGAACAAATATAGAGCTATACACCAAATAAAATCTTGAACAGTGAAAATTAAACCGCTCATTCATTTTGGTGGTCCAATTGATTCAAAAGGTCGATTATTGACTTCAGAATGTAATGGCACAAATAAAAAAAATACAGTACGTAATACTGGTCTGAATCAGGATGTACGATGAGATAGTTCAGCTCAGGACATGATAATTTAAAAATCTGATTCAGGGCCACTAATAAGAATGCTCATTGCTTACATATTTAACTAAACAAAAAGAAAAAGAGCAGGAACTTATTCTAAAACAATTGAGCAGTTCTCTCTGTGAAGTTTGCAAAAGGACCAAAGCGGCATGCTGTTATAGTTCTCATTATAACCTGTATTGGGTATTTTTCGTTGCTTCGACTAGATAACCACTCCTCTAGCAAAGCCTGTGAGCAATAAATATGCTTCAGAGTGCAATTAAGAGAAATAAGGTGAGATAATAATAGCGAAGTTCCAGAACTCATTGATCATCATGATCTACGATTTGGATTGTTTGAATAAAATTGCATAACCTGACCAGTGACCAGACTTCACACCTGTTAAGTCCATAATAGGTACCAGAATTATGTTCTCCTTCGACTTTCCCAGTTTCCCTCCATCAATCAATTTTATATCCAAATTTTAAAATCTCAATTGTTGGATTATTTAGCCATCCCTACAATATTAGACATGCCTATATGGGTTCTTTCAGATCCTCAGGTCATGTTAGGAAGATGTAGGTTTTCAGCCATAGAGACTTAGGCTTTTCACTTTGGCCGTAAGGAACCAAGCAACCATTTTCAATGCACCTTATGATCAAATTGAGACATCTTTAGGATTATAGGAACAATAACGGGTTCAGGACCAGATTTCTCTTTTTTGACTTTGCGAGTCTCAACCATGTCAGCATCTTTTACTATTTCACCTGTCAGCACAGTTAGAATGTTGAAGTTAGAGCTGAACTGTAAACCTTTGGCCAAAAAAAATACATATATGAAAGAAAAACTTCCACGGGAAAGTACAGTATGAATGGTCCAGTCTAAACTTTGAAGACGTACACCAGCACAAGAAAGAATGGGAATTTTCACCTTTACTAACAGGCTTGCCGCCACCTATTTCCATAGATTTTAGAGCACCTGAAACCATATCCGCACCAGATATTGTTTCCCCAGACCCAGCACTCTGATTGCAGAAATTGCCAGTGTCGTGATTACCACATGGAGCGGCAGAATTCTCAGCTGAGCTCCCATTTTTATTTTCTCCAAGCACTTCTCTCCATCTTTTGCTGGCAAGGTGGATGATGATTTATTTTCTTCATCCATTAAGTATATACTAGGATCCAAATGTATTCCCTGTAATTGTTACAGAAAACCAACATATAACATTGCTTCAAGGTGTCCTCTATGAATTGTGCGCACAATACTAAAAGTCATTGCACGCTTTCCTTTCTTTCTCGTTTTTGCTTATCCTCAGAAAGAATATGCATAGAATCCTCCAGATAGAAACAGCAAAAGGTGCTGTTCTTTTAATTACACTCGTTCGAATAGTCTCACATAATTAAGAATACATTGCCAATGATGTAGTATTCAATACATAGAAAGAAAAGAAAGACACAAAAACTTACCTCAATTATAATTGGCTTTCCGTCCTTCATTGCCTTTTTCAAGTCACCGCCCAAACCTATTAGGAACGGAAATCAATGATACAAACCACAGTTCTTGAGATGCTACAGAGTGAAATGGTGGAGCAATATCAATACCTTTACGGACAATCCGGCATTCTCTACAAAATTCGGTTATAAGCTCCTCAGGGGAACTGAATTCTCGTGCCCATACAGGGGAAGATTTTAATGGTGCACTGAGATGAAAGCATATGCATATCAATATTTAGCATTATGCAGCACAGAACAAGATTTCTCCACTATTGAATAGTTACGATAAACATTCAAGTGTGAACAAAGACGCAACTTGTCAGACAGCAATCTGAGTTTTAACAAAATTTGCCGCAGAAGTGTTAAAAGAAAATGAATGGGCTAAAAAGCTACATACTCTGTTGCCGTGCGTAGTAATTCATACACCATATCTGTCTGCACCATTAAGAAAATGTACAGAAGTAAGTGCAAGACTGAAATAAATCCAATGGCATGAAAGTGTTGGTGGCAGCTCTGTGAGAGACATAAAGCAAACTCTGTACAATAAATAAAAGAGGCTCACCTGCAAAACATTTGGCAGGTTTAGTCTTTGTGCAAGTTGAGTAGCGATAGTAGACTTCCCAACACAAGCAGTACCACATACAAGAATAACCAAAGGTACCCTTTGATGGTGAAATCTAAAGATTAAAAGAAAATTAAGGTGTAAGATCAAAGGGAGAAGAATTGGCAGTATACACAGCAGCAGATTCAACACTTCATCTCTTCTACCCATCTATAGGACAAGAAACTATAATTTTATTGCATAAATGACTCAAAAGGAGGCGAACTTTTAAAAATATCAGATTGAAAATTTATGATACAAGCATAACATGAAAAGGAAAAAATAACTAACCTTGTCATCATCTTATATCTGTTTATATACTCATCCCGTAACCTCGCCGTTCCATGAGCTACAGGCCATGATAAAATAATTATGGAACCTCGTTTGCCAAAAGTTCAAAGCTTCTCATTTATAAAAAGACAATAAGAAACACCAAAACAAAATGGCAAAAGGCATAGGATAGAAGAATAAATGGAAAAGAGTCTAGAAAATTTTCTATTTGGAGGTGGTATTTTCCTTAATGATTCATTAGAAATGTAATGATGTCCAGACCAGAATGCTCATACTTTTTTTCATAAAGAAAACAACAAGTTCACCAATAAAGACAGTGTACAATCAAGCACAACTAATATGCACAAAATACAATATTACTGTGCCAATGGTTGACTTAAAACACTATAGATCACAGTGATTCAAGAAAGAATTTAGGATGAGAGTCTAAGAGCATTATTTCCAGACATCAAAGTCATTTGACCTCAGCACCATGTCAATAAGGTAATATAGAATATCGATCAAGATTCAACATCACCTCTGAGACTATATTGCTAACAAAGCATGCAACATGTAAATACGCATGCACTATCCCAATTAGTGCACACAATTAAAAGAACTTTTTTACAAAATTCACAAGAAATACTATGGCACTTTATCCGAATTTGGGCAGGCACTGATGAAAAGGGCCAAAAATGCCAAAACTAAAGAACAGCAAGGCAACACACCTTAAATAAGTTAGCTTCAAGGTCGGATTGCGAGCTGCAAAATGATAAAGTTAGAAGTTAAAGATTAGCGGGAAAAGAAAAACAGCAACTTCCGAACAAGATTGGCTAAACAAGTAGATTCAATATGCCAGGACGTACACGTCCAGAAGGCTGTTATCTATAAGCAGCTTTTTAAGTTCAAGGGCGATCTTAATAGCCACGTGATTGGGAATCTGATTTAGCAAGAGAAAGAATAACATAATCAGAACCCAAAAATGGGGAAAAAAAAAAACAAAACACGTAATTTCATAGATTTGGGAACATAACACAAAACAATTATGAAAAATACAGAAATATTTTCACCTTGGTGACAGTCAGCATTCTGCTTAGCAAAAATCGGGAGAGCACGTAATAGTGATCGGCACTCTCACCCAACCAAACCTTCACCTGAAACAAAAATTAAAAACATCAAAATAAAAATAAAAACAAATACAGCCCATTACCATTTACCGACAAAAGTTTCATTCTTGAACAAAAGTTGAGATTCCACTTATGGAATAAGCGCAGAAAAATCTAGAAAAAAATTGAAACCTTAACAAAATCATATCTGGAAGATGTATTGCGAGTGGAGAAGGGGAGAGCGAATCTGGGTTCCAAATTTCGATGATCATAATCTAATCCTCCTTCTTCTTCTTCTTGGTCTTGGGCAGGGTAGCTTTCTATCGCCACTCCTTTTCCCTTCATCATTTATCTATCTTCAGTTCCGGCTTCTTCCTCCGTCTTCTCTCTTTGAGAACTCAAAAAAACAGGTGATGTGCAAGCAATAGTGAATCCCAGAGTATCACCGCGTGTACTCTTTCTTCCTACTCCGTGCCGTGGTGGGGTTGGGGAATAAAACTAATTGGTTGCATCTAGAAAAAGAATAAAAGAACAATAATATTTCTTTTTTATGATTAGAAACGTTTATACTAATATAAAAAAACGTGTTATTAAAGTTATTTATAAAAAAAAAAATCATAATTTGGGACATACTTCATCCCAGAAGATGTCTTAAATAAATTAAAATTTGTTAATAATGCCTAATTTAATTGACAGATTATTAGTTCGCATTCGATTACTAATAGTAATTATTAATTAATTATTTATATATGATCTTGATAATTTGCTTTATAATTAATTGTCTATTATTTAAATTTGTTAATATTAATTGTTTATTTTAAATGTATGATGTAATTGTAATCGATTTGTTAAAAAAAATTACGGCCTAATTTATTGTATTGGATCCTACTTAAATTGTGAATGAACGGTGTGAAGGAAGATCATACAATCCTGTCAAATTACTGAATCACTCTTGTATAAGAAACGACAATTACACGAAGATAATTGATTAGAAAACAAAAGTGTATTTTATATTAACCTTCATAAATACATCATCTCAACATATAAATACCCCATAGATGAACACTAAGCATACTTTGTAATCTCGTGATTGTTCAAAGTGTGTTTAGATTGTTTTTTAATTGAATCCAATTAATATTTTCCTCTGAACCCATTTCTGTTCCATCGACAGTGAACAAGAAAAGGGTTCAACGATTTTATTACACGTGGTGTGTGGTGTGTGTGTGTGTATATATCTCATCAATTTAGAATACAGGACTCGGTCTGCAAGTCAAGAAACTGTTCATCGTTAAGGTTGAAATTCAGAGGGAAAATAGGCTATGTTAACAAGTAATGATAAAATTGCATACTTCACTGGACTATAGAAGATCTATGGGATGTAACATAACAAGTGGTACACATTAAGCATCAATGCATCAATGTGCAATTGTGCATTATTGCCTGAAACTGGAAGCTGAAAAACAGTAAAGAGAACTGAAAGGGGCTTAAAATGCCACCCACCCCCCTACAACATATACAATAATACCATCATCTGTGATATAAAGATGAATCATCCTTTGAGGGTTGTGATAGTTTCTGTCAAAATTATCGAGCAAACGGCTAGAAGATACTTGTACAGAAAAATGGAGCTGAGGAGTTATAAATCTACCGTTGTTTTATGTATAGATTCAAGAATCTGAAGTTCTATGCATTGGCAAAGATTTCCAGTCGCAAGACTTCTTCAAGAACTTACTGCCCCTCTTTCCCATGCCGGTTCCTTCAAGATTGGAAGAAAGCTGAGATTTTGAATCTGGCTTCCATTTCAAATCTTTGAGAGCAGAAAACACAGTAGAAAGAGTGGGATTGGCTTCAGTATCCTTTATGTTGTTGCATGACTTCACTTCGAGGGTCTGGAGCTCGTTCCAGGAAATTATTACCGACTCCAGACCGTGTGTTGTTAGCAATGAGCACCCCTCTAAAGACAGAAATCGTACTCTCCTGCAGGGAATTGCCATGGCACGAGTTAGCCTAAGCATAATTTCTAAGTAGTAAAACAAGTTGATTTATTTCAGGAATTGCAATCTCATGAACACTTTTTGAATAATCAATAACGTAAACAGAAGCGTAAAAGAGCGTAACAACAACTCAACAGCATTGCGGAAAGCAATGAGAAGGGCAAGAGAATCGAATACCTCAGAGTGCTTGAAGTGCAGAACATATCATCATTCAGCCCCAACAATTCTGTACGACTAATTTCCTTGTGTTATGGCAGACAAGAAACAACGCCCTCAAACTCCTCTTATCCCTTAATTGACACTTCTCCAAATGAAGCCTTTCAACTGTTGGACAAGACCCCAACTGCTCGTCAAGCTCAGCACTACCATCAATCCTCTTACACGAAACGAACCTTAACGTTCTCAAGTTTTCGAAGAACGAAAGAGCCGACAACCATTCGTCCTGCATACTATGATTTCTCAGAGTCAATTCTTCAAGCATTTGGCAGCACTGGCCAATAGCTTTAATCCCCTCATAACTCCCCTTACATCCACTCAGTTCAAGCTTCACTAATCTCTTACACCCTTGTGCTAAAATAGTCAATCCAACATCTGAAACCAATGAGCCATAAAACCCATCCACCATTCCACTCAATCTCAACACCTGTAGATTCTGACAAGCCGCAATCCCACGCAGAACCCGATCATTGCACATAAGCAAATCCAGTTCTTGCAATGTGGGACACTCCTCGGACAAACTCAAGAGCCCCATCTCACTGCAATTAACCACCACTAGTTTCCGCAAATTCGGACACCCACTTGCCAAAACCCTCAAACCCCTATCAACTTCATCAGCATTCAACACAAGATTTTCATCAAAAAACCTATCTTTACCCTCAACATCAGACCCAAGATGAAAAGACAAATTCTTATGAGTGCAGAAGATACCAGAATTCCGAGAGGAAATCAAACACCCATTAACCAAATCCACATGAACAAGATTAGGGAACCTCACAAACACCCGACCCGTAACGAGAAACTCCCAATCAAAAAGCTTTACTGATCTCACCAGCCTGCCCTGCAGATTCAGCCACCTCTTGGAAACAAGAAAATTTGCAGCCCTCTGAGACTTGGGGAGTTTAGAGAGAATCTTAAGCAAGATTTCATCAGAGAGAAGTGAAGTTTTATCAGGAACAAGATTTGTGAGAGCGAAATCTTGGTTCTTGTTGGTGGGAGCAGAGAGAGGTGTCCGTTGCGTTTGGTTGAGGCGTATTTTGAAGAGAACATTGTGAGAACTTTGTTGGTCTTGAACCAGTTGGAGTTTTGGTTTTCTTTATCAGGTGAATGTGCTGATTTTCTGCACTTCCATTCCATTTCTTGTTCTTGAACTTGTTCTTTTTCAGCTCCAACAATATGAGAAGTCACTGTTTCTGCTCTCCTTCTGAACATTTCATCTCACTCTGTAATCAAAGTTTCTTTTTCTCTGACATTTTTCAGACAATGGATTCAAGAATCAAGAATTTTCAGTCATCTTTGTCTGGAGTGAAGCTTCTTCGCTCAGCTCCAACTTGAGAATTCTCTCTTTCATTTTCCACTTCTGTTCGGTGTATACGTTGTTTCAAGAATTCAAGTTGGGTTTGAAGCTTTGGTCCTGTTCCAACGGACATATAGGAATGTGGGGCCCATGAGAATTGTATTAAATTTGTTCACTTTTTGCATATTTTGCTGCTGAGATTTTGAATTGCACAGTGCACACTACTGATGCAATAGCTGGGCCTTTTTTGCAATTACCGAAAGTTTTGGCCAAGCGGGACAATTGCATAAAATTCTCTCGTGTTTTCATTTTTCTGCCAAAAAAATACCATTGTGGTAATTAAATAGGCTAAAACCTCCGTATTTCTTAAAATATTATTTACTTGCCCTCCCGTTAACTATCGATAAGACCATTAAAATTTATATTCAATTGATTATTTTGTCCTTATTTTGGTATATGTTTTATTTTTTTTACAACCGTTTAATCTCTTTTGATATAATGGCCATTACATTTTAATCACTTCTTCGCAATTATTGAATCTTATCCTTTTAAATGAACAATCTCGATTTTAAATATTTTAAAATTATAAAGAAATTACTTTAAAAGTATCTATATTTTAAAATTGATATATACAAATTTTTATATTAAAAAATAAGTAATACATATAATATTTATATAATTTTTGGGGGCATCGTCGTCGGCCCATGTCCAGGGTGAGGGTTGGGTTGACAAGTATCGCCCCTGAGAATTCAGGGGGGCGACGACATCATACATTGTTCCTAGGCAAGGTAAGGCGGCAAATGGGTCCTGATGTGGAAATGAGTGGTGCCGGGGTAGCTTAGGGGCGAGTGATGGGTGGTGTGGTGGAGGCGAGTATGCAGTGTGGGCGGTAGAATAAACGTGCTTGATGTTGAAAATGAGTGTAGAAGTTGAAAAATAAAATGAAAAGGAAAAGAAAAAAATAATGAATATAAATTAATTTTATTAAATTCAAATTTAAAGGTTATAACAGTCTTTTTCTACAAATAATTTAATGAAAGAATAATCCACTCACTCTGGGTTAGTTTTTAACAGGGATAAACTTTTTTACAAGACTAGCCGTTACGACACGTCGTCCCTGCATGCATATAATAAATAATTATTTATACTTATAAAATATAGGGATAATTACATTTACACCCTCACCTATTGTCATTTATACAGACACCCCCTGTCTTTTCAAAATTATAAAAACCACCCCTAATAGCCTTTAAAACCCCAAGATTCCCCTATTGACTTGGTCAAACTTTAATTTAATTTTTGGGATAATTACATTTACACCCCCTCACCTATTGTCATTTTACACAAATCACCCCTGCCTTTTCAAAAATTACATAAACCACCCCTAACAGCCTTTAAAACCCCAAAATGCCCCTATTCACTTGGTCAAACTTTAATTTAATTTTTCAATAACAGAAATGCCCTTAGGGTGTTTTTAATTATTAAAAGGTAAAGTCAAAGTAATTTATGAATATATGACCCCATATATTTTTTATTATTTTTATATTAAATTAATTATTTTTTAATTTTTTTATTATTTTTTATTGAATCTACATATAAATTTATACCTCTTAAGAATTAAAATATTAACTATTTAATTAATATATTAATAAAAACTAGTTACTAGCTTATAAATTCAAATTAAAAATTATCACCTTTGTATAAATTATTTTAAATTCTTAATATTAAAATACTTATTTTTTTATTTTTATTTATAGATAAATCTTATTAAAATTAATAAATTATACATATACATGTATATACATTTATATAATATAAATATATAAATATGTATATAATTGAACATATTCATATGTATATATTTACATTTATAATAATTTAAATATTTAATAAATAAATTGTTTATTTTACTAATTCTACTATAATTTATTAATTTTAATAAAAAATTAATTATAAATAAAAATAGAGAATAAATAATTTTTAATTTTAAGAATTAAAATTAATTTATACAAGTTTTATATTTTTTTATTTGAATTCATAAGCTAGTAACTAATTTTTATTAATATATTAATTAAATAATTTAATATTTTAATTATTAAGAGGTGTAAATTTATATATATTCAATAAAAAATTAATAAAATAATTTAAATTTTAATTAAAAAATTAGTATAAATAATAAAAAATATATATGTCATACTATTCAATTTTCTAAATATTACTTTGACACCCCCTCTACCTTTTGATAATTACAAAACACCCCTAAGGGCATTTCTGTCATTGAAAAATTAAATTAAAGTTTGACCAAGTCAACAGGGGTATTTTGGGGTTCTAAAAGCTGTTAGGGGTGGTTTTTATAATTTTTAAAAAGGCAGGGTGGTTTGTGTAAAATGACAATAGGTGGGGGGTGTAGACGTAATTATCCTTAATTTTTCAATAACAGAAATGCCCTTATGGGTATTTGTAATTATCAAAAGGTAGAGGGGGTGTCAAAATAATATTTATGGGGATGAATAATATGACCCCATATATTTTTTATTATTATTTATATTAATTTTAATTTATTTTTTAATTATTTTATTAACTTTTTTTATTGAATCTATATATAAATTTATACCTCTTAATAATTAAAATATTAAATTATTTAATTAATATATTAATAAAATTAGTTATTAGCTTATAAATTTAAATTAAAACTTATCACATTTATAATTATTTTAAATTTAATATTAAAATATTTATTTTTTATTTTTTTATAGCTAAATTTAATTAAAATTAATAAATATACATATATGTATATATATTTATATAATATAAATATATAAATATGTATATAATTGAACATATTTATATAATATAAATATATAAATATGTATATAATTGAACATATTTATATGTATATATTACATTTATAATAATTTCATTATTTGTAACAGTTCTTTACTTTATTGTTTGTTGACCAGAATTCAAAAACTGAGTTGGAATAAAAGCCTTCACTTCAGTAAATGTCTCGAAACCGCTTCCTCATGACTGAAAAGGCTACTTGTTACCTTCTCGGATGATGGGCGAGTACTGCCTTCCTGGGATATACGGATAAGAAAAACGTATCCAAACTTGATGAGATCCTAAAGTTGGTTTTTATCCGATATGGAGCCATCGTCGCTTTGGTCAGCGTGGGGCTTCCCTCTATAGAAGCTAGGAGTTGGATTATCCCCGCTAAGATAGAGCTGCTGCAGCATCATCTCAACTATGCCAGCTCCCCTCACGCTTTTTGGGCTTTCGGGTAGCTGAACGCTATTCTTTCTCCTTCCCCGCTTAGGCCTTGTTTCGACTTTGGTTCCATGCTTAGGGTAGGGCAGGGCTCTCATCTCAGCTCTAATTCCAAGGAGCAGGCCTGCTGTGCCATTTACACTCGGCCTGTCTCCTCTTTCCTGTAGAGGAATGGATTTGCCATCCCGTCCTTCCAATGTCCCTCGCGGTTGTATTAATTTTAATAAAATTTAATTATAAATAAAAATAGAGAACAAAGAGTTTTTAACTTTAATAATTCAAATTAATTTATACAAGTGTGATATTTTTTTAATTTGAATTTATAAGCTAGTAATTAATTTTTATTAATATATTAATTAAATAATTTAATATTTTAATTATTAAGAGGTGTAAATTTATATATATTCAACAAAAAAAGTTAATAAAAATAATTTAAATTTAAATTAAAAATTAGCATAAATAATAATAAAAAAATATATGGAGTCATATTATTCAGTTTTCTAAATATTACTTTGACACCCCTCTACCTTTTGGTAATTACAAAACACCCCTAATGGCATTTTTATCATTAAAAAATTAAATTAAAGTTTGGCCAAGTCAATAGGGGCATTTTGGGGTTTTAAAGGCTGTCAGGGGTGGTTTATGTAATTTTTAAAAGGAAGGGGTGGTTTCTGTGAAATGGCAATAGGTAAAGGGGTGTAAATATAATTATTCCTAAATATATTATAAATAAAATAAGATTATAAACCAACACATCACATTTTAAATAAAATAAAATAATTTAAGGATATTATTTACATTAAAAAAATATATGTAGGTGAAATTTTCATATTAATATGGATAGATAGTACAAATCATATGGCTGAAAAGAAGAATTTGAGTATATATATATATATATATATATATATATATATTATATATATTATATATATATATATATGGGTAGTTGAAAATAAATAAGGACATTTTTTTTAATTTAAAAAATTGGTATTGCGGTGTAAGTAACCATCATTTGTGAGTGAAAAAAATAATTTTTTTTTATATAGTATAGATATTTAATTTTACTATGAAATTTTTAGCTATTTTGCTAACATGGGTAAATTTTTAACAAATTTTGTATTTTACTAGGGGCTGATATGCAATTTTTCCTTTTAAAGCTGAAAGGTGAGCCCTAAATAGGATAAGTCCTTGTCATAGCAATTGAGATTTTCCTGTTTCTCTTCTTGTTGGGAGAATGGTGGTTTAAATTTTTGTGGGCTATGGCCCAACAGTGGAGGATAATGGGCCACACGATTTTTCAGAACAGGCCCCTTCTAGAACTTATTGGGCTTTTAGTCAAGCCCATTAACATTCTTTGTGGCTCAATAAGGGATAAAATGGGCCGCATATTTTTTACAGCAGGCCCATTTCAGAACTTGATGGGCTTTTAGTCAAGCCAATTTGCAATATTGGTAGCCCAATAAGGGAGAGTAATGGGCCGCGCCATTATTATAACAGGCCCACTTTAAAAGTTGTTGGGCTTTAATCAAGCCCATTAACATTCTAGGTGGCCCATTAAGTAATAGTAATGGGCCACCCAATTAATTATAGCCTTCCCATTTCAAAACTTGATGGGCTTTTAGTCAAGCCCATTTGCAATATCCGTGGCCCAATAAAAGAGAGTAATGGGCCGCGACATTCTTAAAGTAGGCCCACTTTAATACTTGTTGGGTTTTTAGTCAAGCCCATAAACATTCTATGTGGCCCAATAAGTGGTAGTATGGGCCGTGAGTTTTTATAGCCGGCCCATTCAATAACTGGATGGGCTTTTAGTCAAGCCCATTGGCAGTATTCGTGGCCCAATAAGGAGAGTAATGGGCCGCGCATCTTAGAATAGGCCCACTTTAAAACTTGTTGGGCTTTTGGCCATGCCCATTAGCAATCAAGGTGGGCTTTTAGTAATGGCCCATTAACATTCTCTGTGGCCCAATAAGTGATAGTAATGGGCCACCCAATTAATTATAGCCTTCCCATTTCAAAACTTGATGGGCTTTTAGTCAAGCCCATTTACAATACCGGTGGCCCAATAAAGGAGAGTAATGGGCCGCACATTCTTAAAGTAGGCCCACTTTAAAACTTGTTGGGCTTTTAGTCAAACCCATAAACATTCTATTGTGGCCCAATAAGTGGTAATAATGGGCAGCGCAATTTTTATAGCAGGCCCATTTCATAACTTGATGGGCTTTTAGTCAAGCCCATTGGCAGTATTGGTGGCCGAATAAGAAGTGAAATGGGCCGAGTGTTTTTAGAATAGGCCCATTTTTGAAATTGTTGGGCTTCTAGTAAAGTCCATTAACAATCCCCGTGGCCCAATAATGGAGTGTTAGTGGGCCGCGCTATTATTTTAGAATAGGCCCTTTTTAGATCTTATTGGGCTTTTAGTCAAACCCATTAACAATCTCCATGCCCCAATAAAAGAGAGTAATGGGCTGCGCTGTTTTCGGACTTGAGGATACTCTAAAGGGTAAATTGCATAACACCCCCTGTATTTTAGGAAAATAGCGTAAAATTTCTCTATGTTATATTTATAGGCAAAAAACTCCCGTATTATTTAAAATACAGCAAAAATATCAAAAATTCACTTTTTAAATTGAGAATTTATATGAATATAAACAAACATCACTTATATATTATATATTATTAATTAAATTAAATTATTATTAATTTACCCATGAAATATACTAATTAATATAAAATACCTAAATATATTATATTATACACAAAATTATATTTAATTAATTTAAATTAATTATTGAGTCCAAATATATATACTATACACATCTAAAAAGTATATAACTTTTTAAACTTAAAATTTTGAATTTAAAAACACAATACAAATTTAATATACTAAAATTCACTTTTCAAATTAAAAATTTATATGCAATATAATACTTATCTATGATGCATGGACACAGACACGATACGACACGAACACGGCGATACAGAAAATATAAAAAATTAGGACACGACAGGACACTTACACGTCTATATATAATATATATTTTTTATTATATATATTCTCAATTTCTCATAAAATTAAAATATTCAATATGAAAAATATTAAGATAAATAAAATAAGTATGTCTTAAATCTATATTTTTAATCAAATATGACTTCAAAATTATACATAATCAGCTTATTTTAAAAAGAACACAATGAAAAAAATCTAATAATATAAATTAGTTAAATTATTGTGAACATCTCTCGAATTTTTAGTAATTTCATCCCAATACTTTTAGTTTAAGAATAATGGATTAATTCTTTTTCTGTTTTATTAAGCTTAAAATTCTTTTATTTAAAACAAAAATGGCCCAAAAATTTTAAAAATTATAAAATAAATTCAAAAAGTGTCCAAAACGTGTCCGACACTCCTCCAAAATGTATCGGACACGCCAACAGTCGTGTCCGACATGTGTCCAACACTGCATCGGGTGATTTTTCGGAGTGTCCGTGCATTATAGATAATTATATATTATTAACTTAATTAAATTATTATTATTTTAAATATATTTGATTTATATATAATTAATATTAATTAAATATCAAAATATTCAAAAATTAATATCAATCATTTAAGTTATATTATTTATTTTAAATAATAGTTAA
Source organism: Sesamum angolense (assembly GCA_034509725.1). Classification (NCBI taxonomy): domain Eukaryota; kingdom Viridiplantae; phylum Streptophyta; class Magnoliopsida; order Lamiales; family Pedaliaceae; genus Sesamum; species Sesamum angolense. The sequence goes on from JACGWL010000016.1 coordinate 2,837,737, forward strand.
ATTAAGTTATATAAAATTATTAAATTCACTATTTAAATTAAAAATTTATATGCAATATAATAATTATATATTATTAACTTAATTAAATTATTATTACTTTAAACATATTTTATTTATTTATAGTTAATATTAATTAAATATCAAAATATTCAAAAATTAATATCAATTCTTTAAGTTATATTATTTATTATAAATGATAGTTAAATTAAATATTAAATATTTTAATATTTAAAAATTAAAAAAAATATTTTGCTTTATTTAAAATAAATCATTCTATATAGTGCCCGCGACGGAGTCTGGGCAATGGAGGTCGCCCTTCTTCTCTGGGCGACCTTCGTTGCCCAGATCTTGGCCGCCGCCCCTTTCAGTAGGGGTGGCGAAAAGGGGCGATCGCTCTTGCCAAAACAGTCGACGGCAACGTCGTCCTCGTAGAAAACACAAGGGGATTTATGCAATTTATCCTTCTCTAAAAGAAGCGGGAAGTGAGCTTTAACAGCCACGATGACAATCCTAAATAATCACTAACCAACCAATTAGGATTGAAATTTATGAAACCACGAGCAATCCACGTGAAGCACACATCCACTAATAAGAATATAGATTATATCCAATATAAAACAACAAATAATTTTTTATGCTTTAAAATATATTATACATAATAATAAAATATATAAATCAACATATTACATTTCAATAGGTATATAAATAAATAATAAAATTAACTTAAAGAGATTATCGAAACAAAAAGAAAATGATATCATTGTGTCACAAACCGTCATTTGTGAGTAAAAAAAGATCATTCTTTTATGGCCAAATTGCATTTTACCCCCTGTATTTTGCAAAAATAACTAAAAACTCCTCTATGTTTTAAAAATAAGCAAAAAAATCCTTCTGATTTATAAAACCCAGCATAAAATCCCCCTTCCATTAGAAACTAACGAAAGGGTGCTGTACTCACTGGTGGTGAGAGTGGGCATGATTTTTTTTTGCAAATTTTGACTTGTTTTTGTTGTTAATTGATAAAAATACCCTTACATTGTATTTAAAATTATTGTGATTAAATCTACTTGTTTTTAATAATTTTTTTATGTTTCATCCTCCTAAATAATAAATAATTTTGTTCCTAAATATATTATTTAAATATCAAAACACAATATATATATATTAATAAATTTATAATTTAAATTAAAAAATTAAATTAACATCACAATACAAAAAATAATATACCAAGGTCATTTTTTTCAAAATTTTAAATATTTATCAATTGAAAAATAACAATAATATTTTTTTAACTAATTTAATTAACTAATTTAAATATATTTAACAAAATATTTACTATATATAATTCCAATTTACTAGAATATGTAGTTACAATAAAAAACTTAATACTTTCTTTTACTATTTTAAAATTTTAAATCAAAATTTCTAATCAATTTTAAATTTGTTTTTTTTTTCCATAAATCAATTTTTAAATTTTTTAAAAACATAAAAAAAAAAAAATTTTGGGCGACGGCGACGCGAACATCGCTGTCGCCCAAAGCTCCCTGGGCGGCCGCTGCGTCGCAGTCGCCCATAGGTGATCTGGGCGACATAGAAAATGCTAAGTTTCCTTTTCTGATTTTCACCAAACTCAGAGAATATGCTAAGATGTTCTTACCAAATAAAATCTCCAGTAAGAAATGAGAAGAACTGGAAAACAGAGAGACCCTTTTCAGTTATTGCAGAGGTCTAGATTCTATAAAGATTTATGTTTGATAATGTAGGAGTACATGGTTAGAATGTTGAGGGATGTACATGAATCAAAAACTAACCAACTGTAGTCATTTGCCAATGTGATTCATAACAACTAAACTCACCTCTAGAGGCATGCAAAACCTACAGGCATTGGCAATTCCTGTGTACAACAATCGGTTTATGGCGAAACCTTGAAAAATATAAGCTTTACATCATTACAGACAAGGTTCGCAACATAGCTACTATACCTTAAATGTTAGTCTGAACCAAAAAGAAATAGGTTGAATGTAAACCTTATGGATGAGAGACAAGAATTGAAACTGCAGAACTGGATGCCTGTTAGAACCTTAGAGTTGGATGTACAGCATATACTTCGCAGAAAAGGTGGGGATGGTCATCCACGAGGAGCCGCCATTTGCTGCTTCTTTATCCTTTCATCATGTTTCACCATACTGAGTCATAAGCATAGGTCAGAGTGAAGTTTCAATTTGTATGCACAAAGCGAATATAAAGTTTTAATACCAACAATTTCTAATCCTATACTTTTCAAAATTTCAAAAAGTTCAGATTTTATCACAAATTACCGGGCTTAGACTTTACTGCATGGAGATGTTAAGAATGTCTCAAACAAATAGCCAAAATTAAAGAAATGACAAATTATCAGACTACACGTTGTGGAAGGTGGATATGATGGGAGAATAGAGGTGGGCCTTCTACCCATTGGATATGCTTCGGCTTGGTTATGACGGAGCCTCTTTGCACCTGAATACAGTAGAAATCTATCCACTAATAGGCCCGTGTTATGTAATTTGATTGAAGATATAATTCAAACTTCAGTATTGTGAAAATTAGGGGGCTAGAGGTTCCACTTTCCCAAACTGTTTTGGTAGAAGTCTGTAGGATACATGACCTGCCACTAAATTCAGAAAGATGCTAAAATTGAAATTGGTTCTTTATGTTATATTATCACCTGATGTCATGAGGAGTGATAAATATCCACTGTGAACCGTGAGTCAATGCAAAATCCACTATAGCATCCAGGCTAATTTTTCTGCTAACTGCATCCTGCAGAAAAAAAAAAAATAAAAAATCACAATACTGAAGCTTTTGTTCCAGTCCATAGAAAAGGAATATATGAACTATAGGAAACTCACTGCACTAGTTCTCTGAACATATAAGCTACAGGAAACTTAATGCACTACAAATACTATCTAACCTCATAACATGAAAGAATACAAAAAAAATCATTTCTGAGGCAAGATGCAATTTCTGAATTTTTATGATAAGGATAGAATGACTAAGAAACAAACACCGCTATGCTTATATAAGGTGGAAACCATTCAGCTACTTTCCTGGTTTAATGATGTCATGTCCCTCTTCTCAAAACAAGCTTCTTCAATTTTGCATAACTTCCAAAATTTCTATGGAGAAATGTCTTTGACATTTATTTATTGGCCAGCTTAATATCTCCTTCAAGATGTCATGATAATAAAGCCAAACGGAAGTCTAGCCCCATTTTTTCCTCAATTAGATACGTTCTCCGTGCATGCAGTAGAGGGACAATGAGACAAAGGAGGATAGTTCATATAGTTCACGTGGCCCTCAGTACTGTCTCTTCTTGTCAGAAGAGAAATGAAAACCAAATGGAAGCTCATTATGAGCAAAATTAATGTTTAACAAATATAATCCAAAATGGTATTGTGCCATAAATATTCTATGATGAGCAAGTCAATCCTTACGTTTCTGTTGAGTTGCATTCAAGAAAAACGAATCTTCCAAGGACAAGGATACTTCATAAGGAAAAACATTGGGAAAGAAAAAAGTTTCGGTTAGATGGCATACCATAAATACATCAAACTCATCCATTGCACGAAATGGAGCTTCTGTCATCTCATGTAGTGCGAGAGCAAAACACAATGTTTGAAAAGGAACGTCACCACCTGGTTCAATCCATCCCAATATAAAGACTCCACTTGTTACAGAACACCTTTTTTTATAGGTAATCCTCCGGAGCTTTCAGTGAAGTAATATCACAATTAAAAAAGATGTAATATAGTACGTATCTTCCAAGTTGCGTGAAACCTACTCTGAGGCGAGACAAATGTGGTTTACTTTATAATCAAGATAAGTACAAGAAACCTGTTTACTAGTCCACTAGGAAAGTAATATCTATATGTCTGTAGCAATACCAACTGTAATCTAGGAGTTTCATCACACGTTTTGACGTCTTAATGTTATTCTTATCTTAGTAACCCTCAATGGATATTGGGTATTCATCAGATCAGGCTATTCACATCCTCCAATCCATCGCTAATTAAAAGATACCTAACAATAAATATTGCATTAGAATAATAAGATAATAAATATTAATGCCTCCAAAAGAGTTCTCCCTGCAAGGCACTATTTTCATGCTCCTAAATCATTCTGCATCCATCTCTTCCTTATTTCTTTATTTTATTTATTATTAATTTATATTGTGGTATCTGGTTCGGTGTCACTAGCAGAAGTATTTAGTTATTTATATTGTTATTGCCTGATATCACCGACAAGCACTCAAACAGTAGAAAGCTACAATAAATAAAGGAAAGAAAGATGTTAAAATGACCGAAGACAATGTATCACTAAATAAACAACCAATAATCATAGCCCTGAAAGCTCTCTAGTGTAATCAGACAAGAAACAAGTCTCTTACCGCATCATTCTTTAGGGCAGTTTTTACCTCTCGGTTCCCTATTAGGATCAAATTGAAGCCAAGAGTAACTCCCAAAGTTGACAGCTGCTCCCACTTGTAAACTTCCGTTCATCCCATGACTAATGACCTCCTCAAGAAAAGACTGAACTACCGAGTTAACCGCCTACCTCCTCCTGACTGCGATAGTATGTCATGGCTTAAAACTTCTTACATTTCAGCTCACTCTCATTTTACCCCACTAACTAGACAGGGTCTGTTCTCCTCTTCTCAAGCAAATCCAACACTCTCCTTGTCCACTCTCTGCACCCACCTTATCCTCTTCTTTATTCAGATTGAACCATTAAAAAACTACTTGGAATTACAAATCTTCACTATCATAATATATAGCTGTTGCTATTCATTAGCCAAGAGAATCAGGACCAAGATTTCCTCCTGCTCCACAAATTAAGAACAAATAACCGGTCAACTTTTTGTTACAATAAGAAAGAATATCTAAAGACGAACATGCCCATAACCTTTGCCACGCGTCTAACCAGCTGCGACTTTTCCCGTATATGAGAAGTGCACTTAATTTCCTCTATGTATGACATTAGCTCCCAATAACTCAATCTAAGTACTTTCGTCGAGCATGCGCCTGTATATAGTATTAATAAAGACGAGATTTGAAGACTTCAAGTTAGTAAGGCTATTATGATTTAATGTGAATAGTAGATCTAAAATCAAATCCGTAAAATATCGAACTAAATTACCTTTTTCAGGTAAAATGATTAATAGATATAATACCAACAAAACCAACATATACAATCTCCAGACTTCAAAATTACATGGTAAATTCCTCCATCATGAAAGAAGAATTAATAAGCCAAGCCACTACGAATGCTTCCACATGTCAGCTCTTAGAGACAATTAAATTATTACGCCACCTAAAATAACCAACCATAAGTCACTTACTCTTCTAAACCCGCCAAACCCATAAACAAATTTAAGAAAAACTGCCCTAATATGCACAAACCTACTAGCCAGCTATTTGCTTCTATGTTGAAACGAATAGAAGAAAAATAATTATATTGGCAATCAGTACTGGTATAATGTAAGAATGTTTGCACTTAAAATTAAAACATATAAACCATTAGGAACCAATAGCTGAGCAAGCAACGAACACAAGAATATGGAGGAATACCTGTCCCTTATAAATCATGTAAGAACAAGCAAGAGATGTGAGGATGCTTTAACTTACTTCCATATCTTCTCGTTTGGAAAATGCTTTGTAAATTTTGGTTTTTTCTTGATAATCTTATTATGTCTCACCCCCTACTTTTTCTCAATCTAACATTGCATAGCCAAATTACATCGAAATTATGATTTTGTAATTCTGCACACGTACAATCCTTCTCAAATGTGAAATTTAGAACAGTAAAAAAGAGAAAATTTTAAAATCAACCTTCATGATTCTTAAATAGATTTTGTTTATGTTGTAGTATTCAATTATTTACCTTTGAGACTATTTTCACGCAACAAGTCTTTTGTTTCAACCTACTAAGTTGAGCATGATGTTTTGACTTATCCTGAGATCGCTTATTCTTCTATCAAGCTTTACTAAAGCAAAAACTTGGAATATTCACTCTCAGGAACATATAATTGCTTGCTTCGATGAATAACATATCTTTTCTCTTGAAATTTTAAACCCAGTAATTTACAATACACAAATTTTCTTGTGAGAACCCCACTATATCCAGATCATTATAAAATAATGATAATGAAAAGTAAATATAGTAGAATGATTATAGTACATATTTAAGTCTTAAATCTTATTCCGCAAAAAGTATGATCATATTCATGACCATCTGCTCCATTTATCAATAGTATCTAATACTTATTGTTAATTTCTATTCATCGAATTAGATAAATTTGGAGTAATGTATTTCCTACCATATTTCTCCGATTAAATCACCACAATTATATCTAAATATTTGAAAGAAATGTCTATTTAATTCACTCTAAAACTTCTAAGAGACCAAGTACCCAAAATTTAGCTCTTATTACATAACTATGGAGCATGTCTTCGTACCCTCTATCGTTGATAATGTCACAAAACTCACCTATACACCTAATCATGTAGCTGGTTAAATTTTTGTCTTATCTCGTCTCCTTCCACTCATACCAATTCAAATAATAAATTCCAAATCACCCACTTATTATTTAGAATAAAGGAATTTCAATACTAATATCAATATAAGTACAACCATCATTATGCATTTGACACAAATGATATAGATTAAAATAAGTATAACAATACCTCAGAAATAGATACTATTAAGGCCATTTGCAATCAAAATATAAATTAATTACCATTCAGACTTGCGTCTACAACATACAATATTCTTGCAAATCTTCGCGTATGTATAATTATGTTCCCAAAAAAGCCATGAGCTTGTTGACATATGGTCAACAACTAGAAAACTTGATTCAAATACTGCAACGTACAAACAAACTCTAGCCTCTAGCAATTTCCCAGTTCAGCCAAGAACTTCCTATTGTGAGTCCCCTGCATCACATAAGTGATTTCTTCATATATATACCTATACATACATACCTAGAATACATATAGTGCAAATAATGATAACTTATTAGAAGAAATTATCATATAAAACTTAAACAATGTACCAGAACAATAGAGAGATATATCGAATAAAATTATGGTGTAGATAGTAACAAATATAGCAATTCCTTGAAAATTTTGTCTTTAAGTGACGATGAACAATTAATCGAACATCCGCTTTTCGCTTTCACTGTAAAGATTCTTCTCTTAATCATACTAAAATTATTTCAAAGCGCTTTATGAATAATCTGCTGAAGTGCTATTCAATTTACTGGACTTTCGCACTACTTCTAATTATAACAACGCACATAGTGGGGTATCACATAATAAAATTATGCAGCACAAAGAACGTCAAAAATAACAGTTAGAAGAAGAAATGAAAAATGTTAAGAATGAAAAAATACATTAAAGCCCAAATTATATCACCACACAGTAATTTGTCAGCGAAAAATCGACTACCCTCTTCATGAGACTCTTTAGCGCCATTCTCATATTTAGCCTGCTTCATAAAACAACTTTCATTTCATGACAAGTATCTTGCAGCAGAAGATATCGCGTATATGTATTAGAATTTAATCACTCATGATCAGTTTCTGCCACATAATTGACGAGCGCACCAGTTGCTGTGCTCTCCTCTCCAGATGTTACTATGTAAGTCACAGACAAGTATAGTTTCTCATGTATAAAGAGCCATAAGAGCTCAGTAGATGAACAAGCTTCTACTAGTGATTTGAAGCAATGTTATGATTAATTCCGTATTTGTCTAATAAGAGTCATCACAGGATTTCCTCTCGTGTGGTATAGACTCAAGAAGTTCATACCAGGAATATTTAGCGCAGGTGCGTATCTACATGCTGTCTGAGGCAAGCATCTTTTTTAATATCTCCATGCTGTCAAAAGTTCCTTTATCCGAGTTGCCGCTCCCACATGATACGCCTTCTCATTGGATATGAGAGTTACAGTATAACCTTGATATTATAGAGTTCATGACGCTAAGTCATAATAAAGCTCTGAGAATAAACCATTAACATTGAGCACCTGTCGATGATTGATTATTCTCTTTATTTTCATCACTAGAGGTGATTTTTGTTGTTGAGTTATGTGTTTTTTTTTTGTCCAAAACAAATAATATTATTCAGTCAGCTATTTGACATGAAAGTTACATTTATTACTTTCTTATTAGAACAGATTAACGATTCAACGTTCTTTAGCATACACTATAAAGATCCTGGTAAAAATGGCCCACAATGCTATTTATTTAGCCGTAACAGACCACTGATAATAGACCGCTATAAGCATCTAATTCAATTCCAAATGAATTATTAATCAATCAAATCCGATGTAATTCCGCTGTTTGTTTAAATCATAAATTTTTTATGCACTTTTGTCGTGCTTGTCTGGATATTTATTATGATTGAAGTCCTTATATCTATACCATACATTAACTTAATTCGTCTTATCAAATACTGCAAATTAACTGCCAAAATCTCGTATGGTAATATTTCCTTATGTAGAAGGATCATATGTAATCCATGACATTAAGAATTTAGTCATACTTATACAGCATTACTTATATCTTTCAAAAGGTAAGCAAGATTACTTCCGTGATTCTTTTTTCAGACAACTCATAATGTGAATTCCGGAAAAATAATTACCATCCTTAGTTCTATAATGTGAGTAAAAAAACAGGATCTGGGGCGCTAGATATAAAGTAATATTACTATGAATCCAAAAAAATTATATATAATCACAATTGCATCTATTTCAATACATATATCGCCTTATTCATTCTCAATTAACATGTTTATTCTGGCCCTCACGTCTCCTCGTGCAATTTTGAAAATTTATCAACCAGTAGTACTAGGTTTAGGCAAAATTGACAAATTCCCCTCCCATTACAGAGACCTGGAATAGGAATTAGTACAATTTATCTCTTATTGCCAATAGAACTGGAGTGTAATTTGCTTACGTGTTAAAAATCAACATCACTGTGTATTCAGACATTTTATTCAAATCCCATCACCACCAACTCACTAGGAAGTGTTTTAAAACCTCCTCCTAATTCAGTATAGAACAGCCTTGTTTTTCACTGTTCATATTGTGTCCCTTTCATCACTTATTCTGAAAGCCAGACACATATTAAGGTAGTTATATACTGACAAGAAATACATTGGAGCCAAGAGACTATCCTTCACGATACATAGCTGAAGTTTTCCTGTTGATTTTTAGATTCTAGTGCCTAACGTCTCGAAGAGTTCCCATCAAGTCCTTCCTTCTAACTATTACCGCCACTATATTTACTGCCCCGAGACTTATTATTAATTTTTCGTTATACCTCCTCATCTTCCTGTGCTTGCGTTAAAATGCATCATCTTCTTCATTGATTGTTCTCAATTTCTTTAAATGCTTACTCATCATTATGCATGTTGATAAAGAGATCACATCATAAAATCAAAATCGACCTCTCCCAGTTTTTTGTTGGGGGAAGAATTGTTTGGCTGAACCACGGGAAAACCTGCAAACGAGCTCCCATCATCATTATCTTGAAGTTGCTACCTTATTGGAGCAAATTACGGAACTAGGATATGGATAATCACAAAAGTTGAATGCTCTGATCTATAATTTTACATTTTAGCTAAAATAACTTAAGAAAAAGATCCTAGGAATAGTGAATAGAACTTATCATGGCAAAACATAGAATTGAAAATTCGAAATATTCAACAGACCTGCGGCGGAAGATGGACTCCAAAAAGATTAGCACTTTAAGTCAGTATTCCATGCAGTGTTCTAATTCAGACTTCATTATTGTCATACATGGAATAATAAAAAATACTTTCATTTATTAGCATCAAACATAGTGAAACATGATATGCATAAGGCTATCAATCCAACAAAATGATACATAATACAGCTAAATATTTCCACAACATAAAATGCAGAAAAACAATCAAAAAGAAAAAAGAACAATACACCAGTAATTTTAGTCAGTGGAGATTGAGTGATGGGTCGCTTAAGTTTTATCTTACATCTTGTACCCATCAGATGTGTAAACCTCCTTCAGATTTGATATCCTCTGATCAAAGGCAACAATTTTACCAATATCATAATCTTTAACAAGCACTTGCCTCTCAGCACCAGCCTACAGGAAATACAGACTATTAAAACAGTGTTTACAACATCATGGTGAAGAAATTAGAACCGAAACAAGGATAACATGATTAAAGATCATCACAATAAAGTAAGCAAAAAGCAGAAAAGCAGGTGTGTCTGAAAGTCAACACCGCATTCTACAACATTATTGAACCAGTAGAAGCCATTTCACCACCAGCACATTTCTCTACAACATTCCGAAATGTAAAAATGTGTACAGTAGAAGAATACATAAAAGTGACTAGATGGTAAAAGATAAATGTAATACTAGGTTACGTAAGAACGAACTGACTGGTAAAGTCACTTAGATATAAAATTCAAAACAATTAGGTATAGAAAGTCAAAATAGGAGCTACAAGAAAATGCAAATTTTACCACATCAACCAACACATTCAGCACCGTAGGATTGTCAGAGTGCATAACAGAGAATACAGTGGGATGATTAGTCTGGGGAAGCATATGCCTTGGAATGTCAATTCTACAAAAAGACCAAAGCTCAACAATTAGAAAAGGTCACTTGGCCAAACATAACTGGAAATTGGAGATATGCATCCAGCCGTACCTTGGTCTGGAGAAGTCATATATGATAATCTGTAAGTGGTTATAGTTTGCTTCCCTTGCACATGCTCTCAAAATACGGGCATCTTTGTGATCTGTGACAATGAAAGCATTGAGCACCCTGCCAACTGCATTTTCAATAGCTATAGACCACATTTCTCCATCTTCCAATTTCTGTGATAAATAATTCAACAAAAAGTAAGGAGCTAGTCAGCAAGCAGGCTTGAGATAACAGCAACACTAATTAAAAAAGAACACCTTGTCTCATGCATGAAAAGCTATAGTTATACTCAAAACCAAAAGTGACCTAGCCACATTTTCGAACTGGAATTAAATCGACATTAAACTAATATTTACCAGAAGAAAAATTAGGAAATATAAAAAAATAATAATACCAATCATACATGTATTCCCATTCATGTACTAAGATTGAAAAATATTGAGTTCAGCAAATCCTTGCAGCTCAAGTGAACCGCTACACAAAAATATAAAAGGATAAATTACATCTACACCGTTGACTTTAGCGAATTTATACAAACCACCCATTTCTTTTGCATTTTACACAAACTACCACTGTCAGGTGGAAAAGAAGCCAGAAAATGTATAAAGACTTATTTCTTTCGAATTAAAGAAAACATCCCACCTTCTTCCTTTTATATCTATATAGATGTGCATATATGTATGGGGGGGAAAATTTTAGTCCATTAATTTGGCTCTCAGTTTTCCACTAACTATGATAATTAGCTTAGGGGGGGGTGACGCGCCACCACTGGACGACTCGCCGTCACCCACCTCTGCTGGGGCGGCAGAGGTGGACCGGTTGGGGGGGGGGGGGGGTTTGGAGGGTAGGAATATTTTTTAATTTATATTAATTATATAAATATTTTTATTTTATAATTTGTATATATTTATACACAAATTTACATATATAGGATGCCCAGTGTATATATTAGCCACGTCAAACAATGACGCGACTCATTTTGCCAGACAAATAAGCAATTTTCGTTCAATTGGGCAGAAAATTGATAACAAAACCCTAAATTGGACCTAATTGAAGCAATTTTCGAATATAGTGTATAAAAATGTTATTCATAGTTAGTGGATTAAAATTGAACGAGAACCAACTTAATAGACTAAATTTTTTTCCCCTATCTGTATTTATATATAATATATAAATTATATATACATTACATACATATTACATATATTTTCATATATTAAGAAAAATATACACATACTTATGGCACAATGTGAGCAGCTCTCTTCACTTTGACTTTCGTTCAAGGAATGCATTATTCGTTTTTCCCTAACTCTAGGATATAGGCTTTCATGCTGAAATGGCATATACTCCTCTGGGAGAATATGGAAAAGAAAAGAGAACTGGGCAGCTGAAACCAACAGTAAATTATGGATATTCATATGGACCTCATTGACAAGCATGTACTTAAGATGTATAAATGAAAATTTATACCATATTCAAAACCAAAAGAAGAGAGAGAGAGACAGAGCAGAAAAGGAAAAACGAAATAGATAAGAAGCAGTAGCAGCAGAATGATGATTACATAGAGGTTCCTATAAATGAACTGCAATGCAAGCAATGGTTAATGTATGACAAAATATTCAATATCATTCAGCCATTGTGCATCCATGCAGAGTAAAACATGCAATGTAACTCCAAGTCTCAATACTTTACCACATGAGCGCCAATGGGACCAATTGGTGGGCTGCTAAATTTATGTTGATGGCGCTCAATGGCCTGCAAGAGACTGGCCACTCGACCTCCTCCAAATGCAGTAACCTAAGCAAAAAGAATAAAAGTTGGAGAATAAAGTGAATGATACAGAAGATGCATGAGATTATACAAATAAAAAAATGCGTTTATATTTCACATGACAGGTGCAGTGCCGATATTGACTCATATAAAGCAAAAACAAATGAAGAAAATATGACAGGGTCGAGAAACTAAGTTGAGTATCTGAAACAAGATTCTCTGACCTTGTTCCTTTGATGCATTTGGAGCTCACGGATACGTGAAGAAATATTTTGATGGGTTCTCTCAACATCTTCTATCTGAAATTGAATCAAATTGATCATAAATGAGATTGCAAAAGAATACCCATACCACACCACAAAAGGCTTACAGGACCAGGAAGTATCTAAGCATGCAATACTAACAATAAACGTGCTGGAATTCCATTTGTTAAACCATGGACACGAGGATAGAGAAAGATCAGAAGACATCAGCAATATTTGTTCAGTATTTTTCAAATATATCAACTGCCAGTTCATGCTTTACAATTCTTTTTTGCAGCCTCCTGGGTGGGAAGGGGAAGGGGAAGCGCATGCAGTATGGTGTAAAGGTATGAACAAGAAGTTGAAGAACCATGAAGGTACCATCAGACTAAAAAAGTATGATACAGTTCTATACCTGATTGGTAATTTTTACTATTTCATTTTCTAGCGTAGCTATCCTTTGTGCCATTTCATCCTCCTCTTCCTTCAATCTGAATATAATCAGAATACCCATAAAAAAAAGACAAGACCATAATCATTTATTCAGATTATCGGATTCAAAGCGGAAATAAGCATAAAGACGCGCGTATCGATGTGATAGAAATATGAAATGCTACCTCTGATAGTTAGCATTAACTTCATCTACTTCAACTTGGAGTTTCTTGAGCTTTTCCTCCATCTCATTCTCTTCAGCCTATGGCCAATCAGATATTAATGGCATATACTCGCTAATTGTAAATTACTATATGTTAAACTGGCTTACATGCATGACTATCAATCTTGAGAACATTAAAATTGAGGTGATGCATCATAAATGTTTGAGTTGTTCTATCCTTAAGCACAAAAACCATTTGTGTATTTCTCCGCTGGAAGATGTCTAGTGCCAACATAAAACTTGAAGGCTCTTTAACTCATATTCATCAAATATCTTCATACACGAATTCAAAATTAAGATTTTGTTTCAGTTTTCACCTAAAGATAATATTCTGAAACACGTAATAAGGCTACCCATTCATATAATTTGGCATATAATTTCTGGGTAATACCATCATCCACATACATGGATTCCTAAGTCAAAAGATACATCAAATCACTCAAATACACCTGAAAACAATTCCAAGGCCCCCATATAAGCTTCATGGAAAGAGAAGGGCTCAGAGTTTCCACTATCATAGGTCAGCTAGTAAAATAAAAGATGTATAGTAGGCATATTACCTGTGTATTTTTCATATACTGCTCATGCAAATCATGAATCTGTTGCTCAAGCAATTTGACCCGTTGAACCATATTCTGAATTTGCCTAGTCCTGCGATCTTGTTCACTTTCTAGCTCAAGTCTCTCCTTCACAGCCTAGGATAAAAGCTTCGGGCATGAGGATCCTTAGTGTAGTTGCAACACCACTATAAACTGTAATTAACTTAACTTATAGCACATGAATGTATAAGAAATCGAGTTGTGAGCACTTAATCACAAGATAAATAAACAATGAAATAGATGCAGAAAGAATTTTGTCAAGTTGAACTTGAGAAAGGGGCAAAAGACCAGAAGAAAATTGTAGGTTTCCTGTACACAGAGACAATGATTTTCCTCACAAGGGAAGAATGGAAAATCATTTTGAGGAAAATGAGATAATTAGAACTATAAAGAGTGGGAGAAACGACTAAAGGATACACCTTAAGTCTTTGAATACTAATACAATATAGCTAATTCACTGTCTAGGATAAGCCACATAGACATACAACTTTTAGAATTCAGAAAATGCAAAATACCCATTAACCATCTCACCATAGAAAGGTTCTGCTTCAAATCCTCCTTCATTCTTCTCACTTCAGATGTCCTTTCTATCATATTAGATATCTGACTTTTCTTTTTTGACAATTTATCACCCAATTCTTCCATCTTGTGCTGCAAATCAAGCAAACAAAATTTTCCAGTCAACCAAGCCTTTCTATCAAATTCCATAGAACCAACCACTCAGGTCAAATTTGGTAAAAGAAAAGGGGGGGCAAATGGACTGGCAGTCTGGATGCACTAACAGCCCCTTTTGTCTTCTCATGCCCTTGGAAATAAGAACTTCCCAACGAATACACTCCTAAGAACAAGGTGCTTGATTTCCCCCCTACTGGTTATCATTACTCTGATCAGAGTTCCCTAATGCTGGCATAGAGAGGGCATGTTAGCCCTCGTACATCCTTTAATACCTACACATATTGCCCTAGAAGCCAATGCAATGACTTCCTGCATTGGCCTCCCTAGCCTCCCTATTAGCCAATTTTCATGCCTCAGTGCATAAGTAAAACAAATAAGATGTTTGTGGAATAAGCTGTTACGCTGCGGAGACAAAAATTTAAGAAATTTCCATGAGGAGCTACATCAAGCAACCTACATGCTGCTTATCAATACGTGCTTGGCAGCTGGGTATCCTTCCTTTTAGCTTTTCGATCAATTTATGTTGCGCATCAAGTTTTCTGTCAGCATCATATACCCATGACCAAGCTAGTTTCTTCCTCAACAACTGCACCTGTTGTAATATCTCCTCCACAAATTCCATACTTTTGATCTTTCTTGCAATTCATCCAGTTCCTTCAATATTGGTCTCAGTGACTCTTCCAACTGATTAACCAGGGCCTTTGCATCTTGTAGTTGTTTCTCAATACCTTTTAATAGATCATCCACTTGTTGAAGGAGAGTTGCCTTGAAAAAGAACTGTGAAACTGGTGTTAGTTGCTGGCTTTAATAAAATTTACTCATCAAGCTTAATCACGGAATCGTGCAATACTTACTATATGAAAAAATATGTTAATGGTTCACAAATGAATGGGCAAAAAAGAGTATAAGGCAGAATATAAGCACTTGCCAAGTGTACAGCAAAACTTTTTGAAGTTAAACATCCTGATTGCTGAAGTTAGAGGAAGTTACTTTGTACCTTGAACTTATCTTTTGCATTCCCAGAATGCAAAAATTCTCGGCTCTTGTCCTGGCTCATGATAACACATGGGTTCTCTACATCAATCTACATAGCAAAAGCACAAGTCACTACCAAACGTGCTTAAGCAATAAAAAATTATTACTTTTTGGGGAAAAAGTACGAAACATTGCATTGTTGCTATTGAATAACATAAAACGATCAGAAAATAGCCAACCAAAATATAGGCCAACAGCCAGGTTCTTTCTCAGCCACCTCTAGTGCACAATACATGCTATAGAAAGCTGATACAAAGAAATAACTTAAGAGGACATATAGGCCAAATGGACAACCAAGTAACAGTATACTTTTCCCTTCAATTTCCTACTTGACATTCAAGATCTGAACACCCATACACTAGTTTCTTTCGCAACTTTCCCTATAAGGCCTCAACACAATACAACTTAGAACAGAGGAGCATAACATTTTTTCCCACGCCTTTCGCTTCTAACTCCTGCCCTTTTTCTCCCTCTTCCCTCAAGGATAAATACTCTAAAGTTTTCAGCACAAATTTGTATTAATAAACCAATTTCAGTAGCTAGAAAGCATTACCTCAAAATAAATATATGAAATCAGGATATAATGCGCTGAAGTCCTCCAATCTCAAGGACAATAATAGAATAGGTGGAATAAAAACTAAATTACAGGAAATAATCACAACTATATATATTCCTTATTTATGAAACATTAAATGTTAATGAGGTGCTCCATATACCATTTATTACTTTACCATGTTGAATGCACTAAGATACTTTTTCCTTTCAAGAAGCATGCATTTTTGTGTACTTTAAATTATAGCCAAAAACAATCAAATCAAGCAATTCTTTTTTACCACAACGTCATAACCTATTATTTGAATTAGGGGCAAAGAAACAATCTCCATATCATGCATCAAGCATAAAAGCAGGGTCGTCCTAGATATAAATGTAGGAAAAGGAAGTAAAATTTGCAGAAAGTAGTAAAAGCAGAGGTTTGCTCGTTTGATGAACAGATGAAGATACGAAACAGGTCAATAACACTCACATTGAAGTGTTCTACAATCTCACGAAGATCCTCCTTCCTGGTGCCAACCCTCCTACCTGGAAAACAGGGAATTATAAGGAGTCGTAAAATAAACTATGCAAGTTCTCAACAAATAGAAATGGTAAAACATAAAGAAAAGAGGGATGATGGTTCCAAATATGGAAAGAAAAGCAATCCAAAACGCCAGGATTTCCAAAAAGAATAAAAATCTATAGTTCTATCTAATTGCATGGTAACAAAAGTTCGGCATCATTCCTCTTTGGGTATTGATTCAGGAAGGGAATATAATACAGGTTTATAACCAACCACTGTAACCTTACTCTGTCACAAGGAACATACATGGGAGAACTTCTATTCGGACATAAAACTGTAACAAAGTTCATCAAGAGCTTTCATTTATAGAATCACTTAAAAAGAAAAGATGCTGGTGAGAAAGCATAATTCAGGGAACACTGGAACAGTTAAATGCCCTGTTTAGTTGACCAAAAATTTGGTTTGATTTACTTTTTAAGCATTTGAACGAAGAAATGCTGTAGAATGTACCTTTCTTCTATTTCTCAATGGATCATCTTTTCTAGAGCACTCGTCTTGCAAAGTTCATTAGAAACAAAGACCTGTATATTATTAATGAACTTTCCTCCTTATTTTATATCTTATACAGTATTACCTTTATTTTTTTTTATACACTATATGACATTTTCTTTTTTTCCAAATGAAATTTTAATTTTTTTTGTATAAACTGCATTTGTTTATTCAAGCAAATTAAATATCACCCATACTGCAGTTACATAATAAATTAGAAGAAAACCGTAGGCAAAATTAAAGAATTTTTATTTTATTTTGACCGATCAATTTGAATAGATAAATATGTCGGACAAAAGTGTGAAACTCATGCTGGAAGGTTACTGCATGATTTTAGCATATTTTGTTAGATAGGAAAAGTACGTTAAACAACTTTCCACTTAAAATATTTCTCATACCATTTCTCAAAGTAAAAAGACAGTCATCAAGAAACCCAACTTAGGGAGAATCTTATTCATTGTTAATCATGATGCTAGGCGTTATGTCAAAATGAAGTCATTACAGTCTGTAAATTCATCAATAAAAATCAATGAATTGTCAATAATTTAGATCTGAGTACTGATAAAATTGATTATATGCTAACATAAAATTTAATGGTAGTTTTCTGCACCTAATTAACTAACTAACTATTGTCGATGTGCTCTTGAAACTTTCTTGTCAATAAAACAAGGACGACAGGAAGCTGATTTCTTAAGCACTTAAACACAGAGAAGCAAAACGGTGAAAGTAAAGTAATGATGGCACGAATTCAAATTCTCATATCACTTTTACGTTTTTCAGAATGTGGAAGCAACATATCATTCTCTAGAGGTATTGAGCATTCTGTGATCCTGGATAACCGAAGTAAATAGGAGCAAAGACCCAGTGAATAAAACCTTGACTGTTTTTCAATATGATGGAACTTGTTGATTCTGAAATTCTACGGTCCACAATTATGAAGTCTCCATACAATTCTGGCTTGAAAGCATCTTCTCCATGATTTTTTATTTCAACTTGAACAAGTGCATGGCTGCAAATGAGTAGGAGTAAACCATCTTATCCAGAAAAATGATGTTAAAGGAAATGTAAAACATAAGCAGCCCATTCTAAAGACTTATATGCATGATAGGCACAAAATTACTCGAAGGTGTTCTATGAGTTCCACTAGGGGCTCACCCATCAATTTCACTTATTAGACGGGTGAAACTGAAAGAGACTAAATTAGAGAAGAAGATCAAAAAGCAATTTGAAAAAAGATGATGAAGAGATAACTTTCAATTCAAACAAGCAAGTGATTACATGACACCAACATTTTCCCTAGCATGAATATGTGAGCTTGAAAAGGATATTTCATTCAGCCAACACCCTGTAGAAGAAACAGAAATATGGAATTGAATCGTTGACAAAGGAAAAGTACACATAAACTAGCAAGTTCGCTGATGCACAGACACACACACATGCAATACTTTTTCAAGCAAAACCTAAATTTCAAACTTCTGATGTATTTTACACATAAATCTCCAACTTCATAACAACCAACCATCCTAAAATGCTTATGGCATTGTTTCCTTGATATAAAACCAAACCTGCAGCCATTCTTTATAAAATCTTTCATTGTATTTGCTCTCTGCGTGCCACGAGCCCGGCTCCCAAATGCTACACAGAGAGCCGTTAATATAGCACTTTTCCCACCTACACATGAAACAATTCCTATAAAGATTACAACTGAATTAAAGAAAAAAGAGCATATATACAGAAGCATAATCCAAGAACGGGGGAGAGTCCATTCTTGGGCTAGAGAGAGAATGGAGAACTCACTTCCATTTTGACCAGTGACAAAATTGACCCAGTCGCCAAGCTCGATTTCGAGATTGCTGTGGCACATGAAATTTTCTAGGCGGATTCTGGATATGATACCGGCTTGCAGACGGTTCGGGACATGGGTCGGGTCGGTGTAAACCCTAGGATCCGCCATTGAAGCTGCGAAGTTTCAGGCTTTTGGGGCCTTGGGTTTGCTCTCGAAGGAGAAGAAGGAACGACCGTGACGAAGAGAATTGTGTGGGGTCCCTCTGCTCCTCTCTTGGCGCGTAGAAGCGACTGACTGATAGCCTATAGAGCAGACACTCAGTCACTCTGGGAGAGAATGGGCGGGAACAAAATCGTGTTTGGCAATGTTGCTTACCTATATATATGTACTGTTAGAAAATTTCGTTCCAAAAAATTAACTATAAATCATTAAATATATATTTTATACGCACATAAAATTATAACACATTAATTATTGGGATAATTACATAAAACTCCCCTTATTATGCAAAAATAGCTTGAAAATTCCCTTGTATTAATGAAATAGGCAAAAAAAATTTGTATTTTTTAAATAATACACACGATCCCCGCCGTTTGCTTCCCTTAACAATATTAAAATTTTGCTCTTTTCCATTATACTCTTGTTTTAATGGTAAAAAATTATAAATTGTACTAATGTAAAAATATATTTTTTTATTTGTATATACTATATATCATCGCACGCGAATCCCGTGAGCATATAAAAAAAATTAATGTGAGATGATAAGAAAAAAAAATAAAAAGAATAAATTATAATTATGAATTATAATAAATATGAAAAATGAGAAAGATAAATATGGGGTAGTGGGTAATTACGAGGAAAAAAATAATTATAAAATTATTTAAAAAAATATTAAAAATACTAATTTGACCAAATAATTGTAAAGAAAAAAATAAAATGAAGGGTAAATTGGGGCAATCTAAAGTTGGTACGTTAAAAGAGTTATCTTTATAATAGTATAGATATACATAATTATATATATATAATATAGTGTGTGTACACATAGATGCGAAGCGTCAGCAACGGATGAAAGAAAATTTAAAAATTAAGAAATAACTATCAAAAGATAATGGGGGTGGAAAGTTAGATGAAAAAAAAAAAAAAAAAAAAAAAGCATATTAAAATAATGAGAGACACAAAAGGTGATGTCCCTTTATATATAGTATAGATAGATTATATGAGACTAAATAATTTCATATATGCGACAATACATCACGACAAAAGTGTCGCTCAAAAACATTGAGAAAAGTTAGTTATAGCCCTTCCGTATTTAAATTAGCAATGCTTGTATATATACTTCTATAATCTATACTAATATAAAAAGAAAAGGGGTTTTACACTCACAAACGGTGGTTAGTGACACCGCCGCATTAATTTTTATAAAGTCAAAAATGCCCTTCAAGTAAAAAGATAACTAATTCATTCCACTTTCTAAATTATACATTAACTAATAAATTAGTTTTATTTTTTAATGTCATGTATTAATTCGTATATTTTGCTTTTATTTGTAATATATTTTAAAATAAAAAAATTATTTATTATATGCACGCAGGAACGGCGTGCCACCACGGCTAGTAATCTATACTAATATAAAAAGAAAATGGGTTTTATACTCACAAACGGCGGTTAGTGACATCGCCGCACCAATTTTTTATAAAGTCAAAAATCCTTCAAGTAACAAGATAACTAACTCATTCCACTTTCTAAATTATACATTAACTAATAAATTAGTTTTCTTTTTTAGTGTCATGTATTAATTCGTATATTTTGCTTTTATTTATAATATATTTTAAAATATAAAAATTATTTTATATGCACGCATGAACGGCGTGCCACCACGGCTAGTAATATAAAAAGAAATTCATTATACACTACAAATGGAAGTTACGTGACCGCACCATTTTTTTTTGAAATGTCAAAATTAACTTTTTATTATTTACTCTATCTATTATATATATATTCTATAACTAACTTATTCAAGTTATTAAATTTTATTTAACTGATAAATTAATTTAATTTCTTTTCTTTCTTTCTTTCCTTTTTCTCAAATCTAATATATATATTATATATTTTACTCTTATATAAAATATTTTAAAGTGTGAAAAATTATTTATTATATGTGCGCAGGAATAACGTGTCATAACGGCTAGTAAGAAAATGTGAAGGTCGTAAAAATATTTAGGTTGTTAGTTGTATACGAGGCATGAAGGATCGTATTTATAAATATTTTTCAAATTACACATAATTTATTGATAAAAGTAACCGAACAATTGTCATGAGTCGTGCATACCAACGTTCAAAGCATGACGGACCATGGGTGTACTAAAAAGGCATGGATCTTGACCATTTATCAAGTCATATGGGAGCGTTTATATAGATTTTCATATCGCCCCTACATCATACGAGTGATAAAGTTATTGAAAAATCTAAATTAATTTAAGCAGTTTAAGCTTATTCTTACAATCAAATTTTAGGATTTTTTTGTTTTTTGTTTTTATGATTTCACTAAGAATTCCCATTTACATTGCTGGGGATTTTAATTCATTGTAAAAGTATCTTAGGCCATAAATTGCACAAATAAAACAATTTTAAAGGGTTGAAGTGATTAGCGAAAGTGTGGAAAGTTGATGGGGAAAAGTGGTCTTGTTAAAACAGATTAGGGGCAAAGTAATTTTTCTTGCTTTATAAGAGGCTTATTGACAAATATGCAATTCTTTGGGGGCAAAGTGAAATTTTCCCAATAAATTAATCAGCTTCGTGGAGTCCTTGATCTCGAACATGGAGGAAAGCCGTCGCCCGTACACTGACGTGCTCTCAACTTTCTTGCTAATTTGCAACTTCATGTTAGGTAAGAATTAATATTAATTTCCACGTCCATGGATTCTATATATTTCTCTCAACTATTGAAAAATTACATCACCTTTGAATTTGAACATGGAGAAATCACAATCTCGCAGGCATCAGCACGCCGCCGGGCGCGGCGGCGATTCCCCCGCTTGTTCCGGAGCAAGAGCGGAAGCACGGCGGTGGAGTACTCTTCGCCTGCGGAAACGAATGCTTTTACGTCGACGAGATACTCCAGAACCTCCAAAAGCGTAGAAAATTATCGGACTTCAGCGAAGAAAACGCAAAGGAAGCAGGATGCGGCTGACGCCGGCGCAGACGGCGGTTTAGTTAGGTTTCTGCCGCGTAGTATGAGCAAGATAGAGGTGCCGAGGAGAACGCGATCGGCTTCCACTTCTCCATCTGCATGGGCGTTGTCCCCCGGAAGGTCCTTGCCTTATTCTTCTCCGGCGCCGGTGGCGCCGGTGCCGAAGTCTCCGGCGAGCTACGAGAAATTGATGAAACAGGAAGCGAAAAGCGGTGGCGGAGGTGTAGGTGGGGTTCTGAAGTACTTCCTGCAGAAGAAAGTTTCGCCGTTATTGGAAGAAGAGTACCGCCGGTTCCGCGTGGTGTACAATAGGCTGTTGCAGTGGAGATTCGCGAACGCTCGAGCTGAGGCGTCAATGGCTGCCGTCAAGAGAGTCGCTCAGGTATTTATTTTTAGCTTCAATCAACTTCTCGATCTTTTACGTTGTTAGTTACAATTTTGGACGGAAAGTTTTTGTTAGTCGAACGTAATGTTTATAATTTTTAAACAATGATAAATAATTATAATTATGATAAATTTTAAAAAAATTAATCATAATTAATCATTTTAATAATTGAAAAGTTAAGTAATGTTAGATTTAATATAACTAAAAAAATTTAATATTTTATCAACACTCGTTTAAGTATCGCTAATTCAATTATTATAGTTCCATCAATATACTAAAGTGGATTAAGAATTTGAATTGACTATTTTATCCTCAATAAATTCAAATTCTAATAAGATTTTCGTCGAAAAGTTGTCCTATGGCTAACATGAACGAGACAACATCTACAAGACAGACAAAAATGATTATAATATACAAATTTAAAGGATCAATTATGATATCAATCATTTTTAGAATTAACAAGTGCTTATGAAATACATTTACGGTTAGTAGTAAATAAGGGAAGTTTGGTTCATGTGGGGGATTGTTGGAAATGCAGAAAAAGTTGTTCAATGGATGGGCAAGAGTTTGTGTGATGAGAAACTTAATGATGGAGAAAAGAGTACTTATTCAAAAGCTTAGACACCAACTGAAGTTGTATCATATCATGAACTCAGAAATGAGGTTGCTCAATGAGTGGTCGAGACTTGAACCTAAGAACGTCGAGGCTGTCGGCAGGGTAGTCAGGAAACTATCAGCTATATCCGTTTGCCTTCCTCTTGTCCACAATGCTGAGGTACGTTCTTCTCACCTTCTCCACAATATTGATATAAACACTGATTTGTGGATAACAATAATAAAGAAAAATTATTACCCAAACCTGATTCGATCAAACCAATTCAAGCACATATACTTGCTCTGTGATTGGTCACTTTCTCTAATCTGTACACCAATCACATGGCAAGTGCAAGTTAGGTTTGGCCAAACCTGATCCAAACAAGAATCTCCCCAATAATATATATGTTGTTTGTTTCCTTGTTGCCTCAATCGATAAGAATCGATGCTCTTTTGTTAAATTCTGTATGTTTAATTTTAGGAATAATTACACCATCATCTCTTAATGTTTGAAAAATTATATTTAGTACTACTGATATTTATTTTTATCCAATAAATAGATCTATCAGTTAGTAAATTCATGAAATCTACATACATAAAAAAAATAAATAAAATTTCATATTTAATCTCAATTAACTTATCATATTTCAATATATTTTATAATTCTTGTTTTCATATTGTTTTACTTAGGGAGATGTAATGTCTGTGTATGATGCCGTGTCTATGGCCATGAGAGTGATGGAAGGTATCGAAGCAATGATTTTGGACATGCATTGGCAGGTAAATATGACGAGGACTAGGTTCCTTTTTTTTCTTGGTCCTGTTACATTCATTTTTAATGAGATTTGATGTAATTATATATAAAATATTTATAATTTAAAAATTTGTAAATAATACTTTTGAGCTTTGTTTCAGTCTAACAAATAAGTTCACTTGTTAATCAAAATACTTTGAATTTACTGATATTAATTAGTATTTATAATTATATTAAATTTTAACGACGGTGAATGTAATTTACTTTACCCTGCCTATAATGATGAAAGTTAGATTATATATATATCCTGGGGAGATGATTGATGCACAAACTAATATAGTGGTAGTGTTCGTGGTGTACAAGGTTGAGAGAACATGTTTTCTTCTGACGGAGCTGTCCGTAATGCTAAAGCAACAGAAGCAGTTCTTTCAAGAACTGGAGAGTAGTGTGAGCGTCGTTGCATCTCTAGAGGTAATTTTACACTTCCTCATCTTCATCTTCTTCCACTAGTCCAAGCCCAATAAGTTTGGCCGAAAAGCCCATTTTATTAAAACGAAACACTATATTCACAAGTTGTATCTTATATATTATGGTGCAGGTTCAAGAGAAAAGTTTGATAGTTCATCACATTCAACTCGTCCAGGAAGTGAATGGATAGGTTCATTAGGTTGATCAAATTACATGTTGATCCATAATGCTTTACTCTTTCGTTTTTGGACATCTAAATTTGTGGGGATTAATTTTGAGATGTGATAATAGATTATGTACATATTTAATGTAGACATGCGTCCTGTATTAATTACAGATGACGAGTTTGAATAGCATATAAGCCTTAAGGTCTCATCTCCCCAGCGAGACGTCTTTTTAAGAATAAATCTATGAGTCTTCTACGAAATGAGAGCGGATAATATTTCGCCCAATAAAGCACCAATTGAATCGCAGATCATATCGATATTGAGTTAGGAAATCCAGTTACTTAGAAAGAATTATAAGGATGAAATAGAGATAATATCACAAAAACTACTCCTAGTGTCTGTTGTAACTTAGTCAACAATGGAATTTAACTTCTCGACTGTTTATAGAAGTGTTGATAAGGTTGTAGCGATGTTAGTTTTTTTATCGCGGTAAATATATTTATATCTTCAACAGGCGAGTAACTCTTAGAGGGTGTTAATTGGAATAAATAATATTCTATAAATTAAAAGAAAATCTTATTAATAAATCTAAAATCAGAAATTGGTAAGATTATATATAGGGATACCCCTGAGGTTTGATATAACTACATATAGATCTATTGTGGTTTGGAAATTATACTTAATATTCTTGAGGTTTATTTTTGTATAACAAATAAGTCCATCAGTTAGTCAAAATTAATCGAATTTGCTAATATTAATAAAAAAATCAAATAATAATCTATATTTACCCCAATTGACTTATTCCTGATTTATTGTAGGTCAAATAAATATTTTTATAACCAAATCGTCCTTATACATCTTCACACGTTAATGCATGTGAGGAGATATATTTTTACTATTATAACGACAATTTAATTAAAAAAAATTATTTGACCTACGATAAGTCAGTAATAAGTAAATTAAAAGTAAATATCAATTTTTATTTAATTTTAAAGTTTATTATCATATATATATATATATTACATAATATGAATTGGTGATCATAGGCATGATGGTTTGTGCAGTAGCAAGGGGCGACTATGGACATCATGTTTGAAAACCAAAAGTGGTATGATTATTGAGCACTTGATCCCGCGCATGGACTACACAACATCATTAATTTCTTGCACCTCTATTATGATCCATCTTGACTGCTCCCCTTACTTTGAGCAAAAAAATTCCATTACAATAATAGTAATAATAATAATTGATGGCATCCCATGATCCAATTTCTTGTCACTATTTTGATTGATTTTGACCCCAATTTTTAAAATTATTGATCAAGTGTTGATTAATGTCTATTGAGACATCAAGATTGGGCTCTCCAACCAACAACCTCATCTCTTCACTCTTCTCAACCCTAAGTTAAAAATGTATTGGGATAATTACACTTTTCTTTTTTAAAGTTTGGTGTAATTATATATAAATTTCTTGTAATTTAAAAAATTACATTTCACACTTTTAATATTCGTTTTCGTCTAACAAATAAGTCCCTCTATTAGTCAAAATTCACTAAATTTATTGATATTAACAAAAGAAATGAATGAACATTGATATTTATTTTTGATTGACTGATTACTGACTTATTGTAAGTCAAATAATTTTTTGGACTAAACTACCCTTTTAACAATGAAAATATACCTCCTTAAATGCATTAATGCGTGAAAATGTATGAGGATAATTTGATCATAAAAAGATTTGTTTAACCTGCAATAAGTTAGTAATAAGTCAACCATGAGTTATTATAATTTTTTTATTTTTTTGTTAATATCAGCAAATTCGGTGCATGTTGATTAATGGAGGGACTTATTTGTTAGACAAAAGCGAACCTCAAAAGTGCTAGATATAAATTTTTAAACTACAATAAATCTACGTATAATTATACCAAACTTCATAGGAGGGGAATATAATTATCCCAAATGTATTTGTGTTGGAATATAATGTGGATGTAAGAAAGTGAAAGTGATGGCAAAAAAGAATTGAGACTTTAATGTCTTAAGTATGTTTTAACTTATATTTTGGTTAAAAAAGAATTAAGAGAAATAAAGCATCTATACATATATAAAATATGCATGATTTGATATTTATTCGCGAAAGGATTAGATTTTGACATGTACTTTGGAAAAGGGTACGTGTCGATCATTCACCACCTGGTGCAAAGTTTAGAGTCGGGCCATAATTTGATGTGGTGAACGTATTTTTTCTTAGAATCTTTTTCTTATTAATATCCAAAATTAGAATATAGGATACAATGATTGATGTGTGTAGTTTAATATTAATTTGGGATTACATCACTCCATGGAATAAGCTCCTAAGAAATGTGAGTATGCCTAGATTTCACTTGATAGAAAACCTATTATAAGGCAAAAACCTATCTGTATCACGCTAGAAAGACTAAGGTATAGCCCTCTAATGTTTAACTTAGACAACTCGTAGAGAAGAAATACTTAAGGTCGTAACAAATATTAGTATAGCAAAAGTTGTACTTAGAACATAAATGACGAATACTTTTTGATATCCCTATTCGTACGTTTCATGTGAACGATAAATTTGGGAATGATTAATTGATTACTATGAGTCCATACGTACTCGAGTATGAATCGAAACGGGACAGGATCGGAATGACCTGAACACAAAATACACGGATTTTAGTTTCTCTATAATTTAAAATAGACAGAGAATATTATATTTGTGCACAATCTTTAAAAAATTACCCATATCAATAATATATATATATATATATATATATATATATATATATATATATATATATATATATATATGTATGTGTGTTGTGTGTGTGTGTGGCTAGCTACCACATCAGTCAAGTGCTTTTTTTAAAATGGGTTAAGACATTATTATTTTGTAGCCATTTATTGCTAAATAGAGCCAATTTCTTTATCATACATATGGATTTTGATGTATATAAATTTTGGTACCAAGAGTTGTGAGTTCCACCAGAAAAACTCCAATGTCCGTTCCATGCATAGTCAAAGTTAGTAAATACGAAAACACTACTAACAATTCATTAATAAAATCGATACATTAAAATAACTTCTTCTATACCAATCCCCACAATCTTAAAATTTCAAAAAAGAAAAACCCAAAACCAACTCAAAAATAAAAGATAAACCCCGAAACTCAAATATATTAACATTCCACCACTGGTTTTTGTGGCTCGGGAAAATCTCGACCATCAACCACATTGTCACTACCGGCCCCTCCGTCGCTCCCGGGCAGCTTCCGTTTGGGCTTGGCCTCATGTAGCATCGAAACGACATCTCTCATTGAGGGCCGGTCGGCCGGGTTCCGGCTCGTGCAAAGCAAGGCAACCCTAAGGAGCAACATCATCTCCTCCCTTACCGAAGCACACGACGCGCCAGCATTCTTGTCCAACACATCACTCAAACCATTCTTGGTCTTAATCTTAGTCCTCACCCAATCAACAATGCTGTTCCCATCTCCAAATTCCGCGTGAACCGACCTTTTCCCCGTCAGGATCTCCATCAACACCACCCCATAGCTGTAAATGTCACTCTTCTCATCAACTTGCAATGTGTAGGCATACTCTGCACCAAGAAAAAAGAAAAAATCCACGTTAAATGGATTGAACTCGAACCCATGACTTATCTTTCATAGAAATAAGATATTGCTATTGGACCACTTCATCGTCCCTAGACGACGTCAGAAGCTTGAAAGTGATGAGTCTCAAGTCAAGGGATGTAATAATTATTGAAATTAAAGAAAGGTTTAAGACATCATTAAACGAACAGAGAAAATCTTGGAGTGGGTCCGAGGTATATATGATAAAAGTGAAAAAAGAAAGGGAAAGAGGAGTTCACGCGCAGTGGTAGTGGAGAATGCACTGAAACAGTAGTAAATCAGGGCGACAAAGAGGAGATAAGGAAACAAACAAGAATGAAGGAAGTGGGGGTGGGGGTGGGGGGTGTGCTCCACCACGCTTCTAGTTTACTCTACTGCACGCCAATGCCATTCTAAGCACTACTCTACCACAGTACCACTATTGGTTTGAATTTGAAAAAAGCATTTCAACCAGAAAAAATATCAGGTTTGATCAAATTTAAATTAATTATATAAAAAGTATAATATATTTATTATGTAATTTGTGTACAATTCAAAAAAAATATCAAATCACATAGCAAGTGTATCATACTTGTTATGTAATTAATTTGATTCGGCCAAATCTAATTTGAGTAATAATGACCCATGCATATATGTTGTACATCAATTTGGACCTTAAGACATTTCTTTACACGTATCATATAATCTCATCATAAACTATTCTAATTCTTTCGTCTTAGTAGAGGGATTTTTATATTTTAATTTTTTGGCGGCAAAAATCTAAAAAAGATTCGATTTTGAAATATAATATATATATAAATATATGTGATGTGAAAAAGGAACAAATTGTTGGTGGAGATGGAGGTCATGTTTTATTTGTTTAAACAAAGGTAGAAGACAAAGGGCATTATCCTGATCAACCGCAAAAGACACTCTACTCATCACATTATGCACGCAGATTTCGTCACCCTACACCACGAACTAAAACCAACACCACCAAATAGCCCAACAAGAAAAGCATGCAAACCCCACCCCCCACCCCACCCACCCCACCCCACCCCACCCAAGAAACAACACACACACACACACACACACACACACACACACACACACACATATATATATATATATATATAAAAACAATATTTCAGGATAATGCCAATGTTGATGAATATTGTCAGGCAAGATTAAAGAACATAAGTTATAAGTCAATAATTTGAAAAAAAAAATGAAAAATAAGACTAATTCAAGAACCGATACCTGGGGCGATGTAGCCATAGGATCCAGCAATGACGGACATTGACTCGTCGCTTTGGATCAACTTAGCAACCCCAAAATCGGCCACACGTGCCTCCATTTCAGCGTCCAGAAGTATGTTACTTGGTTTTAGATCACGATGGACGATTACTGGGTCGCAGTCGTGATGGAGATAACATATCCCTTGCGCTACCCCTAGTGCAATCTTGTACCTGATTACCCAATCGGCAACCAAATTGTCGCCCTTGTTCTTGCCATGCAATAAGTCGTCTAAGCTCCCGTTAGGCATGTACTCGTAGAGCAACATCGTGCATTGGTTGTTACTACAACAACCTAGTAGTCTCACGATGTTACGATGTCTAACATTGCCTAAGACATCGACCTCGGCTAAGACTCCTCTTCGTTTCCTGATTGTGTCCTTGTGCTTCCCCCATAGCTTCTTGACGGCTATGATTTCGCCACCTGGCATCTCAGCCTTATATACGGTTCCTGTGGAGCCCATTCCAATGATCTTATCGGTCATATTGAGACACTCTAGCACATCGTCAGCCGTGAAATTTAGTCTTTGAAATGCAGTCAACTTCCACGGTCCGACGTCCCGGTCCGTGGAGAATTTACGGCCATATGTGGCACGGAAACATCGGCTGCCCGCGATTAAAATGACAAGCCCGATGCCAAATGCTGCCGCCATGATCCAGACAATGGCCCCAGCGGTCTTCTTGGGCGGCCGTGGGACGTCCATCGCGCCAGCTTCCGGCGCTTCCGTCCGGCAAGTTTTATTGAGAATTGCACCACAGAGCCCTTCATTTCCGGAGAATGAAGATGGATGAAGACTTGAAAAGACTAAGCCCGATGAGGGTACAGGGCCCGTCAGCTGATTGTATGAGACATTGAAGTTCTCCAGAGTGCTGCAATTGTTGAAATTCGAAGGAATAGCGCCTGTGAGAAAGTTGTGAGACAAATCAACATCTGTAATGGAAGGAAGTGCAGAAATTTCCCAGGGAATGATTCCTGTCAGAGAATTCCTGCGTAAATTCAAGCAAATCAGCTTCTCGCAGTGGCCAATATCCCATGGAATGCTGCCACTGAGATTGTTTCCGTCTAGCTCAATCTTGTAAAAGCTTCTACACCCGATGAAATCAGGAATCTTTCCATTGAGATTAGAAGAACTTGCTGAGAAAATCTGTATGCTCGGAGCACTCCATATGTTATCAGGCAGCTCAGAATTGAATGGATTTTCTGATATATTCAAGAACTCCAACTTCACTGCATTCCCAAGATCTTTCGGTATTGGACCCGACAATCTGTTCTTGCTTAACTCAAAGTAAGTGAGGTTTGGCAAGGAGCCAAATCCAAGCGGTATCGTGCCGTTGATGCTGTTGTTTTGAACCCTTAAACGAGACAAGGCCGTGCAATTTGCTAAGGAAGAAGGGATCTCACCCACAAATTGGTTCGAGAAGAGCATGAGTTTGATCAACTTGTTGCTGAGGCAAAGATTCGGAGGAATTGGGCCCGTGAGGGAATTCGTAGAGACGTCGAGACGTTGTAACTTAGCGTTGGAGCCGAGTTTTTGAGGTAAAATTCCTGAAAGGGAATTGTTCCACAAAGACAAGACCTCCAAGTTGGGAAGCTCACCAATTCCTTCTGGAATTTCACCAGTCAAGTTATTGTTCATCAAGGATAATGTGTTTAGCTCCTTCAAAGCTGAAAACCCACCAGGAATTTCACCTGACAGATTGTTATCTGATAAATCAAGAATCTGTATCGATTCCAACTGAGCCCAATTCACCGGAATCGACCCTGATAAATTGTTCCTGAAGAGCAATAGTATCTCCAGCTTCCTCAATCTTCCCAACTCAGCTGGAAGATTTCCAGACAGATTTGCTGATGAGATATCCAGATATACTAAATTTGACAAGCTTGCAAACTCTACAGGCAGTCCGCCGGTGTATGAATTGTAACCCAATTCCATATGTTCAAGCTGATTCAAGAAGGCTAACTCAGCTGGAATCCTGCCCGTCAGGGAATTCCCATGCAAGTAAAGAGACCTCAACTTCGAAAATTTACCATAACTCGAAGGAATTTCACCTTCAAAGTAGCTGCCTCCGAGGTTGAGGTATTCAAGATTCTTGAGGTAGATGAGCTCTTCTGGTAACGGGCCCGTGAAGCTGTTGCTGTAAGCGTTAAGAAACGTGAGAGACTTGAGCTTAGAGATTCCAGGTGAAAAACTTGAATTGAAAAAGTTGTGATTGATGTCGAGTATTCTGAGGTTCGGCAGTTCAAAAATGGCAGCTTGTAAAGGGCCAACAAAGGAATTCTTGCTCAAATTCAAATGATGCAGATGGGACAAATATCTGAAATCAGTCGGTATGCTGCCCGAAAGATTGCGCGCGGACAGGTCCAAACTCGTAACCTGGTTTGTCCTGCGGTCACACCTGACACCGGGCCAAGAACACCAGACGGGCTGGAAACCCGGCCTGGAAAATGCAGTTGTAGGATCCCAATCATGGAATGTGTTTAGAGGGTCTTTGAGGGAGGATTTTATCGAAAGAAGCGACAAAAGTTCGAGAGGCGGAGACGAGGCGGCTGCCACCTCCACCGCTGTGGTGGAGACAACTAATGACTTCGCTCCAATAAGGATCAAGAATAGAGAGAAGAATGCTAGGGGGAGGAAGAGGGAGAAAGGGTTGTTCATGGTTTTGGGATTTTGGTGGTGGAAATGACTGAGAAATGTGATGTGTTAAGAGAAGTAAATTTAAGGTGGGGAAGGTTTTGATGGTTGGATTTGCTTTTCTGGTGCAAAGGTGTTTCATGATGATTGCCAATTCTCTCAGTGGGCTGTGTTTTTTGGCATGAAGAGAGAGAGAAAGAAAATGAAAGAAAACAAAACTGTCTCTCTCTCTTATACTAAGTAATAGTGCTGTGCTATTCTTTCATCATCTCTTAACTTCCAAACTCTTACAACAACAACAGCAGCAACAAGAAGTCTCAGTTTGTTCTCTTTTTGCTTTCTTCTGTATTTCACCTTTGTCTCTCTCTCTCCCCTATCTCTCTCTCTCTACACTATACTTTTAGTTTTCTTGGATTTCTTTCCCCTTTTTCTTTTGTTTTTCACCCTCTCCCCACTTTTCATCATTCCTTGTTTCCTTTATCTTTGGCCCAGCAGCAATTCGATAAATATGGGCACAATAAGGGCAATGTCTGTTGCAGGATCCAAGAAAGTTATTACAATTTCCCACCACTCTCCCTCTCATATTCCCCTTCTAAACTAAAAATCAATAAAGTGAACACCTTATAAATTCGACGAAAAAAATTCTAAGTATATTCGTTTAAATGAGTTATTCATAGTTGAATTTTATTGTACACTCGACAGGTTTAGAGACAATTTTTGCATCAGACGGGCTTGTGGGCACGGAGCGTGACGACGGCCTTACTCTCTTATTCTTGGAATCATAATTTGCTCCCTCTTTTCTTTTCTCATGTTTTCTTTCTTTTTCTTTGTGTTTTTGGTAGAAGATGAAATTAAAGTTGGCTTGCATTTGAAATTGGGGCATGAGGAGGACCACCTCCCTTAAAATTGAACAAAAATCTTTTGGTTTTAGGGAGTGTTTGGTTAAGCTTATAGCTTATGTGATAGTAGATTTTATTTAAAATCAACTAAGTTCACCAAATATTTGAATAAAATAAAATTTTTGAGCTTATAAGATGTTACTAATGACATATTTGTAATTAACATGAAGTTGTATCTGAATTGAATGATTTGAAATTGAGAATTTTTTAAATGCTTGGTAACATATCATTTGAATTTATTTGGATAATTCTAAAATAAAGGATTTCAAATCATTCCATTCTGATTTTAAACTATATTTTATTGAATATTGATGAATTTTAAATTCGTTTCAAATGAAGTGCATTTAAAATTCTTTTTTCAAATTCCTCCTTCAATCCAAATGCATCCTGAGGATCTTTTTAAGATTTTAGAAATAAATTGGCAGCTATTTACTTTTAAAAAAAGAGTTTATAATCTCCAAACATCTTTATTTTAGAATTTATAAACTCTTTTCCTCAAAAAAATTTATCAAACACTTTATAACATCTTGTAAAATATTTTAAAAATTTATAAACTCGTCCAAACACGCATTAGATTAGCCAGTGGAGAATAGATATGTTTATCACAAATATGATCAATAGTATGATTATCAGGTGCCTTGTCAGTATTTACTTTCATGTGATGACAATATATGGTGGCCCATGATCAAGAAGAAGACACTTTTTTTTTTTTTTTAAATGATACAATGTTTTTATATTTATTAGTATGCAGATATGGGAATAATTTGATATTTTGATGAACTCCAAAACGTGATCAAATTCAATTTAAACTTTAATTTATTTTTTTCCTTGTTGATAAGGAACTTTGAATTAAAAATTGCATAATACCAACCTTGCGCACTGATGCGACGTGCGAATGCAATTGGTATCCGACATCATCAACAGCATAATAAAAGAATTGGAACAGATATACGATCTCGTTCTTACAGACGACACCAATTAATGCGCATAAAATATTTTGCTTCACACGATCTCATGATTTTGTCCTTAGAAAACCAGGGTCATTGGATAAAGGAGATCTTGAAATTTATAAACTACTCAAATTCTTTATCCATGAATGTACATGAAACGCAGTGTTAAGCCATATACTATTATAATTTATAATAGCCGATCTTGGTGAGTTCAGGCTCCAGTTTCAGTACGACCGTTGCTTTTTACATATGAAATTTATATATAGAGTTGATGATATGTTTCTTCTACATGAATTATAACATAATAAAATGAAATATTTATAAGTTTTACTTAAAAATTCAAATATATAATTATTAAATTTTTTTTTCAGTAACAACAATTGAATTACAAAAAGCACTCAACAGGTTCAGAGCAACGACCTTGGCATGGCGGTTTTTATTAGTGATATTACACATAATAACATAAACGCGACGATTCTCATCAAAATAAAAGAATATAATATATCAAAATGGAACATTTTGAGAAATTGTAAATAGTCCTACTATATATATATATATATATTTTTTTTTTTAAAGTAAGAGCGATGAACTATTAATTGAAATAAATAAATTATAATAATTTATGTCGAGTATCAATATCTAATAAATCATTCATAAAATAAGTTCAAACCCATGACCTTAAAGATTATGAAAATTCAATCTCGCCAACTAAACTAGTTGGAATTGAGACATTATAAGTATGGGTTCCACAGTAGGGAATGGGCTGCAACATTATCGGCATTACTTTTCTTTATGAGAATACATATTTGTCTGTGTACAGCAATTTATGATTCTGCACTTTTTATCACCAACAGGCAACAACTACAACTACATGTGGATTGTTAACTTCAAAGGTTGTTTGCAGTAAATTCTATTTTCGTGGTAAGAATAAGTTGTAAATTAATTTACAGACTAATAATCAGGTAAGGTAATCGTGGGTTCCCCCTCCCTTCTAGCTTTCTAAATAAGTCAAATCGATGGGAAAGAAAGATTTCTAGGCTTAAATCAGCTCATTTTAAGCAGATTAAAAGGAGAAGTTGTAAAATAAAAATACTATTTTCAACTTATTTTTAACAATAAGCTGATAAGTACTTATTTTATATATATACAAACCTTGCCCATAATTAACTTTGCAACTTCTCTATTTAAGACATTGTACAGTAGTACTTTCGTATCATGAGATCTCATTCTCGCCAATTAAGTTAAGCCTCATCGATCAATTAGCAGTACTCAATGTGCATCAAATTTGAAATATTTTTAAGAATTTTCAAATATTTTATATATGAAAAAGGTGCAAAATATGGAGTTTGTGGCAAAGGGAATTTTTCAGTTTGTACCAAGTTCGACACCATTCCAACAAATTAACTAATAAGTTATTTATCCAGTAGAAAATTATCCGATTTAATCTACGTACCCCGCCAGCACACTAAGATTTAAGTCTCAATCTCCGATACATATATATAATATTATAAGTTTTTTTATATTCAAACTTGCTATATTCAAGAAAAAACCAGTAAGTCTCATTAAATTGTGAAATTTATATTGAGTTTGAGCATATATATATATGTGTGTGTATATATATTTACCAAGCAAATTATAACATATTTTTTATGAAATTTATCATAATTACAAATACCAACTCGTTTTTTGAAAAATTAAAAACGGTCATTAAACTCAAAGACTTTTTGTAATTATTTTAAAAGTCGAGAAAATATTTATAATTATGATAAATTATAAAATAACCCATTATAATTTACCTTCTATATTATAATCTTATTTCCTTTATTAATAAATGAATTGTACAAGTAATTGTTTATAGCAGGCAAATGGGACAAGAGAAACATAAGACTTGCAAAGAGCCAACACAAAACATGAGGAAGAAGAGAAGCAGTACTCATTCCACAATCAGACAAAAAAACTACTGAAAGTGAAAGACGTAACATTAACAAATGACAAATCTCATTTGTCTCTTTGCTGTCTTCTTTTCATTATTCACTCAAATTCAATAACATAAGGAAGAAGAGAAGCAGTATTCTTTTTTTTTTAATCTGTTGGGTGTCATATTTACTTTTATATTTCTATAACAGAGAGAGAGAAAAAAAAAAAAAAAGATAATTATGCTCTCTTCACTTAATATTTAGTATAATTATACGTAGATTTTTTATGATTCGAAAAATTTCATTTTGTACATGAAATTTTCTTTCGTCTAACAAATAGGTCTTTCCGCTGGACAAAATCCACTGATTTCATTGACATTAACAAATAAAATTTGATATTTACCTTCAATTGCATTATTAATATGTGAAGATGTATAAAAGTAACTTGATAATAAAATATTTATTTGACTTTCAATAAATCAGTAATAAGTCAATCGGTGAATATGAGTTTTTATCTATTTTCTTTTTAATCAATTTCAGCAAAATCAGTTAATTTGAATAACGGGTGGACTTAGTTGGTAAATGTAATCAAATCTCAGAGGTACCGAATATACTTTTCCAAATCACGGCATATTTATATTAATTATATATATTTAAAAAAAATTGGAATACTTATGTAATTAAATTTAAACTTTAGAGGCATAAGATATAATTTAGAATAACGAATTGAAACAGTTGTGTTTTCAGAAAGGATTGAAGACGTCCTGACACATTAAAAATTGTTATATTGTTAGTGTTGAAAATTAATTGATTGTACATAAATTATAATTATTGAAATTAATGAAGTGTAGATAGCATCAATAAATAGCCACAAATCAATAACTATCTTCCTATGTAATGTCGTTTTCTAGTACTTCTTTTTTTTCCCTTTAATTACTGTGTCATTAATTAATGTACGGGGAAATTTAGATGGGCTTTTATGAAATTTATTATAATTATAAATAAAATTTATTATTTGAAAAACTACAAATACATCCAACAATGGATGTTTGTTAGACAATCGTAACTTTGTGAGAGTATTCATATTATAATTATGACAAATTTAAAGAAAATTTATTGTAATTCACCCTTTTAGAATCTGAGTTCTAATAGTATTTGGATTATCTGTAAGTTGTTAGTAATAATAATTTTGTAATTTGATTAAAAATTTGAAGAAGTCTGTTAAAAATCATATTTAGAAGAGTTTATAAATTTCTAACGTCTTATTTTTAGTCTCACGACTAAGAGATTGCTAGTTCAAGTCCAATGAACATGGACAAATAGTTTATTTTTAATAGCAGTGTCTTCTTTGTTTATTTACTTTGAATATGCTGGTTTGATTTATAAATATTAACATTTAGCGTGTACTGATGTAGCAATGAATAATATTTAAAAAAAAAAAAAAAGATTTTATTTCTGGATCTTATTAGTCCGTCCTAAAAAAAATTATCAACCGCTTTTCAGTATCATATATATATAAGCTTTCGAACATCTTATGAAGTATTTTAAAAAAATTATAAGTCCACCCCATCACTGCAACTAATATTTATTTCTACTAGCAAATCATTAATTTTAGGCTCTCCTGAAATCTGTCATAATTATAAGCATTTTTTTGTTATTTAAAAATTATAAATAACCTTTGAAATCAATGACGTATACCAAATATTCTCTTACAATGGACTGCCACGAAACGGTATTTGTCATATCACTATTAACTTCAAAAAAATATTTTTAATTTTTTAAACAATAAAAAATATATAATTTAATAAATTTAAAAGAGCTCGTTATAATTTACTTTTAATTTAGGGATAGTTACACTCCCATCACCTAAGATTTGGTGTAATTACACTTAAATCCTATGTGATTATAGAAATTATATCTAACACACATGATGTTTGCTTCCGTCTAATATATAAGTTCATCTGTTAGTCAAAATTCACCAAATTTGTTTTTATTAATAAAATAATTAGAAAAAAAAACTGTATTTACCCTCGACTGACTTATTGTGGGTTAAATAAATATTTTTATGATCAAGTTACCCTTATTCGTCTTCACACGTTAATGCATATAAGTAGGTATATTTTCACTGATATAAGGATAATTTAGTCCAAAAAAATTTATTTAATTAGCAATAAATCAGTTTTAAGTCAATTGATGGTAAATATCAATTTTTCATTCAATTTTTTGTTAATATCATCAAATTCAGTGAATTTTTTTTCTAATGAAGTAACTTATTTGTAAGACAAAAACGAACTTTATGAATATTATATATAAAATTTTAAACTACAAAAACATTATATATAATTAGAACAAATCGCATATAAAAAGTGAGTGTAATTGTGCTTTTAATTTATACTAATATAAAAAGAAAAGCAGCTCCATACTCATAAACGTGATGCCGCCACATCAATTTTTTGTAAAATCAAAAATGCCATTTAAGTAATAAGATAACTCACTCATTCCATTTTTTAAATTATACATTAACTAATAAATTAATTTTTTTTTAGTATCATGTATTAATCTGTGTATTATACTCTTATTTATAATATATTTTATAACATAAAAAATTATTTATTATATATAAAAAAACAACTTGCCACATCAGCTAAATTTACATAAAACGAAAAAGAAGAGGGTAGGCATAGGTATATCGCTAAGAAAGAAGAGTCGCTGGTGTCAGCAGGCTTTAATCGTGTTCCATTAATTGACGGCGCGTGACGACAACATTATCGCACTTTTGGAGCACGGCCTTCAACTTCATTTTCAACCCTTTTACTTTTTTACAGTCCGCAGTTTGAATGCTTTGTATAATACCCAAACAGTAATTATTGACTGCTCTGTAATAAATAAACAGTTTTAACTAATTATTTCACTTCTACGCTCAGCTTTTCCTCTGCATTATTTTCATCTCAGGTGAATTCACTTACAAATGTGCTTCTCTATATACAAATTTTATGACCCGATTGCGTCTCAATTTCTCATCAAATATGATAAATTATAGGGTAAATTACAAAACTCTCCTCTTAAGTTTGGCATAATTATGAATAATCCCTTATTGTTTGAAAAATTATCAATATCCGTCTAATTTTAACAACTGTCTAACAATTAGCCAAATTCGTTAGATTTCCATCCACTTTTTGTAGTGAACTGACCAAAATGCCATTGCAAATTAAAAATTATAATTTTATTTATTTTTTATGGATCAAGTAGATAATTTTTTTTAATTTTTAAATTTTTTTTATCCACCCCGTTTGATATTTTATTAAAAAACAAAAAACAAAAACAAAAACATGTAGTAAGAGCAAAGTTGATTTATAGTAGAAATGAGTATAAGAAAGAGCATATCAGCCAATTTACATTGTCTATCAAAAATAATTTTCTTACGTCTCGAGTCTTGATTATATAGTGTATTTATATATATTAAATTTAAAAAGATTGGAATATGTGAAAAGGGAATTAGATTTTTTGATATAATTTGTGATTTAAAAAAATAATCGAAAATATAGAGTATATCATATATATTTCTTTTTTTTTTTTTGTTATAAAATTGATTGTGTGGCTTCGATTTCGATCACAATCATGGATCAATACAAACCTTTGAAATTGTAGATTACTTATACAAGTACTTATAAATTATGATCAATGCAATTCTATCATAGTAGAGAAAATAAAAGCACTCGATTCTTTAATAAAAAGTAATTTATTTTTACCAATAAGCTACCGAGCATGAACACAAGCCATTTTCCGCATATTAAAGGTGGAATACATCTTTTTACCATTAATTATTGTGACTTAGTGGTTAAGGTCGAACGTTGTCATTATCCATAGTGTGAGTTTTTGAAATTCTTGTCAAAGTATTTAATGAGGCTAAATATACGTATTGACGATGTGTCATGTGTGCTTATTCTTACATGATTAGACATTGATTCTTGTCGATATTAAATCGGGTATAGGGACTTTATTCGGCACACATGATATAAGCAGTAAGCACAATCCCTCCTTATAGATTTGTATGATATCACTTCTATTTTTCTGTATATGTAACAAAAAAAATGGAAAAAAGAAAAGAACAGAAAATTAACACATCTGGGCTTTCCACCTATCCATGAGGGAGAACAGTGATTTACTAATTGTCAATAATACCCCCACGTTGACTCGAATGACTGCCCCCAATGTTAGGGGCAAAACAGGAAATGGCAAATTGAGGAACGGAGCTGTCATCGAGACGGTACAGGCCCAGCTACAATGTTGACCCGGCCCATTAATCCCGGCTTGGGTACTGGTGTGGGGCCCATTTAAAGTTTCTGTCTCCCTTCAAACCCGGCAACAAAACCGGTCCACTCATAAGAAAAAGTCCATCTTTTTTCACGTGCCGATTACACGTGCCTAAACATGCTTCGCTCGCGTGAAGGATGCATGGGCCCCACCCTCGTGCGCCAAAAAAGCACTGCCTTCGGTTCACTCATGACGTTGAGTATTTGGTGCTCTCCCTCACCTATTATTATTTCTTTGTGATTTATACTAATTTATTTATTTTTAATAAACATAATTTCTTTTGAATATTTTGATGATTGTGTTGGAATCTAATGAAGTAAGAATTATTAAATATATGATTACAAAATGAATATTTTTTTCTAATAAATTTATTGTTTAAATTAATCCGTTCAGATTCAATCAATTGTGCGACAAGTATTATAAATTATTCTCCTTATATTTTACAACAATAAGATAAAAAATGTAATTTACTCGTTATATAATTTGCTCATAATGGATCAAATTGAATTGAAATTATAAATTTTCTATATGTAATTTTTAGAACTTAAATTGTTTATTGAATCGAAAGATTGACTGAATTAAGGTCTAACCATTAAATAAAGGAGTGTTTGCAAAAACTTCTGCTTTTAAAAAATTGATTTTTGTAGAGAAAGTTGGAAGTTATAGCAGAATGAAAAGGGGTAGTGTTTGTAAAAAAGTGAAAAGCAGATAAAAGCTAAACTGGATAGTGTTTGGAAAAAAATCACTTCCAAAATAAATTTAATTGATGAAAGACTGTTTTGTCCCTATATGTAAAAAACATACTATCTTTTTGCATATTATTTCACTTGTTGCTTGTCATTAATATTTATTTTTTCACAAAAAATATAAATTTTATTTTGATTAGTATTTTATATTTATATTTTTTAAATATTTAAAAATATTTATTTAATAATGATCCCTTTAAGTAATATAATTATTAATTAATAAATAATAATTAAACTTGCATGATTATAAAAATTAATTATTTTATTAATTAATTAAATAATAACATGTGAAAGAAATAATATAATTAGATGATATAGCACATAAAATATAAAAACTTAAAATATTAAACATGTGAAAGTGTAAATTTAATTATTATTAAAATTTAAATTATTTGAAAACTTCGATATCAACTTTAAATCTATAATTTTAAAAATAAATTAAAAAGGTAAAATTGAATTAAGGTTATTATAATAAGGATAAAGTAGTAACAAATAAAGTTGAATTTATTTACAAAAAAGCCAAAGCAGCTAAAAGCACCCCCGAAGGTGCTTCTAGCTTTTGGCCTAAAAGCGCTTTTTTTAGCTGTTTCAGAAGCAGAAGCTGGTATTGCAAACACCTCAAAAGTGCTTTTTTGGAGCCAAAAGCTGAAAAGCGCTTTTCAGAAGCGCGCGCAAACACTCTCAAAGTATGATCATACCAAAGATGCCATAATTCTCAAAACAAAATTCAATATATATATATATATAAAGTTAGATAATAAATTTAAAAAGTTTGTTCATTTATTAATATATAATTTCAAATAATTATCATAATTTGAAATAACGGTTCAGTGATTTTTTTTCACTCACTCTTCGTATAAAAATGTGATGGGTTCAATTCCTTATAGTCTCAAATTTTTAACATTTCAATAAAATTAATGAACCGACTGATTCACTTGATTCTTGATCAGAGTAGTATTAAAAAATACTTTTAGCAGTTTGTAATTTTTAAAAAATAAAAAAAAATCATAAAAATATGCATAAATGGACACACATAAAATATCAAAGTAAAGAATTAATTAGTTAAAAGAGGGTCACGAAAGTATGCAAAGGAAAATCTCATACAGAGACCACATCAAACCCAAAAGTTCAATAGTTTATTTACGCTCTTTTTTTTTTATTTGTTTTAAATTTTAAATTTGAAATATAAAAGAGAAAATTTATTATTTAGTTGATGGGATACGACGCCGTACCACATCGCTATCAAGAAAAAGAAGAAAACTCAGACAGATGCACAGAGACGCAGGGACCAACTCTTCAATCTGTCAATTTCAAAAGCACCCCCCATTTATTTTGGAAATACAAAATCTGCTTCCTTTTTTCTTAAATTAAATTAAATTAAGTTAAATATTGTAAGTTGATGAGATTTTTTTTTTTTGAAAATAAGAGGAATGAAGTATTATTAATTAAAATAAATTAATTATAACTATTCATATAAGATATGAATATCTAACAAAGTCTTACTATTACAATAGAAACAACACCTACTATTTAGTAGAAATAACAAACCTACTATTCAGTAGACACAAAATTTCATGCATAAGCGGGGTTTGAGGCGGGGGCCAACTGCAAAATTGCTCTCTTGACAAGTTGCTTCAATATGGGTGTGAGATTTGTTTTCTTATACGTATTTTCTGTGAAATGCTTCTGTTATAATAATGTATTTTAATATTGCAAAAAAAATGATTATAAGAATGAATTACATCGAATATTTCCAAGATAATTTTATAAAATAACTGATAATACACTAATTTTTGCCAAATATTTAATATTTATAAAAATGCGATGATATAATTAACCAAGCTCGAACTTATTGTATTGAATGTAAAATAGATATATACATATTAAAAAAAAAATAGATTAAGATAGAAAAATAAAATGCTCCATCCCAACAATAACAATCTTAAAACATACAATCCTAAAAAGGATAATACATTCTTAATTTTTTCAAATTAATACCAGTTATTATTTTCCAAATTAAAAGTCATTTTTATTTAAAATCACATTTGAAATTGAAATCAAAATTTTTGAAAATTCTTTTTTTTTTTTTTTTTTTTTTTCTGGGATTCCATTCATCTCTTGGATCGTGTGGATCAAAAAACCGCTTAACGAACCAGGACAACCATATACGATCGTTAGTACATGTTAATGTAAAGTTACTACTAATTATAAAAAATAAAAAATAGACAAATAAATATTGTTATAACAAAGATGTTTAAGATTATCATTTTCCAAATGATTATGAGATTTGAACCATGGCTTGTAGTATATGACTCAAATGGCAGTCATTATCTAGATATATAAACATACACATGATGATACATGTAATTCCAAATTTATGTATCTTCATTTTCATTTGGCTTTTTATTTAGAAGGATTGAGATCAAGGTTTATTTTCAAATTATTTCCCAAGTTCAATATTAATATTATTGCGTCCGTTATTAATTGTGATAAAAACATAATTGAAATAATGAAATTATCTATCTTATTTTAATCACATCATACAAATTTAAAAAGCCCTAACACAATATGAAATTATTCCCCCCAAAAAAATCAAGAAAAAGAGAGATCATCATTTGTTAATTAAGGTTTTTTTTTTTTTTTGGTTTGCCTTTTGGTGAATATTAGTTAGGTTATTAATCTCGAACGTGGTATAATATGTTGCTCGTTTACTGCAAGTCATATTTAGGTCTGATGGGATTGTATATATATGAATTTTAATTAAAAAAAATAAAGGGAATAATAATTTAATTATCATATTTATAGTGCTAGATTATGTGTAATATTTATGCATTTTTTATAATTTAATGTATTATTATGTAAATCCAAGTAGTACTAGCTAGAAATATTTATATGTAGCCATTTCAAACAAAAATTTCTCTCATCCTCATTAATAATTGTTATTTAAAATAAAAAAAAACTCATATATGTTCTACATATAAATTTTATTTTATTTGTAAATTAATTGAAAAAGAGGAGTGGGATGATTTAGAATTAGTTTTGATTTAGCAATTAGGGCACATATATAATTTTGTGGGAATCCCAAAACCTCTCCAATTATTTAGTTTCTATTCCTTTTTAAATATCTCTACTTTAGAAGATGTAGATCATTTGGTTGTCTATTTTCATCTTCACATACTTTGGAGACATGTGGAGGTTGGGATGTATTTTCACACACACACACACACACACAACACATATATATATATATATATATATATATATATATATATATATATATATATTTCCCATTCATTATTCTTGACAATAAAGCCCCTTTATTTAACAAGAATGAAATGATAGAACTTGACATGCAATCATAATACCCCCACACTTTTTTTACAACCCCCCACCCCCACCCCCTTGTTATATGCCCCTAATTCTTGGTTAATTTGTGGCAAGAAAAGGTTGAATTTCAAGAGAGGTTTCAAAGGAGTGATTATTGTTTAGATCACATGGATCCCTTAATGAATTGCCCATTTAACTTTTTAATCACGAAAGCTAAACCTATTCTCGAGGGGTTTTTTCCACCTTAATATCATGCAATTCATTACATTATTCAATACATTCAAACGAGACAAAAATATAATTAACTATGCCCACATTTGGAGTCTTGCACTCACAACTTTTAGTAGTAGGTTCCAACCTTACCGATCGAGTAAGGCCTCATTATCTATTTTTTAGTCTTATTCATAATAAATAAATATAACATTTTTCAAGTGATTCTGAATACTAAGTCATTTTTTAGAAATTGTAAAAATTATTATGAATTATCGGACTATTTAATAATCTGAATTTTGCATTTTTTGCTAAAATAATTTTATTATTTAAAAAAATAATTAATTTAAGCTCGACTCGTTTTCACCCA
Source organism: Sesamum angolense (assembly GCA_034509725.1). Lineage (NCBI taxonomy): Eukaryota > Viridiplantae > Streptophyta > Magnoliopsida > Lamiales > Pedaliaceae > Sesamum > Sesamum angolense. The sequence goes on from JACGWL010000016.1 coordinate 2,882,678, forward strand.
TATCTATGCTGCTATAGGCTTGCAAGGAAAATGTTGAGCATAGTGAAGTATCTTGACCTGTAAGTGGGAGCTTCACATGCTTACTTCACTACTCTTCAAACCCTAATCATTTTGTCCTCCACCAACTCAATTAAAATGTCACTTTGACATAAGTAAAAATCCCTATTCATCTGAGTGACTGTTTCTTTGACTCTATGTAATTATTTCCAAATTTTATCATTTGTCATAAATTTGTCTTCTATTTTGTATTATAATATTCATATATTTTTTTCAAAAAAATAATTATTGAATGAAAAAATATTTAATAACTCTTATTTGTCAAAATTGAGTTTGAAATTATGTTTTTAAAAACTTGAACATTGACAAAAAAGAAGTGTTCAAAATGAATTGTTAAATTAGTTAAATTAACATACTATTTCAACAGACATAAGTGATTTGTATAAATAGATTATAAGTAAGACAATATAAATATAATTATCCCAATATAAAATGAAGGAAATCAATGTACAATCTTGATATTAGGCTTTAGAGCATGGTGAAGTGTATGTGATGAAGGTGTTTTGGGCACCTAAACATTCCTGCATTTGGAAGGAAAGACAAAGAAAGTGGGAGTGAAGGAGTCCACGCTTTTAAGCCAAAAAACTCAAAATTTCTAATCATGTTGTTTTAGAAGATTGAAACTTTGTCATTCTCTCTCTCTCTCTCTCTCTCAACCTTTTATTGTTCTTAATTGGGAAAAAAAACGCATTTAGTCTATAGCTTTAATGATGAGAGGGATAACACGCTTTTTCTCACTCACTCATGCTTTCAAACCTTATAATTATCAATCACTTGTGTTTGTGTGTGTGGTTGGTCACTATGGTTACATTGGAGGACAGCCCTTCACCCTCTACAACTCCCATTACCAACCAAGACGATGTCGTTTTTCCCACATTGTTTCTTTGGTTGAAGAATGCTGTTTAGGGTTATTAGAAAGTTTTGAATTAGAGGCGTTTGATTTTTGAATTGAAAATGATGTGCTGCTCTTGATGTATAATGGGTGTTTGGGGGAAGAAAATGTCTGTGAGAAATTACTGTAAATCTAATTATAGCAAACACGAGAGTATTTTAAAAGAAGAGTGAAAAAGTGGGAAAAAAAATATTGAAATTGATATATTTAAGGATGAAATGGTCAAGACGAACATGAAATATTCGTAATTGTACAAAGAAGCTGCAAAAAGCTGGTATGCTTATAATTAACTCTAGATTTAAATGAAACTAATCCAAGAGGCTAAAAAAAAAAAGCATTACACCACTTCTATTGGCATTTGATGCGATTACATGTAAATTCTGTATGATTTAAAAAATTACATGTAATATCTCATCAAAAATTATAAATTCAAAGGTCTATTTATTGAACAGAAAAAATTTAAGAAGTATTACATATAATTTTTCAAATTATAAAATTTACATATAGTTATACCCAACTACAGAAGAAAACCGTGTAATTATCTCAATCATAAAATATAGCTTACAAACACCTATCTCAAATTATTGTGAAAAACTGAAACACTTAAAATAAACCATTGCAAACATCCCTATAATGCAAGGAGCCTACCTAATCCATGGTAGAATAACAGGTTGTTAGTTCACTTATGTTTTTAACAAACTTGTCTAGATCCACAGTGCAAGTAGACCAATTAAAGTGGTCCTTGGATGCCATGCCACTCGTGCTGTTTTGTGTACTGAATATATCACATTTTTATGCATTTTTTTTAAAAAAATTATGTGTCAATTATTCATACACTCAAACGCATCCAGAATGAAGAATGTAGCCGTAGCTTGGTGGGTCCCAATACGAGGGTGTGCCCACAAAAGACCTTCTCGATATTCTTCACCATAACATAAGGCGAATCCTAGCTAGCTCAATCCAATATGAAACCAGTTTGTCTCTGCTCTAACGTTTTTCATCTATTGTGTTCAGACAATATAAGTTGTTTCGGCCCACAGCATATTGCTTAAGACCGAAGCTTAAGCCAAAAATTGGGATCCAAACTAGGACTAGGCCACATGCATAGGCAGGCCCAGCAGTTTGCCACAAAAGAGAAATTACATATTTAACGTGGTGTATAATATCTTGAGAGGCCTCAAATTCTTACGATCATACCTGACTCAGACTATAGTTTTATTGATCATGTTTGGATGTCATTCCCTTGAAACGAAAATCGGGTACAGGACAGAAATTTAGATACTCAGACACTGCTCGAGTTCCTACAACAACACTCAAAACCATATGCTTGATCAATTTCGGATGTTATTACCTTTGGGTCGACAATAATTAGTTCAGTATCATTCCAGAGCTTGAAGAAAACAAGATGGTAAGCAAAAGAGGCGTACCACATAATAAGAAACTAGTATATGCAAGAACTAACTATCACAGGGAATGATAGAACGTATCTTAGACTCACAGCAAAGTGACGATAACAGCCTTCATATGAATATAATGGTGTAATGGAAATGACGGATAAACAGCAGAAGAATAGGATACTAATGCAACTCTCAGGCTTCAATGCCAAAACATAAGAGGAAACAACAGAGATGAAATTCCCATGTCATAAAAACTTGAGTAAGAAACATTCAACTTTGCTTTAAGTGGACAAAAATCATAGAGCGGAGGCAACATATTAACTCTATTATAGTAATACCAAACAAAATCATGCAGATCAACGATATCGGCGGAGGGAAAGGGTCTGGTTCCTCTTCCAGGTAGCCCGTCTTGAAGGGCGGGCTTTGTGGTGTAAGTGGCCTTTTCCTCTAAGACCTCTGTATTTCTTTCCAGCAGAAGTCAGTCCACGGAGCTCCCTGTGCTTGTGTACTGGATTGCAGATCCAGTTGATTCTTGGGTCGTTGCGGACAGTAGCATGGGCTGGATCAATCAAAATTACCTCATAGTACTTGTAAGTTGAGTCCTGCAGTGCAAACACAGAGTTATAGCTTTGCCCTCAATTAGTATGGACAGGTAGATGACTAGGATTTGCACACAACTTGCTGCAGTGCAGATTCCGAATTAAGAAGCAATAATTATTTCTTTGGATCTTCAACAGCCTACCAGCAAAATCCTTGATTCACCCTAAATCACAACTAGCTTTAAACATATTAAAGCACAAGATAAGTTGAAAGAATTCCCAGCACTTTTCCTATTCCATAAGGGAACTGTGGAGGTTTAAATACAGTAGATCATATGAAATCATTATTCTCAAGTTGCCAACTCATTAAATCAAAGCCTAGTTCATGCATATTGATAGTTGAGCTCCAAAGCTTCATGAACCCTGTAAGAGACTCAAAAGAGAAATATAAGAATGAATGTCTGACAGATTAAACACCTCATTGATCCAGTAAGAATTCAGAACCCTAAGACCGCCCAATTTCCTTCCGGCACGTTCCTCTGCAACTGATCGCTTGCTACGTTGGAATTTCAGCTGAGTAACACCCTGGTTGGTGGGCTTACCATACACAATACCCTTGGGAACTGGCCTCTTCCTTCCACCACGTCTAACTCGAACACGGTAGATCACATACCCCTGGAAGGCAAAATTCATTAACTGAACTAGAAATATAAAAGAACAAAAGAAAACCAAAAAACAAGAATGTGAAACCACCTATGTCAACAGGATATAAAAAACATCCTTACTCAGGTATAAACAAAGAAGTCAACACGATACATTTTTCCATGACAACAAACTGAATGGGCTACATTCAAGTTCCCCCATTAAATCACCCAAATGGTAAATGAAATTACACTTGAGATAAAAAGATTCTAGCCATAATTGATGACAGAGAAAACACCATAAGAATGGCAGAAAAAGAAAATCTTACAATGTAATTTAGAAATTTGTGTATGTTAAAATATAAAATGTGTGAATCATTTCACAGGTCGTCTTTACAGTAGTTTCATGTGAAGCCAACTCTTATATAAGTACACTAGGACAACAGAGAAGAATGATAAGTAAAAGCAGATTGTTTAACGCATAGTTTAAAAAAAAACTGAAACTTTTTCATAAAATCTATTGTTGTTAATTTCTGGAATAGATTAATACATGGGATTTAATAGACTCAGTAATAAAATTATTAAAACAAGTAAGGCGAATGCCATGAAGGATCCAACAAACTACATAAATCAACATTCCATAACCACATTGACCCTACCAAATTATCAAATCAAGCCACTATCTCAAAACCCAAACTGGGAGGAGATAAAGAAATCAAATCTTATACTGAAAACAACTCCATTTCGTGCCAGAACAAACAAATGCAAGCATATTTAACACAAAACGTTGTCGAACCACCTTCAGCACCAGATGCCTCAGAAAGTTAGAAATTGGGGTATTCAAGAAATTGCTAAAATACCTGCTTGGCCTTGTAACCGAGGCGGCGGGCCTTGTCTGGACGGGTGGAGTGGGTGACACGCACAACAGCGGGAAGCTGACGGTACTCCAGCAGCGGACCCTCAGCAAGAACCGCATCACATCGGATTGCTTCTTCTTCCATAACTCGGACACGTATGTATAGGCACCTGCGAATCCCCCAACATATCAGAATCCCCATAAAACATGTCACCAGGAAATAGAATTAGGGTTTCTCACAAAAAGGAGAAGGGAGTACCCATTGTTGTGTCGCGGCTGCAGCAAGCTTTGGGCTAACAGAAGCTTCTTCAGAGTGAGTCGGATTGAGGCTACTAGGGTTTTTAGAGGGGAGAGGGCCTAATTTGCATTTTGCACCCAACAATTATTCATTTTTGCACTTTGCACATTTGAAACCTAAATTAGCACTCTACATACAATAATTATCTATCTACACTGCTAGAAAAAAGAAAATCTTTTATCATATTAATTTTTAATACTAAAATTTATCCTTAAATTTATTTTTTTTCTTAAAATACCTTTTTTAAAAGTAGTAATTTTGAAAAAAAAAATCACAACCCACTATTCTACTATTCTCCTACCTCACTCTGCATTTCTCTTTTCTCCCGAACTTTATTCTTTTTCATCCCCTCATAGCACAATTATTCTTTTCACAATTTCATTTTTTTCTCTTCATTTCACAAAATGATTTATTTTTATATGCTCTCAACAATCGTGTAAGAGAATACATTTGTTTTTTTTACAATTTTTTTTTATTTCTTTATTTTAAAACATTTTTTTTTATATGTTCGTGAGGTGAGGATCAGATGCATGGACAACTAAGTCATATTTAAATGAAAATAACAACTCAGGTATGTAAAGTCCATTTTCTATATTTCAACCAAAAATTTAATGAAGATCTGTGTTCTGATCAGTGTTCTGAAATCCAGACCGTTTATCGAACCGGAAAATTAAGTGGGTTACGGGTCACTGGTTCAACCATCGGGTCAACCGTGGGCGAACCAGTGACGTCATATTTATGTCATAAATAATTATTAATATTTTAAAAATAACATTAAATAATAAATAATATTAATACTTCACAATCTATCTTTTTTTTTTTGGAAAAAAATATTGTTTTTCTTTGACATTAATAGTTCAATAAGATATATAATATCATAAAAATAAATTTAAAATAAATTTTATAAGATTAAATACAAAAATAATATCATACATTTTCAAATTTAACAAAAAATTAGATATACTAAATTATCATAAATAATCTAACAGAAATAGCAAAATTGAATTGAGAAGAGAAATCAGGATTTTATATTTAGAAATAACATAAATAGTTAAAATTAATAGAAATTATCCCAATTTAATAGAAATAATGCATATTTTTAAAATAATCTATTATCATTTCAGAAATAACATAAAATTAGGGTATTTGGCAAAATAATACACATTTTAGAAGAAAAATTAAAAATTTATCATGTATTTACACTTGATAGTTGACCGACTGGTTCAATCAACCCAGTACTGGTCAACCGGTTCACCGGTTGAACCATTGGGTCAAACGGTTTTCACAAAAAAAAAACGGTTTTTTGGACTCCCCGGTTTTTTGGTTTCAACCGGCCCGTTTTTTAGGCTGGGTGGCGGTTCGGGCGGTCCAACCGTTCGGGCTGGGCTGGGTTTAAAACATTGGTTCTGATATAAAATATTGTTGGGAAATTAATTAAAACAGATATTGATATTCCAATTATCTACGCCCCGTTTGGGTTACTGATTAGATTAAGTCAAATTATGTTACGCCAATGAGTTAATCCAGATAAACAAATCACGGAATATTTTATTTTGATATTTTTTATTTTTATCTCACGTAAATATTTTTATTTTATTGTTGCATAATAAAAAATTAATTATCTACGCTTCTATTATTGGGGTTTGGATTACACAACCAGACTTGGCCCACAGTTAAATCATATGAGGCCCAAGCCAAACCTGCAAATTGGATCCAAACAAGGACTAGATCACAATTCACATCCATGCCATTTCCTGATGATCGTACCATACAACATGATTTAGCACAACCCATCACTGTGAGTCATGTAATGATACACCAGACTTTCAATGGAAAGGAAAAGCTCCACTCGTAAACTATAGGCATGATTTGTGTGGCAAAATCCTCGAAAGGAAAAGCTCTTAACATACACACCATTCTTTATATGTCTTAAGAAATAGATGGTAAGATGCAATCGATCTTTGATCGCCCAGGAATCCATGATAAAGCTTGAGAAAGAAGATGTAACTGAAATGACATGTAACAGCAGCACAATCAGACAAGAAAGCTTGCCTTTCAGACTTCGACGCCGATACATGACATAATAACACAAATGTCAAGATATTCTGAACTCAGAAAAGATGCTCAACAAAAAAACATTAGACTTCTCTCGAAGTGGACAAAAAAATCGTAGATTAGAGACAACAGGTTTAACTCTATTATAGTAATACCAAAATTTTCATGAAGATTATCGGTATCGACGGAGGGACAGGGTCTGGTTCCTCTTCCAGGTAGCCCTTCTTGAAGGGCGGGCTTTGTGATGCAAGTGGCCCTTTCCTCTAAGACCTCTGTATTTCTTTCCAGCAGAAGTAAGTCCGCGGAGCTCCCGGTGCTTGTGTACTGGATTGCAGATCCAGTTGATTCTTGGGTCGTTGCGGACAGTCGCATGGGCTGGATCAATCAGAATTACCTCATAGTACTTGTAAGTTGAGTCCTGCAGTGCAAAACACCGAGTAGATCTCAGTTTTTGTGTATTTAAAAGGGAACTGAAGAGGTTTAATCACTCAATTGATCATAACAAATCTATAACTTGTCCAGTAGCTAGTGAAATCCTCGCCCGCATGTCCACTATTAAGTTAATAATATGTCCATAGCTTGGTAAGAGAATGAAAAGAGGATATAAGAGTGAATGTGTGAAAATTAAATGCAAACCTCATTGATCCAGTAAGAGTTCAGAACCCTAAGACCACCGAGTTTCCTGCCGGCACGTTCCTCTGCAACTGATCGCTTGCTGCGTTGGAATTTCAATTGAGTAACACCCTGGTTTGTGGGCTTACCATATACAATACCCTTGGGCACTGGCCTCTTCCTTCCACCACGTCTAACACGCACACGGTAGACCACATACCCCTGAAAGGTAAAATTCATTCACTAACCACAGAAACATAAAAAATGAAATGGGACCAAAATAGAAAAAGGGGTCATAAAAAATGCGTATATGATGCAGGATAAACGTAAAAACTTTAACAAGGTATAAATGAAGAAGCTAATGGATGCTATGCATTCTACCATGACAGCAAAATGATATCTCTACATTCACATTCTGGCGTTACAATATCAGGATGGTACATCCATTTACATAAAGATCCAACAATTAAAAACCACAAGTGACACAGAAAAACACTACAAAACTGGCAAAGAGGATCATTTGCAACGTAAATTCTGCACCTGTTTTAATAAGTGCGAATCACTTTGCATTTTGACAATTTCTCAGTTTTCCCACATGGCAAAAAAAAAAAAAAAACGAATAATCATATTTACTTGATCACATCACTCCACGTTTAGACTCCCAACTGACATTCAAAAGGAATTTTATAAAACGAATTTCTTTGACTCTGAAAATGTTAATTTTTGGTAGAATTTAGTAAACTGGATTTATCGTACCCAGGTGAAAGGCAAAGGCTATGAAGGATCCACAACACTACACAATTAAGCAACTCTCCGAAACCAATATCAAAGGGGATAAACACATCAAATCATACACATTGACAACATTCTTTCGAAGAAACAGAAGTTTAAAATTTTCAAGAAATAGAAAAATTACCTGCTTTGCCTTGTAGCCGAGACGGCGGGCCTTGTCGGGCCGGGTCGGGTGGGTGACACGTACAACAGCGGGAAGCTGACGGTACTCCCAACAGCGCACCCTGAGCAAGAAACGCATCACATCGGATTGCTTCTTCTTCCATAGCTCCGACACATATGTATAGGCACCTGCGAATCCCACAATATATCAAAACAAACAAAAATCTCCACAAAATTAATCCAAACCGAATTAGGGTTAGCGGATTAAGAGAAGTGGAAATAGGCCTATAGGATTCGGAAGAAGGAGAAGAAGAAGAGTAGTACCCATTGTTGACGCCGCTAGACTGAGCTTCGGCCTAACAGAAGCTTATTAGGAATTTAGGGCGAGTCAGGTGACGCCACTAGGGTTTTTAGAGTGGGGGACTGCCTAATTTATATTTTGCACCCTTCGACTGGATTTTATTTGCACTTCGCCCCTTCAAAAACCTAAAATAGCATTTTACCAACTTGAATTAACATGTATTGCATTTGCAGCCTACAATATATTTTTGGTGTAAAATTATATAATGCTATTCAAATTATGTTCGTTTTTATATTTTACCATTTAAATTATTTTTAATTAACTTATCATCTCAACTTTATAAAATTAACACACGGCTACATATAACCTTTTTGTGGTCATCTTTGTTCATTCAACAAACTTTGTACATCTTTAGTTAGTAGAGAACAAATGATATGGACCTATGTATAAAAAATGCACAAAAGTCATTATGTAATAAAAGCATATACTATTATAGTATAATAAAAATTAGGGGTAATTACACTCTTCTTTTCTAAGATTTGGTGTATTATACGTAAATTTTATATAATTTGGAAAATTTATATAGTACCTCTAATATTTGTTTTCGTCTAACAAATAAGTCAATTCATTAGTCAAAATTCACTTAATTTGATATTAACAAAAAGTTCAGAAAAAAAAATCTATATTAATCTTTGATTGACTTATTTACTGATTTATAGCATGTCAAATAAATTTTTTTATAATTAAATTATCGTCACATGTCTTTACACTTTAATACATGTGCGGAAATAAGAGTAATTTGTTTTGACACATCAAAACACCACAATTCTTTATTTTGAAAATCAAAATTCATCCTCTTTTTTCCCCAAGAATGAGAGAAAGACGGTTCAATCTAAAGATTTGCCAGTCAATCGGTGATGACAGTGTATTTATTGGTTTATGATAAATGACATAAGGAATAAGTAAAAATAAGATATCATAAAATAATTGAAAATAAAATAGATAAGAGGTGAGAAATTAATGTACCCACAATTAATTTAAAATCCATTATTATTTAAACAACATATCAATTGGATAAATAAAAAAAAAACATAAAAAAACAAAGAGAAATTATTGAAAAAAAGAAAAGAGAACAAAAAGGGATATTGTGGAAGTTAAAGAGAAAGAGAGAGACTTGATAATAGATAAAATAATTAAAAAATAAAATATTTAAAGGTTATTTTCACTTAATAATAAGATATAAATACTAAAAGATTATAAATGATATAATTTTTTTAGGTATTAAAACTTTTTATTTAGTTATTGAAACTTAATTTTAGCATTACAAGTTACATATTAATTTTATATCATTGTATTTATATGGTAATCAACGAATATTAATTTGGAGGTGTAATTTGGGATATTTCTTTAGAATTTAATAAAGTTATGTTACATTTGTAGAAAAATATGAGATACAATTAAACAAGTCCAAAAAAAAAAAAAAAGTGCAACTTTGTTCAATTTAAATTAGTATAATTTTTGTGCATACCTTAATTTATATATATATAAATTATAAGTGAGCTTACTTTGTGAAAAAAATGATCGATAGATAAATTACAAAATAAATTATTAAGCAACATACATTTTTGAAAAAACATTAACGTACTACTTATTTAAATTAGATTGATCGAATCGAATTAATGATATAACATGTATAAATATGTAATACATTTATTATCTAATTAGTTCTTTAATTATACATCAATCATTCATATAGCAATGTATTATATTTATCATATACTTGGTTCAGGTTAAATCAAATTTAATTTAATTATATTATTATTATTATTATTATTATTATTATTATTATTATTTTTAATAATATTGAACACTCTAATTGCTCGTAGAAAACATTGATATCAATTCCAAAAATTTATGTGTGAGAAAATTTATGAACATCCAAAAATTGTTCCATCCTTAACTTTTTCGCATCGAACGCATACAAATCTTTTTCGCCTAAAAAATCTAAACGGACAGCGTCACAGTTCTACGTTACACCAATCTTGACATACATTGGATACACACCGATACAAGAGATAAGAACATGCGGAGGTCTTTCGGCGGAGGCGGTGGGGGTATGGGTGGAGGCAGCGCCAGAGGTGGTGGCATGCTCAGAACGGTTCAAAGGGCTATACGGGCTGGCGGCGGCGGTAGGCGTGGCGGCGGCGCACCTCCGGATCCCTCTTCGCCTTCCGCCATTGCCGCTGCCAATTCAAGAAAAGCCAAACACTTGAATGAAAAGTTGGCGTCCACCCCAAACACTGCTTTAGCTCTTTCATCTTCTACTTCCGGTGGTCCTAACAATGATGACAATCACGGGCCGTCGGCTTTTTCTTCACTGATAAATCTGCCGGTGTATGCTGACTCCGGTCCCGCATGGGGCTCTTGTTCATCACCTACTCGCAGTGATGATTTGGAGTGGGAGTTTTTGGATGGAAGTGAAGATTATGAAAGGGGGCGTGAAGATTTTGTCTTTGGAACTGTTCCATCCACAGACGAAGTGAACCATGCAGTCTCTTCTCTTCAACAGTGAGTTCTTGAATTGCTGTTTAGTTCATTGAATGGAACTTGTATATTGATGTAATTGTGTAGAATTTTGAAGGGTTTTTTAATACATTGCATAACTTGTTCATTTTGTCATAAGGACAAGTTGCAAACTGTAGCTTGTCATTAATTCATTACTGAGATGTAAAATATATACTCTTGCCAAATTGTAAGATTTGTTGTTTTGTGTGTTCTATGGTTTCTTGAGATTCTTTCCTTCTTGATTATTCAAACGTTTTTAACTGTTTGATGCTGATGTACTATTTGTGTGAATGCGTATCGGTCTCAAGGGTGCTTGGATCGTCTTATTTTGAACATTTTCCAAAGGAAAAGCTTAGTGAGGATATAGAGAAGGACTTAGACGATGAAGATAGCAGAACAAAGGGATTCGAGGGGATGATTTCTTCGACTGAGTCCGAGGTTGATTGGGTTGAACCCTCACTGACTGTATACAATTCAAGAATGTTGCAGCGACCTCATGGATCAAATAGAGTCTATGATGCCTTTCATTTACTGCAGACTGAACCTTCTGTGCAGGTGCTTTATCTGTACTCTAGTTTCTGTTGTTTCATATCTCAGATGCCTACCGAAATTTCCATCCATGCATTTCGCTTTGTGTATTGAGGCACATGAATTTGTGATTGAGCACTCACTTTGCAGTCGAACATTGTTTGAGTCGGCTGGAACTTCAGCAGTAACATTGCTCATGAGATAATTAATTGGCAAGAACGACATCAGGGCATCTTGCTTGGTTCTATTTTGAGTTTGGTGACGATTCTTTGTAGAAATTCTTCAGATTAATATCACTGAACTGTGAGTTTTCTGTTTTCTGATTGTGTTTAGAGAATGGTACTCTCACTATCATCTGATAGAGCTGTTTGGGATGCTGTCTTGAACAATGAGGTTGTTAAGGAGCTGAGGGGTTCAATCTGTCAAGGTTGGTGTTTCAAGTTCCAACTACTTCCAAACAGTAATAACTTGAAAATGCCAAGAAATTAGCTATTGATCTAATTCTTGATTTTATGTTTGATGGGCTTGATTAGCTGATGAAGAAGAAGATAGCAGAGAAAAGGAGTCTGATGACTCCAATCCAGTCAAGGATGTTCTGAGTTGGGTTTTTGTGAACGCCAAGGCAAATATCAGTCAACTGATTGACAAGATCACAAAAATCTTCAATGAAGTTTTTCATCCTTCAAATGAAGAGAAGAAAGGAAATATAGTTGATCCTTTTGAGCAAAAACTGAAAAGTTCTTTGTTTATTTCGATTATCGTCCTCTTAATTGTGGTCGTCAGTCGAGCCCAGAGAGCATGATCGTAATTTGTCGACTTAAATTAGTGGTTGCTCCACATAGACCTTCATAGGGTCGAAGTTTCCCGTCTTTTCTCTTTTTCTGTTATGTTTAAGTTCACTTGTTTTATATCAAGTGAATACATGAGTTCTATCCTAATTCTGTATATATACTTTTAGCATTGTTGCAGCAAATATGGTGTTCAGCATTTGAAGTTCTGCCAGTGTATATATATTCTAGTACAGGAAGAATTCTGGGATCGTAGGAAGCAACAAGGTAACAGTAATTCCAGTTAGTGAAGTCACATATCTGCGCAAAATGTACACCTCTAGTTGATGTTCCAACTATTGTAAAACTACACATCAGTGGACCTGAATCCTACATTTTCTGCTGTTGATGCTGGATTCTGGGCTGAATCCCCAGTGTACTAATGTTTCAACTGGTTGAAGACACCACAAATTTGCATCACAGATTCACAATCTTCCATAAGTTCTAGGGTGGAACAGCCTTACCCCAAATCAATCACATTATCTACCAGGAAGTCAATATCCGGAGTGACAACAGCACGCTTGTTCAGTGCCCCTAGGTCGCAACAATCTCTATTGGTGGTATCGATCGCCATAACACTTTGAGCAAAAGCACAATCGGAACCAGGAGAAACCTGCAAGCCACACAATATGCTATCAGGTATGTTGTATTCATCCGAGTTGAAGTAAATAAACTGAGTGCGGTTAATAATATATAAGACAATGCACTAATATCACGAGTACACTATATATAGATTATTTTGGAAATAAGGTACAATGTACTGTAGAACACTAGAGATTAAACTTTCTTGAGGGTGAATCACCTAAAAGACCTTTTTTTCCAGAGAAAATCATCACAGGAACAACTTGGACCCGATAGCAAAACGATGTAATTCAAGAGAAAGAGAACTTGGAAAGCACCGAGAAGGTCAAAATGACTCACATCATACAGTATGTCTCCTAACTTCAACTTAACAGCACCACTTTTGTACACCAGCATCTTGCCCATGTATCCCTCAGGCAACTCCTCCAAACTACAGCCTTTGTTTGAGGGATGGCCGCTAACTAGATTTATGGAGCTTGGGGCTATATCTTCCTCTTTTGTGCTCGTACAAGTACCTGAAACTCTTGGAGCCCTGCCAATTATCTCCTTCCCCTTAGAAGCAACAGAAAAAACTCCAGATTCTAGTGCTTTCAAGTCATCAGCTGTCTCTCTCTTGTTGGTACCATTCTGCCGCCTGCCTAAGGGAAGATTAGGAGGAAATTGGAAAAACAGCATCCGCTGTGTATCGTCTTGGCCCTGCGATGCAGTAAATTGGATTGGGAAAAACAAAGCACAAGATAATCACAATATCCGAGTTTACTGGTGCGCACACAGAAACAACGTCCTAGCATTAATCAACTAGAATACAACCAGCAAACCGAGATCTGAAGCAGAAGAAAGATTATTTTCATCGTATTCTGAAGCTTCCTCGAATTCTGCTTTATCATGTTCTTCTGCAGGAAGGGAACAGAAAAAATGACACTGCATCAAGAAAACTTATAGGGAAAACATAAGACGACTAGCATAGACAGCTAGGTAGAGGAATCACCACATTTTCTAGTAAGAGATTATCATAATTTTGCAGCCAGTCATGATGTTTGTTCATCCAAACTCATAATGCACCTGAGACATACCTGGGTCACCGGAGTAAGGCCTTCTCCAAGGTAGGGTAGTAGGATAATAACTATGTTTGTAATCCTGCAAAGGCATTAAGAGTACAACGGTCAGCTGATCAGAAACTACACGCCTCTTTCCAACTGTTTGGAGGGAACGGCTAGGGGAGAGAACCAAATTCCATTACCCAAGGCTCTTTATATTCTCTTTTCTTCTTCACAACTATAGCATCAGCTGAAATTGCGGTATTTTCATCTACTCCTTCCGTTCCAGCAGTTGATATTGAAGTAATAAGGTTTTGCCCGTCATTGATAGGAGACTCGTTCGAGTCGGCTGCATCAGCCCTATCCCCAGTCCTCTCCCTCGGTTTCCCAAAGGTCCTTATGGTGGTTGCTGCAACTCCATGTGAAAATGCAACTTGTACTGAAGCTGTAAGTTTCCAATGAGTTTGATGCTAATGAGCGACAATGACGAAGATACCAACCACTTAATATTTGTCTATCCAATATATCATTAAAATCATCGATGCTTCTTCATCAAAATACTTTAATGAACTCTGGTTAATGATGCATAACATTTGGATCAATGAACATGAAATAATATACACTTGTTTGACGAATTTACAAAGAAAGGAAGTGCAGAAAAGAGATTACACTTTTTCTCCGCTTTTGGTCCTCGCCTTGCTAGATGCTCCTATGCATTCAAAAAACAACAAATACCGTAAGAAATTCCCCATCAGGAATACATTTTGCCGATTATTAAGTTACAGGACAACCAACAAAGTCGTTCTGTAAGCGACTGTGGTCGTGGTCGTGGCCATGGCCGTGGCCAAACACAAAAAGAATTTTTTGTACCCAAAAAAAGAATGAAAAATTAGTAACTTAATAATGACAACTTAGTTGTTAAACTCATCAATTAATTTCAAACTATAATCATTACGACTCAAGCAAAATGGCCATCCGGTCCAACTTTGATAGTTGCTATTCTCCACCACTCCTTTAAGAATAATATATATATTTTTAAAAAGAATTAAGTCCTTATCTTCTTCACAAAAATTGAGTAGCAGTTTCAGTAGATTTGATTATAAAAAGAAGGTCACAAGTTCCAAACTCGTAAAACACCAAATTACAATTTAACACAATATATATATACACAATACGTACTTGTAGAGAGAGAAAAATGAGAGAGAGAAAGAGAAATACATGAACTTTGCGACTGAGAAACTGTTGTGTTTGTTCATCATCGCTATCATCCTGAGCTGCTGTTTCACTACAACCACATTTTCAAATTTTCAAGATTAAAATTTAAACTAAAAAAACAAAACAAGTGCAATATAAACAAAACAATTAAGTTTTTGAGAGTACGATTTAGCGGTGAGGGGTTGCGGTGCTCGGCGAGGAGGTCCTTTTGGTGCAAATTTGACCTGAGAAAATCAGTATATGAAAAGTTAAAGAACAAAAGCCAAATTAATTAAATTAAGGTTATAAATAGGTTGGAAGTTGAAGATTTAAAGAGAGTGAAAAGGAAAATGAAGCGCAGACCTTCCTCGGCGTGGACGAAGGCGGATCTGGATCCATGGACCCGGCGAACACTTTTCAAATCGCTGAATCTGCGACGGAGGAAACAATTCCGATAAGATGACGTCAAATGATCGGAGAATTCAAGATATTTTCTGCAAAATTCTGGGTTAGGGCTGATGAAGACGACGATGAAAGAAAGAGAAGAGGGAAAAAGGGAAGGGCGAGAGTCGAACCTGAGATCTCGAGTAGAAAATTTTGGAAGACTTTCCAACTTACCACGTGCCAACTTTTGTAGTATTCTAGGAGACCTTTTAGTAGAATGTAAATTAAAAAATCCAAAGTTCAGTCAAGGGCATTAAATTAATTTCAACCAAAAAGCATATTGCAAGAGAGTGATCATATCAAAGTTCAAATAATCAATATGTCATGCGATTAAGAATATCAGCCATAAAAAGATAACTAAATAAAAATGATAAAATGATATGTCATATTTAAATTTGTGGGTAGCCCACTCAGTGATTATTACATAAGAAAATTGAATAATATAATTATGTATATTTTTGTGTTGAAATTTGTTCGAACGTGTTCACTCTAATCATTTCGTTTCATTGAAGGGATTGAGATTTTCCTCCTTAAACCATTTTTATCCACATTAATAGCAAAATTATGTTTATGGAATTCCACGTTAATTTATTTTAGGAATTATTATATTTATATTTCATATCTACAATTCATTTATATACAATAATTACAGAAATCATATTTAATAGTCCAAAAATCTATATTTGTATGTGTAATTTTTCAAGAAGTATGGGTGATTTGTGTAAGTAATTACGACCGTTTTAATGAATGTTTGTATAATTTTTAAAAAAATATGAATAATTTATGTAAATAAATAATAAATCAAGGAGTGTGGATGTAATAATCCCTTTATTTTATTGTATATTTTGCAAGAAAGTCTAATAGCAAATTCTTTCACAAGATTAGTGGAATTTGTCTAAGATTTTGTATTTGAATACAACTTTAGAATTTAAAAATAATGCTACAAAAATAATTAAAACAACAAGGAAACCAAATGAAATAACTCATATAGCAAACAATTGACTTCTCATTTAAATTATTTAAAACGAAATTCTACTTATTTACCTCAAATAAAAAGCACAAACTCATCAAAATCTCAATTAAACCAAACAAAATCATCATAATGGGCCGTTGAAAATCAAAATTACTCTGAATAATGCCCATTGGGCTTTCCAACAGCAAAAGGCCCACCGTCCCATTGGGCTTTCTGATGACACCCATCGATGACGGCGGACAACTGGTATGGCGGAGCATCCGTCGCCAGCCACTGATCCACATAGAAAATGGACTGGCCGCAGCCCATATGCGGCCCGGTAGAGGTCACCTCAACATAATCACAGAACCAACCGTGATGGTTCCCCGACCCGTCAGAAGTCACATTAAGCCTGCAAATGGGCCTCCCAATACATGGGCCCCGACCCGTAAAGACATCGAGATTTCCCCTCTCGAAGTAGTCGTGTTTGCGGCCCATCAGGCCCCAGTCCGTTAGATCCGGGATCCAAACGGACCCCCCGCTGGAGTCGCCGAGCGCGATGCTGATCCGGGCGTCGGTTCCGGCCTTTATGATGGAACCGGTTTGAACGTAGAGAGTGTAGACGCAGTCAGCCTGCGACATTATTAGGGATACGAAAATCATGAAATCGTCATCATATATTATAGAGAGAGAGAGAGAAGAGAAAAGTTGCACTTACAGAAGAAGAGGAGGCAGGTGGTGGGAGAGAGAGAAGGTGAAGTGCAGTGAGAAGAAGTGCTGAGAAGAAATGGCGACTTTTCATCTTTTTTTTTTTTTTTTTATTATCTAAAGAAAAAGTGTTGTTTTGCTTTGGTTATTGGAGATTGCTACTATTTGATGGATATGAGAGTGTGTGTATGTGTGCGTATTTCTATATTTATAGATGTAGTTTGATGGGGGAGGGGGTGGGGTAGTTGGAACCATGGAAGGAAGAGAAGCATCTTTCAATATTTTATATGATAGTTGTATGTAAATTTGCTAGTGGTAGTGATTGTGGTTGAAAAGATAGTTTTCAATTGAATATGCACCTTTTTTGTTTCTTTGAAAATTATAAATTCTATTGAAATAAATCACAAAAAGTAATAAACTTGTAATTTTGTTTTAGGCAATAACGATGAATTTTTATTAATTAAAATAAATCGAGTACAAGTACAATTATTCCTGTCGACCTCAACATCTAATAAAGATTATTACAATAATTATATTCTGCTCAATAATACATACGGTTACAGTAGACAACAACTCCTACTATATAGTAGATCAACTTCTGCTATACAACAGACAACATCCCACGCATTTGATGGAGTTCGAATTCATGACCTCTAAAACCATGAGGTCTCAACTTCAATATTCAAAACACATTCAAAATGAATAAATCATCCTAATTTGAGTGAAACGTCGGCTTAGGGAGTGCATGGGTTGTTGCAATTGTCTCTATTAGTTACCTATATGTTGTTTCAATTAATCTCATAATTATTTACACGAAGAATCAAACTCAGAAATCTGCATGGGAGATTGCAAGTCAATAAGTTTACCACCTCGAATACAGTAAAAACTTTTGGCATCAAAACTTTTTTTTCTTTTGAAGTACAATGGAAATGAAGGGTCGGGGATCCAAAAATCGTGACGCAATCCACCCACAACCTATGCTTATCATCATTTGGGCTAGCTGGGGATTAAATTGATGGTCCGATACAAATATGGGACTAGATTGATTTAATTAACCCATCTAACTACCTAGCCCAAGTCAAACAGGACCTATTTGATTGTAAAGGGACATGAACATCCATTAAATGTGGATGCCAAATTACATCTTATAAGGTTATTTGAGATAATTAGCTTCTTGTCTGTATAGCAAATTTGTATAGCAAGATTGAAATTACAGTCCTCCCAATACTATTTCGTAAAAATGTTGTATTTATTAATCTCACAGTTTTGGAAATATTGCAAACACTTTAGACAACCCCATGTGATTTTCAGGTTGAAATGCTAAACACTTCCTGAGAAATCACATAACCCTGCTGTAAACCATAGTCATGAAATAGCCCTAAACAATGAGACTAGTTTTGCAAATTTGCCTATACTATTAACTATGATTAAAGATTCTAATTTTGACGATGTGATAATTTATCTCATTTAACATACATTTATTATTTATAATTTGAGTGAGATATTTGTTGACTAAAGTGTTAAGTAAATATGTTGAAATTATGATACAATTATACAATTTTCTCTGGAAATTCAAGAAAGCAGCAGATTTCTTGTCTGTTGGATTGACAAATTATTCACTTACCGCAATTATGTGCAAACAAATTTGGATTGTCTGAACAAAGAGCAAAAAGGATTTTCATTCAGAGGCAGAGGCTTAAGGAAACGAAATAAGGTCAATTATGATACATGTCGTTATAATTTATGATGCCAATATGACAGGAGAACCAACACGCGCAATAGTCCATTTAAACATGGAACCACCCAAATTTACACCTAGAATACCCTTATAATTATGGAATAAGTCCAATAGAGTGGGTTTTTCTGGACATTTATGTACAAAGAACCACGATTGCAGCAGTTAGCTGAGAGTAATACTCTGTGTGTAAGAGCTTTGAAGTTTCATGATATTTGCCCGCACCCATCTGCAAGAAGTAGACAATAAGGTAAGAATCATCAATCATAAAGAAATCAAGATCGAGCCGAAGGAGCGGTAAGGAAAGTAGCAGCAACAGCAGATTATTAAAGTAGCAGCACATCAATTTTCATTTAGCAACAGCCAAGAGGGCGATAAGGAAATGAACCACACAAGCGCAGATTAAAGAATGCGTATTATTAATATACAGCAAAACAATCTCACAGAAGATTACCTTGAAATCAGGAGCTAGAGCTACCCAGATCAAAGTCCATTGTATAATCATATTCTATGGTAGGGATCACAGACGCCACAAATTTCAAGAACAAGAAGAGGTACCTGTGAGAACAAATGCTTAGGATACACATAAATGGGACAAAACACAAAAAGACAGGCAAATCTGACTTTCATATTCAGTCAAGTTATAATAGAAGCTATGCAAATAACGCTGCTAAACTGATTTCTGTACACCAAAATTGAATTGATCTTCTAATATACCAAAGCACGACGTTGTTAGCACGAGGCTAAGAGTTGAATAAGATGTGAACAAGCCAAACATGATAGAATTCTTTATTGACTACAGGAACTAACTATGGCTTCTCAAATAGGCAGGTAGAGTAAAAGAATTACTTGTCAACTTCGGGCTCTACTCCTCTTGACATTAGAACATCAATGATTTTTTTCATTACAGCACCATGGCGGCATGGATGTACAGAAGCATGTTTGCCAGGCAAGTGCGGATGGTCTTCAATTGTCACCTGGACTCAATGTAGAGATACGGCATTCATGAATAAACAATAAGAGAAGTACTATAGCCAAACAATTTAAAGAAATAATAAAATCCTTCAAACAACACCCTCACCAATCCTTTCTACCCTCTGTGAGATTCATAAAATTAAGAACTATAAAATCAAGAAGATGCCACCTATTATTAGAGGATAGCAAAGTAAAAATAACTTCCAATTATGAGAACCAGCACCCAAAAATTGCTGAAACCATACTCACCGTTTTGCGTGCGTGGTCTTGACTAACATCTTCAAGGACAAGTTCTGGTTGCAAAAGCATCCTTGACTGTAACAGATGGCAAGGACAAACAATTCAAATAAAAGAATTGTCATATCAGGACTTAGATGACATCATGAACTATTTGCACGTTTTAAATTCAGTTGAATAACATTCATTGCAAGTTGCAACCAAAACAAAAAAGTAAATAGGCCAAAAAAAATTGAATGTCGACCTCATCATATCCAGTGAGCCAGACCCTGGGTGTTTGGTAGTATTTGTCATACCTAAGAGAGAGCCAGTCAGATATCATGCCAGAAACTTAAGTAATTGAACATTTTCAATGTTAAAATTGGCTTACGTTATGCTAACATCATAAGTTCGGGTTCGCAGAATGTTGTCATCATCAGGCTCATGGGCCACAAGGTACGTAGTCTGAAGCGTTGCCTGCATTCATTGAGCAATTGGAATCGACATGTGCAAAAAATTGTTATTGTTTCTTATAGTGGTTAGAGAGAACTACTGATTCAAATTGAGCAACGAACACAAAAAAATTAAATTCATCATCCAAATGTACAGAAACTGCACTGCAACTTCAATCTTTCTTCTACTTCTTCTTGTTTTCAGTAAAGTTGTATCGTAATTATTTTCTTACAGCCTGAAATTTTAGGTAAGCTGAGGATGTAACTTACAGGATCATTTTCAACAAGGTTGTCCTTGTCTTCAAGTTCTTCCATGTCTGGAATCTCCTCCTCTTCCTCTCCTCCAAAGTAAGATGAAATTGACTGAATTGTATTCTTCTTGCTTATATCTAATGTCTCCATGGAGGGTAAATTTTCATCCTCGTCATCTTTGTTTTCTGGAGATAAGAGCATGAAGTCAGGCAACAATAGTAAAGTAACTAATCACATTTACAATAAATTTCAGCTCTAAGGAACAGATGGACCTAGAAACCTTTAGGTTTCCCATGAGTTGCCAGCCAACCATCATTGTCCTCATTATCCAGTAAAACTTCACCTCCAGCAGCCTCATATTCTTCCTCAATTGAGGAAGCTCTACGAAGACATGGGACTGCATGCAGAAACATGGTAAGAAAGAAAGGAGGAAATAAATAAGAACAACAAAGCCACTACAAATACACCCACAAGGAGTAATCTGAAATGACAGGATAGGAGGTTCCAGAAGGTTGTTATTTACAACAAAATAGTCATTGAAATGCCTAGGTGAAAGAAAGTTTATTGAGGAAATTCATGTCACTGTCATGTTGGTGCTCTAACAGCAGTATGATGCAATGGAAATAACTTACCATTTCTAGTAATCAAGAATTGCTTATCTTTTGGCAGATATGACTTCCTCTTGCTAGGTTCACCAGACTCCCTTTACACAGGACACAGAACCCGTAAGATGACATTCAAGTATAAAAAACCAAGATGATAGGATAACATCTTCATCTGGAAAAAGAACAAAAAGGTTCCACTTATTTGGAACCAAATTTCACATGCTTCTGTCCATAAAGAAGACAGGTAACACTAGATCAAGTACCTATTCCTCCCACAAGGATCAGACCACAAAATGAACCTAATAGTCTACAACTAAACTATCAGGAATACAAGGGGCAGGAAATCCCACCCTTATGGCATTAATAAATTGAACTTGGACCCAGAAACTGAACATAACGAATAAAAACTTGAAGATCACGCATTCATTTGAGGGTTTACAAGCATTTAGTTTCGTCAATCGGCTTCTAGGCCAATGGCCGCATTCATAAAGAATCAATTTTGTCACAAAAAAGAATCAGAGAAACAAGCTCTTGCATCAAACAAACCAAATTTAGACATTCCTGGCATATTTTAAACCCAAATAACTGAACGAGTTCCGAATCATGCATCCATAATAAGCTCTATAGTTTCCCAGAAGAGTCCACACAGAGAGAACTATATATAACTGGCAATTGGGGAAAAAGGGGAAAACAAATTGGGGCCAAGATCCCAAATTTACCAGGACCATGTGGGGCATTTGGAGACGAGATTATCGCCGGCGACAATAAACTCGTTGATGCTGAGCACGCCTTTCTCTTTGAATGCGGAGACGGTGCGGGGGCTCGTAATTCGCTCCACAGTTCCCTTGAATGCCTCGTGGATTTTCTGCGTCAGAACCATCTCTCCCTCGAATTCGCACGAACCGGCAGCCGGAACTGCGATTCCCTTGAATTCAACTGACGGATCAGAGGGAACTGCAGAAATTCAAGCAGCTTAATTATTGTGCTCAAGAGTTCGTGATTGTGTAGAACACATTTGACTTCGAATTTTATGATTTTGCAAAAGTTCTATTTTATTATTGAGAATAAAATTAGGTTTTTGATAGGAGTTGGGAACTCGGGATTGTTACCCAAATTTCAGGCAAAATTGTAAAACTTGGTCCCGTAGGATTGGACCTTTTCAAAAAATAGTCCCTCATTTTGTAAATTTTTTTAGAATAACCCCAAATTTGGTTAAATTTTATAGAATGAGTACCATTTGATTGCACAATTGATCGCTATCATTATTTGTCGTCAAAACATAACAACAAACACTAGAGTGAGAAACATGCATTGTTACACATAAAGCACGGAAAAAATCAAATTTAATGTAATTTATCTACTGTAATATTATAAATGTGCAAATTACATTTTATAAAAAAATAATAATTTACTTTTTATATTTTTTAAAATAAAATAATTTACTCCCAAATTACTTTATTTTAAAAAATACAGAAAATAAATTAAATTATTTTAAAAAATATAGGGAGGTAAATTGCTAAAAAAATTATAATTCCTTCAAATTCAAATTTAAATTTAATAATCCAAATACAAGGGTATTATAATTTTTTAAATAATAATAAAGTATTTATAATTATGCCAACCTTTATAAAAATTAGCTTTAATTTACCCTCATTTTAATAAATAAATTGTCAAATTATCATTTGAAAGTATTAATGCCTCAAAATCATTTTTTTTTTGACATAAATAATACAATAATCAATCACATTGATTGGAAATTGGGCTTTCTTGAACTTGGCCCACAAAATGAATACTTAGTTTCCTGGAAGGAAGAAAAGAGTTCTGGCATTAGCCACACATTTATATACTAGGAGAGGTGTGGACCAACAAGGCAACAAGTGTGAGAGGGTACAGTGTTGGCGAACTACTCTCACCTCACTCACTGTCACTGCGTCTGCCTCACATGCATCATTCCTAAAACCTACCTACATCTATCTGCAGAACCCTTCTCCTCGTGTGTGAAAAAAAATGGAGGTGATTGGCTGCTCCCTGTGGGACAACTGGGTGGAAGAAGCTCTCTCAAAGCTTGAATCCCTCAAAGTCTTGCGTTCCCTGAGGCCCATTCACCTCCCCCATGGAGTTGCCCATCAACCCACCTTCGTTGAAAATTGTTCGTCGAATCCCAATCAAGAATTTCAGGTTTTTGATGGTCCATGTCAGTGGGACAGAGCTTCTGTTGAAGTGAACATTTCTGAATCCACATTCCAAAAATGGCTGCACGATGTCCCCAGTTCGGGTATAGTTCTAATTCTGTTCTCTGTTTCTCTTGTTCTTTGAATTGGTGGAAGATTTTGGTCTTTCTTGTTTTTGGGCTCTTTACGATCTTTTGTTTTTCAGGCATACCAATCTTTGCATGTGCGTGTGTTGGGATTAGTTGATACCGGACACTGTTCTTTTTTTCCTTTTTGTGGAATGTTGAAAGAATGTTGAATTTTGATCAATTGAACATCTTTCCCTCTCCTTTGGTCTGCTTATGCCATGTCCTCTATGAATATTACACCAATTTTGAGTATATGAATTCAAATTATGCTTTATCTTTTTTCCCTTTATTTGCCGTTTTCAATTTATAGGGGATGACAATGATGCCATATACGAGAATGTAAGAGATGATGACGGCGTAGAGCTAACTGATGGGAAGCTTAGGAAATTGATTGTCTTCTCTGGAAATGATTACATGGGACTGAGTTCGCATCCAATGATCAGGAGTGCAGCTAGCAAGGCATGTTCAATGGGCTGTAAAATTTCTATGATTTTTACTGAACTTAGCATGTCGGTGCTTAGCTGGTATTTATATAAGTTTGCTGATTATGCAGGCAGCTCAGGAACATGGGATGGGTCCAAGAGGTTCTGCTTTGATCTGTGGGTACACTAGTTACCATAGGTTACTGGAGTCATCATTGGCTGACTTAAAAGGAAAAGAGGTATCACTTCTAATTCCATAATCTACGCAGGACAGCACAATTAGGCAATTAACATAATTGTATTAAGTAGTTTCTTATCTAAAGTTGATCAAGTAAGAAACAGTGTTTAAATCATCAAGGCGGTTAAAATCATTGTTTTTATTTTCTTTTTATTGTTTGAATATACTTAATCGTCAGTATCTTTCGTGTGAGTGCCATGATGTTATTCTTAAAAAACAGATTCCTCTGTTTGTTCTAACATTAAGTATTAGGATTGCCTTCTTTGTCCGACAGGCTTTTCAGCCAACATGGCCTTTTTGACAGCGGTTGGAAATATTGGTTTGCTCTTAGCTGGCGGCAAACCTTCATATGATGATAGAGTTGCTATATTTTCTGATGCGCTGAACCATGCATCAATAATTGATGGTATTCGCCTTGCTGAGAAACAAGGAGGTGCTGTGGCATTTGTCTATAGACACTGTGATATGTGCCATCTCGATGCATTGCTGTAGGTTTTTATTCATTTTTCTTATTTGTCTGCCAATTTTTTCTTCTTTCTGTAAGATAATGTGAATCATTCGATTGTTTTTGGACTAACAACAGGTCAAATTGTCCAATGAAGAAAAGAGTTGTTGTAACTGATAGGTTAGTCATTTATCTGCAGTAATCAATATGAAAAAGTTCTGTTTATTGTGCATTCTTCAATTGTTTGTTCAATGTTTATGTTGCTTTTTAGTACTATGGTCTGAAACTGATGTTTTGCTTTAATTCTTTGAGGAAATATAATTCTTCATCCTAAAAAGATCTTTATAGCAGCATGAGATTTCAATGCATTACATCATTTGCTTTGAAATCCAGTCTTCACATTGTAGCTGAGAAATATAAATCAATGTTTATGACTATTATTGGCTTTAGTAGACGTGAAATGGAGAGAATGTGTAAACCATGAAGAGACTAGACAAAGCGGAACAGTTTTATACCTTTTTGGGTCTGCATGTTATTGTGTGACTCATCAGAATGTGCAGATGGTTCTTCTACTATTCTCTTTACCCATGAATTCTTTGAGTTGAGACTGGTTGTAAACAATTAATAGATCTTTCCTCCAGATAGATGAATATCCATCGAAAGGTTTCTATATTTTCCCTATGGTTTAGGTGTCAACTTTATGTTCAATGTTTTGAAGAAGTAAAATGGTAAAAATGTTTCCTTTATATGCATACGCTGTTCTTTTTTTGATACAGAGATACTTGTCATCCTATTCTCCATTTTCAACATTATAAAACTTGGGGTAATTAATTTTGTTCATTTTGCAGCCTGTTCAGCATGGATGGAGACTTCGCTCCCATGTCTGAGCTCGCAAAACTCCGTAAGAAGCATGGGTTTCTGTTTGTAATTGATGATGTAAGTTTCTTAAGTTCTCAATTCAAGAAACTACAAGAAGATGTTTGTAAAATCTACTTGTGCTCACTTAAACGCATAGCTCCATCAAGGAACACACCAGCGGCAAAGTTATTCTTGAGTCACCTCTAACTTCTTTGACCTAATGATCGTCTGTTAATTTTTGCTTAGTTTTACATGAAGTGTTTTTCCAACTATTTTTGCACATTTTGGTTTTAAGAGAATGTACGACATGTTAGCTAAACCTTCTTCACTTCCTTTCAAATATCTAGGCTCATGCAACATTTGTTTGTGGAGAAAGGGGTGGAGGTGCTGCTGAAATGTTCAACTGTGAAACTGATGTTGACATTTGCATAGGCACTCTGAGTAAAGCAGCAGGTTGCCACGGTGGATTCATAGCATGCAGGTAATGAATCTTCTGAAATGTTCATCAGTTTTGAGGTTCATTTGAGATGTTTTCTTGTTTGGAACTTGAATGTCCCACTATTTCAGATTGCATGCGTTTTCTTGCTTGTAATGCAGTTTCAAATTTTCAATGTGCTTAAATTGTCCAGAATTGCTGTCCCAACTATTGGATAGCAATAAAATTAGCTCATCAGGCTATCTGAAATTATCTTTCTATATGAAGAAATCAACCCCGAATCCCGATTCCATGCTCCATATGAAATAATTGTAGTGCATTATGGCTAGTGCAATAACTATTTCACTAAATGATTGAATACCAATGATATTTTATGTCTTTCATCATATGGATGGCAGCAAGAAATGGAAGCTGCTAATCCAATCCCGGGGTCGGTCTTTCATATTTTCAACTTCCACACCAGTGCCCATTGCTGCCGCTTCTCATGGTTCGTCTTTTTGTTTGTTGCTTGGTTTATAAATACAGTTCTTCTATTAATGGTGAGATGAAGAAGGCCCTCCATCAATAGATTGACATTCTGTTTCTAATTTACTAGGAGAAATGTGTCTCTTCACTACAAGCTAGAGGAATCAGCTGCCCGTTTTTACTCATAATGCAAACATTAGATTATGTCAAACTATAAGTCTTCTTCAAACTAAACACACTATAGATACTACATATTGATTCATTGTGGTTAAAACTTGAACGAGTACAAAAACGAACATATCAAATAGTGGGTTTTTCTGTAAACATGCTTCACCGGCTGTTTCGCTTAGATTTGCGTTACTCAGTCATTATCATGCAGCTGCTGTTGTTGTGGCAAAGGAAGAGGCATGGCGTAGGAGTGTTATCTGGAATCGGGTCCAAGAGTTCCGTGCTTTGACAGGAATTCCTGCCGAAAGTCACATTATTTCAATTATTGTGGGGAGTGAACACAAGGCCCTGCAAGCGAGCAGGTCACTCCCCTCTCCTTGTGTGTATGCGTGTTTATTGTTGGCTTTATGTCAATTTTTCCTAACATTTTCATCTTTGTGAATCAGGCATCTTTTGAAATTAGGTTTTCACATAACTGCAATCAGACCTCCAACAGTACCGCCAAAGTCCTGCAGGTTTGTCGAACTCATATGCCATGTTGAATTTTGATGCTAATCCCCTTTTTGTAATTGTAGTTTGTGCTCTTTTCTGTGGGAGCTTGTTTGACTGAATTTGCATGTTCCTTGATATAGTTGTGCTGTTTGATAACGATATATAGATTCAAGTATATATGACATATTTTCTTGCTCTCCATCGCCCTTGTTGCTTTAACTGATAATACTGTTTCCTGGGGTTTGATCATTGGCTTCTTGCAGGTTAAGGATAACTCTTACTGCAGCACACACAATGGATGATTTGAGGAAGCTCACCGACGCACTGGCACAGTGTGTCAATTTTCGGGAGATCGAAGCGCTTAGCACAAATTGCTTCCCCAAGCTTTAGCTTTCTCTGTTCTTTTACTTATTTCGGCTCCTGTTCTTCAAGTAGATTAAATACAGTGACGAACACCAAAATTCTGAATGTAATTGTTCTGATATGGCATCTGAGAGCTCATTGCTGACCAGATAGTGAAATGGACATTTGAATATGAGCAACTTTTGCAATCTCTTTACTGCAAAGTATGTAAATCACTCTATTCAGTTCAACTGTCTAGTTGCTAATATTCACACAGGCTCATCATAATTCAACCGGTTCTCTGGGCCACAACAATATCTAGGTCTAAGCTTCTCATCAACTTTTTGCTGGAGATTGGACTATTGGGTTTTTAAAGTACTGTGGATTGCATATATATACTTGTGACATTAGGCTATTTCCAGAAAAATGATTTTCAAAACGGAAAAAGAAAAAGGGACCAATCGTTTATAACAAAAACCTGAAGAGAGATGAGTATAAAAAGGTCGAGGTTCCTTCTCTGTAGGATCAAAATTTGTCAAGGCACGGCATTTCCCAAGTCACCGCACAGTGGACATAGGTAGATCATGAGAAGATAACATTGATTAGATTCACTAGAGGCAGAAGTTTTAAGACCTGATGGCCCATCCTCGCAAGAAACCAAGTAGTCACATTGGGAAAAGGAACAAAAAGAAGACAAAAAGCTAGCAAGATATTTTATGTTTCACAATATGATGATGAAGTTCAACCATGCATATTGCCAGTGTCATCAGAGGCAGACTTGAGAGTATTCAGCGCCAACCAGTTTCCCACCTGAGAAGGCAAGCTAGTAGCTGAGGAGGAGCAACATGCATTATATCCCTTTTCCTCGTAGCCCATCACATTTCTTGCTCCATAGGCACTACTCTCCCATGGCGCTGTGGGTGGTAGCTGCATCCACAATGCACAAAAATGATTTAAGAAAACTCTCGCAAGGAAAAAGAAGAGATTCGTCATGATTCTAAGAGCCCATCTAGTGATTTAAGTCGTATATTTGGAAACATTTAATTTAGCTAGTATCAATCACTGACCAGTGGCATGACATTAGGATTGGATGGGGCATCATTTAGGTTGATTGAAGCAGTAGTAGTGGTGGAGTAATTCTTGGCGCCATCTTCATGATTTGGAATAGAGGAGACTGTTACAGTGACAGCACGTTTTTCAGCCAAGGGCTTGACGACGGATGGTGAGTGGGTGTAAGGCAGTTGAGGTGGAGCTGAAGCGGTGGAGGATGAAACTGAAGGTGGGGTTGGAACCTCAACCTGGACAACAACCTGAGGGGACAGGATTTTGCTGCAACTAGAGTTAATGTTGTTATTGTCTTTGACCATGTTTGGCCAAAGGAAAGTCCCCTGGGGTTTGCAGATTCTGAACCCACTCTTCAGCCTTTGTATCTTTGCTGCTTTTTCCTCAGCTGCTGCTGCTGCTGCTGCTGATGATGATCCTCCCGCTGTCTTTTCTGCTTCTGCTGCTGCTGCTGCTACACTTCGGCCCTTGTTCTGATCTTTGCCCAATTCTGATGTTTCTTTCCCTGCGGCTATTAATGCTTGTACTTCCTGCTGTTTGCTCTTTGGCTCTCTTGCCCCTGGTTTTTTCTCTTTTATATGCGTCTCTGTTGGCACCATTAATGAGGAGTCCTTTCTCGCACTTTCTTCCACATTTGGTGCGACCTTTCCAATTCTTTCCTGTTTGAAAATTTTCCATATCCATGTATATTAGTATCAAGTCCAATGATATAACTGGGATTTATTAATGATGCTCAACTCACATAATTTGAAAACAAGTTCATTTATTTCGAAAATTTTGACTTGCATATATAGTTATATATGGCTGTGTGTTTGGTATACCTCTATTTCTCTAACAAAATCAGAGATGGTCATCAATTGTTCCTTGCACTTTTCCTGGAAAGAAACACGACAACCATGACTACAGGCGGATCCAATAATTTAAAGATAATATTGAAACTGAAAGATATATAAATTAACTACCCATAAAACAGGTGAATCCAAATCATGTCTGGAGGAGGACAATGAAGTGGCGAGCTGATCCAGCTTCTGACTGATGTCAGAACGACTTGATGCTATCTTGCTTGCTTGATTTTCATCTTGCCTCTTTTTAGATGAAATTTCCTCAAGTTCCCTGCAAATCCATTCAACATTAAAGCTACTTATAACTCCTTGGCCAAGAAAGGGCTACGTGCATGACTTCAACTAATATATATATATATATGTTACCTCCTCAACTTTCCAACTTCTTCCTCTAACTTCACCTTTGTTACCATCAACTCCAAATCTCTGTTCAAGAAACAAATTAATGTTGGAATCTAAGGCATCTCCAAATACACTTAAATGAATCCACAGAGTTTAATTATAGTATGTCGTTTGACCTTTTTATTTTGGAAATATCATCCTTCAAAAGCTTCAACTCTCTAGCACATATAGGGTCCTGAGTTGGGGAATCACCAGGTTTCCAACCAGGTGGTGGCACCCAGTAAGGGTCAGCAACCCCAGCATCCCTTCTGATGTTAACAAGATCAGCACTCTCCAACCAATACTCCATTGCTCCATCAGGGTTGTGCCGCCTCCGAAACCTCTCTTCACCTCCAGGTGCAAGTTTACCAGCCATGTGCTTTAGGAGATGATCAAGTAGCCCTGTATCACCTATCCTCTTCCTTGCTTCTGCTCTCAGTTGAGGCCTCAGAATCGGTTTCTCGGCTGTTGCCCCTTTTGCCTTCATTACTCCTAACAGATTTTGCTCGGCAAGCTTGTACCTTCATATGTTTCTCAATTTACTCAGTACACTTACGTATAAACAAAATAAACATGCCAAATGCCGTAATACACTGGTATATAATTACAAAACATTTGTTGTATTACATGTATATACCTTTCAGCAGACCAGCGATCCTTTGGATCTCTTAGAACAAATGCTTCCTTGGATCTGATTCTACCCTTGCTTTTCTTGATCTCATTCTTCTTCTGCTTTTGCTTTTGCTTTTGTTTTTGTTTTCTGATTTCAAGCTTTTGTTTCTTTGGTTTCTTCACACGAATGTTTCTAAAAGAGTACCTCTTTCTTTTCAGATTCTTGTTGGTCTTAATCTTCTCTTCTTCTTCATCATCCTCTTCCTCGTTTTCATGATCATCTCCGTTCTCTTCTTCTTCCTCCTCCTCCTCCTCCTCCTCCTCTTCTTCTTCTTCCTCCTCCTCCTCCTCCTCCTCATCTTCATCTCTCTCTCCACCATCACCATTAACACCATTAATCCCACCATCATCAGAATCTCCAGTTTTCTCTTGTTGTATAGATTCTCTCTCATCACAAGTAACCCCTAATTCCATCTGGGATTCCCCAACTCCATTCACAAAACTTGAAGAAGAGTTTTGAGCATTAACATCATTACCATCATGAATCTCCCTATGCCTACCCAGATATTTCACTTGCCTTCTAATACCCCACCTAACCATCCCATTGCCTTTTAGCTCAGACAAACAAGTCCCCTTCTTATATGCAGTAACTGCAGCATTATCATTATATGAATCAGCAGCTGAAGAACTAATCAACCAGAACGCTTCTAAACTCTTCTGCTCAGAGAAAACCTCCGCCGGGATTACTCTCACTAGCACTTTCTCTGCCACCGCCGCTTCCACCACAAACTTCTCATCCAAAGCCGGGTGCGTTTCTCTTTTGCTGTAGTTGAAAAATGCTCTTAATGACTCCATGCTTGGGAACCTCACTGCGACATTCATCTCCGTCTTCTCGCAGACCTAAATCCCAAAAAACTCATATAAATAAAAGTTTGAGAAACAAAAACCCAGTAACAGAACGTAAACAAATATTTCAAGGATCTTAATATTAGGTAAAATTTCTTACCATAGCAACTCGGATGGATCTGAGTTGAACTGGGGTTCCTGGGGGTAAATGAACGTGATCAATCTCGTAAAGATAACCCGTTTCGATATGGATCTGCATCTTGGATTCACCTCCATCATCCGCTGGTTCTGCATACGGAAAAGATAAATGGGTTTCGACGCACATTTTTTCCATACACAAATCACCGTAAACTTTGTTCTAAGATTTCTGGAAACTTGTTTTCACAAATAGCAAGTATAAACTAGGGAGAATACGTGAAAAATACACGCACTGTTACCTTTAAGCAGGAGATTGCAGTGGTCGGATGAAAGTGGCGGTGGTACGTGATGCTGTCGTCCTAAAAATGGAGACTCTGAGGCTGTGATGCTGCCTTGCTCCGCCTCTTTTTGGTAGCACTGATCCATTTCCTGCAGCAAAAG
Organism: Sesamum angolense; assembly: GCA_034509725.1. Lineage (NCBI taxonomy): Eukaryota > Viridiplantae > Streptophyta > Magnoliopsida > Lamiales > Pedaliaceae > Sesamum > Sesamum angolense. The sequence continues at coordinate 2,914,779 of JACGWL010000016.1, forward strand.
TTAGTACCCTTTTGTCTTGATTGTGTACTATACTCAAAACACTAACCGATTAAGCATATATTTCTGCAGAGATATATGTATGGTGAGTATATATAGCATCAATATTATGTGCATGTGTGTGTTACAGAATATGTATCTATGCACACACTTTTGGTGAAATTATGCGTATAAAGGGTTCAAAAATTTTCAAGTCCTTTTTCCTAAGGATATATGCATGAAAATGATTGCTTTGTGTATATATATGCTTCACTCATGCGGTTCGCAAGCATCATGATGAATATAAAGATTTGTTTTTTTGTATCTTAGTGACAGCAGGGACACACAGTGCAAACAAACAAAACGCGTTTATCACAGTGCGGCGTAAAACCGTGAGAAAGTTCAAGAATTTGATAATTTGTCTCTAGCTAGCTTTATATGTAGAGTAGTTACACATGTAAGTAAGAGCGCGTGAGAGATTGTGTGAGAAAAAAATAACAGATACAGATAGGGTTTCTGATGCAAAAACCATGCGTGAGAATTGACAGGTTAGACAGAGAGAGAGAGAGAGAGAGAGAGAGAGAGAGAGAGAGAGTACAACCATGGTGGGTTGATGGGCTTTCTTGGAGCGTTTTCTGTAGTAGGTTTCCATCACCATATTCTGTCAAAATACACCATGAAAACCATTGATCAGAATTGAGTTGTTGCGGAGCAGAATTAGGAAAATGGGTTTTGGGAAAAGATGAATCAAAAAAGAGGAGAAAAAAGTGGGAGGTGTAATTAGGGTTATCGAGAAATGCGGAAAAATGCCTGAAAATGAAGATTTCCATGTATAGTAAGAAGTTAATATTGCGGCTGAAAAACAGAAAGGTTGCAGCACTCTTATAGAAATAAAAGCAGACAGTAAACCTGAGTATTTATTATGCGCCCTAAGAACAGTACCACACTCCATGCATGATCACTACAACATATCAAAAGGAAAAGGGCCTGTAAAGTTCTGGAAATTCTGAAACTTTCAAGCTATTTTTTCGGTTTAGAGTTTTGAATTAGACCACAGAAAATAACAAAAACCAGCTCATGATCAAACAAGAAAAAAGAAGAAAATATGATTTTCAACTTTCAAGAATGCAATCGTCAAAATAAAGAACAAGATGAAGCGAATCCAGAAATATTTGCAAGACACAAGATGAAACTTCATTCACAAGAAAAAAGAAAGTTCAATCACAGAAGAAAAACCGCACTAGTCAAGAATCCACTTTTAACCCCAAAAAAAGCAGAAAAACGATCAGATTTTTGGATAAAAAATACAAATACACAACTCATTAAACCCTAACTTCTATATATAGAGGACACTGACATATGCATGTATACAGACGTACATGAAAATACACATACTACTACGAGTACACATAAATGCATCCCAAAACAATTAATACCTATTTTTCTCCTTCAAATTTTTGACAAAGAACTCTTATATATACTTAGAAACAAAGGATAAAAACAGGAAATCAATTCATAATCAAGAGCAAAAGATCTCTACCTTTCCCTCAAAGGACAGAAAACCCTGAAAAGATGAACTTGATGATTTCTTGAAAATCGATAAAATTCTATCAAGGATCACTATATATAACTAACTGTGGTGGTTTTCGCTCCGATTCATCATACTTGTGAAGGAAGGAAACAATGGAGAGAGATTGAGTTCAAAATCTCTTTACATGGCAATGGAAATTGCACGCACTACACACAGCAATGCACTACACACGCAGAGAAGAGAGAGAAATATGAATGGGTAGAGCTGGTCCCCTCAGCAGATTGGTTTTTGATGGATATACCCCTCATGCGGTTTGAACCTACAAGGTCAATATGGTAATTTCGTAGCTTGACCTTAAATCCTTTTAGGCATGTTGATTTTTTACTAGCCTTATTTAGAATGAGGAGTAAATATAATTTTCGTCCTCTATCTTTTATATTTTTTGCGATTTAATTTTTTTATAATATTAAGATAGTAAATAAATCCTATGTATCTTTTTTAAAGTTTTTATAGTTTTGGTCGTTTAGTTGTCGGACAAAAAAATGTATGTTCAGTATGTGCTGACATTTGGGGCTTTGTTTTATTAATCAATTTAATGGATTAAAATAACAAAAAATTTAGAAGTTAGAGGGTATATTTTCTTTTTTAGAAAGATAAATAACTAAAATGTCAAAATACAAAAAGATAGGACAAGAAATTTGCTTTCATGCGAGCAGAAATTGACTTTAGCTACCCTCATATTTTTTAAAATATTTTTCAAGCGTTGTTTTAGAAAACAAAATTTAATAAGGATAAAATAATAATTCCTTATTAAAGGATTACATAATTATTTTTTGTTTGAAGAGATAATTATAACTTCACAAACGAGGGACACAAATCTCATAAGAGATATTTATAGTATTTATGTATATAGTCCAACTATTTTTCTTACTAATTAATTTATTTATTTTTTGCTTATTTTTCATATCAAACTATCGTAACTAAGAATATAATAATTATAGAAAGCACGTCAAGAAATTATTACATAAATATCAACAAACCCCACAACGCAAACCAATATTCTGAACACAGTTTTCCATATAATAGCAAATTTCAATTTGTTTTACTTGCTCCATGATACAGCATCGATGATATATGCCCTCTACGAATTACCACTTAGCTTCCATCTGGTATGAGCACAACTGATCCTGATGTTTTTCTGCTCTCAAGATCGGTATGCGCTTGTGCTGCCTGAGACAAGGGGTAAGTATGATTTACACGGACCCTTAAGACACCCGCCGCAACATTTGTGAAGACCTCTGAGGCAGTTTGCAGCAGTTCATCCCTTGTAATAGTGTAATAGATCATGTTAGGACTCGTCAAGGACAGAGATTTTAGTAAAAGAGCCGACGACAACGGAACTGGGTCTGGAGCGCCAGACGACGATCCAAAACTCATCATGTGTCCGCATAGTTTCAAGCACTTTAGTGATCCCTGATCACAAGATCCGCAGTTATAGACCAGATGAAGAAAAGTGTTGTGTTCATCTACATGTTATGGGCGTGGCATATCAATTACCTCAAAAGTGTCTTTCCCGACAGAATCATAGACAACTTCAACTCCTTTACCTGAAGTTATCTCATTGACAAGGGCGACGAAGTCTTCTTCCTTGTATAAGATTACATGGTGACATCCATCTTCTTTGGCTTGAGCTGCCTTTTCTTTAGTTGAGACGGTTCCGATAACCGTGGCACCAAGGGCATTTGCCCATTGGCATAGAAGAGACCCACTCCACCAGCTGCTGCATGAATAAGGACAGTTTGTCCTGGTTCAACCTGTACAATATTGCCATTTGGAAAATCTTCAAATAAAATAAACATACATGATCTGATATTTCAATAAACAGATAAAAACAATTAATAAGGAAAAAGGGATCTCCTTGTATGGAATCAAACATAAATCTTTCAATGATAAGCTAAAGAGAAAAAGGAAAACATGATGCAAATTGATGATCTGGTTACCTATGCTAAAAGTTGGTATAGCAATACAAGTAAACAAAAGAATCCTGGTTGGGATAATAGTGATATTACAACGGTTTAAGAGGCCCACAGACATAATGCTTATGTGAGGTAAAGCTGCTAATTGTTGATCCATAAATATTTCGTACAGACTGGATAATTGGGGAACATGAAAGTGCTTGAATGCTTGTGCAAAGACCCGTTAAAACATGAAAAACTTAGAGTGGGGCAAAAAGACCTACTTTGAAGCATCGGCGAAGTAGAAACTGTGCAGTCATTCCCTTGAAGATGCTGCTATAACGGGATAAATAGACGGAGGAACAACTACCACCTTATCAGCAGGAAGGATTTACTCTTCGGCATATGCACCCATCGGATAACCAGCATAAGCAACAAGATCTCCAGCCATTCTCCCAGTAACTCCAGGACCTACTGCAGTTACCATGCCAACAGCCTCCATACCTGTTTCCAGGACAGCTAAAAGCAAGATTGTAAAAAAGGCATATATATAACATGTACAATAGGAAACTGCCTTAGAAGTTGACATTGAGTTTTTGATAGAGGCAGTGTCAGATATGTGTCGGCCAAAAACTGATGGTATAAAAACATTCTTCATCAAAAAGTAATTCTCAGAATCTCAATCATCGATGTTTTCTTGTGATAATGCAAGGACTTCTATGATGAAATATCTTTTCCTGTAGTCATATCAAACATGAAAAGCAGTTATCTCAAAACATGCTGTTAAATACATGATTTGATCCAATATAGGTGGAGATGACAGCATAAGAAATAGAGCAGGAATTGGACCTGGCGTGAAGGGGAACGCAGAAGCCTTGAAAAACCCATTCCTGAAATAAGTATCACAGAAATTCAATCCAATGGCCTTATTTTTCACTTTGATCTCACCATCCTTTGGCTCCCCTATCTCCACATCCTCCCATTTCCGGACCTATGACGAAATGCATTAAGTAGTAAGTAATACACTAACATTGCAATGCAATGCATAAGTAACTTTGTTAAAGTGGCATCAAGTGGGATCCTACGATGGATTTGCGGAAAGGAAACTACTCAATGTCTCAATCAGAATTTATATCTTCACGATTCAAGTTCAACCCACAACATTCATTCAATACCAAATTGCTCTAAGAGACAACGATGACAGGCATCAAGATAATTGAGTTTTACGACATCGAAAACAGTGAAAACAAGAGACTTAAGTATCTACGAACCTAAGAGGTAGAGTGGTAGATTGTCATCAATGCTTAAAGAACGGATTGGCGACTGGTTTATCAGATATCAAAGGCAACAAACAAAGCACTATCAAGGGCTCTTCTGTCGACCAACAATCAGATTTCCCTAATGTTTTCAATTACCAAATGAGGGAGATAAGTTAATGATCAGATCATAAATTTTTCCTCTCCGTCACTTTAACATAGGAAGACAGGGGAAGCTACTGAAGACTGAACCAGACAACAACTACTGCACCCAAGTGTGACTGTGTGATCATACAAACAAACAATCACTCGACTCAAAACAAACTAATACTGATACGGAACTCCACACAGCGCTCCGCAGCAACAGAACACAAAAACCAAAATAGATCCATCCATTTTCTGTAAAGAATTTCTGCACAAATCACAGTTTCCCAAGCCCTATTCCACATTAATACACTAAGTTAACAAGTACAAGTGGGCAAAACGTTTCTTACAACAAGGTCATTCCACATTCAGGACATCTGGTGAATCCCGGATAGAAACATACAAAACGCAAACACAAGTTCAATCTAAAAATGATCTATCCTACAAATTCCTTCAACTAAAATTACAAATGACAAAACCCATTTGCTATTATCACAAACTAGATTGAACAACACTAACAACTCCCAATAATCATCGAAGAAGTATTAGAATTGTGTACAGAGATAGAGAACAAAAGAGAGTAATACCTCAGGACCGCCGAGTTCATGGACCCTTATAGCTTTCACCATCTTGGATGCTACTGCTGCAGATCAAGAGATAGGCCGAACTGCTGCTTACTTTGAAATTTAACCGCAGAAGGGATGTTTTCGGTAAGACTTATGCAGCTGATTGAGTGAAGAAGAGCCCCAGGCAAAGGTGCTTCGTAGGGTTGGCAATTTCAACCCGAACCCCGAAAACCCGTCCCGGACCCGCCCCGTATCTGGGATGCCATTTTTCGGGTTCGGGGCGGGTCTGGGGCCGCTAAAACCTGCCCCGGTCGGGTCCGGGGCGGGTTACGGGTCCTGTCTCGAACCCGCCCCATTGGACCCGACCCCGGCCCCGGTCCAACCCCCTTTTTTTTATTGTATTTTATTAATATACAATATATTATAAATAAAAAATTATCTTATTATATATGAATCCTAAATAATTTTTGCATATACCCAACTATATATAAAAATACCAAAAATAAAAAATTAGTTGATAAAAAATTTAATAATTTAGATGAACGTATTTTTTGTCTTATGCTATCCATTTTAGATTGAAAATTATATTAAAATATTTAAATCTAAACTGATATTATTTCTTAAAAAATATTAATTTAATGTATTTTTTGTATAAATTAATTAGCTCGGGACGGGGCGAAATTTTTAGCATGGCGAGGCGAGGCTATGACGGGTTATGTGGCTGGCAAAAATTAAATGAGACGGGTCTGATACGGGTCCAGACGGGGCAGGGGCGGGTTATGGGGCTGGCAAAAATTAAATGGGGTGGGTCTGGTACGGGTCCAAGCGGGGCGGGGGTGGGTTATGGGTCTGGCAAAAATTAAATGGGGCGGGTATTGAATCCGGGCGGACCCGTACCAGACCCACCCATTGCCATCACTAGTGCTTCGTGGAAGGATGTGGTGATGATGGTATATTTTCGTGAACTTGGTCTTGACATTGGTGCGCGAAATCATATTTTTAAAAGGATAAATTGCATAACAACCCTTGTATTTTGAAATAGCATGATATCACCCTATATTAATTTAATAAGTAAAAAATTCTCTATATTTTATAAATAGTGCAAAAAACTCACTCTTCGTTAAAAATAAATGGAGAGTGGCTCACACTCGTCTTTTGTGCGAGAGAGCTTTATTTTTTGCCTCTTTGAAGATTACTTTAAGTATGTAAATGTCCATTTCTTTTATATCTAAATACATTTTAAATTAATTACTTTATATTAATTATTATAATAAATAGTATATAAAGTTTAAAATTAAAATTTTAAATTTAAAAAAATACAATACCAATTTAATATACCAAAAGTATTTTTAAATTAAAAAATTCATATGAAGTATAAAAATCGGTTATAATAATTATATATTATTACTAAATTAAATTATTATCAATTAAAATATAATTCAATAAATTTTATTTTTTATAAAATATACTAATTAAATTTCAAAATACTAACAAATTATATTAATTATTTTAAAATATATTATTATTATTATAAATATTTTTTAAAATATTTTTATTTTTAAAAGAATAGAAAAACAATTTCTTTTTCTTCTCCATATAACACGTAGTGACGGGGCGATGTCGCCCTGGATTTGACCGCCAACCCTTCCGAAAAGGGGGGGTGGAACGGGGGAGACCTCGACCTCATCGTTGCCCTCTGTGTACAGGGGCAACAATGACATTGCCCAAGATAATTTGGGCGCGGTGGCTATTGCCACCCATTATTTATATGTATATGTATATATATAATAGTGTATATATATTATAATATACATATATATACATTATAGTGTATGTATAATTATGTATATAAATAAAAAATATATATTTAAATTGTTTAAGATCTGAACTGTTTATTTGTAAAAATTGAGATTAATGATTGATATAAAGAAGAATATAACGAGTATTTACAATTAGTACAATTAATTCAATTTACAACTCATTCATTCCAGTATTATGCATATATAGGGATCTCATTGCAGAAGAAAAATCAAATAAAAGTGAAAGAAAATAATAATTATGGAAAGAACATCCAGAATTACTACATCTAAAGGATGACAACAAACCCCACATAGCAAACTCAATATTCTGAACATAGTATTCCATAATCCATACAAATACCGATTTTTCTACTTGTTTTACTTGCTCCATGATACATCACCCATGCTCTAGCTAGGAGCATTTCCCAGTTAATTCCCATCTGGTATGAGCACAATTGATCCAGATGTTTTTCGGCTCTCAAGATCGGCATGCGCTTGGGCTGCCTGAGACAAGGGGTAAGTATGATTAACGCGGACCTTTAAGATACCTGCTGCAAGGTTAGTAAAGACCTCTGATGCAGTTTGCAGCAGTTCATCCCTAGTAATAGTGTAATGCATCATGGAAGGCCTCGTCAAGAACAGAGATTTTGCTGCAAGAGCTGACAATGGGACTGGGTCTGGAGTGCCGGAGGACTGTCCAAAACTTACCATGTATCCACGTAGTTTCAAGCACATCAGTGATCCCTGATCACATGATCCGCAGTTATAGATTTAGATGATAAAAATTTTTGTGTTCATATCTACATGTTATGCACATGGCGTATCTATTACCTCAAAAGTGTCCTTCCCCACAGAATCATAGACAACTTCAACTCCTTTACCCGATGTTATCTCATTGACACGGGACGAAGTCTTCTTCCTTGTATAAGATTACGTGGTGACATCCGTCTTCTTTGGCTTGAGCTGCCTTTTCTTCAGTTGAGACGGTTCCGATAACTGTGGCACCAAGGGCATTTGCCCATTGGCACAAAAGCGACCCTACTCCACCAGCTGCTGCATGAACAAGTACAGTGTGTCCGGGTTCAACCTGTACAATATTGCCATTAGTTTAATCTTGAAATAAGATAGATATGCATCTAACAGTTCAATCCAACAGAGAGAAACAATAAACAAGGAAAAGAGGAATCTCCTTGTATGGAATCAAACATAAATCTTTCAATGATAAGGTAAAGAGAAAAGGAAAACTTGATGCGGACAGATGATCTGGTTACCCATGCTAAATATAAGTGAAGAAATATTCGTAAACAAAAGAATCCTGCCCGGGATAATAGTGATTACTGTGATACTGATACAAGGGTTGAGAGGCCCACATAGTCACATACATATAATGTAAGGTAAACCTGCTAAATGTTGATCCATAAATATTTGGTATCCACTGAATAATTGAGAAACATGAAAATGCTTTTCCTTGACCATTAAAACATGGAAAACTTAGAATGAGGCATCCAAACCTACTTTGAAGCATTGGCGAAGTAGAAACTGAGCAGTCATTCCCTTGAGCATGACGGATGCTGCTATAATGGGATCAATAGACGGAGGCACAGGGACCACCTTATCAGCAGGAAGGATTTGCTCTTCGGCATATGCACCCATTGGATTACCTGCATAACCAACAAGATCTCCAACTTTTCTCCCAGTAAGTCCAGGACCTACTGCAGTGACCACGCCAACAGCCTCCATACCTGTTATCAGGACAGTTAAAAGTAAGATTGTGAAAGAGGAATTGAAGATGTACCAACAGCCAACAGGAAACTGCAGTAACAGTTGACAATGAGTATTTGACAGAGGCAGTGTCAGATGTGTCGACCAAAAAGTCATATTAAGATAAAGACATTCTTCATAAAAAAGTAATGCTCAATCATCGATATTTTCTTGGGATAATGCAAGGTCTTCTATGACAACAAATTACTGAAGCTGTAGTCATATCAAACAGGAAAAGTAGTTATCTCAACACATGGTGTTAAATACATGATTTGATACAATATAGGTGGAGGTGACAGTATAAGAAATAGAGAAGGAATTGGACCTGGTGTGAAGGGGAACGTAGAAGCCTTGTAAACCCCTTTCCGGAAATAAGTATCAATGAAATTCAATCCAATAGCCTTATTTTTCACTTTGATCTCACCATCCTTTGGCTCCCCTATTTCCACATCCTCCATTTCAGGACCTATAACGAAAGGCATTAAGTAGTAAGTACGATGCCTAACTAGCTGTGCTAAAGCAGAATCAAGTGGGAGCCTTCGAGTGGTTTTGCGAAAAGGAAACTACTCAGTTACAATTTATATCTTCAAAGTTCAAGTTCAACCCATTCCGTACAACATTGCTCTAACAGACAACGACAACATACATCAAGATTATTTAATTTTACCACATTATATATAGTGAAAGCAAGAGGTTTCAGTGTCTAACAAATCTTCGAGGTAGAGTGGTAGATTATCATCAATGCTAAAAGAAAGCCTTGAAGTCTGGTTCCTCATATATCCAGGACAGCGAACAAAGCCATATCCATCTTCAGTCGATCCAAATCAAACTTCTCTAATGTTTTAGATTATCAACTGAGGTATATAAGTCAATGATCAAATCAGATACTTTGTCCGCATCAATTTAACATACGAAGACAGGGGAAGTTCACTGAAAACGGAACCAGAAAAATAACAAAGGCACCAAAGTACAACCGTGTGATCCTACAAACACACAATCACTCACCTCAATACAAACTAATACTGATACAGATTTCAACACTATGCAGCAAAAACTCCACGCAAATTCAACAAAGAACTTATGCACAAAGCACAGTTCTCAAGCCCCGTTCATTGCCCAGGCCCTAATATAAAAAGTCGAACTGGGTAAAACCTTTCCTTCAACAATGATCTCAGTAAGTCTGCTGACCCCAATTTCCAACAAGCCTTAAATACAAATTTAGGCTAAAAACAATCCTCTCCAGTCCAACAAATTTCCTCAAACTAGAACCATAAATGACAAAAACCCATTTGCTATTATCACAAACTAGATTGAACAACACTCTAACAACTCCCAATAATCATCAACAAATTATTTAAATTGTGTACAGAGATAGAGAGAAAAAAGAGAGTGATACCTCAGGGCCGCCGAGTTCATAGACCCTTATAGCTTTCACCATCTTCGATGCTACTACTGCAGACGAAGAGACAGGCCGAACTGCTGCTCTACTTGGAAATTTAACCGCAGAAGGGATGGATTTGGCAAGAGCCCGTTGCAGCTGATTGAGTGAAGAAGAACCCCAGGCAAAGGAGTTTTGTGGAAAGCGGTGGTGATGATGGTGGAATTTCTTGAACTTGGGCAAAAGCATTGGTGAGCAATGATTAATATGGTCAATCAAATGAGGACTATGAGAAATTGATCATGCAATTGATTGCATCTTCCGCGTTTCGCCCTCTGGATTTTGCACACGCGACACATTTTTATTTTTTTAATTGGATAAATCACAACTCTTTCCTCTTAAATTTAATGTAATCATAAATACTTTTTATTATTTAAAAAATTATAAATATTCCTATAAAATTAATTATGTAGTTTAATCGGTCAAATGAATATTACTATTTTATTTTTATTGATCTTTTTAAAAATATATTTAAATAAATATAAAAATATTTGAGGGTACGTTAGGTAAAATAAATAATTTAAAGGGAGTATTAGTTCATAAAAAATTTAACAAAATTATAATATATATAATTATTATTTATAATTCAAAGGGGCATTTTGATCCAATATTTTAAAATTCAGATCGTTCATCAAATCAAAAAATTCAATGGGTTCCAGTTACTAGTTCTACTATTGGTCCGATCGTAATTGAATTGGTGACATTGTTATATGTCATAAATAATTATAAAATATATAAAATTAACATTAAATATTAAATAATATAAATAAATTTTAAAAATATTTTTTAAAAATTTCTCTCTTTGCAATCAATATTTTCAATAATATATGGCTTATAAATAAATAAAGGCAAATTGCAATTTACCTACTTGTGATAGAGAAAATATACAATTAACCCCTTTTAAAAAATAAAATAATAATTTACCCCCCTTAATGATTAGAAAAGGTGCAAAATACCCCATTCACTCAAGAGGTGTTGTGCACGCGCGTGAGGTGCGGTTTTACTTCACTTTTTAACTATAAAATAATTGTTATACATCTAATCATAAACCGTTGGATCTTATTTATAATAGTAATAAATAAATCGATGGTCTATAAATAAATAAAATAATTGTATTTGAAGTGATTTGATTTATGATCGACACTTACATTTGTACATTCAATTTCACTTGAATTCATATATAGATATTTTGTAAAACGTTGAAACATATTGCTAGGTAAAAATTACATAAAAAACAAGAAGGCATCATTTATTTAATTAATACCAATCCAAATGTTTTCTTCAATATCAATATTTTATCATATTACAAACCTTTGGGGATCACCAAGAGCCCAAACATATTGAGGCTACACATACATTTTTCTCTCCAAAAATCCAAACACACACACACACACACACACACCCCCCTAATAAAGGGCATCCCTCATGCAATGTAATTAAATTGCATTGGAAGCTACACACTATAAATATACTTCAACAACTAAAATAGTTAACCACAAGCAAAATCCCCAAGATTTCTCACCCTAGTTAGCTAGCTGGATCGGGTTCAAAGGTAGTTAACCACGGATCTATAGGTTCGACCCGGCTGCCAACCTTTCGGGATCACATGTTTGGCCACTAGAGTTTGGCCCGAATATTGAGATGTCAATCGGATCGAGAATGGAGGGTGCAGCTCTGAACCGGGGTTCAGCTGCCAGACCGCTCCCCAGGACTGGTTCATTTCCCACCACTCGTCCGGCTCACCCGATGCTTGTTGTAGATCAACCCGGCCGAGGTCCCCGTCCCCTTCTTCAAACTCGATCACCGTCGCGAAATAGTTAGGGTTTGCCCCTAGGTCGACGTGAAAAGCTATGGTTTTTTCTGAATAGTCGCATGCAACACTAACACAAAAAAATGTATATGATGTGAGATTGAAATTTAGTAATTATTCCAAATTCAATAAATGAATAATTAGTCAGTTCGAACTTTTACTATATAGGTATTGTATTTTATATTACACACATATATATATATATATATATATATATTAAATGTGTAAATCTACCTCATATGTTAAATATAAAAAATATTGGGGGGGGGGGGGTGTTATATTTTTGTTCTAGAGAAGATTTTATTTGAATATGTGATAATATAATGTTAGAAGAAAGGCTCCTACCAAATTTTAAAATTCATAAATCTCAGGATTGGTTGATGCAAATACTTTAATAAAATTTATGTCATCTGTACTTTCAAAAACTTGATATTATATATATATATATATATATATATATATATTATAAAATATTAATATAAAATAGAACAAACTAAACATAGAAAAACAAGACAACGGAGCCTGAGAAGAGTTTGCAACTTGACGGTTATAAAAAGATGTAGAAATTAAAAAATGATGAAATAATATACAAAATCAAAAATTAAAAACTGACAAAAAATGCGAGACATGAAAAATGGACGCTTCTTAATAATAAAAGTATAGATATCTGACCGTGCAAATCGAAATTTGTAGACTCCAGCATCGCGGAGTCTGCCTCCTTGAGACCAGTAGGTATAAAGACATATAAATGGCTTGACACAGAGACGAGCTGTAAACTCGAATCAAGTTGCTATAGTGGTCTGAACGACTAGAGCACGGCATCAAGTAAGCCTCACTCGATGTGAGAGATCCGTATCACCACAACACAAGGTCCATCCGGTAGTACCGTGAACTATAGTAACTGGTATTGTTCTTTATCCACAATTTGATGATCATGTTCTAAATATTAAAAGAAACAAAGCAAAGTTCTCTAAAATAATAATCTAGAATGGATCAACCACTATAATAAATATCACTGAGGAAGTATTGTGACATAAATTATTAATCAAAAAAATGATAGAAGAAATATAAATATGCTGAACAAGATATATAGATGATGTATTCATCTAAAGTGAAAATTAGAGTTATAGATTAAGTATTGTAATTCAAAACAGTATAAATATTGTAGATTATAGTTAAGAGTAGTTAATGCATAATGAAGTTTTGTATAGTATATCAGCAGCATATCAAAAATAGACACAAGGAACTTTTCAGAAGAAAACCATAAGTGAGGTGTTTATCATCATATAATATTCACGAAAATTTGAATTTTCTTTAAGATATAAAGTAATATAATAAATTTGAAAAAATAAAAATTATTGTTAATACATAAGATATGTATGTATACGCTCGAAGTATGGATATAATATGTATAAATGCTTAAATTAAATAACAATATAATTGATAATTACATATATAAACTGATTCCAAAATTAACTCTCGTTCATCAAAAATTATTATTTCATCATGATATTTAGAAAAATCACTATTAATTATTAAGTCATCCGAATTATAAAATCAAATACCAGAATAAAATAAAAATATGTAGACAGCAATATCTAAAAACGTATAGTCAGTATTAACTATATCTGAGTTGTATAACGGCCCTATTATAAGGTATTAATCAGTTCAAATCGGTAAGAGAGAGCAAGACACGTATGTCGGCGCTGAAAAGCATTTGCTATAATAAACGAGTCTGTTTAAGGAATTCTAATTTTGCATTAATCTGAGCAAAGTACAATACCGTATAAATCTAGCCAAATGAAATTAATGAGTCAAAACTTAAGCTATATGAGCATTTGAGAATTAATATAGAGTTCCGATAAGACATGGTGTTTTTACGATACGAATGTACTGTTAAAGTCTGATAAGCAAGACACCCACATTAACCTACTTCGAGAAATTTATGATGATAACGAAATGATAGTAGGACTATTTCTCAGTGGACAGCTGTCAAAAATAACAATATTTTTTGAATGTGAATCTAGAATATAGAGAGCGTTATAGTGTGAACAAAGCCGCAGTCGTTAATCCAAGAATATTAAGATAAAATACTGACTTTCTTTATATAAACTAAGTAGCAATGATTAAAAAAAAAAAAAAAAGAATCAGCCCTATAACCAATGCCTCCTCCTAGCAATTTAGTATCAAATTAGCACCACGTATAAGTTGCTAAAAAATGGACAGAAATATTCTCATTTTGAATATCATGACTAGCAAGCTAATCAAAGCAACACAGAGAACTCACTATTCACATCCTTTGTTTAACGCAGTGCAGCGACGAGACCGAAGCTTAGAGCGCTGCCGTACAAATTTCATACACATAAACAAATTAACGTCAGGCTGTGAGAACCAGACAGAGATTTAAGAAGTCTCATTGTAGCAGCAGTGAATTCAATATAATTCTTGGAGAAGGATCTGCAACATGAAAGTATTGTAAATCAATAAACTAGAAGATAAATAAGTTAATGAATTGTAAATATTCAGAACAATGTGACCTCTTTGGACAAATGACCTGCAATCTATCACTGTAATGATCATTATAGAACCATTACACATCATTTATTCTTCTTGGTAAGTGTATCAGACTTGCAGTTGTCTGTGCCATATCGTAGTAACTACTAGAGAGATAAGTCCAAAGTATTTGAGTAGAAGATGAGAACTCATGGAAGCAACATGGATGGCATAATACCAAAACCAATTCCTCCCAGGCGATATTAGAACTTAAATATATAATCAATGCATCATAGGAAAGTTATCAATATATTCATTCACCTACCATAAAAAATATTAATAAGCGTCCACGATGATTTATAAAAGATAGTAAATTTTTATAAGCAAGTGAAAACATCCATCTAATTAAATGTCTTATTAACCATCATAATGACGAGTATAAGCCTTCTCTGAGCTTTAAAACAATTAGAAGTAACATGCACCATCGTTGATGCCCCTCAACGGTGATATGTTCGGTCTTACACCACAAATATTATACAGGAGGATGAGTATCTGAATTTAATGAATATGTCTAGCGCATGGAGAGATCGTAGGTATATTGTTGTATATCTAACTTTGTCCTTACTCTTTTTAAATTAAAAAATTTATAAAAAAATTATCCACTTTAGTTTCATAATATTTAAAAATCTTTCGTTTTGAATAATAGTATAGTATTAGAAAAATCATATGAGTAGACAAATATTAGTAAGCCATTACGAATATTGCCAACAATAGTTAACAATGATCACTTGATGACAGTATATCACACAATCAAAAAATTACGAATAAAAGACCACTAAAACTGAACATAACAGGATTACATCCACTAAATATAGTCTACAAGGAGTGTCGGGCACTCGTTAATAAGATTATAGGATGATAAAACTACTGCGATATTAGTTAGAAATACTGAAAAATAAAACATAATACAGATTTCTTGATCAACAATATTAGTATTAACTACCTTGGGACATATATAAATACTATGTCATGCGTCTCACCTATTTAGCTAGGCCGTGGCCGCCCGATATTGAGGAAAGAATTAATGAAAAAAATTACCTAAAAAAAAAAATCTACCAATATTTTATTAACTTAAAAGGAAAAGAAGAGATATATCCATAACTAATAGTCGGAAATGAAGGACATCAAATCTAAGGACATCAAATTCATATCGGTCGTGGATTCCCTCAGGCATACGATAAAGACACAAAACATCGTATAACCAAGAAATGTGAGTCACCTCTAATATATATAGAGTAAATAAATTAACAGGAGGAAGCAAACCGCCAAACACCCTCATAATATTTACTCTAAAATATAATATTTCTGCAACATATAAGACGACCAAAATTAATATTATATTTGTAAATATACACTATTTATTCCGACACCTTAACTGTATTAGAATGTTTTGTTTTTTCTTATTGAATTACTCAAGATATCTAATTCTCTGAAGCTCGTTAGAAATTATTACATAAAAACACAGATTCAAATAAATAGAGGCACTCACGGCCTTCCAACCCAAATTTATTATATTTTTTTCACTCACTATCAACGGATCTAATAATATAGAGCTTCCTGATCTATCTACTCAGCTTTAAATTCGGCAATGGTATATGAATATTGGGAATTATAAAACACGTCTTTAGTATTTAGTCAACAGTTTAATCTCGAGAAGCATAATAGAGCCATTGTAAGCAATTCCAAATATGATTTGGGGACCGCCCCACTATTATTGGCCGTGAATAGGATGAGAGAGTTAATAGTGGTTTGTTAATTGCATTTGATGTAATAGTGTTTTTAGGTACGCAAAAGTATTAATTAAGTAGTTTTTAATATGCAGGCGCATGGAGGTTGCACCATGTGTCTAATAGTATAAACAACACAATTTCATAAGACTCAGTGTAATTTAACACACATCTGGGGGAGGAACAAAGGTATATATTTATGTGTGTGCTTCAGCTGAACTGATATATATTATGTTCTGAGATCCCTGAATAATATTGTGGAATTAGATTAATATGTCACATATGACAAAAGACCGATATTAGACAAAAGCATGATCTTTGGATATTTCGAACCTTGACTTTATGTGTGTATAATTTTATATTATTTATATTTTTCTATATATTTTTCTAATTTGTACATGAGGTTCCACTATCAGGATTCTTGCGAGATGGTATAATCATCGTCGAACATTTATTCTGTAACTGTCGCGTTGATTTTCAATAAAGCGTCCTTCAATTATTTACCACGAGTGAATTTCTGTACAAACCAATCTGAAAACTGCCAAAGATCAACTGAACATTAAGTCATAAATGAAGAATTATTTCGGCACACATAAATAATCGTGTTTGAGATTCAACTATACTAGATTGGTAAGTTGAGATAAAGTACTAAATTAAGAATGTAGATTAAGGTAGATTATTAAATTTACAAACGAGAACGAGTTGACTCTTGCATTACCCCCGTCGTCCTGCTTTAGGTCACTAAATTTAATGAATCAGTAAGCAAAAGTAAAAAGGATGCATCATCCAGAACTACTATCTCCAGACAAATCGAAATATAATTCATTTCAAAGTTGGTCATGGACATTTTTAACCTCCAACTTTTGTGATAACCCCAAGTTTCCCCATAAACTCCCCCACTTCGAATATGTCATTTTTTAAATCAATGTCACGGGTATATCAATAATTTCATAAGGAAATATGTAGCATTTTCTTCATAATCTCCCACTCTCTCTAATGTCTTTATCACTACAGTATGAACAACAGATCATTTAGCGAAAAATCTCATGTCGAATCTCATCATGTACAAAATTCACTCGGACCAGCGACAGTTACAAATCTTGACGATGATTATACTCCAATCCAGTGGACCTCATGAAAAAAAAAAAAAAAAAAAAAAGAAAGGTGAAAAACAGTCGTTGCAAACTCCTTTGTATAGTTAAACCAATTATCGGGATCTAGAACCAAAATCAAGATGCTAAATATCTTTGTTCTTCCCCAAAATTGCATGGCTAGGAAATTAGCAGCCTAATTACCCTAATTAATTAACACCAACATTTAATTAAATTAACAAACACTTTAATTTGTCGGCAAAAATAGGGCCCCCAATGATCTTGCAAAGCTTTTATGTCTGAAACGTGAATCAAGATTTCCCAATAAACCAGCCGTTGATGGTGGTTATTGGTCGTTGAAATTCATGGTGACCATTATATTGTCACGTAATTCAACGGCCAAAATTAAATCTTGGATCATAGAAAAAAAATATAATGTGGGGATAATGTTAATATTTCAATTATTGATTTGGTTTATTTGCAAATAATTAATAATATAGATGTGGGGGATTTTGGCATTACTCAACAAAAAATCACTTCTTGGATACAATTAATAGATCTTATGAGAGGGAAATCCCACCGGCCGGATCTTGCCTTTTCATTTCATTCCACTATTAGTTATGAGATTTCTTTTTCTTTTTTAATAAATAAAGTTCTTTGAAGGAATTTAATATCGGGTAAATTACAACGAGCTTTTTTGAGATATTATAAATATTCTATCGTTTTTTCAAAAAATACCAGTGTTACTCTTATTTTAACGATCGTCTAACAATTAGCTTAATCCGTTAGTGTTCGTTAGGTTTTCATCTATTTTTTGTAGTGGACTAATCAAAATGTCTTTGTGGACTATGTAGTATAATTTTATTTATTTTTTAAATTTTTTTAAAAATATTTATGGACTAAGTGGATAATTTTTTTATAATTTTTTATTTAAAAAAAGTAAGGGCAAAATTGATAATTCAGATCTCTATTCAAGTATTGTATAATTTCATAAAATATCAGGGGGTATTTATAATTTTTTAAATAAGAGAAGGTGTTCGTATTTATGCTAAACTTTAGAGGAGCTCGTTGTAATTAACTCTTAATATGGACCAATAATTTTTTTTTTGGTGGGAAAAATGTATTTTCAATATTTATATTTCATGGATGTATGCATCTTTGTTTTGCCCTTCCATATATATGATTACAAAAAGCTATCACTACCAAAAAGAAAAATGAAATGAATTTTCTTATGTTATAGATTGTAAAGGCTTTAAAATCATAATAAATTAATATTATTTTATCATAGTCATTAATATTTATTGTACATGATTTTAACTATGCTCAAAATATTTTTTATGTTATAAATTGTGGCTAAGATTTTTGCCTGACTAGCTTAAACAAAGGTTAATAGTCGTTGTGCAGTCGTTAATAATTGATATTCGCGGTTGTTCTTTTTTTTTTTTTTTTATCATTGTAATTAGTTATAATAAAAAGTCATATTTCTTCTAATATATCTTGGATTAAGAGAGCTTGTAAGTACTTAAGAGACACCACAAAAAAATTGATTATTTCCTACACTATAAATTACTATCATTTAATAACTATAGTAAATCAATACTATCTCTACTACGACTAGATAAAATCAATGCAAAGCTTAAGTTTTGACCATATTTAATTGACATTCACTCTGATTTTACCCGTGCCAAAATATTCACTACGATTTTTATCTATAGCAAATGTTTGGCATCGCTTGCAGAAACATCTTATAGCCGTTATACAACTATAACTCAATTAGTATCTGCCAATTTTTTATTTTTTTTTACTTTTAATCAT
Organism: Sesamum angolense; assembly: GCA_034509725.1. Lineage (NCBI taxonomy): Eukaryota > Viridiplantae > Streptophyta > Magnoliopsida > Lamiales > Pedaliaceae > Sesamum > Sesamum angolense. The sequence goes on from JACGWL010000016.1 coordinate 2,934,201, forward strand.
GATTAAAAATCATATTTCTTCTGATGAAAAATTGATAAGCGGAATTCAAAATTTTTATTATAAATTGATTTACATAACATATTATATTTTATACATACATATCTTATGTATAAAATAATTTTTTAATATACAAATAATATGAATTTTATACATGTGATATGTGCATATTCAAAATGTAATACTATATACAATATAAAGTTATAAATAAAATACTAATCTAATATCACTTTAGGATCACATCATCAAATTGGATGTCATTCTCAATCATTTTGATATAATTATGTCACAAACTTCCATTGACATTTTGTGGTTGTCCATGTTTTTGGACTTTGCTTTGTTTCATTTTATTTGAAAATCATGAAATTACATAAAGAAAGACTAATAATACTTGGACCCTTTTGTTCCATATTACCAATATGAATACTCATGGGATGCTACCCAAATATTAATTTAGTGAAAAATTTATATTTTTAATTTTGTATAATTTTTCGTATGAAATGAGAATATATTTGAAATAGTTAATAAGATGATATTTTATATGAACTGTTGTGTCAAATCAATATATTTTCAATGAGAAAATATATAAAAAAAAAACATTTTCTACTTTTAATTACTGTTTCAAAAACTAAAATTTAAAAACAAAAACACAGACAAATAGGCCTTTTGTGATGGTTAATCAACATTTGACAGTGGTTTTCATTCACCAAAATATTTATCATTATTTTTATTATTACTAATATTTTTGTCTCACTGGCAGAAACAACAACAAATAATCGTTGTATGACCATAATTGTTGATATTTGCCATGATTTTATATTTTTTATTATGATATTGATTAATCATGATAAATTTTATATTTCTCCTAAGGACATTATTTAAGGTTTTATTTTTGTATATCAATGAATTATAATTGATGTGCATGAAAATAAATTAATCCAAAAAGCCCAAACGACCGAAAAAGAAGAAAGAAATCGAAGGCTCAGGATACCCACTGAGAGGCCCAGGACATCCCATGCCCATAACAATCTAGGAGGCCAAGGATGTCTTAGCCTACTGTCTAACTATGCAGGCCTCGATAGCCCAAGTAACTCAAGTAGCCCAGGAAGATGAAAGGAGACATGGGACATCCCCGAACTCGAGGCTTGAGACATCCCCGACTCGGATCATGATCAAGGTCTACCAAAACATTTGGCTCAAAAGGCCAAGATATGTAGCAACCCACTCTCCCATGTGGCACCACATCAACCCAGTGTCAGCAGCCACCAGTCAGCCCTAGAATGAGAAAACGGGTAAGGAAGGACTCCTTGGCGGCTAGGAGAGGAAGCAAGCAAAGACTCATACTCCTAGATATGAATAAGGATGACTTATCTTTATCCTAACTACCCCAACCAATTTGCCCAAGAATTTCGAAAGGGGGATAGACCCCCAACAGACTTGGGCACTCCCTCTATAAATACGGCCCTGGTCTCTCAAGACCAGGGACAGACGGACAAACAGACAGGGGGACATTTTGAGATATCTTGGGCACGTCTCTGACGTCGCTCTCAATCTCTAAACAATCTCCAAAGCTCTCTCTAAGCTTATTATCACGTGTTCTTACGCCTTTCACCAATCTTATTCATTGTATCACGATTTTCCATCACATTCACTTACTTTTTCACTTTAATTCATCTCAAATTCATACTGACTTGGGCGTCAGAGTGCTAACTCCTTTTTTGTAGGTCCATCCTTCAAGATCTGCATTCACTTCTGTCCAAGCCTCAAACAATTGTCCAATTTCATTGAACCCATGCGTCTTTTGCACACATCAATAATTATTGTCTTTATATCAGATTTTTCACATTTTACCGATGTTCCTATTATTTTGGAATTCAATAAATAGAGTATGATAAATTGAAAAAGAAAATTGATCAAAACCAATAAAATCTAGTTTTGGAAATTGTATAAAAGCCCATTACACATCATATGGGTTTGTTAACGTACTTGGGCCTACAAAAGAACTTTATTGGGTTTATTGGAATTCTTTAATTTTAATAGGTCTTTGGGCTATTTTATCATGTTTCCTATATTTCATGCTTTTGGAATGGCAACGAAAGAAAATCTAAATGATTTCAATTTAGGGATAATTACACCCCTTATTTTGAGACTTGGTATAATTACGCGTATATCTTATGTGGATTAAAAAATTACATCTAATATTATAAATATTTGCTTTTATCTAATAAATAAGTTTTGATCAGTCAAATTCATCGAATTTGCTTATATTAACAAAAAATTTTCAATAAAAATTCATATTTACCCTCTATTAACTTATTACTGATTTATTATAAGTTAAATAAATTTTTTTAGGACCAAAATATCCTTATACATCTTCACACTTTAATGCATATGAAGAGGTGTATCTTCATTATTATAAAAATTTTAGCCAAAAAAGATTTATTTGACTTGCAATAAGTCTGTGATAAGATTATTTTATTAATATCAATAAATACAATATATTTTGATTATCGGATCAACCTATTTGTTAGAAAAAACAAATGTTATAGGTACCAGATATAATTTTTCAAATTACAAGGAAATTTACGAATAATTATACTAAACGTCAAGAAATGAGGGTGTAATTATTAGTGATGGCAATGGGCGGGTCTGGTACCCATTTAATTTTTGCCAGTCCCATAACCGCCCCCACCCCGCCTGGACCCGTACCAGACCCGCCCATTTAATTTTTGCCATCCCCATAACTCGTCCTCGCCCCGCCTCGCCATGCTAAAAATTTCGCCCCGTCCCAACTTAATTAATTTATACAAAGAATACATTAAATTAATATTTTTTAATAAATAATATCAGTATAGATTTAAATATTTTAATATAATTTTCAATCTAAAATGAAATGGATAAGACAAAAAATACGTTCATCTAAATTATTAAATTTCTTATCAACTAATTTTTTATTTTTGGTATTTTTATATATAGTTGGGTATATGCAAAAATTATTTAGGATTCATATATATATATAAGATAATTTTTTATTTATAATATATTATATATATTAATAATATACATTAAAAAAAGAGGCGGCGTTGGACCGGGGCCGTGTCCAACTGGGCGGGTTCGACAGGACCCGTACCCCGCCCCGGACCCGGTCGGGGCAGGTTTTTTAGCTGCCCCAGACCCGTCCCTAACCCGAAAAATGGCATCCCAAACCCGCCCCATACGGGGTGGGTCCAAGGGCGAATTTTCTGGGTTCGGGTTGAAATTGCCAACCCTAGTAATTATCTCCTGAGTTTATGTGGCATGTGTTGAGTGATTAAGGCTGACTGGTGAGGTTCTATAAATAAGTTTGAAATCAAAGTTTGAGTCTTACAAAATATGTGAGTGTTTATCTCACTGTATACCAATCTAATGTAATTTATTTAATATACTTTTATTACATTAATATCTAATTAATTGAACTGAGATATTGGACGGTTGCTCAACATTTTAAAACACTAATATAATCATATAATTACGATTTCCATAAAAAGAATAATAAGTTACAAACTTCAAATTATCCAAATTTGTTTGGATACTTTAATACGAAAAATATCATTTTCAATCACGTTTCTTCAATTATCAATGACGATTTTTTTTTGGTTTGATATTATATAAAAATCTTTTCGTTAAGCATTTCTTTCAAATTAAAATTTTTACATCCAAATGTAACCTAATCTTTGCAGCCAAACACCCTCTAGACCTCCCAGTTATCAGCCACACATTGTTGATCTTGATTTAAGGGGTGTTTGGCTGCAGTACCAATATAAATATTTTATAAGATGCTTTTGACATTTAAGAAGTAGTTGAAAATTTAAGTAGTTGTCAATTCTCATTAATTTCCGGAATAAGAGCATCAAGCTATGATGTTTTGTGGATAATGATAGGTAGGACGTCATTGATGATGTTAATATATGGATAGTATAAGAAGAGAAAAAGAGATTGATGACAATTGGAATATGATATCCTTGGTAGGTATAGTAGATAATTTGACTACCGTGCTCATGGAGTGAGAGTAGTGAGAATACGTTTTGAATGTTCTTGAAAATTAGAGATTGAAAATAAGAATATTTTATTATTGAATGGATATTTTAATAGAGTTAGGAGCTATTTAAAAGAAAAAGAGTCTTAATTTTAGTTTAAGTAAAACATATTTGAAAGGTGCTAAAATTTCGGCTCTCTCAAAAGTCTATGAAATTTGGTCCAAAAATATCCTATTATAATATGAAAAATTATTAGCCCAAAAGACAACTACAAAAAATAGGAAAAATAGTTACATTTGATTGGAAAATAGAAAAAAAATAGTTCCATTTGATTGGAAAATGGAAAATTTTAAAGAATCGTCCGGATAATGATCGAAATGATAGAATTTCATGACGAACAACGACCCCTCACTGCAATATAGTGAGAGATTGAATTCTCCTCTCGAAGACGATTGAAATAGTAGGTAGATCGTCCCTTAATTTTAATCGGATAAAAAACTACGATTATTTAAAAATTCAAACGTCAAACCACACGACCAAACGCTAAACCTTTGACTTATGCCTATCAAAAGCTCCAAAAACTCACGAGTGCCTCTTGTCCTGCATCAAGTGACTTCTTTAAAAAAAAAAAAAAATCAATTAGAACCAAAATCAAATTTAAACACTCAGCACAGTGTTAAAGATTGAGAAGCTTAATATATGTCACTAGAAAAAAAATTACTATTAACTACCATATTATTAGGAATGACTAAAAACCATAATAAATAATTAATATTAACTATGATTAAATAAAATTGATACAAAAAGTTAGTTTTCCACCATGAGAAAAATTATTTGCCACGACTAAAAACTATGGTCAAAACATTTGCTATGATTTTTAGCCACGACAAATGTTTTAGCTATCATCACAAAAACCACAACCAACAACTGTTCCGTGGCTGTAGTCAATAACTATTTGCTATGGCTATTTGTTATTAACCGTAGATAAATGTTATAATTCTTTTAGTGTGTGTTTGAACTAGCGTGTGCCCCGTGCTATGCACAGATTAAACTAATTAATAATCAATAGACATTCATAAAAAAATTAATTATGTAAAAGTCAAATGAAAGAGATGTTTTTAGATAAATAATGAATAAATTTTGTTCTTCAAATTACAGTGCATCAATATTAAAAAAATTAAAAAAAATTAATAATATATATATATATAGATATATCAATTGAGATAATTGAGTATTGCTTTTATAAACTAAAAGACAACCATCTTCATACTGAAGAAAATTATTAAGTATAAATTTAAGTATAAGTTTAATAATACATTTAATATATTATTCAAAATTTTGTTAATAAAATTTACGCAAACTCCAGAAAAGATAAATTATAAATTAATTGATGATTTAATAATTTAAGAATCATAAAGAACCAACAAAAAAAATTTAATCTAATTAAAAAAATTAAAATTAGGAGAATAATTAATCTTTCTAGTAAAATAAAATATTAAATATACTATAATACAAAGGTTAGGTTAAAAAAAAAGTATTAAGTTTATATATAACAAAGTTGATAAAATGGCTGACAAACAAATAAACACATACAATAGAAAATCCAATACAATGTACATATTTAAATTAAAATAGATTATAATATAACTTATGAATGTAATACATATAATTGGTAAAAACTATGAGAGAATATTACTAAGTTATCATATTAATCCAGTTTGTTATGACAATGATTTAAGTTATACACAATAAAATTAATGAAAAGATAATTACAAAATTAAAAATTATTTTACTCAGGATAAATAACTAAATCACATATACATTCATGAGCTTAATAAATAAAATAATTTACAATAAAAAATAATAAAAGAATAAGTACTCATCGATAAAAGTATTAACATTATTCGACCTCTATATCAAAGTTATCAATAAGATAATCGAAATAAGTATGATAGAAATTAATATGAATTAAATTTAAAAAAAAAAGATAATAATTAACACACCCATGATGAAATAAAATATTTGATAGGAAAATAATTAAAAATCAATATTCAAACCTTCTATGATTTCTTATTTTTTTAATTATTTTAACTTTCATATGCAACATAAATATGTATTAATTTTTCACTTGATCTATTTTCTTTTCAAACAAAAACTTAATAAGTTTAAGTTTTTTTTTTTTTTTTTTTCTGAAGCAATTGTATATATTGCATAATTCATGAACTCAAATAATAAAATAATCGATAATAATAAAATTAAAATTGCAATGTCGTATTGACTCTCACCAGTAAAAGTATTGAATCCAATCTCTCCACCAATGATTATTAATAAAATAGTTAAAATGCATATGATAGTAAATATAAATTAAATAAAAATTTTATAATTAACACATAAGACCAAATATTTATGAACTCATAAAATTATTAATATTGCTATCAAAAGACCCCTTCATATATATATATATATATATATTAATTATTAATAGATAGATAATAATAGATAATAGATATGTTCAATTAAAAATTATTCCAATTTTAAAAATACGCATTGAGGTAGAATAATAATAATTATACTGGAAATTTTGAATTTTGAAATATTTCAAAAAAATAATTTCTAATAATAATAAAACTTCTGCAATTTCTGAAAATTTATATTTCTCAAATTTATGAAAATAATATACATTTCTGTATTTCCTGAAAAAGTTATCTCTGAAATTTTGCTTCTTTTTTTTGTAATTTTTTTTAATTTTGTGCATTTTCCTGTCTTTTCAAATTTTTTTATGTAATTTCTATAATTTCAAAAAATACATATTTATGTAATTTTTGAAAATAATAGTTTGAAAAATTAATTTCAAAAGTATGAATTAAAAATAAATAGTATCTATCAATAAATAATAAATAGGAGATATAATTTAAAATATGTTAAATGCATTGAAAATTAAAATATATGCCATTAATGCCTACTTCCAAATAAAGAATTTTTGAAAAAAAAAAAGAAATTCAAGATTCTAAAAAATTAGGATTTGGTCAACATTGAGCAATTGGGTCAAAATACTTACTTCAAATATATATATTAATAGATAGATAGATTAATAGATAGATAATAATAGATATGTTCAACTAAAAATTATTCCAATTTTAAAAATACGAGTTGAGGTAGAATAAAGATGATCATACTGAAAACTATGAATTTTAAAATATTTCAAAACAATAATTTCTAATAATTTTATTAATTTCTGCAATTTCTGAAAATTTATATTTCTCAAATTTCTGAAAATAATATACATTTCTGTATTCCTGAAAAAGTAGTTTCTGAAATTTTGCTTCTTCTCTTTTGTAAATTTTTTAATTTTTGTGCATTTTCCTGTCTTTTCAAATTTTTTATGTAATTTCTATAATTTCAAAAAATATATATTTGTGTAATTGTTTAAAATAATAGTTTCTGAAAATTTAATTTCAAAAGTATGAATTAAAAATAAATAATATCTATTAATATAATAAACAGGGATATAATTTAAATATGTTAAATGCATTGACAATTTAAATATATGCCATTAATGCCTACTTACCAAATAGAGAATTTTGACAAATAAAAAATTCAAAATTTTAGAAAATTAGGATTTGATCAAAATTGAGCATTTGGGGTCAAAATACTTCCTTCAAATATGTATATTAATTAATAGATTTGAAAAGTGTATTTATGGTCTATGTAACTTTCGAGTCTGTCATGATCAACTCTGCAACTTAACAAGAAGAATCTGCAGTTTTTCCCAACTGATTTTCATATACACAACGTTTGTCCCAGTGATCATATGCTAAGTACTTTGCCCATACACCAATGATTGTTAGTTTTATTACTTGTCTGCACACATACAATGTTGATGTCTGAGTGAAAATTGTGATGAGATCCACAGAAACATAAGACAAGCATCAATTAAAGACTTTTCAATCAGGTGGACCTCAGGATGTTGATTTCTTGCAGTCATGTTAGACTAGTCCAACACTTCACTCTCATTCTTCCATTGACAACCTTTAGGAACTAAGATCTAACACTACTGTAAGGAACTATGGCTGGTGGATTTGTAATTTCAAGTGAAGGAGGGCAATACAATGGAAAAATTACGTGGTTCGTCGTGCTATCGTGCATGATGGCTGCCATGGGAGGTGTCATTTTCGGCTACGATATTGGAATTTCAGGTGATCTTACGATAAGTAAATCAATGATGAAATGATGACTGATCACTAGTCCAAATTCTCTATGTCACGTTGGTTTTCCATTTTGTTTGCGATGATTAACGAAAATCGATGTACGATATTCATTTAGGAGGAGTAACCTCTATGGAGCCATTCTTGAAGAAGTTTTTCCCAGAAGTGTACACCAGGATGAAAGAGGACACTAAGATCAGCAACTACTGCAAATTTGACAGTCAATTGTTGACGTTGTTCACATCCTCACTGTATTTAGCAGGCCTAATCGCCTCGTTTTTTGCATCATCGGTCACAAGGGCTTATGGCCGCAAACCATCAATCCTATTAGGAGGCGCTGCGTTTCTTGCAGGAGCAGCGCTTAACGGTGCAGCCGTTAGTATACATGCTGATTTTCGGTAGAGTCCTGCTTGGAGTTGGCGTTGGTTTCGCAAACCAGGTTAGCTCTACCGTGCACTTGTCCATCCTGATAGTTCTGTTTTGAATAGACGTCTCACTAGGGAAAAGGGTGCTTTGAAACCTATACGTTGCTCGATTTTTTTGCGTCTGTGTGATGTAAGATGATAGTACACACTCACCATCGTGCATTTGTTTTCAGGCGGTTCCCTTGTATCTCTCAGAAATGGCGCCGGCTAAGTACAGAGGAGCCTTCAACAATGGATTTCAATTTAGTGTAGGAATTGGAGCCTTAGCTGCCAACTTGATCAACTATGGAACTGAAAAGATCAGAGGTGGTTGGGGCTGGAGAATTTCATTAGCATTAGCTGCAGTTCCAGCTTCAGCTCTAACTCTAGGCACAATCTTTCTCCAAGAGACGCCTAATAGCGTCATCCAGCGCACCAACAAGCACGACAAAGCCAAAGATATGTTGCAGAGAATCCGAGGGACTAATGACGTTGAAGCAGAACTGAACGATCTCATCAAAGCAAGTGAGAATTCAAGAACCATAAAAAACCCCTACAAAAACATCCTGCAAAGAAGCTACAGGCCGCAGCTTGTCATGTCGATAGCAATCCCCTTCTTCCAACAAGTGACGGGTATCAACGTCATAGCGTTCTACTCGCCAATAGTCTTCCGCACGATTGGCTTTGGCGAGAGCGCGTCTCTCATGTCCTCGGTCATGACAGGAGTTGTGGGCATCGTCACGACATTCTTGTCGATGATGATAGTGGATAGAGCCGGGAGACGGTTTCTGTTGATAGTTGGTGGAATAATAATGTTCGTCTCGCAAATGGTGGTTGGGGCTGTAATGGCAGCCAAACTAGGGGACCATGGAGGACTAAGCAAAGGGTATGCCGACGCCGTTTTGGTGTTGATTGGAGTGTATGTTGCTGGTTTTGGAGTGTCATGGGGTCCTTTGGGATGGTTAATTCCTAGTGAGATTTTTCCTTTGGAGATACGGTCGGCCGGACAGAGTATATCCGTTGCGGTGAATTTTCTTTTTACTTTCTTAGTTGGGCAGACATTTTTGTCAATGTTGTGCCATTTTAAGTCTGGGATTTTCTTCTTCTTTGGGGGGTGGGTGGCGGTGATGACCGGATTCGTGTACGTTTTGTTGCCGGAGACTAAGAACGTGCCGATTGAGCAGATGGAGAGGGTGTGGAGGGGACATTGGTTTTGGAAGAAAATTGTGGGAGGAAGGCAAGAAAATGAGGCATAAGATACTCTCTTTGTTTGGTTCCACATTTTGATGTTGATGGCAAAAAAGGCAAAATTAATTAGGCGGTTGTTGACATTGATAATTGAGGCATAGCAGTCCTGAATTTTAATTCCGTTTAACAAATAAATATTTTTATTAGACAAAATTTATCGAATTTGTTGATATTAATAAAAAATAAAAAATATTTTTTAGCCTCGACTGACTTATTGCAGGTAAAATAAATATTTTTATGATCCAATGACTCTCATACGTCTTCACACGTTAATGCATGTGAGGGGAATATAAACAAGAATAGTTTAATTATAAAACAAGTTAAACTTTAGGGACGGATTTAAGACAAAAAAATGAATTGATCAAAATATCAAGATTAGAGACGGCTTCAGAATCAAAGACGAATCAGAAATGTTGAAGGATGAAACTTAGTGACGGATTCAGAAACAAGTGACAAGTGTCGTCGACTAATATTTGTGAAGAACTTTTGGAGGAAATTTATAATGATAAAATTTTTAGAAAAATTTTGGTAACCATAAAATTTAAAATGTATATAATACCTTATCATAAAAAATTGGGATAATTATACTCTCGTCCCTTGAGATTTGATATAATTACACGACACACATAGACCCCTTTTGATTTGAGAAGTTACATTTAGCACCCTTTAAGTTTCCTTCCGTCTAATAAAAGAGTCCCACATTAGTCAAAAATTTATCGACTTTGCTGAAGTCAATCGATGGTAAATATCAATTTTCATTCAGTTATTTTTGTTAATATCAGCAAATTCGATAAATTTTGACTAATGGGGTAACTTATTTTGTTAGATAAAAGCAAATTCCAGTGCTGTTAAATGTAATTTTTCAAATCACATGAAATCTATGTGCAATTACACCAAATTTCAAAGACAATAAAATATATTACCTCAATAAATAAACATAAAATTAATATGTTTATTAATTAATCGTATCAATCCAACGGCGCTTTTTAGAATATTTTTTTAACTAATCGATTAAATCATGTTGGACCAATCATATACTTCAATAAGTAAAAATCACTCTAATCAAAATTTCAAATCAGTCAAAATCATCAGATGAGGAAAAAAAGAAAAAAAAAGCATCCTCAATAATATTATTTTCTACTACAATATTTACTAATGTCTGCATAAGGACACAAACAAGAAAGACAACGATGTGTCGTTTCGTTTATCATTCAATGTTGATCTCTTGCAGTCATGTTTGACTTGTTTTTCTATTTTTGTTTCAACACAAAACTGGACCGTTAAACATATACGTATATATTTATATATACTAATAATGGAAAGGGTCATATTTTATACGATATTTGTACGACTAATTTATTCAAGAAAGCGATTGTATGGTATAGTTAACATAATTTGATATTTTCACGCTCGACTCGTATAAAAAAAAAAAGAAAAAAGCAATATGAGATCACGAGGTTCAAATCTTTTCACATCAAACAGTGAAATGCTACTGTGTGTGCATAGACAACCTCATTAAAAGAAAATTGTCTGCACAACAATGAGTGAAAAATTGAACTGTTCTTGGGGTAGAAATGCTATACAAAAAATAGTGGCGACATGTGCTCAAAACTCATTCTGATTTGCTCATTTGCCACCACGTGAGTTGAATATTGAGCGGTCCGAATTTTTCAGTGATCGGTAGTCGGGTACACTCGATGAGTATGCAGAATTAAAAAAAAAAAAAAGAAATATTTACATTTTTGTGGGAAAAAAAATACTAAGTACGATACCTTTTTTTTTAATCATAATAGAGTTAAGAAATATATTTTGTATTGATGGTCGAAACATACTCGATATGTATGTATAATTTAAAATTATATTTATTTTTTTGTCTGATTAAATAAAAAATTGAAGAATAAGTAATTAATCGAAACCGTTTGATTGAAAAAGATTTGTTTGACCTGTATTGAATTGGTAATAAGTCTTTGGAGGTAAATATAGATTTTCATTCAAATTCTTGTTGGTATCAATTGATTTCTTAAATTTTGACTGACGAATGTATTTATTTGTCGGACGGAACAAACATTAGGGTACTAAATATAATTTCTCAAACATAAGGGATTTATGTGTAGTTATACCAAAACTTGATAGATTTTAAAATGTTCATTTCTGTATAATTATTTTAAAGAATTAACTCCACATTATTTCTTAAAGTTAATATATTACCCGTATATTTAATATGTTAGGGGTATTTTAGTCTTTAAATAATTGCGAACAAATTTTTTGACCAGATAATACAAGAGGGGGGAGGTTTATGCCAAAACCGTAACTTCACACAATAAGTGTATTGCTTTTGTCGTATAATTTTATTCAAATTCGATTAAATTTAATTTGAGTTATAATTTCCATGAATAAAGACAACCGTATGTTTTTGGAGCTTGTAAAATTAAACCAGCTTGTAGGATCCGAAAAAAGAAAAAAAAATCGGAGCTTGAAAGCTCTTTTGAGCGTAATTTCGCTAAATTTCAGGGAACAGTAGCGTAATTATTCCTATTAAAATACATACTTCTCGGTACAAATTTACTTTTACGCATGAATCATATCACATCAATAATGCATCTGAATAATCAAAACAATATTGATATTTGGACACTCCATTTACATAAGAGAATTCTGAACCGTTCAAGAAAAGGGAATATTCTTTCAGATTCAAACAGTGAATGAGGAGACTGTTTGTGCGTAGACAACTTTCATTTCTTCACTCAATGATTTGTACCAGAAAACGAAAATGTCTGGCGAAGAATGAGTTAAAAATTGAAGTGTGGAGAGATCTGTTGGGAGCTCAACTGGATTTGCAACCTCGTACGCAGTTCTACCCCAACGAATGTTGATTCGCCTGATTTGTGGCATAATCCTAAATCTTTCAGACCCCCACCTCAAAAGGAAATATTTTCTCCACCAATAATTTACCAATGGTCCTGCTTTTTTTCTGTTTGCAAGTTGTCCGGGTATGTTGTTATTGTGTGCATATATTAAATATGAATAATTATACTTTCATCTCCTAAAGTCTACTATAATTACACGTAAACTTCCATGTGGTTTGCAAAATTACATTTAGGGTGAATTTAACTAACGGAGGAACTTATTTGCTAGAACTAAACAAATCTTAGGGGTGCTAAATGTAATTTTCCAAATCACAAGAAGTCTCCATGTAATTACACCAACCTCAGCGGAAAGGAGTGTAACTATACCTAATAAATCATTTTTAATATTTTAAAATATATTATAGATAAAAATAAAATATATAAATTAGCATACCATATTTTTGAGAAAAAAAAAAACAAATTAAGAGTATAGATGTTTAGTGGTTGAAATTGAGTTTATTGGGTTATCTAGAAAAAAAAAAAAAGGGTTTAGGGTTTCATGACATGCTCTGTATGAATTTTATGAAGGGCCGAATCAAATTTGGTCGAACCAAACTAATCATGGAGTAAATTGAATATACTTGTTATGTAATTTGTCATTTTTCATGAATTATATATCAACCATACTGTAAATATATAGCACTTGTTACGTAATTAATTCAAGTTTAATTAAACTCAATCTGAATCAAGATTTTTCAAAAACTATCTCACTTCTGGAAAAATTATTGTTTACGAAGAATAATTTTTTTATGGATATGTTGATATGATATTGTTAAAATAGATATTTTTGTGTAGAATTTAAGTTTCTTGAAATATCTTCAAAATGTTTGAGAGTGGTACAACATCATTAAATGTTTAGTAATTTTATTTTTTAAAAAAAAGAGTTTGTAAAAACCATAAACACAAAAGACGATTAGAGCAATAAGCTCTTCTAATAAAGTACGGAGTTTCCGACACATTTATAAAATTTAATATTTTTTTATTTTTCGATTGACTTATTATTAATTTATTACAAGTTAAATAATTTTTTATAATCAAATTATCCTTATAAGGGTGAAGATATACCACCTCATGTGCACCAACATGTGAAGATATACAACGGTAGTTTGGTCGGGAAAAAATAATTGTTTGACGTGCAATAAATTAGTAATAAGTCAATTAAGAGAAAATATAGTGTTTATTTATTTATTTTTTACTAACATCAACAAATTGATAAAGTTTAACTAATGAATGAATTTATTTATTAGACGAAACTAAAAAATAAGAATACTTAATATTATTTTTAAAATCACAAAAAATTACGTATAATTATGCTAAATCATAAATGTATTGTAATTATCCCTTATATTTAAGATATAAAGGTTTGGCACATACTTTGATTAATTTTTATATTTAAAAGTCAACTCTAGCATTATTACCAACCACCAATTTCCAGACAAGATGATCAATTGTACAGCCCCCCCCCCCCCCCCCCCCCCCCACCCATGTTTAATAATAAAATGAATTATTTTCATAAATATTGAAGTATTTTTTTAAACATCTATATCTATATTATTATAAAAAAAAGTAATAGTATCAATTCTTGAATACCTAAAATTAATCCTTTATTTTATTTTTTTTCTTAAAATTTGATCAGATTAGTAATTTTAATAGTTTTTAATAATTTAACAATTATATATTTTTTCTTAACTGCCATGGCAAATAACTTTTTAAATAAAAAATCATGTTTTTTGCAACAATTTTATTTAAAAATGGCAATAAAACTTATTCACCACGTCTTTTAGTTCATAGCAATTAAAATTGTAGCCAATGATAATTTTTTTTTTCTAGTATCTGTAGTAGTTTGTTATTTTTTTGTACCTTCTGAACGAATTCGCTAATTTGAATAGTGTAATAAATTGCATACTATAAAAGAAAATAAATCCAAGAATAAAAACTATCAAATTTAAAAAATTTGAAATTATCATACTTGTTTTTTACTTTTTGTAAATATTTAGTATATACATGTATCTCCAATTATATGCACAGTTAATTGTGTGTGTATAATTATTTTTTTTTAAAAAAGTAAATAAAAATAATGAACATAGAATGTTACCAAATTATTGATACATTTTCTCCACTTTATTTTATTTGGATTCAAATATTTTAATTTTGAACTAATACTTTAGAAATCTGTGATACTATATTTATTTTAAAATTAATATTTTTTAGTTAGGTTAAATAAGTATTTTTCTAATCCTACCATTTGAGACCAATCCTTTTCAATTTGAACACCATAAATTAAGACTAAATTGTATTTTGTTTCATTCGATTTCTATATTTATTTATTTATTTTTATCAACTATCCATTCAACTTTGTGAAATTTTCACTTGCCTATTGCTTAATTTATAATTTCTTGACAATTTATTTCCATCAGAAAAATAGAAATTATTGCAATAATCCAATTAGAAATAAGTATTTTCTTAAAAGTAGAAAAAAATATATTTATTTCAATGGATCAAGTCTTACTCGAAAGTCAAATCGTCATGGATAATTTTATTGAAAACATAAAAGTAAGCTTCATCCGTGGAGGTATATACTAAGATTCATTTGTTTTTTTAAAATAAAAATAATTACATTTATGCCCCTAATCTATAATTTATTCATACAAATCACTCTTATCTTTTTTATAATTACAAAAATAACTCTTAACAACCAGAAAATAAGTGTAACTTATGTAATGATGTTGACGTTTTTTACGGTATGTATGTAATTTTAAAATCAGGAATGTTATGTGTAAATAGTGTAAATATTTCTAGTGATGTATATACAATTATTCAAAAGTTATGGATTATTTGTATAAATTGACCAAAAATTGTGGGTGTAAAAATAATTATCCCTTTTATTTAATAAGTGGAACCCCAATAATTGTGGGCCATTAAATAAAGATCCGAAATTATAGGGTCTAAGACTCTTACACAGTTTGGGCCACGTTTCGTGGGATGATTTCTTAGTGACAATTCAACCCAACTCAATTAAATAAATTTTACCCTTCCTAATTTAAAATTATTGGTTTGAAAACTATATAATATTATAATATATTGCTAGCATACCCTGACATAGTCCGGAGCATTTAATTTCTCTAATTATAAAAGTACAGTCCAGCTAAATTAATTAAATTCCGGACCACATAATTAAGCATAATATAAAACTCTAGTTGACTGATATAGTCCATCACACGTCACTGGTTTTTTACTTAAAAAACAAATATTCATCAAAGTTCCAATCAATTCAATTTATAATATTTAAATACCATGCTAAATTTTTTAAAAAGAAACTAAGGGGTGTTTGCAACTTTTGCTTTTACAGTTGAAATAAGTTGTAGAAAAAATCGAAAGTTGAATAGTAACAATTGATGGGTTTTTTTTTTTTTTATTTAAAAAAATAAAAGGTAAAAGTTATAAAAAGTAGAAGTTGGAGTGTTTGAAAAAATAATTTAATATTTATAATTTTACCAACAGATTGCAAAAGTTGGTAGGGAGTTGTTTATAACTTTTGACTTAAATCAATTTAATTTAAATAGTCCAAAAGCTGAAGCTGTAAGACAAAATTAATCACTCTCTTTAGTTTTAACTGGGTTTGGATTCAGTGGCGAAATTGAAATTCTATGACTATAAAGTCACGAGTTTGAATATTACCAATTTGTGGATCATGTTTACTCTAATACACTTGAAAAATAGAAAATATTAATAAGAAGAGATTAAGCGATGTTATTAAAATTGCCACTAATTAGTTATATGTATTAAGGGGTTAAATACAATTTACCTCCCCGTGTTAATTAAAAACTGCAAAAAAAACCCTGTGAAAAAATAAAGTGCAATTTACCCCTTGTGATTTAAAAAATGGTGCAATTTACCTCCCTCCGTATAATTTCATAAGGGGATAAATTGCATCATTTTTTAAATCATAGGAAGGTAAATTGCACTTTTTTTTTTTACAGGGTTTTTTTTGCACTTTTTTATTAACACAGGGAAGTAAATTGCATTTAACCCATGTCTTAAGTGATAAGAATTTCCATTTTATCAATTTATGATAATTTTTTAAAATTTCAACGGTGATAAATATTATGTAATAATTGTCGCTAACACTAGTTAGTAATCACTGTAGATAATTAGTAATACATATATACAGTCAAAATTCAATAACGATAAATATAGTTATTATTAAATTGTTAGTTTAGAAGGATTTTTTATAAATTATTAGTTAATATTAATATTATCATATTTATCGAAACTCGTGATATGATGATATTTACAATCGATTTATTCCAAAAAAAAAAAAAAAAAAAAGAAAATTGTCAGACTCTTTTGGGGAATTACGTATTTGAAAAAAGAAAAAGAAAAAGGGAAATTAAAGAAAAGAGTGAAAGGATAAAGAGGAGGTCGGTGTTAGGTATAATTGGCAGAAGGGAGAGAGAGCTTCAATAGGAATACTCTCTTTTATCATAAGCTTTTATGGAAATACTGTCAATGAGAACGCAAGCAAAGGAAAATCAGTCTACATTTGATAATTAAAAGCCTGTTACATCGCCTTGATTATTGACCTAATCTCAATTAATAAACTTTTATTTTTCCACCATCAATAATAATAATTATAATAATGACTCGTACATATCATAAACTACAATTAATTATCTTTTATACCATGTCTTTTTAATTTTTACGTAAGTTTATTACTCGCTTAATTACTAATTTACTATATTCTTATGGTTTTTGTTCGCGAGTTGACTAGTTTCTTATTCGGACAATTATTATCATTAAGGATATTAGGATAATATCGACACACACACACACACACACACACACACATAATATATATATATATATATATATATATATATATATATATATAATTGTATTGCATATCGATTCATTGTATGTTGATGAAAATGAGGGATAATTGCAATTATATCCCCTAATCTATGGTCTATTTACACAAATCATTCGTATTTTTTGCACAATTACAGAAATTATTCCTGATAGCAAAAAAATAGGGGTAATTTGTTAGTGATGTAACATTTTTAGGGTGTGTGTGTGTGTGTGTGTGTAATTTTTAGAAAAAATAAAGGGTGATTTGTGTAAACACACCATAGATCAAGGGGTGTAAAAATGTAATTATCCCAAAAACTTATTAAAACTTGCCGCATCAAGCCGTAATCTTCTTTTGCCAAGTTATTTTCTAAAAAAAAAAAAGAGATTTGAACATTCATATCATCAAATTTACCAAGTGTCTCAATTTAGGTATTGACATGGCTGATGACATGAAATTTTCCAACTAAATTAGCTAGAAAAGACTAAAATTATCACAAATTTTAAAGTTATAGAATCAAATTGCTTAATTTAATTCGAACTAGTCCAAAATTATCATCTCCAACTTACAGGATTAAAATTGCAAATTTTCCCTCACAGGGTCGACTAATTTCTTATTGGGACAATTATTGTATATGATTAAGGATGTTAGGATAACATCAACCATATGTATATTCGTATTGCAGATCAACCCACGATACGTCGATCAGAAACTGACGAAAAAGGTGGCCTTTTTGAGCACTGGAGAGGCAAGAATGGAGCAAGGGATGATTAGTGAGAAGCAAGTGTTTGAGCTTCTTCAGCCCAGCTACTCATGGTGGAGGACCAACCTTTGCCACTATCTCAACCTAGTCACATGTCCTTATTCTTATTATTTTTTTCTTTCTCTGTATTAATTTTGGAACAGTGTGAATTCAGTGCTTATAAATTGGTCCAATCTTTCAATCAAAATTGTGAAAGAAGAGGTAGACAACAACGTGGTACGTTTGTCAACCATTCACATTCTTTCACCACTTTCACATACTACCTATCTCCTATTTTCTTGCACAATTTTGACTTTTGTGTGTGTAATCAAGTGAACGATTAAGGTGGCTGTGGCTGCAGCGCCACCGCACCCCGCCACGCCGCCTCCTCCTCCCTCTCCTCAGCTAGCATTTAGTCCTGTACAGACACTCTCCTAGTTGTCCCATGTTAGTCAAATTCAAAATTTCAACCAACTTTTAAGGATTCCAGGGCTTTTTTTAGTTTATATTCTCCCTTTTTATCCGTAGATGTCAGAAAAAAACATGTAAAAGAGGCATAAGCAGATAAGAAGAACAGAAAGATCCAAACCTAACCCTGGAAAATCATGACAGGCTCAAAAAATATCCCAAGAATTATTAATATTGCTATTCATAGATTCCACCTAACTCTATATATTTCAATGCTCACTGCTTCTCTCTCCCGTATTCCAATACATTTCCATCTTCAGTTCCCAGTGCTTAATTCACCCGTTTCTGCCTACCATTTCAAGCAGAAAAAATCAGTTGTATTATTATTATTAGTTTTCTTGATTTCGAGCCGATCAAATCCTTCACAAACGTTGTATTCGGTGAATGTTGTCGTGACTTCTGGCACGAGTAGACCATCATTTTACATTAATTAATCTGGGCACCCTGTCGGTATATAGTACTGACCACTCTATCCGCAATATCTGTCAAATTTTTGTTGGTTTATAGCAAATTGCCTCAGCAATGTCTATTCGTAATCAATTTCTTTTGTTTTCTTTGATGCCTACCTTCAAACAGTAATCCTTGTTGATCTTGAACTTGTTTAAATTATTACAAGTACTGCATGTGCATGATTCCATCTCCATTTCACATGTTGTCTCAGGCGGGTCCGAAGTATTTTTACCTGTCTGTCCAAATTATGTCTGTTTCGTGGTGACGTCTGAAAGCCAGCTTGAACTGCTGGTGGGATTCCTATAAATATACGCTTTCTTCGATATTTGTTGGTCACGGGGAAGGTTCCTGATATTCTTTCTACTTCTGTTCAGATTCATCATATATTCGTGGTGAGTACATTGAGGTTGGAGAAAGAAAGAAAGGTAGCTAGCTAGCCATGGCTGTCGGAGTAGCGATAAAGAGCGACGGCAAGCAATACAATGGAAGAATCACACGGTTCGTGCTGCTTTCTTGTATGATTGCGGCTTCCGGGGGACTCATTTTCGGCTACGATGTCGGAGTTTCAGGTTCTTTTCGCTGTCTTTTCCCGGTCCCGTCTGTGTTTTTATGACCGTATTTCTGCTATTCTTGTTTCATTAATTATTCAGAACAAAGGGAGTAGAGATCAGGAAACGTTGACTTAATGTTTGATGTGTGATTTTTTGGCATGATGAAGGTGGAGTGAGTTCTATGGACCCGTTCTTGATGAAATTCTTCTCCGGGGTTTACAAGAAGATGAAAGAGAACAAAGACGTAAGCAACTACTGCAAATTCGACAGCCAGCTGCTGACATGCTTCACCTCCTCACTCTACATAGCCGGGCTTTTTTCTTCTTTCTTTGCTTCAATCGTGACCCGGAACTATGGCCGCAAACCGTCAATCATCATCGGTGGGCTGGCCTATATGGTTGGTGCTGCCATCGGCGGTGCAGCTTATAATATTTACGTGCTCATACTTGGCCGTGTGCTGCTTGGCGTCGGGCTCGGTTTTACTAATCAGGTAATTGCGCTATGTATGAATTTCTGCAGAGATATATTGCTATAGAAAACTAATATTAACAAAAGGGGCTGAGAGTGAGTGAAGCAATTAGTACAAACAGGGAATTCCTGGAACAGGGAAAGTAGCTGGATATGTTGTTAGAAAAGCATATGATTCTTTTGAACATGTTTTATTATCTGTACTAAATGCGGCTTTTCTGTTCAAGTAACAGGCGATGTTGTTTTTCCCTGTGTGCAGTCGGTTCCGTTGTATCTATCAGAAATGGCTCCGTCCAAATACAGAGGAGCCTTTAATGTCGCTTTCCAAATTTGCATCGGAATCGGCCAGAATTCAGCTACACTTATAAATTACGGAACCGTAAGGATCAAAGGCGGGTGGGGCTGGCGAATTTCGATTGCAATGGCTGGTGTGCCGGCTGCATTTCTTGCACTCGGGGCACTTTTCCTTCCCGAGACACCAAACAGTCTTATCCAGCACACCAATGACCAAGAAAAGGCCAAAAAGATGTTGCAGAAGATCCGAGGCACAGATGATGTCCAAGCAGAACTAGACGATCTCATCCAAGCAAGTCATGCCTCAAAAGCCATAAAACATCCTTTCAGGAACCTCATGCAAAGAAAATACAGGCCACAGCTCGTCATGGCCATAGCAATGCCATTCTTCCAACAAATAACCGGCATAAACGCCATCTCCTTCTACACCCCGTTACTCTTTCTAACAATCGGTTCGGGAGAGAACGCTTCCCTCCTATCTGCAACAGTGATCGGATTGATCGGCTCAATTTTCGTTTTAATAACATTGGTGTTGGTGGATAAAGTAGGCCGAAGGCCCTTATTCCACATAGGTGGACTTCAAATGCTGATTTCACAACTGCTGGTTGGAGGGCTGATGGCAGCCAAACTCGGGGATCACGGCACTATGGACAAGGGATACGCCTTAGGAGTTCTGATCTTGATCTGCGTATACATTTCAGGTTTTGGCCTGTCTTGGGGTCCATTAGGATGGGTCGTCACAAGCGAAATATTCCCATTGGAAGTACGGTCCGCAGCACAAAGTATAACGGTGGCCGTTAATCTCTCCATGACTTTCATCATAGCTCAGCTGTTCATGGCTATGCTCTGTCATCTCAAGTCCGGGATCTTCTTCTTCTTCGCAGCATGGGTCGTAGTAATGTCCATATTCGTGTATTTCCTGCTGCCGGAGACGAAGAACATTCCCATTGAGAAAATGGAGAAAATCTGGGGAGAGCATTTCTTCTGGAAAAGGTTTGTTGATAGCAGTGAACATGATCATGAGGAGGGTGGCAAGATTGAAGCAGCATGATTGTTATACCGACTGATTATTAGTGTCAGTCGTTGTTACCAGTTGATCGATTGCTATAATGATAATAATGACCCAAAAATGTATTGTGTTTTTGTTCAACATAATGTATACTTTAATAGCATTATCTTGCAAAAATATCAATAGGAGAAGTGGTTTGCCAAACTTTGGAGTGTTGTTTATTTTTCCACCGACTGTAGTTTTCAAACTGTATTTGTAAATAATGCAAATTTGACTTATTAGTGTGATGGGAAGGCACTAGTTTGTTCCGACTCTTAACTTGTCTTTGTGTATCTTTACTCTCGAAGCGGTTTGACTTTCGATTTCATTTTTATGAATATTGTATTTTTGATCCTATAATTTATGAGTTTAGTATATTTGGTTTTATAAAATAAAAATTATAGTATTTTTTATTACATAAGATAAAAATTATCACATTTACATAATTTGCAGCAATTTATATCTCTATGTTTTTTAAATTAATGCAGTTTACCTCTTCAGGCAGAGAGGTATATTGCTATTTATTTTTTATAAGGGTGTAATCTGATCATTTTTAATATCATAGGGGGATAAATTGTTATTCACCCTATAATTTTATAATCTAAGTGACAAAATACACTAAGTTCGTAAATTATGGAACTAAAACGACAATTGTTTTATATCTCCGATATACTAATCATGTAATTACGGTAGTTATAATATATCTTCACTGTGTTTGTTTTCTTGTTTGAAAATGTTTTCTTGGAATATCCTAGGATAATTACACTTTTGGTTCTCAAACATTACTACTTATTTGATTTTTATCCTTTAAAGTTTTGTCCTCAAATATATATTTTTTTTTTACACTTTTCATTCCTGTCGTTATCTTTCCGTCAAACTTGACAGAGGACCCTCACGTGTGACTCACGTGAGGTATAAAATAGAGGAATATTAGTGAGATAATTACATTTTTGGTCCCCAAATATTATCACTTATTCGATTTTGGTCCTCCACATAGGCCCGTTACAAACATCCACTTTTTTTTTTTTTACATTTTGTAATTGGATTCATATTTCATAATGTTTATTGCATTTTATTATATAATATTTATTCAATTAATTGGACTCATACATAATAATTAATTATAAATTTTGAATTATTGTTTAAGAGACAATATTTCGAGAATAATAAATTACAGCAAAAAGAATATCATATTTGTTTCAATTTTTGTTAGAAAATATATCAATTTCACTGGAAAAAGGGAGTTGTTGTGCGACCGGCACGTTCCCTCTTTGGACGAAATTGATATTTTTAAATAAAATTGGGCCAAATGTGAAATAAAAGAACCGTATAAGAACAGACAGAATACAAAATTAAAGAGGTATAGGAAAGACTACACCTAACTCTCACACGCTTCCAATTTATTTTCGAGGTCCAGCTCTTCTATGGAACATAAATGTGCCTGAATATTTTATTCGATTAAAATATTTTTGTAATTATATTATTTTGAGGATATATTTATATTATCACTGCATACTTTATTAAAGATTAATTTTGATATAATTTGATTAAATAAATTATGTTTATTAAAAATTTTGAATTTAAGCAGTTTAATTCTGATAGGATTTTAAAAAATCATTAAATTGTTTATATTTTATTTTTAAAATTACTACATTCGTATAATTAATTTCTTAATTAAGTACATTTTTTAGTATGTGTATACACCTGATTTATTTTTTTTTAACAATATTTATCTAAATATAGAGGCCTCAATTTTGCAATTGAACTAAGTCTCGTTGACAGAATTTTGCATAAATTGTTTAGTTGATAATTAGCGACATATTTAAAGTTAGAATTTTAATTGGGGTAAAATTTAATTTAGTTTTCTGACATTTGTGTTCAATTTTAAAATAGTTATAGTATTTTCAGTTAACTGTCTCCAACGGGTGATTTTTTCATATTACCTTTATAAAAAAAAATTCTTACACAAAATCAATTTAATTCCTTATTTTCATTCTCAATTGCAATTTGGTCCCTAGCATATTAATTCTGAAAAGAAAAAATCGTATTTTTGGCCCTATGTGCTAAGGTCTTTTTTCAATTTTTACAATTTTCTCAGTTGCATTCCATAAGTTACGTTTTTCTCAATATTAGTATCCACGTGCATTTTTTATCTAATAATGAACAAAAAATGTATGAAAAATGCTATTGGTATTGGACAACCGAAAACGCATGTGACGATTAAAATTATGAAAAATTTTAACTTATGCAATTTAATATAAGAAAATCGTAACAAATGCGACTAAATTGAAAAAAAAACCCTAACATATTGGATCAAAAATGTGATTTTTATCCTTTTAAACAATATAATCATTTTTAATTGGACGTATTTACAATTGGAGAATTATTTAAATAATAATTTGATTAATGACATATATATACATAATTTTTTTGGGAAATGTAACGAATGTTTTGCACTTTTCAAATAAAAACATACTTTAATAAATAAGTTGGAGGAAAAAAAATAAATAGCACAATATTTTTTAAATAAAAATACTTTTGAAATTGATATATGTATATATATAAATTAATAAAGAGTGAGAGGACGATTTTGTCCAATAAAAATATATTATTTTAAAGTAAAGATGTCCTTACAGTATAGTTTTAATCATATGATTGATTTCTGCTCTAACTCCTACACAAGTGCGTGTGATCTTGCAAGATTACTTTCGCTCAGTGCTCAATCATTTGTGATTACTTTGGTCATCATGTGATCAGCTACAGTAAGCGCACTCTCGTCTCGTATCTGTCAAGGCCAACATACTTTTTTAATCTCGTAAAATAAGAATAAAATTTATTTTGGTACTACAATTATGATAGGTGTCGCTTTTACTTTCATAAAATTCATAATCACTTTTTTTTTTAGTCCCAAAACGTCACGTGTATTGTGGTTTTGGGACTAAAAAGATGGTGTAATTTTTTTAGATTAAAAAGATGTGATTTTGAGTTTAGATTAAAAGAGTCACATATCATAGTCGTGAAATATAAAAAAAAATTCTATCCTTATTTTATGGGAGTATAAAGCATTTTGCCTTTGTCTGTAAAAGTTTTATTGCTTAATGCAAAACTGCCTCAGCGAGATCCCTTTCTGGCCAGTTGTCCGAGTGACGGGCAAAAGGCAATGCTGGTCCGATCATGTCTATAAATGTGCCCATGTTCTCTTTCCGGTGCTGTATAGATTGCTTTCTGGAAGGTAAGATTGTAGAAAGCCATGGCTGTCGGTGTGGTGATAAAGAACGATGGCAGGCAATACACTGGAAGAATCACATGGTTCGTGCTGCTTTCTTGCATGATTGCAGCTTCCGGAGGAATGATCTTCGGCTACGATGTCGTGGTTTCAGGTTCTGATCATATCCATTCATTAATGATGTTCCATTACATGACAGTGATGTCTAGTTTGTGTTGTATAGTCCATGTTTGCTACTAAACATGAAATTGTTTGAACAGATTTGGATTTGAACGAATGATTTCAAACGGTTCTATATTAAAGTGATTTGAGAACCATCACAATATTACTAAAAAGAGCTCAAAACATATGAAGCGTTTCAAATACTTTGCAACATAGAACTTGTCTAAACACGTACTCGGGGTTTATTATTATGGATTTGGGATCCGTAACTTTAAATCCATCGATCCAAACACAACTTTGATACGTGAGTTTTTACGTGAAGGTGGGGTGACTTCGATGGAGCCGTTCTTGAAGAAATTCTTTCCAAGGGTTTACAGGAAGATGAAAGAGGACACAACGATAAGCAACTATTGCAAATTCGACAGCCAACTGCTGACATCTTTCACATCCTCACTCTATATAGCCGGCCTTATTTCTTCCTTCTTTGCTGCAGTCGTGACTCGGAACTACGGCCGGAAACCGTCGATCATCATCGGTGGTGTAACCTATATGGCTGGTGCTGCCCTTGGTGGTGCAGCTTATAATGTTTACATGCTCATAATTGGTCGTCTGCTGCTTGGCGTCGGGCTTGGATTTACCAATCAGGTATGCCACAAAATGAGCTTCTGAATAACTTCTGTTTTTCTGCTTTTTAATGTATGTTTTTCTGTGCCCTGTATAATTCTTTAGGGAGGTCAACATGTAAACCGAGAAAACGAATAAATCTTGAGCAAATTATAGTTACCAAATTTAGCCCAAGAAACCATAAGAAATATGATTTTCGCTACAATTAATTACTATAGTTAAACAAAAAATTCAGATGAATACAAATTAATTATGGTTCTGCATGCAACAGTCATTACCTAATATTATTTCTGCAAGTGACGCCAAAACATTATCTACAACTAAAAAATCAGGTCAAATGTTTTGGCCATAGCTGAAACCATGAAAAATATTGATTATCCATAGTAAAAATTTTAATTTTTGTGTTGATTTTGTTTTATAATTAGTAATAGTATTGATTTACTATGATTTTTAAACAGGAGCCATTTGTTGTGTAGCAATTTTCTTTTTTTTCTTTTTTGGTAGTGTACTCAGTGAAAAAGGCAACATGAAAATATTCCTAGAAGATTCATCTAAATAGATTTTCCACGGGATATGTTGCTAATTATATACGGTGATAATTTTACATAAATTTTTTGTCATTAGTTATTTATAGTTAGTGATAATTTTACAGAAATATTGTACAATATATAAAAATTAGGGTTAAATACACTTTGCATCCCTGAATTATGCATAAAGTGCATTTACACCCTGAACAATAAAACGAAACAAAATAACCATTCATGATATAAACTAATTTTTTTTATGACAAAAATATCCTTATTTTTTATACCCTTAAAATGCCTTTATTACAATTATTCTCCTAAATATAATTTAAATTATTATAATTTTTTTTATTTAAAATAAACACTACCCAAAATTTATAATTTTTATACTGAGTATAGAATATGTAAAACTCCATAAATTTAACAACTGTTATTTTTTTTACACAACTGATAAAAAACTTACATAATTTTTGCCTGCGTTGTTATACATATTGATTCTTTTTTAAAATAAATTATCAATACAAATTTAAAATATTACACCGCACATATATATATATAATATATATATATATATATATATATATATATACTGTAAAATATGCAAATCTATAATATAATTAATATATAATATTCTATATTTTTTAAGTAATGATATGATATATTTTTACTATGTGGACGTGTAATTGAATAAAAATTTATAAGTTGTATGACATACTTATTCTATAATATTATATGCATTTATGTATTGACACATATTTACATGTACTTTTTAACATAATATATTTACTTTGTAAAATATATTTGCATATATTGAGCTTATAAATATTTTTGTGTTCCATAGTTTATAAAAATTATAAATTATAAATTATTTAAAATAAAACGTGAGTAAAATTTTAAATAACTAAAAAGTTTGGGAGAGATGTTTTAATAAATTATATTTTAGAAAGTAGAATATAAAAATAGGGGTGAGTGAGAAGGGCACTATTGTCTTATCAATGCCAAATTATTTTGTCAGAGGTGTTTTTGTTACCTTTCATACTTTAGGAGTGTAATGAGGCAAAATACATAGTTCAGGGATGTAAAGTAACCCTAAAAATTATGAAAATCATTGTGCTGGAAAAATAAGAACTCGTCATTAGATATAAAATTGATATCGCAGTCACATAATTTTTTGTTGCTAGTATTCTTTTTTTGTTTTTGGAGAATTGCATTTTTGGTCCTATATATAGGGCTTTTTGGCTTTAGTCTCATATTGCATCTCACACATTAAAAATTCTATCAATTTTAGTCATCACGTACATTTTTTGTCCAATAATTTATGGAGCTCTTAGCATTTTCATTACAATTTTTGTTAATTATTGAATTAAAAATACAATTAAAACTAACATTGAAAAAAATTTCAATTTATAAAATACAATATGAGAAAATTATAAAACAACGAATTAAATTGAAAAGGGTCTAACATGTGCGACCAAAAATGTGATTGTCCTTTTATTATTATTATTATTATTATTATTATTAATAATGCTGAATGAAGGTTTTGCCTGTTTTGCAGTCAGTTCCATTGTATCTTTCAGAGATGGCGCCATCGAAATACAGAGGAGCTTTCAACGTCGGTTTCCAAATATGTGTCGCCATTGGCTGCAATACCGCTGCACTTACAAACTACGGCACAGTAAAGATCAAAGGCGGGTGGGGATGGCGAATTTCCATCGGAATGGCCGGTCTGCCTGCTGCAATTCTTGCATTCGGGGCACTTTTCCTCCCTGAGACGCCAAACAGCCTTATCCAGCACTGCGACGACCACGAAAGAGCCAAGAAAATGCTGCAGAAGATCCGAGGCACCGCCGACGTCCAAGCAGAGCTAGATGATCTCGTCGAAGCAAGTTATGCCTCAAAAGCCGTAAAACACCCTTTCAAGAACCTCATGCTACGAAAATACAGGCCACAACTGATCATGTCCGTAGCAGTACCATTTTTCCAACAAATAACTGGGATTAACGTTGTCGCCTTCTACGCCCCATTGATCTTTCTAACTATGGGTTTCGGAGAGAGTTCTTCCCTCTTGTCTACACTCGTTATCGGGCTCGTGGGCTCGGGTTTCACCGTCCTTACAGCACTCTTTGTCGATAAACTAGGGAGGAGGCCTTTGTTCCACATAGGTGGAGCTCAAATGTTCATTTCACTGATGCTGATTGGAGGGATCATGACAGCCAAACTCGGGGATCATGGTACAATGGAAAAGGGGTATGGCTTAACAGTTCTGATCCTGATTTGCATATACACTTCAGGTTTCGGCTTATCCTGGGGTCCGTTGGGATGGGTCGTCACAAGTGAAAACTCGAAATACGGTCCGCAGCACAAAGCGTTGTCGTGGCTGTTAATCTCTCCATGACTTTCATTATTGCTCAGGTTTTCCTAGCAATGCTCTGCCATCTGAAGTCCGCAATGTTCTTCTTCTTCGGGGCGTGGTTCTGCTGATGTCTGCATTCGTCTATCTTTTGCTGCCTGAAACGAAGAACATTCCCATCGAGAAAATGGATAAAATCTGGGGAGAGCATTTTTTCTGGAAAAGGTTTATTGATGGTAGTCAAAGTCATGAGAGCAACAAGACCGAGGCTGCATGATTGTCATAGGAAACTTACTCGGATGAAGTTTAGTCGAACCAAACTAATTACAAAATAAGCGTATCATATTTGCTATGTGATTGATCATTTTCCCTGAGTTGTGTACCAATTACACGATAAATATATTGCACTTGCTATATGATTAATTTAAGTTCGATCGAAATAGGTTCGGGTTATTAGAATTTCCCAATTGTTGTATTATTACGTGCTAAGTTGTGTGTTTTACCTGTTGATCGTTGCAGTATCTTGTTATTCAACAGGGTGAAGTAGTTTGCATAACTTTTCTTGTATGTCATCAGATGGATAGATTCCCACTTGGTATTTTTATGATATGTCAGCACGACTTTTGCATATTAAATATTTTAAAATTTTTATATTTTATTCGCTATATTATTTTTAAATATATTATTTCTATATAATTAAAAAATATAAATTAAATGGCTATGATTAATAAATAATATTTTTTGACAATCATGCAAGTTTAATTATTATATACGAATCAACAATTATATTACTTAGTGAGAGCATTATTAAATTAAATATTCACTTTTCCATTAATATTTCAAAAAAACATTATACATAAAATATACTAATCGAAATAAATTTTATTATTTTTTGTGAAAAAAATTATTGTTGACAAATAACAAGTGCCAATATAAGAAAATATTATATCTTTCTAACAAATGGGACAAAATGATCTTTAATCAATTAAATTTGTTTTAGAAGTAGGTTTCCCCAAATACTATCAAATTTAATTAGCTTTCGTCAAATTTTTTTTTTTTTTTACAAACGCTACCCACTTTTATTTCTATTACAACTTTCAACTTTTTCTGCAAAAATCACTTTTTTAAAAGTAGAAATTTTACAAAAACTCCCTTTATCTTCTATTCTATTCAACAAACACGCGTTACACATATAAAGATGACATTATTTATTTTATTTTGAGAAAGATCATATAGATATGTCTTGTGTATGTTGAATTGTGAATAAAAAATAGAAAGGACTTTGCAAATTTGTGCTTTAATTTCTAGCCATGCAGGATTTCCAGGGCGTGAGGCATGTGTTATTATTCAATTGGAAATTTAGTCTAAAAGATACATAGGCCACTTGGTTCAATTATTGGATATCCTAAAGAATTAATCTTACTTTATGTCTTCATTGTGACAGCTGTTGGACAACTAAAAAAAGTTCTGGAAAAATTATCAACTCAGAATAAATTACAACAAACTTTCTTAATAATTAATATAATTATAGATTATATATATATATATGAAATGTACGAGTCTAATGGATATGGACTATTGTTCGAGACTTGAGGCGAAACGAATACAAATCCTAAAGGGGACCTGCAAGAAAGGCATTAGTACTCCGACGCTCAATTTAATATTGAATTTGATATTGAATAAAGCCAAAGAGTAAGTATATGTGATGAAAATTCTTGATATAGTGAATAAAATTGATAAAAAGTATAAGAACACGTGATAATATATTTAGAGAGAGCTTAGAGAATGTTTAGAGAGTGATAGGGGCGTGAGAGAGGTGTGAAGGGTCGTGAGGGATGTGTAAAGGGTGTCTTTTCTTAGTACCCGGGCGTGTCTCTCGTATGAAAGACTAAGGTTGTATTTATAAGGGAGTGTGCCCTTCTGTTGGGGGTCTATCCCCCTCTCAAGATTCTTGAGAAAGTTGGTTGGGATAAAAGGTAGGTCGTCCTTATCCACAGCTAGGAGCGTTTTAGTAGGAGTCCTCTTTGTCAAGAGAGATCCTTCATCTGAAAAGAGTCCTAGCCGTTAGGGTGTTCCTCCTTGTTAGGGCTGATGTGGTCCAAAGTGGCTGCTGACACTTGAGTTGATGAGGTGCCGTGTGGGAGAGTAGATTGGCATGTGCATGAACCTTTTGAGCTGAATGTTTTGCGAGTTTTAACCATACTCCAAGTTGGGGGATGTCCCAGGCCTCGAGTTTGGGGATGTCCCAAGCCTCCTTTCCTCTTCCTGAGCTTCTTGAATTGTTTGAGCCTGCCTAATTAAATTGTGGGCTGGGACATCCTTAGCCTCCAAGTGGTGTTATGGGCGTTGAATGTCCATGGGTTTTTCGTTCTTTATTCTTTTAGGGCCGCTTGGATTTATTTGGACCAACTAATTTTTATGCACACCAATATGGTTATCTTTTTTTTTTTAAATTACAAAAACTTCTTCTTAAGTATAATCTCATTGGACGTATTGGTATTTAATTTGTCTCATTTTATATGAGTTATTGTAATTTACTATCGATGTTCGTCGACGTATAAATATATCAATTAATTGAGATATTATTTTATATATCGAGATGAGTTATTATAATTTATTCAGCATTATTAATAAAAATTCATTTTTAAGGAATGCTACTACGTGGGCTAGTCGAATTAATTACCTTCCCCACCCAATTCAATAATATTGATTAATCAAGCACTTACCAATTTATCTCGTGTTTTGGATACAAATGATCCTACTAACTAACATAAAGATAGAAACACGAGCATTTTCAATGAATAAAATAAGATATCCCACCCACTCCTAACCAGTAAATTTGAGTCATGTAGTACAATTTCTTATTGTTAATTTACTCTAGTGGTCGTTTGAGAGTTATCTTTATTGCATGAAGAGCATTAGGTTTAAGACAAGAGAGACGTGTACAACTCCAACCAAAATCCTACTTATTCCAACGTGATAACACACATTCCCTCCATTTGCAGATAACCCCATTTATGATTCTACCCTTATCTTGGAGGGAGGTGAAGAAGAGAGAGGATGGATTTTAGTCAGTGCATTTGATTGGATAAAGATCAAATCGCAGGTTGTCCTGATTGCGTGTTTTGATGGTCAAACTTTTGATAATAGTAATTATTTATTTGACGGAGAGCATAATCATATTTATCTCGATCAGTTTTACTTTCAACTCCTCACTAACTCATTCTTCATTATGATAATTATTCTATAATGCTACTTTCCGACTTTTTTCTAGCATTTCAAACATGTTTCCCGTTTTAGAATGTCGTCGAAACTGTTATTTGATATTGTCTCATTAATGTTATCCTTCGCCGTAGTGAAGATATTCAATTATGGATTGATTGTAAAAATTGAATAGTTAAAATATCAAAATGGAATTAGAGAAAAAAGTTATTGAAATTAACAATAAATATTGATGCATATATACTGGGGTCTACCCGTACCATAAGAATTGAAAGATTTTCATGAAAATTCTAAGATGAGAGAACTGACATATACAATAGGGATTGGCACTTCGATGCTTTTATAAATCAGTAATTTGTTTGACTAAATAAATAACTAAAAATTTTGTGAGAATAATGGTCGAATATGATCATAAAGTGATAAAAGTCATGCAGAGTGCAAAAATATGTTGTAAGATAGCGGGAAACTGAGAGAGAATTGCGGAAAAGAGTACATAAAATTTGTTGCCAAGATGACTGCAGAAGGGCCTTATTTGGAGGCCGTCGGTGAGTGAATCTCGAAAATAGTGGCATCTTGTGATATACTGTTAAAGAGCTGTATGAGTTAGCTAAACAACAATACCAAAAAAAAGAAAAAAAAAAGAAAAGAAAAGAAATTTTGATCTGGACTTATCTTGAAGAAGTTAGGACTGTATTAATGAATCTTGTCAATCAACCCAATTTCTCGGGTTTTATTTAACCTGTTGCCTCCGGATTGGTTGTCGTCAATCTAAGAGGAATTTATTAGAAATTATTTAAAATGATGTGTACAGTTATCGTGCTTAGGTTAGTTTCTTGTAACTATTTTTCAAATAAATATCTCTAATTTCTTCTTAAGTCTATATTATAAAATAAAATTTTACTTTGAAAACATTGTTAAAGAATTAATTAATTATATTAGCATAATAAAATACATTAAATTTTATAGGACATAATTCAGCACCTCAAAAAATTAATGTTATAAAATCCCATTTTACTTTCATTATAAATAATACAATAAATAAAGTTGTATAATTTAATCACTGCATGTACAATTTATTTTTTCTGAGTAAATCAGTTGCAATTATTTAATAAATTTTGATCATCAACCATTACTATATGTCCACTATCATTATAAAATATGTATAATTAACTGATACTAATATTACACTAGAACAACAACTATTATTAAAATAGACTAATATTGATATAATGACGGGACTCGAACTATGTATTTTTATCTCTGATTCCCATGTATTATTATAGAAATAAATATTACAGTGACTCGAAAAATATTATAAAATAAAATTCTACGTCAACGAAGCTAACCATTTGAGAAATATATTAGTGGTTTATATATATAGCATTATTTTGAATTAAACTAATTAACATTTACTAATTTAATTCTAATTATGTGTTTTTCAAAATTCAAAATACTTAAAAATGGCCAAATAATTTTTATTCAAAATATGAATCTTGCTATTTTCTGTATAATTCTTTTTTTTTTTTTTTTTTAAACTATCCTTTTACTACATATGACTTAATAATTAAAAATTGGGAATAACGATTAAATTAAAAATAGATGAGAAATCAGTTGGTGCAACATATAAAGAATATTATTTTCTATCTATTTTTTGAAACGAAGTACTTATCATATTGAATTGAAATAAATATTTATTTATTTTAAATTTGCAGCTATTTTTTATATATATATTTTTAATTTGATTAATTATATGTATAATTGATATACATATATCCTAGGTTAAATTACTAGTTTATTACCAGTTTTGTTTTAGGTAAAAGTGATAAATTATTATTAATTGAAATAAATTGATTATAAGAATAATCGATTGACAATATCCCATATACCTGACGGGGTTCGAACCGACCTTTAAGATTATAAGATCTCAACTTCGCCAATTGAATTAAGCCGAATTAGCAAATCATTATTACCACTTAGTATATATCATTTGCGATTATGTGGGTGTAGTACTGCCCACTCTACCCAAACATATGTGTCAATTTTTTATTGGTTTATAGCAAAATTGAAATTGTCTCATCAAAGTCAATTTATAATTAATTTTGTTTGTTTTCTTTGAGGATAATGCCGTATCCCTACAGCAATCCATATAAACCCCAACCACTATTCTTGTTTATTACAAAGGGACCAAGAACATGTTATAATTTCAATTCTACCCCCACATGCTTTCAGGCAGTATATCTCATGGCCCAAAGTCTTTATTGTAATAATTATTACTTAAATTTCTAAGGATATTTACTGTAAAATAGTATCAATTAAGTACATTTACTTTTTAAAAAGATTAATCCTGAAGGTGTAAATCATTTTTAAATTAAAAACTTTATTGTAAAATTTAAATCAATTTTTTATCAATATTTTATACTGTTAGAAAAGAAAAATGCATATTTTCGTACCAACTTTGAATACTAAAATTTACCATATAAATTTATTCC
This sequence comes from Sesamum angolense, assembly GCA_034509725.1. NCBI lineage: Eukaryota > Viridiplantae > Streptophyta > Magnoliopsida > Lamiales > Pedaliaceae > Sesamum > Sesamum angolense. Next base: position 2,968,444 of record JACGWL010000016.1, read on the forward strand.
TCCCCTTAATTTTTTCTTTGTTATAATAGTAATTTAATGTTTTCTTAATAATTTCATAATTACAGAATTTATTTTCTCTCTCGCCTCACTTCACGTTTCTTTCTTCTTACTAGCTTTTTCCTTTCTCATCCCCTCACATTACGATTCTGTTTTGGATAAATTTCTTTTTTCTTTGGGTAAATTACAAATTTTCTAAAATTTGGTATACTTACGAATACCCCCTTATTATTTGAAAAATTACAAATACCCATGATATTTGATGAAATTATGTAATTCTTTGATGGGGCTATAAAATTGTCAATTTTTCCCAAACTATAATTTTTTTAAAAAAAAATTAAAAATTTATAAAAAAAATCGAACAGGGTTGATGAAATGTTTTAAAAATTATAAGAAAAATTATCTACTTAGTCCATAAAAATCCAAAAAAAAAAATTAAAACATAAATAAAATTATAATTCTTTTAACCCACAAAAGCATTTTGATTAGTTTACCATAAGAATGGATGAAATCAACGGATTGAGCTAATTGTTAAAAGACTGTTAAAATAAAGAGGGTATTGATAATTTTTCAAACAACGAAAGGGTGTTTTTAATTATGTCAAGCCTCATGGGAGTTTGTTGTAATTTACTCTTTTTCTTTTCGTGTCATACCACGATTCTATATTATATGCTAGTGGGAACCATGTACGCCCATGACTAGTCTATACTATATATGATTAAAGAGCACTTTATGGTGTCTTCAATTGATTGGTATGTTAATTTTTTTTAAGTTGAATAATTATTTTAATATTCTCACTCATCATGATTTTTCATACTACCTTTTGGTAAAAAAAATTTCGCAATTCATATTATTTATATATATATATATATATATATATATATATATATATATATTAAATATTTTTAACTCTCTAAAAAGTAAATAATATAATTTAAAAAATATTTTATTTTAAATATATTATAAAAATTATACACATACATAAAACGCATAAAACTTATTAATTTATTATAATTGAAGATTGCTGAATTTGTTGTATTTTTTATTTTGACATTGTACTGACTTGTCTATCTGGAGTGGAGTGGAGTGGAGTGGAGCTGAAGATTTGGGCCCCATGAATGGGCCTACACATTATTTCATGAAGACTTTTGGGCTGATTCTCGTGGACCGTGTGGTTTTCAGATTGTAATTTTTTAAAATTATTCTTCTAAAATTTTACCTTATTCATATAAAATCATTTTGGTCCCTTATATTTTTAAATTTATATTTACATTAAAAAGAAGTTAATATTTTGAATAAAAGAATTTAATACTTTACAAGGCTTGATTAATCGTAAGCAAATAAATACACAGATCATAATATAGTTTTAGCCCCATCAAATAGTTAGATAAAACTCAAACCGAAATGATAGATGGAACACTAATAATTGAGGATATGACTTGACCTAGTTCAGGCCCAACATATTTCATTATTGATATGAAATTGATTTGTCAGATCTATCAATATGAAATATATTATAAATAACAGAAATACTTGAAAAAATTAAATATGCACAAGACTTCATAATACAATGAAATGTTTCAACATTTTCCCTTGAATTAGAAAAAAAGGGTTTGTTACACGTAGTATTTGCGGAACGTACATAAATTCACGAGTCTGCAACGAGTCATTTTTGCTGCACCGAAAACGTTCAATAATTCAGATTTAATTTGTTATTTCTTGTGGTTGAGATTAGAAGGAAAGTTTACTTGTACTAGAAACTGCAGAAATTCTCCTTCTCTTGCCGAATTGTTTGCAGAGGCATGATCACGCCTTATCACACCTTCGAGTCTGTTCACATGTTAATTTGCCCATTGTCTCCTAATGTGTCAACATATCCCATTTAGGTCATTTCACATGTTAATTTACCCATTGTCACTCAATATATGTGTCAACATATCATATTTAGGTCATTTTCTTTCATATTCTATCGGATATCTTCTACATCGGACGACACTAAAATCTCATACATTATGCAATAAAAACATGTAGGACATTATAAATAGATGGAAACAACAGTTTTTAATCGTGTCCTATCATGCATTTATAGCCAGAAAAATCTCGTGCATTTTAATCATGGGTCAATCTAAAATAAAGTAAACAAGCAACTGGCCAGACCCGATTAGCTAGAATATTCGGCTCAATCCGGCCTATTAAACATGACCGTAGTGTCTAGCTAGTGGTGGTCCTCGTCCGCCCATCAAGGTTTGTCCGGTGATAGATCTGCCCATCCCAACAAGCCATGCATCAAACCCTAACTACAGTGTCGTCTGCAATAAATTGTACAAAACAATCTGCAGTACTCTCCACGCATGTTTCGTGCTCCAATTCATCATTATTACTTGGTTGTAATAACTCTCCCTTAGCAATGTGATTCCAGTACTGAAAATATCCCTAGTTGTCTGTTCTTACCAATAGATGTTGAGTGTATCAAATCTTGAAGAGAAAGAAAACATGTTGTGATAATCGTCTGTGTTCGATTTTCAACCACGTTGTCATATTCAGAACTGAATATCGTGTACAGACCACTACCTCAAAGCAAATTCAAAGAGCCCACACCTGACATGGACCTAATATATTGCCCTTTCACAAATATCAATTCATGAGTATCAAACATCAAATTACAGTAAAATTGCAATTTACATCCCACAACTCATCCTCTTTTATAATTATGATCCTATTATTTTAGACTCACCAGATTTAACTCCATAAGTTATAAAAACTTGCAATTTTAGTACCAACTACAAATTTCGAAAAATTTATAATATTTATATTTAACAGAGTATGTTCAAAGCACGTGCTTCCTCAATTAAATCAATGGCCAGTTACTTGACGGAGCACGTGGAGATCACCTACACCCTGCGTTAAATATTAATGAAATTTGTAGTTGGGACTAAAATTACAAATTATTGTGACTTATCGGACCAAAATGACAAAGAATGTCAATTGTGAGACGTAAATTGTAATTTTTCTGTCAAATTACACAGACAGATGACCGTGTTGCTTTGGCACGTCAGATTGTTATGCTGGAAAAAGTGTTAACACAAGTGTTTGTGGAGTGAACACGAACATCAGGACATGTCAAAAATGTTTTGCAACTTTCGTAGCTCATGTTGATGTCTAAATTAACTAATGACAAGTGAAAAACCCTAAAACACATGATCTAGACAACCTTTGTTATCTTTCGATTTCGTGAGCTCGCGTGGTACAAAGAAAGAGAAGCTCGTACGTTTTTCTTTTGTTATAAAGTAAAGCTACATGGACAGGTTATTGGTTCACTACTGGCCATTAAATCACAGAGTTGATGTTTTTCACTATTCATTCTTTAATCTAAATAGGGTTAGTTATGTGTAAGTATGTACTTCAAGAAAATATAACATTATACTTTTTTTGTAAAAGAAAAATGGAATTTAAACATTATAAATACATCTAAGAGCATAATGGTCATTTTTATTATACTTATTATTAACACTTTTTTTAACTTTTTAAAATTAAGGGTAAAATGGATATTTCATTACATACTACCGTATGAGCTATAATTTTTTAAGGTTTTTTCTGGTAAGGTGCAATTTCGTGTTTAAAAAGAGGATTTAGACAAATTAATATATCCATCTAAATAATATTAAATAAATAAAAAATAATGTTGATCCAACTCATTCAAGAATTCCAGAGGCAGTATATATCCCGACCTGAGTTCACTCGACCCGAAACTAATAACTGTCAATAGTTTGTGGCTGCCAGTAGCCCAAAATTTTTTGCATATAACGAGATATGAATACGAGACTTTTCATTGAATAGATCGATCTGTACATATAACTAAAAACCATTGCGCCAATCGTTGGGGCGCAATTGAGCCATTGTTTAGATTTACACAAGACGCTTTTGAGGACTAGATTTGCCTCTTTCTGTACGTAGCTGAAAGTGTTTGAAAAGGTTTATTGTTTAGTTATAAATATGAAGTAGTTGATTGAAACTCCGAAAGCTACATTGACTAGCTACAGCTACCAAAATGAATTAGAAACAAGTCAATCATAAATCTCACTCAACTTTCGTCGATGTGATTTCCATTATCTACATAAAGTACTCTTTAAAGGTCCAGACTCCAGCTCAAGTGCACGCATCTCTGCTACTTGCATTTCATTCTGTGTCTTTTATTTTTGGAATAATTAGCTACGCTCTCATTCTTCTGAGATAGATTTGGTGTAATTATACGTAGATTTTCTGGAGTTTGCTTTCATCTAATAAATAAGTCCTTTCGTTAGTAAAAAATCACTGAATTGCTGATATTAACAAAAAAATCAGAACAAAAAATCTATATTAACCCCCGATTGATTTATTACTAACTTATTGCAAGTCAAATAGATTTTTTTTATGACCAAATTACCTTCATACGTTTTCACGTGTTAATGCATATGATGAGGTTTATTTTCACTGTTATAAGGATAGTTTAGTCCAAAAAGAAATTATTTAACCTGCAATAAGTCAATTGAGGATAAATATCATTTTTTATTTAGTTTATTCGTTAATATCAGTAAATTCAATAAAAATTGACTGACGGAGAGATTTATTTGTAGACGTAAGCAAACCTCAGGGGTGCCAGATGTAATTTTCCAAATTATAGGAGTTTACGTGTTAATATATCAAACCTCAGGAGAATGAAATGTAGCTACCCCTTTATTTTTATAGGCAAATTTGAATAAATAGCATATCAAATAAATTGAGAGGGCGGGAATATCGATCTTAATGATCTTGCACGACTTGAGTTATAGATGAATCTCTTTATGCCTCCTATAGAGCAATGATTCTACGTCAAACCGAGAGAAGACAATCAGTATCCTTCTCAATGTTCACATTCTAAAATTCGGGAGTGTTTCAGTTGGTATCTTCGAGATAACTAATAGTATTTTCATTGGAAGATATCTATTGTACATATTTTTTGTTCGACTAAATTAATAAATATTGTCTGCAATCGATAGGTTAGGTTGCATAATTCTTTTTGTATCTATGAGCTTCTTAACTAACGATTAATGTGAACTCAATCGGTGTCTGTCTTACCAATTTATATTAAAATGAACTTGGAAAATTTCATTTTCTATAATTTTGAATAAGCAATCAACAATTGTAAGTTGACATTCATCTTAAATTCTAAATTTTGGTCATAATATAGGAGTTGAGAAATGACCCTATTGGTTGTAGGTTGGGGCCTTGAGATGATGTTTCAAGAGTTTGATTTTGATAGCAATTTGGACTGTTGACCTGACACGATTTGATCTGACATGATCAAACCCACTATTTCATTTTTTATTATTAATTTGATTTCTATACATGAGTTATGATCCGACAACCCGACCCAATCCATGTATTTGTCATAGATATACATATATAATCTTTAACAAGAAATTAAAATGCAATTTCTAGAATAGAGAAAAGATGGTTGGGCAGCTTTTGTGTCCACATAATGAAATAGACAATAATGACTTATAATTATTCGGGTGTCCATACCACTACAGAAATCAGTGGAATATAGAACCTAAGTTATCCAGAAAGCATGTCCTAATGTGCTGCCTTTTTGCATAGAGAGATGGGTGGGATTCTTGCAAACTTCTCTCATTATTTGCTTGTAATAATCCGATATGTATGTGCATGATTGAGTGACATTACATATATCGAAAGGGGCGTTTTATTTGTACTTAGTATATAAATTAGGGTAATTTCCGACGAGCTCTCTCAAAATATGATATGATTATGAATATCTCTATCTTGTTTAGAAAATTATTTATATTCCCTAATATTAGAAGGTATTTGTGTTTTTTTCAAATAATGAGGGGATATTTATAATTATGTCAAATATCGAGATCTCGTTTTAATCTACCTTATAAATTATGCCCTTTTTATTATTTTTTTAATCGATTCCACTGTCGTTATTAGTATATTTCATTTTCTTTCGACACTATCATAATTTTTATTTTCTTAATTATTATTATTACTATTTTAGTTGGCGCGAGAAAGGTTGTACTAAGATCGGTCTTTGTCTTAAAGATAGACAAATTGAAAAATAATTACGTAATAAATATATTGCACTTGTCATGTATTGATATGCCGTGTCAGACCGTCCCCGCCTGCCACTTGCTAATTAATACCCAACTGCCACCGGGCCGGAAAGAAACTCGACACATATATGAAGTCGCCATCCATCTCCGGATTCTGGCAATCCATAATCACCTATGAGCGTGTTTTCTATCGACGACTCTTTTCACGCATGATTACCTCCAAGTTATGGTAGCCTCCCATTTCTGCAAAATCTTTATCCATTCAATGAAAATGTTTATCCATATGATTTTAATGGATTTGTCTGAAATCAAGATTTACTTACATTTATTGTATAATTAATTAAGATTTAATTTGGTTCTTTGATTTTGCAATAATTTATTTTTATTTTTTTTAAAAAAGCAATTATAGCCCTTGAATTTATGATTTTTTTACTATTATATCGATTCAACTAATATATTAATATAACTATAAACACAATAATTAACATAAAGTGCGAGAAATATCCACAGGATTCGATGTATCCTGAACTCATAATTTCAAACTTATTCATAAGACTTCAACCTTAGTCCTGACTACTAGTCATAGATTTACGATTTTATGGATTATATTATGACTAAATTCTGAAACTACTATGATTATCCTTATGTTAAGAAGACCGGCATGTAAGTAAGAAGTTAAAACTACAAGTTAATTAATTAGAAGAATGTTAAAAGATTAAATTATTATTATATTAATTAAAATAAAATCTGACGCATAATCATGTGGAGAACAATAGTTGCTAGAGAACGATGAGTAAAGGATAAGTATAGTTTTAGAGAGGATTTTGATAAGGATAATGAAGGAGAATAACAGATAATTATGTAAGCTTTAATTGCGGTGGGATTTTTTTTTTTTTTTTTTTCCTGGAGTTATTCGATTACATCATTGATTTGGGGTCGCAGGTCGAGGTTCCCTCAAGTCCTCGCATCCTCCGAATGTTGTTGGCCTGAGAAAAGAAAGCTGATGGTTAGGTTGGTTGGGGGTGCCCAGCCAAAATCCTTCGATTCTTAAATTAGCTAAGTGTTTGAGATAGATCGGGTAGAGAATATATAGTAAAGAGTAATAAAAATATTGTCATAAATGAATTAGGTATTAAGTATTTATAATATCCATGTGAGTCCACCTGCTTGGTTGAGAGGTCTATTCATAGGGTTCCATGTGACTTCATCCGGCGCTATAGGTGCGATGATCAACGGCTGATAATGGTTGCTGGGGATCGGACCCTAGGAGCGGGTCGATTCTCAGGTCAACCAACGACCCAACCCGATGGACCCCTGGAGAATGTATTCAAAACGGGTTTCGAGTTGGGTCGGGGGTCGCACCTGACTCGATAACCCGATCGAGTTGGATCTTTCAGAGGACTTTCTGTAATTTCAACCATCCTTAGGGATAATTTCATCATTTTATACGTGATTTCCTAAAATCCCTCATCAATCATAAATATTAATTATCAATAATTAAAACATCAATTATTTATATTTGATATTTATATATAATTAATTATTATTATTATTATTATTATTATTATTATTATTATTATTATTATTATTATTATTATTATTATTATACACCGAAAATAACTATTAAAGTATATCAACATCCAAATAAAACTGGTTAGATTCGAACTCATGACTTCATGGTCGTCGAGTCTCATCTTCATCAACTAAGTTAGGCCTAATTAACCATTGTGATGGAATTAAAAATTATATACTTTAACTTTTGACAAAACGTGATTTGAATAGGGATTGCAATGAGGAAGATAATGAGTTAATAAATGAGCTAACGAGCCAGAGCATTTATGACTCTAGGGTCAGTTCAGGTCCAATAAATCAAAAATCGACTGGGTCAGGGGTGGGTCTCAAGTTTTATACCCAACTCAACCCGACCACAAACCCCTATTTTTTTTATGTATATTTATATATGTATATAATATACTACTTAGAAGGAAATTATGGTGTTAAATATAAATTCTTAAATACTTTTGCATATATCCAACTCTATACAAAATATAAAAACTTTAGCTGAATGTTTTTTTTTTGTGTTATATAATTTATTATAGATAAAAAAGTTATGTTAAAGTACTTAAAGTTAAACTGAAAATTAATGCAATAATGTATTTTTTGTATTGTATAATTCATTTTAGATGAAAAACTATGTTAAAGTACCTAAATACCTAAAATCATTACTTATTGAAAAAAAAAAAAACAGACGAATGTAGTTTGTATTATATAATTTATTTAGATCAAAAGCTATATTAATTTACCTACATCTAAAGTGATACTACTTATTAAAAAGATAAAATTTAATTGAACGCATGGTTTGCATTATACAATACATTTAAATGAAAAATTATGTTAGATTATCTACATAAAAAATAATATTACTTAAAAAAAAGTAATAACTTTGTTGAAAATATTATTTTTATTATTTCATTTTATATTAAAAATTATATTAAATTACCTATATCTAAAATAATATAACTTAATTCAAAATACTACTATTGGCGGAGTATAGGACGGGTCTCGGGTCTGAACCAACCCGCCCCGATTGAACCCGATTAAGCTAATTATACTTATCAATGAATTAATTATTGAGAGTTTGACGTTGAAAATGAATAATTATTTTGGGGAGTAAAGTGGTAACTAATGTCCCCCTCGTTCCTAAAATAGACTTCCACTCCATATTGCTCTATGTTCCTCAAACATGTAAATCATGATCCGACCCGACCACTACACACCGCGCGAGCGATATGACATTGCACTAACACACTTGGATTTGTGCTCATCATTTATGCTATCCAACCTATTGACTAGCGACACGCGCGCGCGCGCGCGCCACACACACACATATATATATATATATATATATATATATATATATATACATACTAGCGTGTGGCACACTTAAATTAGTGTGTATAATTAAATAAAAATTTAAAAGATAATTTATATTTTTAAAAATGTATTTTAATTGATGAATTAAAAATATTCAAATTAAAAAATATCAAATTTGAAAAAAAGTTATAAAGAGTTGATGGAAGTTGAAAAGATGTGGGAGTTTAGAAGAGTGGATTGAGGAAGAGTGGGAGATTGGGAAGTTAACAAATAAATTAATTAATTAAATTAAATATTAAAAATAATATAAATTAACAGACCAAAAAAGTGAGACACCAAAGTGGTGCTCTCGCTTAAGATTTTTTATGCTATTCATGGCCTCGACTCGGCTACTTCTAATAGGAAGGTTCACAAAGTTGTTCAAATATAATGTCTTTTTTTTAAAAAAAAATTACAATGGGATTTTATGAAGTTTTTGCCATAACTATAGTTACTTTTGCATTATTTGAAAAATTACAAATAGGCTGTTACGAAAGGATATTTGTTAGATAACCGTTGATTTCATGGGGGTACTTGTAATTTTAAAGCAATGAGGGGGTAATTGTAAGTATGACAAATTTTAGGAGAGTCTGTTGTAAGTATGGCAAAACGAGAGTTGAATGATTCAAAATCTTGAAATGATCAAAGAAGCTTGAGTGATTCTCTATTACGGATCTGAAATCCCGACCTTCAAATCCATTAATCCAAACACAATATTTCAAACTTTCATATTATATTTGGTTATTTTGGTTGCATATAAATTAGAGATAACTATATTTACACTTCTTAATCTATTGTCTATTTACGTAAATCATTCTTGTATTTTGCGTCATTACAGAAATCACCCCACCAACCAAAGAACAGTGATAGTTTGTGTAATAATGTTGACATTTTAAAGGGGTGTATGTGTACTGTTCAAAAACAAAAAAGACGATTTATATAAATAATATCGACTTTTCTAATAAATTTATATGTAATTTTTTAAAAAATAGAGACAATTCGAAATCATAGATAAGGAGGTATAAATGAGTCAGAAAGAGAAACACAGAACTCAGGTGGATGGATTCAGAGTTGTAGTGGCTGATCAGTGCAGTATGATGCAATAATACGAAATTGATTAAAGGGAAGAAAGAATGGGGCAAAAAGTGGAAAGGTGTGACACCAACTGTCCTTGCAAATGGGAGTTAATGGTTCCACAAAAACAGTCCATTTGGTGCTGCTATGCTATTGGCCATTCCAAGAATCACAGTTTCCATTAACAGATTTCTCACCTTTTCTTACATTATGTAAACCAATCTTTGTCCAAATCTTTATTCCTCCTAAGCTACTTTTATATTTCTTAGCAGACAAGGAAATTATCATCATCTACCTCTCCACAATTGTGCCAGTACTGCTCTTCCATTTTCATTCATTAATATTATCATTCTTTTTATTTTTTTTAGAAGAAATTGACCGTCACTATACTGTAAATTGCTACGGCTTAAAAGTCGAGGAAAATCAATACTTTTTATTACTTAAGTTTTGACCAGGGTTGATCAACATTTTCCGTGATTTTACCTATGACCAACACATTCGCCATATTTTTTAACTGGAGTTAATATTTTGGGTTCGCTTGTTGAAATAATGGCTAATAGTCATTTGCGCAGGTAATTGGTGTTTGCATGATTTTTTTGTGATTTTTTCTTTTTAACTATGATAATCAACCATTACGATATGCCTAATTTCTTATAAGGAATCGTGGTAGTGGTTTGTGTAGGGGCAGTAACAAAATAGTTGAGTGATATGACTAGATTCCTTAGAGCTCGACTCAAACTCAGTTAATTGATGAATGCTTATAATAGTTTTAGCTTCTGTAGTGAGAATAATTTGTAAATAAAATTGTAAGATTAAACAATATTAAAAATTGAGAATGTTTTAGAAATAAAAGTGGAAAGAAGTCAGAGTGATTATAAAAACAACGTAATATCATTCTCTTTTCTCCCAAATTTTGAACTCGTTTATCATAGGGATAATTATTATATTTTTTTTTAAATTTGGGTGTAATGAGAATGATATTAAGTGTTTTTTCCCAACATAAGCAATAAATCTACTTATAATTAGACTAAATTTCAAGAAACGTTGATGCAATTATCACTTAGCTATAAACCACTACATCCATGATTAAATTAAATTATGAAATACATTATAAAAAATATAATTAATTTTTCTATATAGTATTATAGATGACCACCATTTAAAAATTATTTATATTTGTCATAATTTTTCTCTTTTAACTATAGTAATTAATTATATCAAAAATTATATTTCGTCTGGTGATAATTTTTATTTTCTTTTCCAATTACATAAAGTACCAAATACTATCAAAATAAATTAGCACATATACAACTAAACAAACAAGAATACTAACGTACGTGACCTAAACCTAACAATTAATCACTAGTTATTTTAAGGAAAAATTGCATTTTTTGTCCCATATTTTAGGATTTGTTTCTTTCCAATTCAATCACATTTGTTACGATTTTCTCACATTACATCCAAAAAGTAAAAAAAAGAAAATCTCAGTTTTAATACTCCGTTAATCATTGAACGCAAGAAAAATGCATATGTGGACTAAAATTTTAAAAGATCTCGACTTATGGGTTGCAATGCAAGGAAATCGTAACAAACACATGTAAATAAATTTTAAAAAAAAAAAACTCAAGATTGAATAAAATATTAGGGATAATATCACTTCTCCCCTTAAATTTGGTGTAATCACACGTAGACCCTCAGTGGTTTAGAAAATTATATCTAACAAATCTGAGGTTTGCTTCTGTATAACAAATAAATCACCCCGTTAGTCAAAATTTAATGAATTTGCTGATATTAACAAAAAAATTAAATAAAAATTGATATTTTTATCCTTGATTAACTTAAAATTGACTTATGGAAGGTCAAATAATTCTTTTCGAACTAAACTACTTTTATAACGGTGAAAATATACCTTATCATATGCATTAACGCGGTAAGACATATGGGGGTAATTTGATTATAAAAAAATTATTTGACTTGTTATAAGACAGTAATAAGCCAACCGAGGGTAAATATAGATTTTTCTTTTCTGATTTTTTTTTGTTAATATCAGCAAATTCAGTGAATTATGATTAATGAATGGACTTATTTGTTAGACGGAATCAAACCTCAAAAGTGCTAGATGTAAATTTTCAAACTATAGAGGGTTTATATGTAATTACACCAAACTCAAAGGAGGAAAGTATAATTATCCCAAATTATTATTGAAGAATACCTATATATGTGTGTGATAGGGGGAATGGGCAAATGATTCCATCCATGTGCAGAATTTGCAGCGGAGGAATTAATAATTTAGGTCTCTACTTTAGTTAATGTAATGAGAGCCGCAAGACATTCTTTGTTCAGTGGCAGAATAGATTCAGTTTTCAACTGATGTTACTGTCGGAATTGAAGGTTGGTGGTGCAATATTGTCTGCTTCTTTCAGATCTCTCAGCTTTGGGCTCTCAAAGTAAACTCAGAAGCATCAAAGCCCAGTTTGGACCATTTTTGTAGGCTCTTAGGCTTTTCTTTCACTGGTCAAATTATGCAGATATCGACATTTTTGTTCTGTTGAATGACCCTTTTGTTTATATATTTAAGCGGTTAGAGAGAAGAATTTTTTAATATTTAAAATTTTTTAAATTATTACAGAGAAAAAATGTTTATTATATATATATATATATATAATGTACGAATATTTCACGAAAAAGAGAAACTCAAAATTGGCCCTTAATATAAAATTAGTATGTATAGTACATTCAAATGTGTACATAATTAGTCAAAATTAATTTTAAAAAGGTTGCGCATTCAAAGAATATGACAAATATGAAAAATGTGAAATTATATTTTTGATCTTGTAATTATAGGTGTATAATACTTTTAATCCTGTAACTTACTCTATTAATACATTTAATTTTTTTCTTTTGATGAATTTAGTCATGAATATCCCATATTAATTTTTTTCTTTTTTTTAGCAAATTTAGTCCCATGTCGATAATTTTGGTCATTTTCCATATTGGAGTAGATCTCATTTTTGGTCGTCAGTACCAAAATTGTTAATGGAAAACTAAATTTTGCCAAAAAATTGATCAGATGTTGAGATATTTAGGACTAAATTCATAAAAAAAAAATGGTTAAAAGTGTAAATATAGTAAGTTACAGGACCAAAAGTACTACCAACCAATAATTACAGGACCAAAAATAGTAAATTAAACAATGCACTTAGTACTATAAAGAGAAAATGAAAATAACAATTCAAGAACACAAAAAAAAAAAAGAACCTTTAATTATTCAAGAAAAAACAAAAGAAATAAATAAATTAAAATAACAGTTATCTGGAAAAAAATCAGGCGGTCCCGGATCCGTCGTCCCCCACCAGTGGGTAAAAGTGTGTAAGCATTGAGCCACTGCTGATAACACTTTTGGGAAGTGGAAAGCAGCCAGCCCCACTATTAATCTTCTCCACACCACCACCCGCGCCTACCCTTCGCATTTCATGGGAGCATGCATGATGTGCGGTGGGGCTGCATAGTTAAAATCGGCCGGCCATGCGGAGGGAATAGGGTGCATCCATGTGCGCCTACTTTTTGGACGGCCTGATAGAGATCGCCAATATATATATATATTTTGAAATTTCTACGTCGTATTTGTATACTTTTGAGGATTTCAAGATTAGGACAAAACTATTTTTGCACCATTTTTTTCCTTTTAATTATTATTAATTGCGGGTTAAATGCATTTTTGTTCCACAACTTTAGTCATTCGGCTTTTTTATCCTTTAACTTTCTAAACTAATATTTTGCTGCTACGTACGTCTTTTTAATTTTAACAATTCCAGTCATTTTCTTCATCTGACATTTTTTCCTACAAGAATTGATTTACATGACAAATTGTACCTCGTAATTCTTTCACTTTTTTTGTAAGAAAACAAAAGAAAATAGACGTCGGATGCATATGTACCACTATTTTTGTGGGATAGAGATGAGGAATTTGATGGAGCTAATTAATGCATAAAACCCTAATATCCCATCATGTTAGGCAATTGCTCTATAAAGACAAATATTTCGTTCAAATCAGAAAATATTCCTGACAAAAGCATTCGATTGAGATGAAACAATTAATGTACGCCACATTATTTGTCGATCGACACTCTTTGTGGAAACAAGACGGCGTGTGTTTCTCATCCCCTCGTCTCCGAGTTGCGATGGTAAGTGCATAATGTTAAAGCCCTACAACCCGGCAATTAATATGCCCTTTTGGAATATATTGTACGACCCACGTCACGTGTTAGAAATTTGAATTTTATTCAAAAACCCTAAAGTTATGTAATGAGAAGCCCTTCTAAGATTCTTCCCGATGATTTATTGGGGGTGTTAAATCAATTAAATTTTGATGGAAATAAATCACATATTTATCAAATAAATAATATTATATATTATAGTGATAGATGAGGATCGATCAAATCTTGAGATTTGGATTGATACGACGCCGTAGTGCAACTGGGCTTACAATTTGCATTTCGTAGATGTGGGACTTAGGGAAATGACACTGATAAAGTGGAGAAAGCATTAGTGGGTACGTAGTGTTAGATTTTCAAGTCTACTTTAGTAGGTTTTGGTCCTTAATTAATAATTTCCTTCCCGGGACGAAAGTTGGATTCGCCTCAACGAATTTCTCCACTGTCCATACTACTGCGCAACTGTCTGTGCAATTTTTTTTTTAATTAATTAGATTTAAATTCCCTTTAAAAATATAAAACTATATTTTTCTTTAAAGAAATTTTAAAATTACGTTTACACCCAATTTTAAAAAATCACTGTTCACACTTGGTTATCTTTAATTAGGGTTTGGATGGAAAAAATTATTCTTAATATTTTCTGTCCAAACCTAAACAGAAGGATGTTAGGTGTAAAGAAAGAAATTTTTGACATGGTGTTAGTGTAGTTTCAAAATTTTGTTGGGGGGAAAGAGTAGTTTCTCATTGTTAGACGGGGTCTAAGTATAATTAATCCTATATTCTTTTACAAGTATATTGACAAATAGCTGATCATGTATTAGGTTAACGTATCAATGATGTTTTAGGTTAATGGTTAAGGTCGATGTTCCATAAATAAGTTTTATGTTATATGCTTGAATCCCACCAAACGTGTAGGTATTTGTCTCACTTAATTTGAATTTATTGTAATTGATATTTGTCCCACTTTGGTTAACCGAAAAATCGATTTGGTTAAATTCGATTAATCGAATTGAACACCCCTCTAAATTGTCGATAAAAAAATAAAATAAATTAATTGAACTAGTATGATTTGCAAAATGGGTTAGAAAGATAAAGAAAGAAAAAAAAGAAATGAAAATCAGGTTTGGGTATGACCGGACTAAACAATGGGTCCAATCAGGTCTAGAGACCCATATGTCTTAAGTGGGGTAAAATGGATTGAATAGGGTTTGAGTCTGAATAAAATAAATTGGGTCATTTTTGGATTTAGGCCTGGATAGAGTATTATCCTACTCATTGACAGACCTAATAGGGTAGACTATATCTACATCTAAAGCCTATTTTTTTGGAGTTTTCCTTTATTTTAAAGAGATGATTTCGTGCGTATATATGATGGCTATAATTACTTACTCTGTGATTATTTATGATGCTTAGCATAAGATTATTTTAAATAGTCACCTAAACATAAAATTCAACTGTAGCAATATATAACTTGACTAATTTAAACTAGTTCATTTATATTATTGAGTTTAATGATTGCTTTAAAATTTCTATATTTCCTCAAAGCATTAGGTTAAGGGGGTTGTAATTATATTTGAATCTAAAATATATTTTCTTAGCACAAGGGCTCAAATAATATTAATCATTGTTACCATTTTTATTTTATTTTTTTTAGATTGGGACATGAACATTTAATAGAGTTTCCTCCAAGACCAAAATTGACTAAATTTCATTGTGTTGAGGTATACGTCATAGAAAGGAAAGATAAAGACCACAACAAAACATGGTGCAATTAATATTAATCGCAATCGATTAATTAGTCTTAAGTGCGAATCTTTATGGTCAAACATATCGAATTAAATTCTCCAAACCCCAATTACGCCATAATGCCAATCTCCATATTGCACGTGACACTTTGGAAAAAGTGTACTAATATATTATACATGTACACACACCATACACATATACACATAATATAGCACACAGAAAACTCTTGTCCAATCAGGTTTGATCGAACCAAATCAATCACAGAGTAAGTGCATCATATATGTTGTGTGATTGTTCACTTTATCTAAACTGTACAACAATCGCACGACAAGTGTATTGTATTTGCCGCACAATTAATTCAAATTTAATTGAGTCGAATCAAAACTGGAATTTTCTTATTAAGAAAGAGAGAATAAAGTGCAGAAAGCAAAGTGGGAAGTTCGTGAGGACCATTAAATCTGGTGCTTGGCATCGATGGAGTGTGAACCCTTTTGTTTACAATTATTGGTAGGTAGTGAGGTTGAGACTTTGTCTGGTGATGAGAGGAATAATAATAATAATACTAATACTAATAATATAATATAATAATAATAATAATAATAATAATAATAATAATAATGGTGGGGGAGTAAAGAGAGGTGCACGTTTTGTTAGGGAATTCCACGACTAATAATTGCTTAGCTTTCCCCATATCATCATAATCTTCTATACCTTATACTATGATTATTAATTGATGATGATGATGATGGTCCTGGTCGTGTTGGTGCTTATAAAATATTTACCATATTATTATTTTAATTTGTTCAAGAAAGAAAAAAATAGTACAAAGAGAGATTGATGTACCATGTTTAAATTGGAATTGAATTTTTTATTTTAAATTCTATTAAATTAATATATATATATATATAGATTGTGTATAAAAATTATGTTATTTATTTTATTTAAGAAATGTTATATGTATAATATGTGTATATTAATTAAAATAAAAAATATAATATAATTCGAAATTAAAAAAAAAAATGTGTTTCGGTTCAATTAAGTCACCTAATGTACATTATTGGAGAAGTAAAAATACAATAGTGAGAATCACTTGAGTTGTTTTATATTTGTTGGATCTCTAAAAAGTTGATTCACTACTTTTTCCTCATATTTTAATGTTTTTATAATCTAACACTAATGTGGAGGCTACCTCAATATTTTAAAATTTTATCTAAATGTCTAGTTTTTTTTATTAATCACAAAAAAATATATTAAAATTCATTGTTATTTTATTCGGGTTGTACAAAGTTGGTCCCGATTATATAATTAACGACTCATGATGATCACCGGATTAGTTTCAGATAAATTATTCATGTGAAGTTACATAGTTTGAGCGACCTATATAAATACTAGTTCTTCGTATATGATCCACAATTTTTTATATTCGGAACATTTTTATAACCTTTTTATTTTACGACTTTGTTCACTTAATTAGTATAGAAAGACTATAATTGATTTTTTTTTAAATAATTTTTACGATTTCTTACCTTACAAAACACAGACATTTCTATATTTGGTTTAGAGCTAAAAGACTTTCTTAATGCAGACATTCATCAAACACAAACATAAGTTATTAATTATGATCAAAAGGGATAAATTCCCACTAGTGATTTGTGGCTGTGTTTTGTTGTCAATATATATATATATATATATATATATATATATATTTAATTATTTATAATATTAGGTTAAACATTATTGTTCTTACCATTATTAAACTTTGTGAGATTCATTATTCTATAAAAGCAAAATCTTCGATCACTAATTAACTATGTTTTTGGAGATAATATGTTCAATTTATTTTTTCTGCACAGAAAAACAAATACAAAGTTGAGTTATGTAGGTCAGTAACATCAAAATAATTATATAAACTATCCACGTCTTTTTTTTTTTTAGGGATGGTTGCTATAATTATATAAAATACAACGGTAGTTTGTATAAATAAAATGGATAATTACACACCCCTCTTATGAGATTTTGCGTAATTACATATAGATCCCCTGTAGTTTGAAAAAGTACACCTAATACTCTTGAAATTTGCCTACATCTAACAAATAAGTTCCTATATTAGTCAAAATTTATCGAATTTGTTGATATTAACAAAAAAATCAGAAAAAAAAAATTTATTGACCCTTGATTGACTTATTGCAGACTTATTGCATGTCAAATATTTTTTTTCGAACTAAATTATCCTTATAATGGTAAAGATATACCTTGTCACATGCATTAACGCGTGAAGACGTATGAGGGTAATCTGGTCATAAAAAAAATTTATATGACATGCAATAAATCAATAATAAATTATTAAAAATTAATATAGGTTTTTTTTTTATTTGTTAATTTAAAGAGTGTAATAATTGTAATTATTCTAATAAAATATATGGGGGTAGGTTCCAATTTGGGTGCAACAATAGGAGACAGTTATTGATGACGAGTGAAGAAAACGCATTTGCACTCTCTCTGAAACGCTACTGCTGATTTCGTGGCCCAACGCATGAAACGCGTTTCTACTTTACATCATCATAATTGCCAATTATTTCACAAAAGCGATTTGGCTTTCCACTGGCCGCCAAGAAATGTTAATAGACAAAACAAAAAGCGCTGGGAAGAGAAAAGCGACTTCTTCACCCATTTCTATATGTGCGCTTTTGGAAGTGGAAAGGTAGGTGCTACCCTTCTTCCTTACCATCTTTCTCTCTGTGTGTACCTGGTGTCGGTATGGTAGGTTAGCACATCGGAAAAATCGTGCTGTTTGGTCTTATATGTTATTATTATTTTTTAATTTAAATTTTATTTTTTATAATTTTCTCATATTATAGTGCATAAGTTAAAATTCCTTTATTTTTAATTTTCACATGACTTTTTTGTTAATTAAATCACGGAAATCATTAGTTCAAACACGTGCTGAACTAACGGCCGTGCAACTTTTTCATTAATTATTGGACGAAAAAGTCACGTGAGGATTGAAAATGAGAAAATTTCTAATTTATGGGATACTGATATATGAGAAAGTCATAACGAATGAAATTTAACTAAAAACGAGCCTGATTTATGGGGTTTAATACAATTTACCCCCTTATAATATTACAAATAAAAAAATTACCCCTCTATTGAAAAAAACTAGCAATTTACCCCCTATATTTCTCAAAATGGAGTAATTTATCCCCTTCAATAGGGAGTAAATTGCTAATTTTTCCTGATTGACGAGGCTAAAAATGCGATTTACCTCCAGGGCATGCGGTTACTGTAGAATTATTGGGTAGTGACAGTCGTAATCAGTGACTCAAGTTGTGGATTTGAATTCAAATTCACATTGACTAAGAGTCATAAAAGTCAGCCAGCTTTAGTTGGAGGAGTAATTATTACAAGAATGCCTTTTTCCTGATTTCTTCCATCCTAATAATTATTTATTAGAAACGTGATTATATATATTAATGATGAAAAAAAAAACAAATATGATTAGGCCTAAATAATAATTAAAGCAGAAGAACACTCTAAAAAATAAATAAAAAATGAAATCACATAATTACTCCCCAGCGGATAACCTAAATCCACTTCATTTCTGTTAATCCAACCGAAAGAGTTTGGTTAATCAAATTTGGGTAACTCGAAATATCGTATTGAATATCGAATAGAAATATTTGGTGTCATCGATATTCATATTAAAAAAAAAAAAGGGGCTCCATACACACAAACGACGGTTATTGACGCCGCCGCACAATTTTTGGTAAAATTAAAAATGCCCTTCAAGTAATAAGATAACTAATTTATTTCACTTTTTGAATTATACATTAATTAATAAATTAATTTTCTATTTTATATATGTGTTGATTTGTAGATTATGCTCTTATTTAAATATTTTACAACATTAGTTTAATTTCAAATGCTTTTATAAATAGTATACAGTTTAATTTCAAATAATTTTTTTGTATATAATCTTTTTCAATAACAAAAAAAAAATTATTACCTAAATTATTTAATGATATAATATATATGCGCACTCATACTAGTCGAATATTAATAAAGATAATAATTGATATTCTCTTTACTAATGCAATAACTATTTCTAGTCGCATAATTTATATTTTCCAGCGAATATTATATCAATACCAATCTTTTTTTTATTTTAACTATAATAATTTATTATTAAATAATGAAGTATTTCTCTTTTTTGAATGTTAGAAAAATTAAATAGCAAAAAGTTCTTTAAATCCTAGAGAGAGAGGAGAGTGTGTGAGCGTATGAATGAGGATATTTTTGTCTTATGACATATTAATATTATATAGCTTATAAGATGTTATAAATAAAGTAATTAGACAAATTAATTTTTTTTATAAAAGAGCTTATAAGGTTCAAAACATTCCATTCTAAGATCTTATAAAGCTTATAAGATTCAAAATCGTATTTTGAGATCTTATAAACTCTTTAAAATAAATAAAAAAATAGCCAAACAAATTTTGAGAACTTATAAGCTCTCAAAAATCTTATAAAGTGTTTTGAGGAACTTATAAATTTATCCAAACACACTCTAAATATAATTTAAAATGAAGATTAAAGGAATATTATTTATTTATATGTGTTTCATGTTACATTAATTAAATCCTTTTCTGGTCTCATTAAAAAGAGTCAGTTTTATTTTTGATACCACAATTTTTGAGAATTCGGCTTTTGGTACCATTAAACTCGAAAATAACATTTTTTGGTCGAATTTAACGGCAGATGACACATGGACTTTAACAGCCGTTACACGTGACTTTGACTTCAAAGACCATGTCTAGTGATACCAAACAACAACAAAAATGTGCTTTTTTGGTACCATTAAAAAAATATATATATATATATATACATATATATTTTTGATCAATTTTAGCACAAACTATAAGAATTTTTTTATTTTTTTCAAAAATAAAAAATATTAGAAATTTTTTATTTTAATATATAATAAAATAGCTCTAACATTATAATTATTTGTATTTTAGATATTTAAAAAAAAATTTATGAATTTTGAAATTAAATTATTATTTGGTTTAAAAAATATTAATATTTGAGCACAACTACAAAAAGTAAAATTTATTTTTTGAGTGAAAGTATTAGATAATTTTTTTTATTAAATAATAAATTAATATTTAAATTAAAATTATTTACTCTCGAGATATATCGTAGCAACTATTAATTTTTTTAAATTAAATTTTCATTTTGTTTGAAAATATTTCAATAAAATTTGACCATAAATTATAAGTGATGCATGTTGGTTCAGATCCAGCAATTAAGTCCAAGACAGTTGGACCCGTGCTAAAATCGCACGCATCAATAAGAAATAAAATTTTTTTTTAAAATTAAAAAATAAAGAAATTTATTTTAATATATCTAATAAAATAGTTTGTAATTATAATTATATTTATTTTAGATAAATTCTAGCATATTTTAGTTAATTTTAAAATTAAATTATTATTTTAAAATATTTTAATAAACTTTGACCGAAAAAAGTAAGAAATAAATTTTAATTTTATTTTTTCAATTTATCTCGAATGTAAATAATTTAATTTTAAGAATTAATTTATTATTTAATAAAATGATATTTATAAAAAACTTTCACTCAATTTTTTTTTTTTACTTTTTATAGTTTATGCTCAAATATTAATATATTTTTAGACTAAATAATAATTTAATTTTAGAAATAGTAAAAAAATCTTAAAAAATATCTGAAATACAAATAATTATAATTTTAGAGCTATTTTATTATATATATTAAAATAAAAATTTTCTAATATTTTTATTTCTTATAAAAATAAATAAAAAAGTTCTTATAGTTTGTGTTAAAATTGGTCAATATTTTTATTTCTTTTAATGGTACAAAAAAAAACACATTTTTTTGTTGTTTTGGTATCATTAAACATGACCTTTGAAGTCAAAGTCACTTGTAACTGCGCCGTTAAGATCCATATGCCGTCTACCGTCAAGTCGGAATAAAAAAACTTATTTTCAGATTTAATGATATAAAAACCCGAACTCCCAAGAATTGTGATATCAAAAACAAAACTGGCCCTTTTTAGTGGAACTAAAAAGGATTTTGCCGAACTTAAACTATTGACCAGCAACGAATCAATGGTCAAAGTGGACCCTGCTAATTAATAAAATATGGATCCAGGAGTGTTCTGGAATTACGAATAAGTGTAGGGACCAAATTGTATTTTCTTGAACCCCACATCATATATTTTATATATATAATATATTATATATATATATATGCTACAATAAATACGTATAAGTGGACTTTAGAACATATGTTATCCGTAAAGCATGTATTCGTATTCCTAACTTTATATTTGCTGGAAAATTCTCCTATCTGATCAGTGCTATTTATTTATACTCTCACCCACATGCAGTATTAATATATATATATATATATATATATATATATAGTATGTTAAATAATAATATATATGTCATACAATTATTATTATTATAAAAAAGTTATTTCTTAGGGTATAAATGAGTACAATTTAAAAATTATATCAAATTGATACTTTCTGCCACGATCAAAGCAAGAACTTAGATTGTTTTACGATGGTGATTCACCATTTATCATGGTTTTATTTTATTTTATTTTTGTTGAAGTAAGATTTATGAACTTTATCAATTGAAATAAATTGATTACAATTGCAATCATTCATGTCGACACCATCTATCATGATTTCAGTTTTAGTTTTTTTTTTTTTAAGTAAGAGCTATGAACTTTATCAAATGAAATAAATCGATTACAATTACAATCATTCCCGTCGACATCAATATCTAACAACGATAATTACAATAATAATATCATACTCAACAACATCTGTTATAACAGTAGACAACAACTCCCTACTATGCAGTAGACAACAACTCCTACTTTGCAGTAGACAATAACTCTTATTATACAGTAAACAAATCCCACGCACATGGTGGGGTTCGAACCCATGACCTCTTTTAGTTTTGTCTGACTAATGTATTGGTCTTATCATAGTTTTAGTTATGGCCATATTTGTCATAATTTGTAGTTATGTCTGGCTAATGTATTGGTCTCATTTTAAAAATAACGGCTAATAATCGTTGTACAACTACAATTAATTAGTAATTACAACAATTTTACACTTTTAGTTATAAAAATAATTGTAACAGAAAATTCATATTTATACTGGTGCATGAATTTTAGATATAAATAACAAACAATGTTTTAATGCAAGTGAAATTGATCAATGCATTTGGGTTGTTCATGTAGAAAAACATAAAAAGTTATTTATAATAATTTCAATAAATTCAAATATGGAGCATTCCCCACTATTAATACACTTTAGATCCGCTAATATCTATACATAGGATTAGGTATATAATTACTTCTCATATTTATGATTAATTAAATAGATTAAAATATTTTTTATTAGAAGAAAGAAAGTGCTACATGGAATGACCAGTGGTGGGTTTTTTTTAGTGTATATGTTATAATTACATGATAAATTTAAATTATCAACAATTAATATATACTAATTATTATTATCAAATATGTATAGCTAACATTTGACATGAAAATTTGAAGCCTAATTAATGAAAATTAAAGATTAATTTCTTTTTTCTTTTTATTGCGTGTATCACTGTGCATGGAGGCATCTTTGTACATTGTAGAGGACATGTGATGAACACTTTTTAAATTATCATCATCTTTAATTATGGACACTTGCTCGAATTAATAACTAATTAATTGTTTTTATAGTCAAAATTCATGAATAAATTAATTATTAGTATCACATGCCCATTTAATCAAGAACATTATTACATTGGAGAATATATATATATATATATATATATATATATATATTATATATCCACTATCTTATGAGGGCTTCTACTATTAATTGTTGTCGAGATAAACACGAACATTTCTATTTATATATATATATATATTTATGTATAATTCAAAAATAAAGATTTTAAGATTAATGAACAACTTTTCAAATCGACTCGGATGCGACAAATTATTGTATTAATCTCATTCAATAAATTTTTAATCATGTAATAAGGATAAATTAGGGATAGAATAATACTATATATATCCTTATCCGTTTTAATTATAAGCATGAATAATGGTGGTATAAAATACCACAACTCTCATTTGAAATGGATTATTACAAAACCTCGAGTCAAAATCTTGTATAAGTGTGCTGAATCGTATCTCAATTAATCAAAATTAATCAATCTTGCTTTTTTCAACATCATGAATTAATTTAATTCTGCTGAGAGTAGAGACCCTCAATGTTATGCAACTCTTTTTATGTCAAATTTGCGACTTCTATTTTCTTTAAAAATGTTTTACATATAAGGTTTTATCTTTTGAAAATAGATTTTTTTAAGGTCGATTCGTCTATAGTCAGTGTAAAAAAGTGCACATTCTACAGCGTGTTTGAGACTGTGCCCTTAACCTAGAGCAAATTAATAAAGGCTTTGATTTTTCTTTTGGGTCACTTCAACCTCAGTTAACAAAACAGGTACATGAGCGCATCACTTCTGATCATAATTCGCTTACAGTGGTGGCTTCAAGTTTAGTTACCACCGCGAACGAGGACAAACTTGGGACCACATACCATCGACAGAGATACTAAAAATTATTTACCACACGACTGTAACAAAAATAATAAACGGACAATACTTTTATAAAGATAAAAAAAAAAAAAAAAAAAACCTCATTATTACCAAAGTATCATCATAAAGCTGATTTAGGGCAAATTAAGACACGTACATAGTTCTTAGTATATCTGCAAAATATTTTTATGTTATCTGGAATGTTCCGCAAACCTCATCTTCATCTGAAGATAATGAATTCTAATGGAAAAAGAAGGTATTTTTGGTGTATATATATCGCATCGAATTTTCATTTGAGTATGTGAAGATATGAATCAAGTCAAGATGAGTATCTGAACCCAAAGAAACTACCGGATATGCATGCATGGATTTATTTATTACATCATTAAACATTTAAAATTAGAAGCTAATTCAATACATCAATACTTTAAATTAACATATATATATATATATATATTCAAACGAGACAAAAGCAAAAAACTACTATAACATTTGACATGCATCAAATTCATGGGACTTGAATCACGATCTTTGAGTTATGAGATCTCAGCCTTACCAATCAAGTAATGCCTCGTTGATAAGTATAATTCAGGAGAAAAAAAAATGTAGGTACTATCCATAATTTGATTAGTTTGATTGTAAAATTTGTCACGAAGTAGGACAAATTGAAAAATAGTTTTTGATGAATATCTTTTGAGTAAAATAAGAGGCTGATGTATTTTTGGAGCATTAGGATCGACAATGAATCCAAAGTATTGTACTTGAAGTGCTTGGTTTGCCATTAAAACTTCAAAAAGTTATAACTTTTTAGGGTTAAATGCAAATTACCCCTGTGTTATACGAAATAAACAAATTACCCTTGTGAAAAAAAAAAAATAGCAAATTACCCTCGGTGAAAAGAAAAACAGAGCAATTACACCCCTCATGCGAGTTCGTCTAATTCGCACATTTTTTTAAATTTTTTTTTCATTTTTAATGTTAAAATTACATTTATAGCCTTATTTAATAACCATTAGATCTTATTTGAATTTAAGGTTTAAATTGATTAATAAATCTACGGTCCAGATTTTGATTTATTTCGATCCACGATTAATATTTAAACAAAAATATACATTTAAACAATATAAATGAATATATATTAAAACATATATTATATAATTAATAGTTATATATATATATATATATATATATATATATATATATAGAGAGAGAGAGAGAGAGAGAGAGAGAGAGAGAGAGAGAGAGAGGGGAGGGAGGGAGGAGGTGGGCGACGATTGCTCGAGGTGGTGGGCATAGGCGACAGAGGAGATGGTGGTGCGGGCAACAGGGTAGAGCTCGGAGGCGGCGATGGTTGTGGAGCTTGGAGCAGGGAGGGTGGAGATGCTTGGAGGTGGCGACAGGGTTGGGGCGAGGGGCCGGTGCCGGTGGTGGTGGGAATTAGACTTTTTTCTTTTAATTACTAAAAATTGTGTATAAAAATATTATATATTATATAAAATATATAAATTATATATAATGTAATATTTTATTTAATATATATTTTTGTATTATCAAATAAATACTAATATAGTATATATTTTACAAAAAAATTATATATATTTTTTTAAAAAATTATACCCAGTCACGCAAGGGCGAGTGTATTACACCTCCCCCTTTAAGGATAATTGCTCATTTTTAAAAAGATAGAGAGGTAATTTGGTATTTATTTTTCATAGGGGGGTAATTTGCACATTACCTACATCACAGGGGGGTGGTTTGCATTTTTTTCTAATTTTTTATGATCTTAAAAAATTATAGAACGATCTATTATGAACGATATTTTTTTTTTGGGTGGATTAATATAACTTCATAATTCGTTGTAAAATTCCATTTTTCCAATCACTGTAGACACATATTTTTCATTTTTCAACAGTTTGTCCTAATATGAATATTTTTGTCAAATATTTTGCCACGATATTGATAATGTGTTAGGGTACTATATTGGGAAAAGTTTTGTAATTTTTTAAAAGGTTTGATTATAACGAATTTTCCTAAGATTTAACATAATTATGAGTTCCCCTTATTATTTGAAAAAAAATATAATATTCCTTGATGTTTGATAAATTATGTGATATCCTTGGATGGAGATCAGGAATTATCAACTTTACATAGCTGTATTTTTTTTAAAATTGTAAAAGAATTGGACGAGGTGGATGAAAATTTTTAAATTGTATAAAATTATCCACTTAGTCCAATTTTTTTTTAAAAAATAAAAATAAGAGTCCAATTTTTTTATATAAAATTAAAAATAAGTAAAATTATAATTCATAGTCCATAAATGTATTTTGGTTAGTTCACTGTAAAATTAGATGATAACATAATAGAAATTAACGGATTAAACTAATTATTAGACAAATTTTAAAATCAGGGGTATTTACTTATATGTCACATCTCAGAAGAGTTTTATATAATTTACCATTTTTAAAATTAGCTTGAGACTAGCCCCAATTAGGGCTTAGTGAACTAGATTAGAACTCATTCAATTTTCTGAAGCTGTAATTATATAATTAATCAATATTTATAAATTGAGTTATACACATTGGTTCAATTTATATATCAATTCGATTCATATATTTATATGACTAAGAATGATGAAATAAATTATAATAAAAATTATAAACGAGAAAATAAACACACATGGAGTGGGACTCAAACAAATAATTTCAAACTTATTTATAAAATATTAACTTTAATCATTAAACTAAGCACGTGGTAGAATTCTATCAATTGGGTACCTGCAAACCCTATCTTTTTGGGATTCAATTGGCAATAAAATTACTTTTGCCAAATTAAGATTTGAAAACGAGTTCTTCAAATTATTTCTGAAAATCTTATCGTTTCTGCTCCATGTTCCAATTATAGCCTAGACTTACTTTTTCAACTGAAAATGTTTAGATTTCATCAATGATTATACAAATCAATCCATAATTTTCAAAGAATATTTGTATTTCAAGATTTTTAACAGCACTCAATTCATAACAATTGTAAACTAGAATAAACATAATTTTTTGTTATTGGTAATTATTACAATAAAAAGTAAAAGGTCAGAATAAACTCTAATTATTAACCACGGCTACGCATGCAGTGACTATATATTAGGCATTGTTTTTGCAACAAAGGACATAACATTAATTAGCCACAACTAAAGACTATCACAACAATGTTTATATCATAGGTAAAACCATGACAAATACAGATTAATCATGATAACACTTTAGATTTTCCATCTATTTTATCTGATTGTGGTAGATAATATTGATTTGTTATGGTACTTTTCAAGCCGCATAGTGATTCGAATTTAGGCCATAATTCACTTTTTTCACTAGAAAAAAATTGACTATTGGCTACAATTTAAATATCTATGAACTAAAAATTGTGGTAAATGCTTTTTTATTGACCAAGGTTAAGTAAAACCTATGCAAAAACATAGATTTTCTACCACAAAAAAGTTATTAGCCATGACAAGTGTTTTAGCCACCCTTGCAGATACCACAACCAACAACCGTTACATGACCGCTACGGCTATTTTGTTATTAACCATGACTGCCATGGTTAAATGTTATATTTTTTTATAGTGTTTGTAATGGTATTTGCACACCCACATGTAAATACACCCACAAAATTAAGTATATATAGATTGGTATATATAATTATGTATTTATACATATAACACATAAAAATTATGTATTTCAATACATAATATCATATACTTAATAAATATACGTATTTGTTATATATATATATATATTTATGAATATATGTTACGTATAATTAAAGTATTTGTATATATATAATATATGTTACGTATAATTAAAGTATAGGTATAATTGATTTGCATATAATTACCTTTATATGTGGAGAATCCTACCCAATACTATGTATCTCTGGATATGCATAATCTGCTACAGCCTGCCCTAATGTTACACAGAATGTTCTCATCTGCGTTGCCACAATTATCCTCACCAGACAACTCTTTTTGCATTCTCCAATTTGTAATTCAGCCTAAATGGGAATACCGAAAACACTCTGAACTACACTTTTCGTGACGGAATCAGAGCAAATGACTTCTGTCGCCGGTCACTACAAGAAATATTTCTTTTTTAATGATTTATTATTATGTTTAAACTAAAAAAGTGTAGCAAACTAACACTAATTAATTACGACTATGTAACGACTATTAATTATTATTTCTGCAAGAGGGTAGGAATATTTTCTACAGCTATAAATCATAACAAATGTTTTGGTATAGTTAAAATCATAATTGTTATTAATTGACGATGGTCGAAATTTAATTTTTGATAAAATAATTGCATACTTAAAGTTGTCATTAAAATAACTGATAAATTTTTTTATTGTGACCATATAATTTAAAAAAATTCACTATTGCAAAGAATTTTGTGTAAGTTGTTACTCTTTATAATCAATGACACGTTCATAGCGACAACTTAGCTACATTCATTGGGTTATCGACATACACTACGAGAAAATAGAAGATTAGTAATAAAAATAATAAGTGATAATTTTAATATTGTTACTAATATTATATATATATATATATATATATATATATATATATATATTCTGGATTGTTCAACTTGTCACAATAAGAAATTTCATGATTTTAATAATTACTATTATTTTTTATAAAATTAATATGAACTAATGACAAAAAAAATGTGCACAAAATTGTCACTATATACAATTAATGACTCGTGTTAGTGATGATCTGGTGACAACAAAATAATAATTGTCACTATAAATGTGTCGCAATTGTATTTAGTGACAACTTTATACATATTTTTTCACTAATAATTATATAGTGACAAGTTATAAATTATTGTCACTTAATATATATTATTAATGATAACTTTAAAATTATCACTTAATTGTTTGTCACTAATATCATATTTTCTTGTAGTGATATATGTGTCAGTAGTTGTTTTTGTAGCAACTTACACAAAATTCTTACTAATAATGACTTTTACAAGTAATATTACTGTTAAAATTATGAAAGTCATTATTGTGAAAAATAATTATTTTTCACTTAATATATACATAATTAGAGACAAAATCAGAAATTATAATTGGATTTTTTTGTCGCTAATTCTTATTTTAAGGTACATAATATTTCTGTTATATATTACTTCATTATATGCACTAACCAATAATTATGAATTATATTATCATACTCACTCAATTTGCCACAAATTATAGTATCCATTTTAGTTGGAAACATAGCTTTAGATGAGAATAGAAAAAGTATAAAGGTATAGTAACTTTGTACTATCAACCTCAAAAATAGTGGTTGGGTTTAGTGATGTTAAACTACTTAGTACTACTTCAAATGAAAAGACATGTGCATAAATATAATTTTAGTATTTTCAAGTGGATTTTATTAGACAAGATGAAGTGGTATGTTCGTAAGAGTACCTTGTATTTATGATTTTTGTCATGTGTTCGAGTTATTTGGAGGGTAGTTGGGAAACCAGCACTGATCCTCTTAAAAAAAAGAAAAAAAAAAAAAAGTAAATTTTTATTTTATATTTGAATTTTATGTGAGACTTGACAATATTGTTTAGGCTCAATATAATGTTTTGTTATAGATTCTTTTAGGGTAAAATGTAAAATTATCCCTCCTGGATTATTGAAAAGAGCAAAAAAAAATTCATATGAAAAAATAGCAAAAATACCCCTTATATTTTAAAAAATAAAGCAAAATGACCCCTGTCGAAATTGTTGATAAGTGAGAAATTTACTAAAAGAAATTTATAGAATTTTTTTTTGCTCATTTCACATATCACATTAAGGTAAATTATTGCATTTAACTCAATTCTTTTATAAGAAGCATGATAGAATGAAAATATATTTTATATCCAGATGTTTTGAGATACTATTTTTATGCGAAAAGAAGTGATACTTTGAAATAATTTTTTGTATGGAAAAACGTGATAAATGAATTTTTTGAAATTTACGGTTCGATCGTCACGAAAAATACCCAGTCAAACATGATCTCACAATTTAAAGCAATACAGAATTAAAAATGTGATTTCAAAAATAAAACAAACAAGATAATATATTTTTAAATAAAAACCCAATAAAATTTAAACTACTCATAATCATTTAACTTGACTCTAATATTATATTAAACGATGCTTCATTAATAACCAACAATAATTGGGAAAACACACACACATATTAAATATTTGATATTTCTAAAATGAGCCGCACTTTTAAAACATGTTTAATTCAATTTATCCATTTGTGATATTGTAAATGACAAACTATCCTTTTATTAAAAAAAAAAAAAAACAATTTATTCTCTATGTTAATTAAAATAAAACAATTTACCCTCTGTTCAGGGAAGTAAACTGCTTCACTTTATAAATATAGGAGGATAAATTGTTGCATTTTAAAAAACATAAGAGGATAAACTATTAAAATTTTCTTAATAAAAAACTAATTTATTCAATTACAATACAAAAAAAGTTGTTTGTATTTTTTCTCTTTTCAAAGTTCACCAACTTGCAACACACAAAAATAATAAAAAAGACAGGAGAATAAGAATAAGGGCAACATTAAATTGAGAGATTGTTGAATGAGATTCTTGGACAGGATCATCTTTCCGACAATCGATCGATCTAGATACTCTTTTAATGTAATGATGAAGTCTATCACGAATGATTGCCCCTCCTATCTATGATCATGAAACTTGTCCAATACTCTTGTGAGGAGACGAAAACACAAACGAATCATGATAAGTTGGAATATAATTTATAAGCCAAATTAAATTTTTAGTCTTGTAGAAGAGATGATTTAATATTTTTAATCTTTTATTCTATAAATTTTTTAAAATGATCCTAAAATTCAAAAGATTTTACGTATTTAATTCTATATTTTACGAGATTTTCAAAATAATCCTAAAAAGAAACTTCAATCCATTAAATAGTTCTATAAATCCCTTGAATTAGATGTTTAAATACGTCGAAGTTTTCAATTTTACGATGATTCTTAAAATCTCGTAAGTAGGGAGACTAAAGAAAAATTCTTGTTCGAATTTAAACCAATTAAATGGCAAATGCAATACACTTGCCATGTGATTGGTATACAGTTAGGGAAAGTAACGAATCATATAGCAAGTGTGATATACTTGTTTGTGATTGATTTTGTTCGATCAAACCTGGTCTGAACAAAAAAATTTCAAGACTAAAAGTGCGAAACTTTCAATGAAATGGGACTAAAAGTGTGATTATACCAAATTTATAAAACCCTTTATTTTATTATTTGGAAGGAATATTTGTTGAGAGTCAAGAAGGGAACCAGAGCAATCAGAGAGAGTGAATCAGCCATTGATGGTGCAGGAAGGATAAATCTCCACCCACCATCTCCACTACTTACTTTTTGCTTTCGTTCTTGATTGAAGATTTTCACTTAATTTAGTTGAAAACGTGTGAAAAGAATAGGGGGAAATTAATAATTAAAAGTCGTGGTTTGGTATATAAATTAATAAATCAATCTTTATAGCGATTCATGATCATCTGATCTCCAGTATACTTATCTGCCGACCATTGCTTTTTCGTCTTTGATTTGCATCTGATACAGTGCACGGAAATCATGGAAGAGACGACCACTGTAGATTGTTGTCTTAAAAAAAAAAAAAAAAAAAAAAAAACCTTAGGAATTAAGATAAGTGTACCATAAGAATATGAAGTTGTTGTAATAAAGCAGAGGAAAAGAAAAGACGAATCTGGACCAGCAGAGTATTTGCATCTGATACAGTGGGAACAGCAGCGAATCAGGATTCGAGTCTTTGCAACTCTACAATTTCATTAGTATGGAAAGAATTTTGTTCCACTTTTACTGTTGGTAATTTTTTGAGTTAATTGCATTTTACCCCCAAGAAAAAATATACTACTAAGATGCCTTTTCAGGATAATGATTTTCCTATCTATATAGATGTCTTTTTAAGACAAAATTACAGAATTCTTGTATAATGGGCACCGATCATAAATAAATGCACATTTTTTACTTTTGAGTCACGGGTTTTCTATATTAAGAAAATAAAACGGTATCAGTTTGAATTCATTGTTTCAATTGCATATATTGGCGCTATGGACTAGGCGCAAAATTGCAATATTGGTCCGTTGATTGGGTCATTTCAACTTTGGTCCTACACTTTATCGAATATAGTTAATGGCCTCAACTTCCATTGATATTTACATAATTAGAACAAAAATATTTAATTTAGTCCTTTTTCTCACTCCGCTATTTGAAACCAACTCCAAAACCCATGTGATCTTTATGTGTCCGTTAGTTAAAATCACCACAAAACCCTCACATGCATGCAGTAAAAAAAAAAAGAAAGAAAGAAAGAAACCAACCACAACAACCGTACAAAGAATTCTTAAGCCCTAAATCATCATTCAAGTGTTTTACGCAGAAAAAATTGGCTGAATTTGGAGAGTTTTTCAAAATAATTAGCAAATGATTTAGGGGCCGATCAAGATTCTTTTTACTGATGTGGCTAATTGATTTGACTTCTACAAGGGTCGTCATGTGGTAATTTTTCCCTCAAAAATATTAAAAACAAATCACCAGCTAACGGCCACATGAAGATCACATTAATCGTGTTGTTAATTTCTAACAGTAAATTAAAGAGGAAAAAAAAACTAAATTATCTATATATTTGCACTAAGTGTGCAAATTTTAGCTGGAGCTGGATTAAAAAACAAAAAAAATCCCGTACAACAAAAATTAAGTGGTATCAAATTTGAAATAACCTATTTTTATGGGATCAAGATTGCAAATTTGCCTTAACTAGGTGGAGAAGTACAAGAATGGTACCACAAAAACTAATAAGGCAAAAATAGAAAAAGTGAGGAAGACACCATTAATTTTTTTTTATTTAATTAAAAGAATATGTTGCAATCATTCACCATCAAATAGCAAAATCTACCCATATTATGGTAACTATTTTTAAATAAAAAAAATTAGACTTGTTTTGATTCCTTGCCAGTAAAAAAATTATTTTCTTTTAAACTCAGAATAATTATCTTCTTCCACATCACAATTACTTTTCGTTTTTCTCTCTTATTCTCTACTTCCAGATTTTATTTGGATATTTTTCACAGTAATTTTCCACTATCATCTCCCTTTTATTTTTTTTCTTCAAAATTTGAATACCTTGTCTTTCACTAATGATGTTTTAGGAGTGTTCGTAAAAAAATTTTTTTATAATGTAATTTTTGTAGAAAAAGTTGAAAGTTGTAGCAGAATCAAAAGTGGATGGTGTTTGTAAAAAAAGTAAAAGCAGATAAAAGATAAATTGATTAGTGTTTGAGGAAAAAATATTTCTAAAATAAATTTAATTAATTGAATACTATTTTGTTCCAATTTGTTAAAAAGATACCATTTTTTTATTATATATTTATTTTGTTGTTTATCAATAATAATTATTTTTCATAAACAATAATACATTTTATTTCAGTTACTAATATTTTATATTTAATTTTTCTGAAATATTAATAGAAAAGGTGAATGTTTAATTTGATAATGCTCCCACTAAGTAATAAAGTTGTTGATTCATACAATAATAAAACTTGCATGAATGCAAAAAATAAAAAAGTATTGTTTTATTGATTAATCATAGCTATTTAATTTATATTTTTTAATGATAAAGGAATAATATAATTAGATAATATAATAAATAAAATATAAAAATTATAAAATATTTAATATGTGAAAGTGTAAATTTAATTACTAAATTACTCGTATTGTTTAAAAATTTCAATGTCAATTTTAAATATAAAATTTAAAAATAAATTAAAAACAATAAAATTAAATTAAAAGCATTATAATGAGGGTAAAATATAGTAAAAGAAGAAGTTAAATTTATTTACAAAAAAGTCAAAGCATCTAGAAACATTTCTCAAGGTGTTTCTAACTTTTGGCCTAAAAGTGTTTTTCTTAGCAATTTTAGAAATAAAAGCTAGCACCCCAAACACATCAGAAGTGTTTTTTTAGAGTCAAAAGCTGAAAAACGCTTTTTAAACTAGCGCAAACACTCTCTTAGTCTTCTCTTTCAACTTTAATTTTCTCTTTCTTAATTTCTTTATGTGATACTTAAAAAAATTAATAATAATTCCGGGCCTATTTTAAATTTTTTCGTAAGTATTTCACTATATCATCTATCATTTGAAACGTGTTTACAGATAGTAGTTTTGAAAATTACTTTCAAGAAATAAACAACATCTAATTCCATAATATTAACTAAAAAATAATTTTAAATACAATTTTCGTCATGAATCTTTTGTATTTTAACATTTTGATCCTTTATATTTCTTAATATAGCAAATAGGTCCTACAACTTTTTAATCCTTCCGTCACAACAATTTGCATATTTTGCCGAAAAAAAAGCATATATGTGCCCTGTACGGGCTTTACTATAACTTTTAAATCGTTGTGATTTAAAACTTAAAAAATTGTCATTTTTTTATAGTGATAAAATATATCAGAATATAAACTATCAACTTAATTAGAGAAATTTTATAACTCGTTATTAACTCAAATACATATTCTATTTAAAAACGGCCACACATATACGCTACGTATATAAGTTCATATTATTTGTATATTTATTTATTAATACACAAGATGTGTATAAGATGCGCACAAACTACTTTAAACTTTAAACACTTGAATAAATAAATCATAGGAGCGTATTTTTGTACAGTATCTTCAATTAACATGAATCACGTGTATTTAATACAGTATACCAAAAGTTGTATTTGATGAACCATATACAACTGTATCAGTCAGTGTATTTTCCGTATTGTAATCCCATCTCTTCATGACACACCTGTCCAATTTTCGTTGGTTTATAGATAATCATCTAATTAATCAATCCTTAATTTCCCTTTTTTGATTATCCCTCATATCTCCACATTTATACTCATCAAAATCTTTAAATATTCTAATCAGAATAAAATTTATTTGATTATAATTTTATTAGCTACGAATTAAAATTATGGTAAATAATTATTATTAATAATGATTAAATAAAATTCAATATAATATTTACAATAAAAAATACTTTTACCATAACTATGAACCATTACAAATATTTTAGCTGCATCAGCAAAAAATCACGGCCATTGCTTGACTTTTTACTGTTGCTATATATTTTTAATCATAAAAATTAACCATAGTTAAATGTTAAACTTCTCGGACATATCTACCAAAAAATTCCACTTGTCTCTACCAAAAAATTCCACTAACGCCTTCATTAAATTAATTATACCAACTCCTTTATTATTACACGCTTTTAGGTCAATCCTACTACTTTCTTTAACCGTCAAAATCTGATGGGGCCACACTTGTATTATAGTCTGATGCCCCGAAAGCACACTTGGACCTGATGGTCGGATTTCTATAAATTCACGACTTCGTGTTGGGACTTTTCGGAACTACTCAAGCAGCTTGAAACAGCTTCTATCCACAGCTTGAAACAGCTTCTATCCATATTACCAAAATCCCAATTTTTTAGGGAAAAAAAACTCAGACAAGATCATGGCTGTAGGGGTAGCCATAAAAACCGATGGCAAGCAATATAATGGAAAGATTACAAGTTTGTGCTGCTGTCTTGTATGATGGCTGCTTCTGGAGGAGTTATTTTTGGTTACGATGTTGGAGTTTCAGGTTTTTTCTTGAAACTTTTCGACTAATTTCACACCTCGTACTTATATTTGTATTCTTGTATTTTAAGGTTTTTCAATGGTTTAGTTGGATTTTGTGTTCTTGTCTTGTATTTTGAACTTGACGTGCATGCCTAAGGAACGCTAAGAAATATAACGTTTAGTCATGGCTGATTGTCATGATTAAGATAATTAGTCGTAGCAAATAGTTAATGATTATGGCAATGCGAGGTTTATGTTAGGGTGGCTAAATGTCAAGAATAAAAGTCATGATAAAATATTTTTGTCATGACTCTTAGGTGTGTCAAATAAGTTTTTTATGTGTACACTCGACTTTTAATGAAACACAAAAATATAATAGAAGATTCTGCACGACTGTAATGGACGTGACGATGTTCTTCTTTCTCTTTCACTTACTTTGCATGTAAACAAAATTACTCTCGCTTATAATTATGAATTACAATTTTATTTTTGTGTAATACTGAAGTGTGAAAATTTGAATGATGAAGGTGGAGTGAGTTCGATGGACCCGTTCTTGAAGAAATTCTTTCCAGGGGTCTACAGGAAGATGAAAGAGGACTCAAATGTGAGCAACTACTGCAAATTCGACAGCCAGCTGCTCACATGTTTCACCTCCTCACTCTACATAGCTGGCCTGGTTTCTTCTTTCTTTGCGGCAACCGTGACTCGGAAGTACGGCCGGATACCGTCCATCGTCATCGGTGGACTATCGTATATGGTTGGTGCTGCAATTGGTGGTGCGGCTTATAACATTTACGTACTAATTCTTGGTCGGGTGCTGCTCGGCGTCGGGCTGGGTTTTACCAATCAGGTAGTTGCTTTAAAAATGAATTTCTCCAGGTTTTTGTGCGTCTTAATATGTATGGAAGAATAGAGGAAGTGAATAAATCTTGAGGAAAATACACCAAATTTGACAAACAGGGAAACAGATTTAGGAAAGCAGTTGAATTAATGGATATGTTGTTAGCATTTCTGTACTAAATGTGGTTTTTTTTCGTTTAAGTAACACGCGATGTGCTTTCTCCCTGTCTGCAGTCGGTTCCGTTGTATCTCGCAGAAATGGCACCGTCGAAATACAGAGGAGCCTTTAACGTCGCTTTCCAAATTTGCATCGGCATCGGACAGAATTCAGCTACGCTTATAAACTACGGCACTGTAAGGATCAGAGGCGGGTGGGGCTGGCGAATTTCCATTGCGATGGCAGGTGTGCCGGCTGCATTTCTTGCACTGGGGGCACTTTTCCTCCCAGAGACACCAAACAGCCTTATCCAGCACTCTAATGACCACGAAAAGGCCAAGAAAATGTTGCAAAAGATCCGAGGCACTGATGATGTCCAGGAAGAACTAGACGATCTCATCGAAGCAAGTTATGCCTCAAAAGCCATAAAACACCCTTTCAAGAACCTGATGCAAAGAAAATACAGGCCGCAGCTCGTCATGTCCGTAGCAATCCCATTCTTCCAACAAATAACTGGAATAAACGTCATCTCCTTCTACGCACCGTTGCTCTTCCTGACTCTCGGTTCGGGAGAGAACGCTTCCCTCATGGCTGCAACAGTGATCGGATTAATCGGCTCGACCTTCGTTTTAATGGCATTGGTGCTGGTAGATAGAGTAGGCAGAAGGCCCTTATTCCACGTAGGTGGAATTCAAATGTTGGTTTCACAACTTATGGTTGGAGGGTTCATGGCAGCCAAACTCGGGGATCACGGCACTATGGACAAGGGTTATGCCTTTGCAGTTCTGATCATGATTTGTGCATACATTTCAGGTTTTGGACTGTCTTGGGGTCCATTAGGATGGGTTGTCACAAGTGAAATTTTCCCACTAGAAATACGGTCGGCAGCTCAAAGTATAACGGTGGCTGTTAATCTCTTCATGACTTTCTTCATTGCGCAGATTTTCATGGCTATGCTCTGCCATTTCAAGTCTGGGATTTTCTTCTTCTTCGCAGCATGGGGTGGTCAGTGTTCATATATTTCCTGCTCCCAGAGACGAAGAACATTCCCATTGAGAAAATGGATAAAATCTGGAGGGAGCATTTCTTCTGGAAAAGGGTTATAGGGGAAAGTGCATATGAGGAGGTGGAGGACAAGAAGACTGAGGCAGCTTAGTGTAGTAAAGGGTGGTGTCTATCCCTTGTTTTCTTCAGCATCGAATAATGGTGTGGCTGCTTCCTGTGATCCATGTTAATTTTGGTTCAATTAAGAAATTTGATTTCTTCCCAGTCATTAATCTCTTGTTATCTTTGCTGTTTAATGAGCAATTCCTGTTGAAATCTGATTTAGTTAAATTTGAACCAATTATATGACAAGTATAATACACTTATGACATGATTGATTTACATTTCAAAATAATTGACCAACTACACTTGCTATATTCTTAGTTTAATTCAACCAAATTTAAATTAAAAGAATTATTTCTGTTCTATGTCTTCTATAGAGAAAAGCTCGATGCATCATCACTTAACCCTTCCCTCTTGGAATTTGAACTTTGAAGCAAATATGCTATATTCGCTTCCCACAATTATGGAAGATGAGATAAAAAAAAAAATAAAAAATAGGTGTCGTTAAACGATAAAAAAATTAGAAAGAAAATTTTATTCAGCTTTAGAAGAAAGATGGGTTATGCTACAAATAACAAGGCGGAATTATTAGCTTCAGGACTAGAGGTGATTACGATACGGTAGTTTATATTTTATTTAATAAATTTTAATAAATAATTTAACTCAATTTGATTCGTACAAATTTTAATTTTTTTTTAATCACCCCTGTCAGTGACTGGCCTTTGGCATAGCAAAATCATTAGACATAAGTTGTTTTGGTAATCAATAGGGACACCTAGGCCTTTTTCTTGCACAGTATGTTAAGAGGCATCTAGCTCCTCCCAAAAGTCTAGGTAGTTACAAGACTGTATATGGGGAACTTTTATGATATTTTGCTCATATCCTACCCCTTCTACTGTAGAGAAATGTATGG
Organism: Sesamum angolense; assembly: GCA_034509725.1. Lineage (NCBI taxonomy): Eukaryota > Viridiplantae > Streptophyta > Magnoliopsida > Lamiales > Pedaliaceae > Sesamum > Sesamum angolense. The sequence continues at coordinate 3,007,857 of JACGWL010000016.1, forward strand.
ATCAGTGGACCTTTTGGCACAATGTTATTGGAGTTTTTAACGATTTTGTTTATTACAAATGATGTACATAAACTAGTCACTCTGTTATTTAATTATCTTCATTTATGTTAAATTTTAAGTAGGTTTTTTATTAGAATTTAAGTCGTAAATTAAGTATAGGATAAATAAGACGGAATCCTGATTTTGAGATTAGTTCTAATTATACAAGTACCTTCACCTTTATAAATACAAATACACTTTTGAAATTGTAGTTGTAACCAATCGCGTCTCTTTAAGGGTTGATGTTGAGCCTTTTGGGCACTTGCTAGTAAGTCTCACTCTTCTTCCCCACCGGCGCGGGGCTATGATTTTTTGAACTGTCTTTGTGAACATGAAGAGATGGGATTGAGTTTTCACGCTTTCACTAAGGGATTTTCTTTTTCCTTTCGTACCTTTCTGACTTTCTATCCTTCTTTTTGATAGGATAGGTAAGACTGATTTTCTATTTCCCACTTTCTGGCCAACTTTTGAGCTAAAGGGCTTCTTAAGAAGAAAGCAATCCAAAGAGAGTGCGTACTAAGTGCCCCTTCCTTGAACTGGCTCTCTCTCTTCCTTACCGACCTTCCTTAAGCAAGACCCTCACTTCAGTGCGAGAAAAAACGTTTAGGTTTACCGGAGCAAAAATCCATAAAATCATCACAATTTTGAAGTCCTGGTTCTTCCACTCTTTTCTTTTTTCTTCTACCACAATCGAATCGACAACTTCCTGTAAACCTACTATTTTTTCATTTCAAAATAATATTTTTTATTAAACAATTACATCAAATTTTAACTATAGTGTCTTATATATCTCTTTACAAGTATAAATACATTACTGGAGGGGCGGGGGAAGAGGGAGGGGAGTAGACGCAGTCGGGAAGGGGAATCGGGAAGAAAGCTCGATGGGGAGGGGAAGGAAGATAAATATGGACCATTGAATATTTGCAAAAAAAGATATAAATTGTTGATATAATTACGATAATACACGAAACGGATAAAATTAACCAACAATTTATGCTAATTAAGATCCAACAGTCGCGAAACGCACAAATACCAAAATTCACACGTGCACCACTCTAATCGCGTGGGGGAATTTTTTCTATATCATCTCAATGATATGAGTTAAATCCAACTTTTATTTTATCCGAGGCTTTTTAGCCCGATATAGATAACAAAGGAGGGGTGCTTGCAATCTACGACATAACAACTTAGACCTTTTTAAATGGACGAAAGTGCCTGCAGAATAAAGTGGATGGCCACATCCATTTCCAGCAGAAGAATCCTATGTTCATTGCACTTGATCATGTGCAGAATCACAGGGCACATTATAGAGTGAAGAGAAAATGCAAAACGTTTCTTTTGTAGAATTGATTCAAGTTTCAACTATGTTATCCCTTTGCAAATTTCAACATTCGTGCACAATAGCTCATTTCTAACTGTAATCAAGTGTTTGGCTCCTCAACGTAACTTAGCAGCATCAATTAGGGACCATATAAATATAGGACATAATTACACGGCCTTCCAACGAAGTTTGGTGTAATTACACGTAAATCTCCTGTAATTTGATAAATTACGTTCAGTATTCCTGACGTTTGTTTTCATATGACAAATATATCCATCTGTATGGAAAATTCATAGAGTTTGCTGACCATAAGCAAAAATGTCGAATTAAAGTTTATATTTGTCATTAATTGACTTATTATAAATTTATTGCAGAGTAAATATGATTTTTCATTCATTTTATTTTATTGATGTCAGTAAGTTCTGTAATTTTTTTACAAATGAATGGATCTATTTATTTGATGGAGACAAATATTAGAAATACTGAATGTAATTTTTTTAAAATAAAAATATATATATTATTAAACCAAATTTAAAAATAAATAATATAATTATCCATAAATGTAATTATGGCCGGCCTTCGGGATGTATATCAATTATGATTTGTCACAACATGAAATTGCCTTGTGGAGGCGCTGCTGCTGTTAAACTTATTAAAAGATTTCATACTAAATCAACACTTTCTATAATTGTCAAATAAAATTATTGTAATTAATTAACTATAATAAAATAATCGTATTTTTCTAATAAGTCCGTACATCTAAGTATAAGATTATGGAATTTTAATAATATTAATATTGACAATTTTATAATTAATATGATTACTTTTAAAAAGTTGATAAGCTTCTAAACGTCTTTTTTTTTTAATCTTATAAACTTCTTTTAGAACTTAACAGAAAAATGAACATCTCATAATCTTTCAAATATCTTAAAAGATGTGTTTTGAAAAGATTATAGCTCAACCAGACATCCTCAGAATCTGATCATTGTGTCTATTTGTATAAGCCATAGTGGGAAAAAATGATTTTATTGCAAATTTTGATCCTGTAATTTATATATTTGTTGTTTTGGTCCTTTAAGAAATAAAATTTACAATTTGATCCACTAATCTTGTGAGTTTCACGATTTTCACATATTTTACTAACAAATTCTAATATTTGCTGAAAATAGGCACACGTAAGTCATGTTACAGCTTATAATTTAAGATACGCGTTGAACATGTTTTTTTTCACCAATTTTAAAATTTCTACGAAAATGTTTTCTCAAATCACGAAATTTAAAAAAAAAAAAAACAAGAAACCAGATTTTAAGTTCCATTTCGTACAAAACTAAAACAACAACCACCTATATATAATTAAAGGATTAAAATTGCAGTATGGTCGTTTTCAAATACTTGAAAATTTTAAATCAGAGAAATTATATTGTTAGTAACAGTAAATTTCTTGCTGATCATATATATATTTATATACATATATATAGAGGTAAATTTATTTTGACCCCTATAATGTGAAGAAATATCAAAAAGTCCCATGTGAAAATTTAAATTAAAAATTACCCTTATATTATGAACAAGGGATAATTACACTCCCCTCCCCTGAGATTTGATGTAATTACACGTAAACCCCCATATGGTTTGGGAAATTACATCTAGCACCCATGATGTTTGTTTTCATCTAACAAATAAGTTCATCCGTTAGTCAAAATTCACCGAATTGACTGATATTAACAAAAAAATCAGAAAAAAATCTATATTAACCCTAATTGACTAATTACTAATTTATTGCAGGTCAAATAAAATTTTTTATGACCAAATTACCCTCATATGTCTTCACACGTTAATGTATGTGAGGACGTATATCTTCACCGTTTAGGGTAATTTAGTCCGAAAAAACTATTTAATATCAAGGGTTAATATATATATTTTTCTAATTTTTTTATTAATATTAGTCGATTCGGTGAATTTTGACTAACGGGGAGACTTATTTGTTAGATGTAGGCAAACCTCAAGAGTGTTAGGTGTAATTTCCCAAACCACAGGGGGTCTATGTGTAATTACATCAAATCTCAGGGGAGGGGAGTGTAATTATCACTATAAACAATGACACACACAACCCCCTGGTCAACCAGGTCTCAGAGGTTTTTTCGATTTTTTTTTTCATATCATAAGGGATGTAATTGATACTTTATTTTTCTTATTAATTTTTTTTAATATTTTCAATATCAGATGAGGTTACTTAAAATTTACCCCACATATATATATATATATATATATATATATATATATAACCCTATTTTATCATATTTTCTGCCATATCTAGCAGCTAGATAACTGGATTATGATGCATGGTAGGTCTCCAGGTCAATTTGCAAAATAGCATGAAAGCGGCAGTCAGACAGAGAGGTTTTCTTGCTGAATACAATCATTTTTGTGCTGTCAAATCAATTCAAATTGGGCAAATGTAGAAAGAATATGAATGAGTTATCGGATTCTGAGTCATAATGGAAATATCGTAATTAGGGGTCCAATATCCATAACCAGAAAAATCTATGGAATTTAGAATATTATCCATAATGCATATATTCATGCATGCATCTTTTTATATATAGAAACATTCTGTCAGAATTCACACACACACACACACACACACACACACACATATATATACCCTAAATATATTCTCCATTTAGTTCTATACCAATTTGTATTCTTAATTAATTATCTCTATTGTCAAAGATTTCAAGGAATATTTGAAATAGAAGACTTTATATACATATATGCGTGCAAGCAAACTTATTTAAAGTCGATAACTACAGCTGATAATATTCCATATATATATGAAGTATATTATAAACTAAAACCTTCGAGTTATGCAAAAACAACGTAATTATCGATCACTTTAGCTTCATCATAAATTATGCGATGGAATACAACTATAATTTTGAGAAATATATTTGTAAATTTATAAAAAATATATATATATATTATATAATTAGACGTGACTTGAAGGAATATTATTGTAACTTGCCCTTTAAAAGAATGTCAAAGATGTCCCAAGACAAGAAATACATTATGATTATTTCTATACAATAAAACTGTAAAATCAACAAACTCCAAAGGTGATTCAAACTCTCTTGAGTTAATGAACTTGTGAAATGAAATGTAAGATTGAAATTAATAAAAAAGAATTATTAATAAGGTAGTGATGCAAGGTGCACATGGGATCCGACCAGCCTAGCACAGACCAACTTGGAAAATTTTGGTTCAAGATTGACCTAATATTATCATGGTCGGTATTGAAGCTTTAAATGAGTTTTAATTGAGTTTATTTTTTCAACTCAAACATGACCCCATGCATGGACCAGTCTGACGGAGGCTCAGAACCTGCCTGAGTGTCACTGCCTGCATCTTAGCCAATAGTGTGAGCAATGACTTAAGAGGGATGTGGGGGCAGTAAAGGGATGTCGGCACGCACGCATGTGCACAAATGGCAAGTGAGCATTAGCTCTTACGGATTGGGGATTGCAATACTATTCATAAGGAAACTTCCTTGAGGTATGAGGATGTTATCCGCCAAGTATGAATTCATTTCATAGACCTTTGGGCACAAAGATATAAAGGCAACAGTCAGGTGCTACGTTGCATGCAAGCAGGAGATTCATTAGTGAAGCAAAGTGCTTTAATGATGGAGTTTATTGGAACTATTTCAGTATCGAGATCCTTGGAGTATTGAGAATACCTCCACCATATTTTAGAGTAAGGCGGTTTTTTCTGGGAAGGAAACAACAATGATGTTTGGAGTTTGTCAGTGCAGTGGCGGTGCAGTAAGTCGTCTCTATGTTATTTTTATAGAAGTCTAGAGCTACGCAACGATTCAAGTGGCACGTGATTTGGACATCAGACAAGGGAGATGTGAAAAAAGTGTGTTGCTCGTCCATTTCAATGTCTACTGCTGGAAACAAGAAAAATATTTTAAAGCTTGTTATAACGAGGGCATGCATGGTAAGCTCCAGTCAGCACTCCTCGTGCAGTAAGGCGTTCATTGAGAAATCCCTTGGGGGCATGTAGGGCCCTTCAAGAGTCAACTCTAGGCATCTCAAATGAGTGTCAAGAGTTCCTAAACGAGATGGGAATCAAACAAATAGTGGGGGCCCAAGACGATCCACCTTGGGTACAAAGGCTGTCGAGAGGTTCCGTGTGAATGCAAGGTTTGGCCCGCACGCGTGCGAAATTAGGGACAACACCTCTAAGCTGAATGGTGATAAATATAATCTAATGCCTCGTGAAACCAATTCGTAGCATATGTTATTGGGTTCTATCTGTGTACGAGGATCTGTTGGCTAAGATAACAGTCGTAGGGCGATGCCTCACTGTGGGCAAATCGAGAAGCCAGGTCGAAAGGCACGAAGGCATGTTGGGCATACCATATGAGATCAATATTAGATGTTTACGATTGGGATTAAGACTGTATGGTGTGTCTACTCGTGAGGCATGAAAAAGGGCACGACAAAGCGTGCGCGAGGATGCGCTGAGTTAGCATTGGGCATGACATGGGTGTTGTGGGCGATTGACCCATAATGCCAAGGCGAAGCGTAGATGCTCCTGTCATTGATGGATGTGTCGGCATTGAGATTGTGAGCTAGATACATGGCGGCAGACTAGCTATTTTTGAGAGCAACGAACATGAGCATTAATGAGTGAACATGCATGAGGTGCTGACACAAGGAGGCGCGCATTTAGAGTTGTGTCGACAACACGATGACTAAGAGATGGAAGACTGTCAACGTGATGCACATTTTAAGTGATTTGAAATATGCTATGGCGAAACAAATAACAAGAAAATAAACTAACGACATGAGCATTGAATTATTTAATTGCTTGCTGTAGCTAATTGATTTATGATGACAAAACTTCAATTTACCACTTATTATATTGAATTAACAAATTATCTTAATTTTTTCAACATATAAATAAAATTTTCAATAAATTATAAAGTAATCTTAGCAATTGATTTTGAAGAAATTATAACATATTAATATGCAATTATTTGGTTATTTGATTACAAATCAAATCAAGTAAAAATTTATAATAAAAAACTATAACTAGAAAAGAAATTAGTTTAAACTACATAATAAACAAAGATAAAAATTTTATTAAGTAGATTACAATAATAAACTAGACAATAACAAGCCTAAAAATATTTAATATAAACTTTTAGAAAAAATAAACAAAGAGTATTGAATGTACTAAGGATGTAGTAGACCAACAAGATAAGTTTACTGTTTTACTTATAAGCGTTGTCTTGCTAGAATAAGAACGGTTTATATTCGCCAGCTACATTCTGCATTGATGATAGGTTAATAACCTTACAATCCTCGAGCCTTAATAAGTTGCACTCAGTTGGTGAACACACTTCTATTGGCTTTGGGCTGATATATCGCCTGTTGTTGCATTGTTACACGTTTTACTAGCAACAAACCCTAACAAGCTGCCCCTAGTTGGTGCATCCCTGCTCAATATGTTGCCTTCAACATACACATTTACTTCCACTCGGGACTGAAAGAAGAATGGTTGCCTTCAACATACACATTTACCCCTGGGATTGAGCATGGCTAGTGTTTTCACAAGTTGGCCGGCATCCGCTTGCCTTTAGCATGCCAAGTTGTCCTTCCCTCACTTCTGCTCCTCTTAGAAGTAGGACATAGATAGCTTTATACAACTCGAGGTAAGCGAGGGCTAGAGTACTATATCAAGTATAAAGATATATAATCCAAGTAGTGATTTTGGATACCACTAATGACTAGTTTAAACATCAGGAGTGGTCTGTAGAAATGGATCCAATCATCCGCTATCTTTCTAAACAGGAGACATGAACGGCCTATGTGATCGATGTACTCTTGTTGGCATCTTTGGATGTCAAGCTACCAATATAACCATTGAAGGTTGTTGAAGAGATTAAATCCTAAAAATTAGGAGGCGTTGAAAACAAAAATGATGAAGTTCTCATTTCTATCTCTAGTCCAGACACACTTGATGTTAAGAAAAAAAAAAAAAGATATCTTGTAGGAAGGTTGTCTAAAAATTTCTTGTGAAAACACTAACCCTGCTCAGTCACAGGGGTATACGAAATTTAATAAATTTCTTTAACTTAGATTGTGATGTTATAACTAATATCTTATTAGTTTCATAAAAGTTATTCTTATTGAAATATTTTAAAATTTTATTTTCAAATTAAACTAAATACTTTATTAACTTAAAAAATCTAACTAAAAATAAAACCTTGTGAGTAGTTACAAAATTTTAGCTAAAAACACTCTAAATAGAAATTAATTTCGGGATCTACTTTTCGAATTCTCTATTTATATATTTTCTTCCGGGCATTCAGATTAGTTTCTTGGCATCTGGGGCCCATACTATATAAATAAAGAATTCGAAAAATGAGGAATACTAATTGAGCCCAATAACCGAACTATCAAAGCCCAATTAGGCCCAAATGAGGAAACTGTCTGAAACCTATCTGGTATCATGGTAAATGATTTATACTGCATTTTGCAGACAAATTGGTGTTACATTTTATGCATACTAGTCGTCATTGCACGCGCTTTCATGGGCACATAAATTTTTTTTTGATATGAGATAGAGAAAAAAAATTCATGAGAGTAAAAAAATGTGGAGTAAGATGATAGAGAAATAATATTTTATAATTGGAAGTTTATTAAAACAATATGGTTAGAACCTAAGATTGATGAACGTCTGCAGATTTTTCCAGAGAAACCTTCATTTCCGTCAAGGTACATTTGGATCAATAAATTTGAATTTGAGAGAATGATATAAAGAAAGGACTTTAAATGCGATTAATTTAATTAGTTTGATTTGACTAAATTTAATTTGAATAATAAATTTTCAATATAACGAAAGATTTTGACCGAAAGATCCAACCCTCTTTAAGATCCATTAGATCTCTGGACCCAGAGTTGCTGTAACAAACCTTATTTTTTTGGGTGCGATAAAATCTAGACCGATTTATGTTTATGTTTTTTTTATTTGGATTAATTACAAACGAGACTTATTTATAGATGAAACTGTAGGTTAATTTTTTTTAACGAATTTTCATATGAATTTAAGGAGTACAAATAGCAGTTGAAATATAACTATTAGAATATTTTCAGACGGCTTTTGGGATCGAATTTATGACTTCATCACTCAGCCGTTGAAATTTGAGATGGAACAAAGCCGTCCAAAGGTCCGTCTCAAACTTGCGACTGCATTTCAGACGAGAATCCGTTACAAAATTGGATCTTTGGAAGACCGCCCGAAATAAAATTATGCTGTCTGAAAAGGCGTCCGAAGTTTCCCAACCGACACAGCTCCACCTCAAATTTGGATGGTTTGCGACGGATTGTTTGTTTTCTTCCTATTTTCGGATGGTGTGTGGGAGTATCCATTTCTTTTCAGACGTAAATGGCAAGCGCCGCATGTGCCGTTAGAAATCCATCCGAAAATACCCATATTCATTACAAATCTGTCCGAAGTTGGGAAGATTGTTCCGACCAATAATTGCCATTCTAATTTTTTTATATCCCCTAGAATATATATTAGTTTAATAAAGCCAACAAATGAACTTTTTCAATTTAATAAGAAATAAATGCAAAATTATCAGAATTTAAAATTCGGCTAAAAATTATACTTGTTCTAGACCAAGAGTGCTATATATAATTATATAGATATTATGCATCTATGTATATCTTAATCTTGAATAAAAGATATTTTATAGTATAAATTGCATAACACCCCCTGTATATTTGATGAAATAGCATGAAACCCCCTGTGTTAATTTTATAGGCAAAGAACCCCTTGTGTTATTCAAAATACGGCAAAAAAGTCCATCTCCGTTAGAAGTTGACACTCGCCTATTTCGTAAGTGGACTTCATTTTTGGCATTTTCTAGGATTACTCTGTTTGAAAATGTCCATTTTACCCCCCTTTTAAACATGTAAATATATTTTTAGGTTATTTTAAATTTGGACCGTTGATTTTTTAATTATTGAAGATCAAGGGCTATTGTAACAAGGGTATAACAGGCAATTCAGCAAAAAGTTTAACACCGTTAATTCTAATTAACGGAAGGGGAGAGTGTGCATAATTTAAAAAAAAAATTCTATTTTTTTAACACAGGGGGTTTTCAACTAAATTTTTAAAACACAGGGGTGTTTTATGCAATTTACCCTATTTTATAAGTGAATTTATTCAGATAGATACAATGAAATTTTAATTTATATAAAGTAGATGAACCTTTTAACCAATGAATTTTTTTCTTAATGATTAAAAAGTAAAATGTAAATTATTTAAGATCAATATAAATTAACTTTGTATCAAAAAATTTAAGATAAGATCTTGGATAGGTTAATTAATTTGTTTAGATCAGTAAAAATAATTCTTATACATTAATTTAAGGTTTAAAATGCATTTCTAGTTTCGTAATTTTGGCCATTTAGCGCTTTCATCCTTTGATTTTATAAGGTATCATTCCAATTCTATAGCTTTTTAATTTTCGTAGTTTAGTTATTTTTTCGACGGAGTTGACCCTTCTAATTGTAAAAATGCATGTACCTCTCATGCGATATTTTAAAATTGGGGCCGGCCTTTGTTCCTCTTGCCCCAGTTCTGCCAGCATTATTATTTTTTTAACCTTCTAAAATAACATTTTAGTCCTACATCTTTCTAATTTTTACGATTTCAATCATTTTTTCGTCAGAATTCACCCTTCTCACCGGTGAAGTTGAATTCTGACGAACGAAAGAATTGAAATCAGGAAAATTAGAAAGATGTGATACTAAAATGCTATCCTAAAATGTTAAAGAACGAACATAAGTTACTTAGGGCAAAGTCTTACAACATGAACCACGAGAATCTAATACAGTATATGAGTAGTACGTATAATAAAGTAGCAGTGACAAAAATACTCGAGTAATTTATACATTGTTCCCGTATCTCCTCATAAACATGATCCGTTGGTTTACAGGCAAGTGCCTAATTAATTAATCCCTTGATTTGCTTTATTTTATCCCTCATGTCTCCACATTTATGCTCATCCAATGACATATTCATTTAATTATTACACGCTTTAAGGTGAATCCCATCATGATTTCTGAACTCTGTAGATTTTCTCCAAGAAATTCCACTAACATTGTTCAACTCATGTTGGAGCTGGTGGTCGGATTCCTATAAATTCATACCTTCGTATAGGACTTTTCTGTACTCATCAAGGAGCTGCCTGAAACAGTGACATAATTAATATCTCGGACAAGATCATGGCTGTGGGGGTAGCTATAGAAGGCGATGGCAAGCAATATAATGGAAAGATTACCAAGTTTGTGCTGCTATCTTGTATGATGGCGGCTTCCGGAGGACTTATTTTTGGTTACGATGTTGGAGTTTCAGGTTTTTTTCTGAAATTTTCGGACTAATTGCATAGGTCGTATTTATATTTGTATTATTGTATTTCAGAGGTTTTCAGTGTTGTAGTTGGATTTTTTTGTTCTTATCTTATATTACGAACCTGACGTGCATGCATAAGGAAATTCTTTTTCGCTGGTCTTTTAATGAAACACGAAAATGTAATAGAAGATTCAGAACGACTGGAATGGACGTTATGCTCGCTTCACTTAATTTGCATGCGGACAATTACTCTTGCTTATAATTACGATTTAGATTTTCATTTTTGTGTAATACTGAACTATGGAAATTTGAATGGTGAAGGTGGAGTGAGTTCGATGGACCCGTTCCTGAGGAAATTCTTTCCAGGGGTTTACAGGAAGATGAAAGAGGAGTCAGATGTGAGCAACTACTGCAAATTCGACAGCCAGCTGCTCACATGTTTCACCTCCTCACTCTATATAGCTGGCCTCGTTTTTTCTTTCGTTGCTGCAACTGTGACTCGGAAGTACGGCCGGAAACCGTCAATCATCATCGGAGGACTGTCATATATGATTGGTGCTGCAATTGGCGGCGCAGCTTATAACGTTTACGTACTAATTCTTGGTCGTGTGCTGCTTGGCGTCGGGCTCGGTTTTACCAATCAGGTAATTACAATAAAAATGAATTTCTGCAGGTTTTGTGTTTCTTTAGGGAGTGTTTTCAAAAACTTCTATTTTTAAAAAAATAATTTTTATGGAGAAAATTGGAAGTTGTATCAGAATCAAAAGTGGATAGCGTTTGTAAAAAAAGTGAAAAGCAAATAAAAGCTAAACTGGATAGTGTTTGGAGAAAAATCACTTTCAAAATAAATTTAATTGATGAAAGACTATTTTGTCCCTATATTTAAAGAGCAGAAAGAGCGGGAGATGCAGCAACGGAAAGGGGAGAGGGGCGTGGGGGGAGAAGCGAAGGGAGGCGATGGTGATGGGGGAAAGCGGAGGGACAGACATGGGGGAGAGGGGAGAGAGGGGAGGCGGGGGGAGGCAGAAGTTGGGGGGGGGGGCCGGAGTGGAGGCGTCGACGAGAGTGAAGGGAGAGGGAGGGACAGGCGCGGGGAGGGAGGAGAGGCCGGCGATGGGGCAGGGGAGAAGGAGGCGGAGTAGGGTGTGCCAGCGCCTACGTAGGGGATACCGACGGTAAGGGGTGAGGGGATAGTGTGGATGATGTTTTATATTTTCGTGTATATATATATATTATTAATATTAATATATTAGTTATTTATATTAACTCTATATAAATAACAATATATAATTATATATTGTGTGTGCACATCAAATTTATGTGCAATTAATTTAAAATATTAAGATATAATTATTTTTAAATTAATATATTTTAGTTAAATAAATAAAAATATATTAAAAAAAAAAAAGGTTGTGAGTAGTTATTTACAAAAAAATTAGGAGGAAAAAACTTATGGAAGTTGAGAGAGGGACAAAAATGGAGGTTGAGAAAAAAAAAACACTGTTGAAATAAAAAAAAAATAAAAATAAAAATAACAAACCAAAAAAGGGAGAGATACATCTTTAGCTTCTCTACCTTAATATTATAGTATATATAAAATTAATATTCTATTCTTTAAAAAATATAGTATAACACCCACCATTCTAAGGGGTTGATTTGTTTTATTTTAAAACACAAAGAGGTAATGTGATATTTTTATTTTCATAGTGAGGTATTTTGTACATATATATCACAGGGAGGTGGCGCGCAATTTTTCACCTTCTTAATGTGTATGGAAGGATAGAGAAAATGTACAAACCTTTGCAAACTACACCAAATTTGAGAAAAAGGAGCATAGATTGAGTGAAGAAATGCAAACAGGGGATTCCGGACAGGGAAAGAGATCTAGGAAAGCGGTCAAATTTTATGTGTTAGAAAATTAAAATAATTCTACTTAACCACGTTTTGATTTTCTTGACTAAATGTATTCTCCTGTCTGCAGTCGGTTCCGTTGTTCGCGGAAATGCTCGTCGAAATATAGAGGAGCCTTTAACATCGGTTCCAAATTTGCGTCGGCACCGGCCAGATTTTAGCTACAGTTATAAACTACGGTACTGTAAGGATCAGAGGCGGGTGGGGCTGGCGAATTTCCATTGCAATGGCTGGTGTGCCCGCTGCACTTCTTGCACTCGGGGCACTTTCCTCCCAGAGACAAACAGCCTTATCCAGCACTCTGATGACCACGAAAAGGCAAGAAAATATTGGAAAAGATCCGAGGCACTGATGATGTCCAGGCGGAACTAGACGATCTTGTCGAGGCAAGTTATGCCTCGCAAGCCATAAAACACCCTTTCAGGAACCTTATGCAAAGAAAATACAGGCCGCAGCTCGTCATGTCGGTAGCCATCCCATTTCCAGCAAATAATGGAATAAACGTCATTTCCTTCTACGCACCGTTGCTCTTCCTGACGATGGGTTCTGGAGAGAACGCTTCCCTCATGGCTGCAACAGTGATGGGATTAGTCGGCACGAGTTTCGTTTTACTGGCATTGGTGTTGGTAGATAGAATAGGCAGAAGGGCCTTATTCCACATAGGCGGATTCAAATGTTGATTACACAACTGCTGGTTGGAGGGTTCATGGCAGCCAAACTCGGGGATCATGGATCTGTGGAGAAAGGTTACGCCTTAGCAATTCTGATCTTGATTTGCTTATACCTTGCAGGTTTTGGCTTGTCTTGGGGCCCATTAGGATGGGTTGTCACAAGTGAAATTTTTCCACTGGAAATACGGTCCGCAGCTCAAAGTATAACGGTGGCCGTTAATCTCTTCATGACTTTCTTCATTGCTCAGATTTTCCTGGCCATTCTCTGCCATTTCAAGTCTGGGATTTTCTTCTTCTTCGCAGCATGGGTCGTACTGATGTCATTATTCATATATTTCCTGCTCCCGGAGACGAAGAACATTCCCATTGAGAAAATGGATAAAATTTGGAGGGAGCATTTCTTCTGGAAAAGGGTTATAGGAGAAAGTGCGTACGAGGCGACGGAAGACAAGAGGATTGAGGCAGCTTAGTGTAGTAAGGGGTGCCTATAATGCCCCAAGGGTGGTGTGTGTCCCTTGTTTTCTTCAGCATCCAATAATGGTGTGGTCTGCTTCCTATGACCCGTGTTAATTTGGTTCAGTTAAGAAATTTGATTTAACCTCTCTTTAATCTTTACTGTTCTATGAGAAATACTAATTTGGACAGATTTAGTTATACTTGAATTAATTAATATAATAAGTATGATACACATGTCGTGTGATTGATGTACAATAAAAAGATTAATTAATTATATTTGATATATGATTGATTTGATTCGATAAGATTTAAATGAAAGAATTCTTCGTGTTCTATATAATCTTTTTTTATAGAGAAAAGTTCGAAACTTCATCCTTCCCTCTTGGAATTTGAACTTTGAAGCAAATATACTATACTTGCTTACTAAATTAGGAAGATGAAAGAAAAAAATGAAAAATGCATTATTTCGATTCTACTCTAAATTTCAAATAATTTTGTTTAATAAATTATAATAAACAATTCAACTCGACTTGTTTTGGAGTGTTTGAATGAATTTAAATTTTTTTATCATCTCCATCAGAGACGGGCTATAATGCATGGACATTTCGAAAATTACCAATACAATATCGGACACATCTCAAAAATATATATATATAAAGAATACGACGTCGGACACAACAAAATACAAAATTTTTTTAATTAATATAAAGTCTCGAGCTTTTGCTTTTCAGCTCAAGCTCGAGGATTTCAAAACTTTTGCTTTTTTAATTTTTTATTTATAATAAAATAAAATTATTATAGAATATTAATTTATTATGTTAGATTGACAAGTTCAAATTATTTTTAACAAAAATATATTTCTATTTTTCTTAAATTATTAGATAATTTACAAAATCAATAATTAGTATAAATAAAATATATATACTAATAACAATGAACTTACTAACTTGTTGATTAAGCTTATTCTTGTACAGAGATTAAATATATAAATAAAAATACCATATTTTATCATGAGCTAAATTTAAAATATATGATATTATTTAATAAATATAATATACGATTAATTTTAAATATAAAGCTGATATAGTATTGAATATAAAGTTAAATATATAAAAAAAAATTAAAAAGCTCACTAGCTTATGTATGAACAGAATATTTTGAGCTCGAGCTCCAAATCGAGCCTGCACATGAAGCTCGCAAGTCAGATCGACTCGTCAGCCATCCTAGTAGAGTTAAACTCCAATAAACAAAAGAACTAACATCACGAAAGATGTAAAGACTAAAACGCCATCCTAAAAAATTTAAAGAAGAACACGTCAAATAATCTAACTATCGGACTAAAAATACATTTAATCCTTAATTTAAATTAGATCATGAGGTCTCTACAACGTGAATAACGAGTATCCAGTACTGTATAGAAGTAGTATTTGAGAATCAATGAGTATACTAGAGTAGCAGTGACAAAAATACTCGAATAATTCACACTGTTCCCGTATCTTCTCATAACTCATGATCGTTGGTTCAAAATGAAGTGCCTAATTAATTATCCTTTGATTTGCTTTATTTTATCCCTCATGTCTCCACATTTATGCTCATCAATTCCACTAACATATTCATTTAATTATTACACGCTTTAAGGTCAATCCCACCATCACCATGATTTGAACTCTGCAAGTTTTTTCCAAAGAAATTCCACTAACATTGTACAACTCATGTTGGACCTGATGGTCGGATTCCTATAAATTCCATACCTTCGTATAGGAGTTTTCAGTACTCATCAAGGAGCGCCTGAAACAGTCACATAAGATCTCGGACAAGATCATGGCTGTAGGGGTAGCCATAAAAAGCGATGGCAAGCAATATAATGGAAAGATTACCAATTTTTGCTGCTATCTTGTATGATGGCGGCTTCCGGAGGACTTATTTTGGTTACGATGTCGGAGTTTCAGGTTTCTTTCTGAAATTTTCCGACTAATTAATTTCATGCTCCGTATTTATATTTGTGTTCTTGTATTCCGAGGTTTGCAATGTTGTAGTTAGATTTGTGTTCTTATCTTATATTACGAACCTGGCCTGCATGCGTAAGGAAATTTGTATACGACTTGCCTTTCAATGAAACACGAAAATGTAATAGAAGATTATGAAGAAATGCAATGGACGTGATGTTATTCTTTCGCTCGCTTACTTTGCATGCAGACAAAATTACTCTGTTTATGATTATGAATTAAAATTTTATTTTTGTGCAAGACTGAAGTGTGAAAATTTGAATGGTGAAGTGGAGTGAGTTCGATGGACCCGTTCTTGAAGAAATTCTTTCCAGGAGTTTACCGGAAGATGAAAGAGGAGTCAGATGTGAGCAACTACTGCAAATTCGACAGCCAGCTGCTCACATGTTTCACCTCCTCACTCTACATAGCTGGCCTGGTTTTTTCTTTCGTTGCTGCAACTGTGACTCGGAAGTACGGCCGGAAACCGTCGATTGTCATCGAGAGGATTGTCGTATATGCTTGGTGCGGCAATTGGTGGTGCGGCTTATAACGTTTACATGCTAATTCTTGGTCGTGTGCTGCTTGGCGTCGGGCTTGGTTTTACCAATCAGGTAGTTGCATTAAAAATGAATTTCTGCGGGTTTTGTGCTTCTTAATATGTATGGAAGAATAGAGAAAATGTATAAATCTTTAGCTAACTACACCAAATTTGAGAAAAGGCGCTCAGATTGAGAGAAGAATGCAAACAGGGAATTCCGGAGACAGGGCAAGAGATTTAGGAAAGCTGTCGAATAATATGTTGTTAGAAAATTAAACATGATTTTGCTTAACCACGTTTGATTTTCTTTACTAAATGCGGCCTTTCGGTTTATTAACACGCGATGTATATTCTCCCTGTCTGCAGTCGGTTCCGTTGTATCTCGCGGAAATGGCTCCGTCCACATACAGAGGAGCCTTTAACATCGCTTTCCAAATTTGCGTCAGCGCTGGCCAGATTTCAGCTACAGTTATAAACTACGGTACTGTAAGGATCAAAGGCGGGTGGGGCTGGCGAATTTCCATTGCGATGGCAGGTTGTGCCGTGCATTTTCTTGCACTTGGGGCACTTTTCCTCCAGAGACACCAAACAGCCTTATCCAGCACTCTAATGAACACGAAAAGGCCAAGAAAATGTTGCAAAGGATCCGAGGCACTGATGATGTCCAGGCGGAACTAGACGATCTTGTCGAAGCAAGTTATGCCTCACAAGCCGTAAAACACCCTTTCAAGAACCTCATGCGAAGAAAGTACAGGCCGCAGCTCGTCATGTCTGTAGCAATCCCATTCTTCCAACAAATAACTGGAATAAACGTCATCTCCTTCTACGCACCGTTGCTCTTCCTGACTATGGGTTCTGGAGAGAATGCTTCCCTCCTGGCTTCAACAGTGATGGGATTAGTCGGCTCGAGTTTCGTTTTATTGGCACTGGTGTTGGTAGATAGAATAGGCAGAAGGGCCTTATTCCACATAGGTGGAATTCAAATGTTGATTTCACAAGTGCTGGTTGGAGGGCTCATGGCAGCCAAACTCGGGGATCATGGGACTATGGAGAAAGGTTATGCCTTAGCAATTCTGATCTTGATTTGCATATACATTGCAGGTTTTGGATTGTCTTGGGGCCCATTAGGATGGGTCGTCACAAGTGAAATTTTTCCTCTGGAAATACGGTCCGCAGCTCAAAGTATAACGGTGGCCGTTAATCTCTTCATGACTTTCTCCATTGCTCAGATTTTCCTGGCTATGCTCTGCCATTTCAAGTCTGGGATTTTCTTCTTCTTCGGAGCATGGGTTGTGGTGATGTCAATATTCATATATTTCCTGCTCCCAGAGACGAAGAACATTCCCATTGAGAAAATGGATAAAATCTGGAGGGAGCATTTCTTCTGGAAAAGGGTTATAGGGAAAGTGCATATGAGGAGACGGAGGACAAGAAGATTGAGGCAGCTTAGTGCAGTAAAGGGGTGCCTATAAAGGCGCAAGGGTTGGCGTGTGTCCCTTGTTTTCTTCAGCATCCAATAATGGTGTGGTTTGCTTCCTATAATCCATGTAAATTTGGTTCAATTAAGAAATTTGATTTCTTCCCAACTTAATTAACCTTTGTTAATCTTTGCTGTTCTATGAGAATTTTAGTTTCGTCCGAGTTTAGTCAAACTTAAAAATTTCATAGTAAGTACAATACACTTATATTCTAAAAAAATAACCCATTACACTTATTATGTGATTTGATTTGATTGGATCAAATCGAATTTAAAAGAATTGCTCCTGTTATATAGGTTTTTCTATAGAAAAGTTCAATGAATTCTTCTTATAATATTGGCTTTTCTATAGAGAAAAGCTCGACTCATCTATGAAGTCTACTTTTATACATCTTTGCACGTTATACATGTGAAAAGCTATATATCTTCATAGTTATAAAGTTAGTTTAGTCAGAAAAAAATTATTTGACCGGCTAGAAGTCCGTAATAAGTCAATCGAGAGTATACATCATTTTTTTGTTAATATCAACTGAATTAATAGATAGACGTATTTCTTACACGGAAGCAAGTCTCAAGGGTATTACGTATAATTTTTCAAATTATAAAATTTTTATATAATTTATATCAAATCTCAGATAAAAACAAGTATAATTGTTCCTTTAATAAATTATAATAAATAGTTGAACTTAATTTGATTAGGAGGGTTTGGACGGATTTAAAAAAAAAATTAAAAAAAATTATCACCCTCGCGAGAGATGGGCCTTTGCCTAGAAGAATTATTGGATATAAGTTGTTTCCTCATCCACAGGGACAACCTTTTTCTTATACAGTATTTTGAGAGGCATCTGGCTCCTCCCAGAAGTCTAATTACTTGTAAGGATTTGTTTGATTGGGGGAAAATTTAGTGCATAAGATAAGTGGAAGCAAAAGTAAATATATAAAAAAAAAAATTGATATTTTATCAGAAAGAATAATTGGAGGGAGAGTGGAACTCGATGTATATGAAACTTCTTCAAAGTCCAACTTCGTTTACGTTCAAAATTGGTTGGTGGGGTTAAAACGACAAAAATAGTACATATTTTTTTATTTACTCTTATCACCCATAATATAACCCCCCCTCCCCCCCCCCCCCCCTTTTTTTTCCTTCTTATTGATAATACCAGTACATATTTTTTTTTAGACAAGATAGTTGAATCACTGGAAAAGTTATTACTTTGCCGATCATTGGTTATAAGTTTTATTTTTTTAAATTGAATAAATTTAGGCACAACACTAATTTTAATGAATATATTTTTTTTAATTTGATGAATATTTTTACTAGTAAGATTTTCAAATGTTTTATATACTAAATTATTTTAGTATAATATTAGCTGATTTATTTTTTATATAAAATAAAGAGAAAGAGTTAATCATTAAAATTACAAAAAATGAGTCTTTTCTTCTCAATCTATTTTTCTCATAATAAATGAGTGAAATTATTTAAGATTTTACTCCCTTTTCAATCATACCAAACAACTTTAAAAAATATATATATATTATATTTTCTTCCCCTTGTCTTTTCACTTCTCTTTTCCTCCTATTTGAACCAAACGAATCCTAAGTCTCTTCCATTGGGAACTTTTATTGATTTCTCATATTTTTTTTTTAAATTGCATATGATTTACATAAACTTGTCGACTCTGTTATCTTATTAGGAGTTTGGTGTATTCCTCTTTCTTTATGTTAAATTTTAAGTAGGTTTTTCATTATAATTTTAATTACCTTCTACATTTATAAAATACAAATACATTTATGAAGTTGTAATTGTAATACGACAAAAACTGCCATAATATGTTTTCGATAATTAATTATATCTTATTGACCGATTATCAAAGTCGTCAAAATTAATTATTGATTAAGAAACTATAGCAGTAGCGGAACCAGGTCGAATTCCTAGAGAACTACGAGTTAATTTCTTAGTTCAGTTGCAGTAACCAAATTTTGGGGGGGGGGGGGGGGGGGGGGGGGGGGAGTTGGATTGATATTAACTACGAATTTATAAAAACTAATAGAAAGCAAAGATAAATTATTGAAAAAAATCAAGAGGTAAGAATTTCGACCCAAGGGAATGTGTCACTCAATCGTTATGTTAATCATTAATAGCATAAGAATAATTTCACAATCAAGAATTCAATCCTAAAATCTAATAGGATTATCATAATAAATTCCTGTTTTTCTATTGTAATTGATTTGACTCAAGCATTTAAATCAAAATCTATTATCTAACGACTTGGCACGATAGTGTTTCATATCAATTCAATAATAGGATCTGCATAAGTAAAAACAGTTGAACCTACGTCAAATAATTGATATAGCTGCAATTATCTAGCCTAATTTTTTTGTCCCTACAAATAAATCATGCGGAATACATAATTGATTTGCTTGCTACTTGTACCACTCATTCATGACAATTACGGATCACTGAACTCATGGATAAAGTAGAACAATTAAAATTGATCGAATTATCAGATTTATCAATAATAATCATTCCATAAAATATAAATTAAGACAAGAAATACTCAATGAAATTAGATAATAACAAGATTTCAAAACAGGACAATTAGGTTTAACTTTTCCCTTGAATTAGAAAAGAAATTAGCTACACATCCTATGTGTAGAAAATTCTAGAAAACATAAATTAAGAAGAAGAGAGGAGAGATGAACTAAAATAATAGAGTAATAAAATATGGAATTAGATACATAATCTTTAGCCTTCACACTCCTTTTATTGCACCAAAATCGTGCTCTTCTTGCCGTTCAACTTGCCGTATGAAAAAGAAAATAAATTGCAGCAACAAATCTTTCCAAATTACAAAATTTTCGTGCATGCGGGCTCGACCATTGAATAGGGTGTGATCACGCCCTATCGAGTGTTCAAGTCTATTTTTTCCTTCCTTCTCTTGATCACTTTTTGAGTTCCATTCATCATTTTCCCTCTATTTTCATCAAAGCTTGTCATAACAACTTCTACATTTAAAAGATGGATAATTCAAAGATCTATGCAATAAAATCATTCCAAAATACTAAAAGTAGATATGCACAGGAGCGTTAAATTGTGTTTTATCGCTTACTCAATATAAATAATTAATTATTTACATTAAATTAACAGTCTGAACCTCGTTACTCTAGAAAAAATTATTTTTAGCTACAATATTAATATCTATGACTAAAAACCATGATGAATAACTATTATTAACTACGGTGAAATAAAATCGATGCAAAAAATTATCTTTCCACAATTGAAAAGTTATCTGCTACAGCTAAGAGGCATGGTAAAAATATATGTTATAGCTTGCCTGATTGTGGTGAATACTACTGCTATTTATTATTAACCATGACAATTCATCATAATTAAATATTATATTTCTTGTAGTGTCAACAGTATATAAAATTATACAAACACATCATCATATATACAAAAATAATTTATGCTTTATGAATATATATGTCTTGGGCTTTTTAGCTTGACCTGATGGGCCTCTAGATGGATGCACCTCAGTTGGGCCTTTGGATGGGCCTGATGACCTCAATTGGGCTCTAAATGGGCCTCAAGGGCATACAGGTGGCTTTTAGTTGGACCTTTAGGTGGGCCTGTAGGGCCTTCATGTGGATGACTTCCAACTGGACAAAAGGTTACTGGGCCCAACTAGGTGAGCAGAGCTGGGTCTGGCCCATAAAATAATCTCTCTAAAAATTAAAGCCAAATTACAAACCAACTGTAACAGATTGAGCCCAATAGCTAAACCTTGAAGCCCAATTAGGCCCAAATAACGAAACTCTCTGAAACTTGTGCTCTATCGTCAAGAACACTTTCAGTACAAAATTTATGAATGCAGTTTAAAATTAGAACCAAGAATATGGAAAGTCTGCAGGTTGATATTAGGGAGTGGGCTTATCTATATTGGGCCAATAGCAAAGATATTTGAATTCTTGAATACTACACCTGAATTATTAGAACTTACATCCGACCCTTATCGACTAGGGCTATAAATGGATCGGGTTTTCTTCTAACCAACTTGCTTAAAAAGAGTCCAGTATCCAACCCATTTTAAGATCCAGTGGGTCTCTGGAACCAAAGTTTTCGTCCCATACCCTATTTTATAGGTCGGGTAATATCTAGACATGAGAAAAGAAATTACAAAATACGGAATTCTACAAAAAAATGGAATGATTCTCGAGTTTGAGTGGATCTAATGAAAGAAAGGCATGTATGTTATATTAGATATTGATTAGTTATATATATGAAGTAAAGATATAGTTGATTTGGCCTACCAGGAGCGAGCCAAGCCTTGTGGTGCCCTAGCGATTGATGGGGCTTCGCTTCGGTTTAGGGTTATTAGGCTATCAAGCTTTAGGCCTTAATTTATCTTGCCCACTAAAAAATAACAATATCAAGATACACGTATATTAACTTGTTTCAAAATAATTTCTTGAACATCACGAGTTTCATTTAGCCAAGAAGAAATGTTTGTTATCTTCTGATTTTCTTAACAACAGGTTATACTTCTTTTCAAAATCATATTTTATTTTATTTTATTTTATTAAGTCATGTAATTGCCACATCATATAAAATTAGCCAGTAAAATTACTTTTCTCAATTTTAATAAATGTCACATCAAATTTCGGTCATATTTTTCGACAACTTTTGATAAAATCTGGCGACAAGTATCCTGAAATTAATCAAATTAAAAAATTAAAGGACCATTGTCAAACCCTAGTAAGTTAAAGGACTAAAATGGGAAATGACTAAAGTTAAAGCACGAAAAATGCCTTTAATCCCTAACAAATATATTAAGTGACAATATTTTTTATGGAATCACTTTATAATTATTAGTGATAAATTAATATTTTGTATAAAATTGTCACTAAACACAATTAGTGACATATATAGTAACAACCTAGTGAAAACATAATATAGTGATAACTATTATTTGTTGTCACTAGTCATCACAACATAGTTGAATCACTAATTGTATTTAGTGACAACTTTGAGCACATTTTTTGTCACTAATTCTTGCTACCAACACTTTTTGAAAAACAATAGTAATTATTAAAATCATGAAATTCATTATTGTGACAAAATAAATATTTTGTCACTAAAATATATAATAATGATAATATTAAAATTGTCACCTGAAATTTTTGTCATTTTTGGTAGTGTAAGTTAGTAATAAGTCAATCGGAGTAAATATAGATTTTTATTAAATTTTTCTGCTAATATCGATAAACTCAATTAATTTTAACTAACGGTAGAATATATTTGTTAAACAGACGAGTACTAAATATAATTTTTTAAATTACGTAGAATCTACTTATAATTATACAAAATTTAGGGGAGGAAAGTATAATTATCCCTTTAAATTAACAAAGATGAAAAGATCTTCATTTGTCTTGCGTAATTAGCCTCCTGCTCACACTTTTGAGAAGTAGTGCGCTGTGACAAACACTAAAAAGCAAAATTGTTGATTTCAAAGACCATGACATGAACCTGAAGCAAAGTGGCTGGAAGATGGATTTAAATGTATTTCAAATCCTTAAACTTCTACTCTAAATTATATTTTTTGATATTATAATAAAATTTTAAATATATTTACCAACGTGTCATTTATGTTGAAATAAATTAATTTGCTACCTTGACTTCTTGAAACTTGCAAAGTGAGGAGGCATTCAACCCTCGAAAAGATAATTCAACCTTTGGAAAATAACGTGCATTGAAAGTGTCATGAAAATTTAAATATTTTTTACTATCCTTTTTGTATTTTTTATTCAACATTATAAATAGGTGTTGTGAGATTTGTAAAGTAAGACAAGTAAAACAAGATTCGGGAAAAAAAAAAAAAGTTAAACAAAACAAGAGTAATGCACGGAAAATTGTGAAATTGAGTGAGCTGTAGCGACTCAAATATTTTATTTTATAATATCCTATACCTATTCTAGCTTCCGCACCCAATTTAAAATCATTAGTTCGAATTCTTCTGTCCAATCAAAATTCTTTCCACAAAAAAAGCAGCCAAACACCCGCTAAAATTACATAACATATATTAATCAGATGAATAGAATGAGCAAATTACCCCTATAGAAAATATATAGCAATTTACCCTCCCCTGTACTGGGAGGTAAATATAGACAGGGAGGTAAATTATTTTATTTTTAAAAGATATAAGGAAGTAAATGTTGCATTTTACAAAATATAGAGAGATAAATTGGTATTATTTTTTTATAG
The DNA here is from genome assembly GCA_034509725.1 of Sesamum angolense. Taxonomy (NCBI): domain Eukaryota; kingdom Viridiplantae; phylum Streptophyta; class Magnoliopsida; order Lamiales; family Pedaliaceae; genus Sesamum; species Sesamum angolense. Next base: position 3,031,955 of record JACGWL010000016.1, read on the forward strand.
GAGGATAACTTGCTCATTTGCAATATCACAAGGGATTGCTTGCAATTTTCTCAATATTAATCACATGGTAAAACACGTATAGTGCAATTCATTAGAAATTGATTCATCCTGGAATTTCGTGTGAAATATGACTGTTGCTAAGCAGCTCTATAAATAGGAGTCTTGGTGATGAGTTCAAAATATGTGAAGTATTTCCTGGCAAAAGAGCCATATTTCTTTGAACACTTGGTGAGTGATGGGCTTGGAGAAATCAATCGGTGAAGCTGTGCAATATAACGGCAAGATTACAAAGTTTGTGTTGCTGTCTTGTGTTATTGCAGCAACTGGATCAGGACTAATGTTCGGCTACGGTACTGGAGTTACAGGTAGGTTTTTCTGTTGTTTTTCAGTCGACCATGATGTCTTTTTATAAATTAGTTTTCATGATACGTCGTTCCTGCGTGCATATAATAAATAATTATTTATATTTTAAAATATATTATAAATAAGAATAAGATATATAAACTAATATATTATATTTTTAAAAATAAATAAATAAAATAAAATTAATTTAAGGATATTATCGATACAAAAAAAAATTTAGTGTGAGTGAATTTTTCATATTAATATAAAATGATACTATAGATAATATAGATGAGAAAAATAATTTGAGTAGGGGCGGTTGAGAGTATATTTAAAATTTTGGTATCACGGTGTAAGTAACTGCTATTTGTGAGTGAAAATGGGGTTTTCTTTTTTATATAGTATAGATAAATTAGGAAAAAATATTTTTGTAGTCCGTTAAGTATACCCAATATTAATTTTAGTCCGACAATTATTTTCAGATTGTTTAAGTCCAATAACTTGAAAAAAAAAAAAAAAAACGATGAGATTTAGTCTGAATTAGGATTTTGTATAGAATTTTTTGGTGAAATTTTGAAAATCAATCGAAAATTGTCCACATGAGTGATAATTGGTTGAATCTCTGGCAACTTGTACACATGCATGTACAACCCGTTTATTGATATGTGGTCATTCATGTGAACTGGACATTATTTTAATACCAAAATTCTAGATAAAATATATAAAGTTTTAAATTTTATAACTTCAATTGAAAAATTAAGTTATAATTACATAAAATATTATTATTAATTAATTAGAATAATCATTAGGGGTGTCAATGAGTCGAGCTCGAGTCGAGCTCGACCGTTTTTGGTGAGCTCGAGCTCGATTGTAGGTGTTAGGGCTTGAGCTCGAGCTCGAGCTCGACGAGCTTATACAGATCCAGCTGGAGCTCGAGCTCGAGACTTATGTAATGAGCTCGAGCTCGAGCTGTCGAGCTTGAACTCGAGTTGTTTCGCTCACAACGAGCTGACGAAACCGACGGTGAGACGAAGAAACAACGGCAAAACGGGGCAGAGCACAAGCCGACGGTGACTAGGGAGAGACGGTGGAGGGGTGGGAGAGATGGTGAATGAGAAGCCATTATTGGAGGAGCCGTACCTCCCGCCGCCGCTGCTGCTGCTACCGCTGCTGCTGCTACCGCCGCGCCGTTCGTGGTGGATTTGGATTTGGGGTTGGGGTTGGGGTTTGGGTTTGGGGGAGAATGGTGATGGTGAGTGGTGGATTTGGATTTGAATTTGGGGTTAGGGTTGGGGTTGGATTTTGGGGGTGAATGGAGATTGTATTATGTATATTGTTATAATAAAATTGTTGATTTTTATATTTTTAATAAAATTATATGTTATAAATAATACTAAATATTATTATACAATTATAAAATTAAATATATGGTATAATATTTAATATATTGTTATAAATGTAAATTATATTTAAATATTGTTGATATTATTATATACAAAAAAATAATAATGATGATAAATAAGAGATAAACTTCTTAATTCAAAGTACAAAATATTAATTGATCTTATTATATATATAATAAAAATAATAATAAAAGTAATTAAAATTATTAAAACATCATTAATTACTACTATTATTATTATTATTCTTTAGATATTTTATAGTTGAAATTGATATATATTCACTATTTGCAATAAATTTGTATATTCATAAACGTTAGTATTACATTGATGTAACTATCTTCTTACATTGTTGAATAATGTGGGTTAATCGGGCCGTCAAAATTCAGATCAAACCGTTAGATATGATCAAACATACATAAAAATACATTTGGTAAAGTTTTAGATTTGTTGGGTAGACGGATGTCGAGATATCGTACTCGAACGAAAAGAGTAATCATTCAAGACGATGTATCGTTGAATCAAACCATGTAATTTTAAATCGTACCGTCTGATATGATCTAATTGACACAAACTTATATATATTAAAATTTGGTATGAATCGGTTGGCTGAATTTTAAGATATTATAATTGTTAATTAAGCTTTTGATCTCATTATATATTAATATATATAATAAAATAATAATTAAAATAATTAAAATTGATTAAACTTAGTATAAAGATTAAATGTATAAATAAAAGTACCATAATTTAATAATTTATTATTATTCAAAATAAATGTATAATATTGATAATTATAATATATGGTCAATTTTGAGTATAAAATTGATAAAGTATTGAATATTATATGAAATATAATTTTTTAAAAATATAACTATATATAAAAAAATAAAAAAAAATTAAAAAAAATGCTTCAGCTCGCGAGCTGAGCGAACAGAGGAAAACTGGCTCGACTCGAGTCGAGCCAAAAGTCGAGCCGGCTCGACTCGCCTGCCACCCTAATAATCATTAAGTATATATTTTAATAAAACTATGTTATTTGCTATAATAATATTAAAATTGTTTTTTTTATAAATTAAAGAAAGCCCCCCCCCCCCCACCAAAAAAAAAAAAGATTAGGGCGCCCATTGCTGCACCCTCCTCACCTCCGTTGCCCAAACCATTTCTGGTTTGGGTGACTAGAGTCGCCGAGATTGCAGGTCAACGCCGCCGCCTATCTCTGCAGGGGGCTGCCTGGGGCTGGGAAGGAAGGTAGGCGACGGCGGGGGAGGGGCTGGGCGAGGAACAGGGTAGGCGATGGCGAGCGGAGGCGTGATTGTTTCGTGGTGGCAGTGCGAATGTGTAGTGGCGGGTTTGTGCCGGGGTGGGGGGAGGGTTTTTTTAAAATAATAATTTTAATTATAACAAATTAATATAATTCAAAATATTTCCAACATATTTTTCACCTCATAATTTTCAATTGTCACATAAGCTTAAAAATTCCCAGAATATGTGTAGCTGGCCCGCCATGTAATATATCCTGCCATAAATGAAAAAATCGTCCATCGGAGGATTTTTTCTAATAAATTATTCAATCGGATGAGCCCCATCCGCCTTGTTTCATGTACATTTCTCTTGCAATCATGCATGTTTATTAAGTTTAAAACGAGGGCTTTTTGGTGAAGGTGGAGTGGAGTCAATGGGATCATTCTTGGAGAAGTTCTTTCCAGGAATATACAGAAAGATGAATGGAAAAAGAGAAGTAAACAACTACTGCAAATTTGATAGCCAACTGCTGACATTTTTCACCTCCTCCCTCTTTATATCTGGACTTGTTGCTACATTTCTGGCATCGGCGGTGACCAGAGCCTGCGGACGCAAGGCATCGATCCTTATTGATGGAGCTGCATTTACCGCCGGTTCTGCCCTTGGAGGCGCGGCATAGAACATCTACATGCTGATATTTAGTCGTCTTCTGCTCGGAATAGGGTTTGGTTTTACAAATCAGGTAAACAGCCATTCATGTCATATACGTTTACATTGACATTATGAAAATGCTTTGTTCTATATGGGCATATTTATGCAAATTTCCTGAAATGTATATTTGACCTTATTTTTTACTCAAGACAATCTAGCAATGAAACTTTGACTGTACTGTGATTGGACAACATATAGCAAATTAATATTCCTTTTGTCCCCTTTGTTTTCTTATCTGTCTTAATATAACTAAGAAAGATTTTTTTCTTAACAAACGGCAGTCGATGACATAGCAATATAATTTTTTTTTACTCCATTGAGAATACTTATAAGTTAGTTTTCTTCTCTCTCTCTCTCTTTTTTTTTTTTTTAATTATGTGATGTGTTGGGGTTATACATACGTGTATATATATATATATCTTTTATATTGTAAAAGGTTATTTATTATATGCATACAAGAATGAATGCCATACGGCTAATATAAAAAAGAATAAATTACAACGATTTCTCCTGAAGTTTTGCATAATTATGAATAGCCCCTCGTTATTTGAAAAATTATCAATACCCTCTGATTTTAACGTCCATCTAATAATTAGCCCAATCCGTTAGGTTTCCATCCATTTTTTGTGGTGAACTGACCAAAATGCCCTTGTAGGTTAAAAATTATAACTTTATTTATTTTTCAAAATTTTCTAATTTTTTATGGACTAAGTGAATACTTTTTTATAATTTTTTAAAAAAAATTTATCCATCCTGTTCGATTTTTTTTATAAATTTTTAAAAATTTTAAAATAAAATAAAAATATAGTAATGTCAAAGTTGACAATTTCATACCTCTATCAAATGATTACATAATTCCTTCAAACGGCATGGGGTATTTGTAATTTTTCAAACAATAAGAAAGTATTCGTAATTTACACTATAAAAAATGCAAAGCATGAAAGAGTAACCTATCACTGAACTATTCTCTAGATTAAATGAAATACTGCATTTATGGTTTTTCATTCAATTTTGTTGCAGTCAGTCCCCTTATATCTTTCAGAAATGGCGCCCCCCAGACATAGAGGAGCTTTCAACTCTGGTTTCCAACTGTGTTTGAGCTGTGGAATTCTAATAGCCTATCTCGTTAAATTTGACCATATCCACACCATTCCTTCCAGAGACACCCAATAGTCTTGTTCAGCAAGGTAATCAAGAAAAAGCCAAGAGAATGCTGCAGAAAATTCGAGCACTGCTGATGTCGAAGCAGAATTCGATGATCTAATAGCCGCAAATAATGCTTCTAAAACCATCAAACACCCTTTCAAGAATATTTTTCAAAGAAAATATAGGCCGCAACTGGTGATGTGTATTGCAATTCCATTCTTCCAACTAGTAACCGGCATCAACGTTATAGCGTTCTACTCTCCAATGCTATTTCGAACAATTGGCTCTGGGGTAAGTGCTTCTCTTTTGTCTTCCGTGGTCACTGGAATAGCCGGGTTAAGCACGGTGATCTTGTCGTTGTTGATAGTCGATAAAGTAGGTAGAAGGGCTTTATTCCATATAGGCGGAGTTCTGATGTTCGTCCCACAAATGATCATTGGAGGAATAATGGCAGCAAAACTAGGCGATCAAGGTGGATTGAGTCAGGGATACAGTATTTTAGTTCTACTAATGATTTGCACATACCTTGCTGGTTTTGGATTGTCATGGGGTCCATTAGGATGGCTAGTAACAAGAAATTTTTCCTCTAGAAATAAGGTCAGCTGCACAAAGCATAACTGTGGCGACGAGTTTTCTCTTTACTTTCATTGTTGCTCAGACATTCCTAGCAATGCTCTGCCATTTCAAGGCTAGAATTTTCTTCTTTTTCGGGGTGTGGGTGGCGCTGATGACGGGTTTCGTCTATGTTTTGCTGCCGGAGACTAAGGATGTGCCTCTTGAAACGATGGATACAATCTGGAGGGAGCATTGGTTCTGGAAGAGATTTGTTGGTGATGGTGCAGAATATGAAGGGAAATAAGATCAAGGGGCCTTGATCAGCTTTGAGCACTACAGAAAATATAGCTTTTGACCATGACTAATTACCATAGTTAAACATTAATAATAGTAGTAAAAAGTTATGGACCACGGCTACGCGACGGCTATTGGCTGTAATTTTTGCGAGTGTAGCTAATACTTTTGTCATGGCTAAAAACCATAATAGAAGCATTTGACATGGCTCATAGCCATGGTAGAAATAGTTTTAATGACGAATATGTTAAGTTTTTGCATCACTTTTTGTCCAACAGTTTAAACTTTAAATGAGGTGACTGTTTAATGATTTTTATTTTGTAACTGTATTTCCAATTCACTTGGTGAAAGTAAGGAAGCAGAATACCTGGATTTTTGTAAAGCTGAAAATTATTTACGGATCTTTCTTTTGACATTGCATTTGATTCCTTATATTTCTACGATTATTATACTAAGTATGGGTTTCAGTTATAATCAAATCATCATCCTAATTTTATATTAATGTGTATATGCAGTTTTCATTCCATTATTTGATAATATTATTTCTGATTTAACTAGAATAAGGGATTCTCTGTACTTTTAGCTTATGAACGTTGCAGATGCTTATGCACATCAAGAATTGAGACAGCAATGATCATGTTTTCCAAATAGCTCATATGACTGACTGGAAACTATGTTACTACTGTCATGTGAGAACAATTTGCTCATGGAAAAGTCAAAATTATACTTTTAGTTTCATAGGATAGGAATTTTAATATTTTTAGTCCTCTACTTTATAGAATTTTTAAAATAATCTCAAAATTTAAAAAAAAAAATCGACAGGTTTAGTTCTCAACTTACGAGATTTCAGAAAAGTCTCAAAATTAAATAAAATTTGATACATTAAGTTTTCATGAAAAAAAATAAACAAGGACAAATGCAATGCAAGTGTTTGAAAGCTTGCCTATTCACGTAACTATTCTATAGAAAATTCTTGCCCGAACCTAATTCGATCGAATCAATTCAATCACAGAGAAAGTATGATACACTTAATTATATTGGTTACTGTATTGCATTTTCCACGTAAATGGTTGATATTAAATCCAAACAAGAATTTTCCCTACTCCATAGGAATAAAAATATAATTTCAACTAAGGAAAATCACTGAACTGAGATTGTAAGGCTTTACCCTGGATTAGAGGGAGCCCTTCCAGAAATTCTCAAAGGCCTGAGGCGAACCCAGGCCTAAGAGGGGGTTTGGAAATAGTTTTCAACCAGCAATAGACGCGCCTCGGTTAGAACCTCACTAGCTGCGTCATTGCCCCAAGCGCAAAGATAGAGTTCCAGTTGATCTTGTGTGTCCTCTTATATCTATCCAACTGAATGCAGTTTGATAAATTTCCGATGTGGGACTGTTCGTCGAAGAACCACCTTGACAAAGTGGAGTTCGCCCTTGTCAAAATCCATGAAAAAGATTACTCTCATGCATTAAAAAAGGAAAGATCGATTGGTGATCACCTCTCCACCGGCAGTAAACCGTAGGCCAATGACGCTGAAAAGCTTTCTTTTTCTTTTTGTAGTTTGCCCGGTTGCATCTTACTCTGCCGGTCCACCTTCTAAAAAAGTCTCCACACCTAAAGACACATCCTTCCGATTCGTTGCAGCAGACACGAAAGGGTGAGACGGGCACAAAAGTGAACACACAAACCAAGATTAAAACTTACATTCAATGGTTACTGAAGTTTTGGAAGAACAACTTAAGACTACTTTGTTGGAGCTCTGTCCTAAAGGAAAAGACTCCTCCAAAAAGTGGCGTATGTGCTTGATTGCGGCGAGCACACGGTATTCTTTAGTAAAAGGCGAAAGAATAGTTCGCTATGTGCTCACTGCACAGCTGCGTGATTGTAAGAGATTTTTCACTGTTATTGTGTATGATAGGGTCCCCAATCAAGTTTCATTCGTTCTACGATGTGGGAACATTGCTTCTCTGCAATCAAACTCAAATTCAGATCAATGTGCAAAAGTTGCAAACTCATGAATGGCCCTTCTGCTATCCCATCACAGAGAGTATTTCCATTTGGAGATTCTCAATGAAGAACAGTGGAAAATAAATCTACACTCCAACTGATGTTCAGACAAACAAATTCTAAACAACATCAAGTATAAACAGATCTACAGTTATTGAAGAGGAAGAGGACCTGGAAAGAAAAATTCAGAATAGAATTGGGCAGGGGCCGCGCGAACGCAGGCCCCCTCTACCACAAATTATGACGTAGGCTCGACCACTTGGGCCGACCTTAGGCGGGCACCCCTCCCAAGTGCAATGGAGGTCGCCAACCTAGGCCATGGGCCTTATTGATCACCCATTGACCCCGTCCAGGTAAGTATGAATCCTTGACTACCTCATTCTCCTCATATTCCCTTCTGGCCCCTAGTTAAGAATATTCTGTTTCGATGTGGGATACTCACTATATGGCTTTCTACTTCAGTGTTCTTGCATCTTCCAAATGTCGTCAGCAAACAATTGAAGCAGTTTATGGCTGAGCTCCTTCAAAGAACTAATGTGGTGACACGTAAGTTCTGCAGTTAATCGGTGCTCTACGTTTCTAAGTAGCAACGGTATGAAAGAAAAAGCACGCTGTGACGGGGCCTAAGATCGTTGCTTTGGATCCTCTACTTTGATTTAATATATATTTCATCACAGAAGGTCGTATAATTACACCCAATTTAAAAAATAACAGTGTAATTATCCTTAATCTTTTGATCTGTAGTGGACCAAATTGCAGATTATTGAGACTCTTATAATTAGGATGCTGGAACACCAAGGCAGAAAAGGAAGTGGTCTGCAATATATTTATTATTTATCCTTTGCTTTTAGTTTTTGACTAGATGTGATATATTTACATACTAATTTATAGGTAGTTTGGAATATTCATTTAATGTAGTCTCATGCTACATTAGTTACCAAATAAGTTATAAATCTTTAATTTCATCAAATTACAATTAAAAAAAAATTGTTGTACTTGACATCATGAAAAAATGTTGGGCTCCAAGGCCTAATTTTTCAGGGAAAAATAAAATGTTAATTTATTTTTTTAATTAGCTACAAATTTACCATTATTCTAACATTTTTACAAATATTATCATATTATTTATCCAACAATTCAAAAAAAAATTTCCAAAATAAGATTTAGCATCTTATAAATTCTAACACCACTTTATAACATATAAATTTATCGTCAAACACCTTCTAAATTACGTAATAATTTTTTTTAAAAGTGAAAGCGACGAACTATTATTTTTTCTGAATAAATCGATTATAATCATCAATATCAAATATTTATATCTAACAACTACCAACAATATAATAATCATATAATAATCATCAATATCAGATAATCATATCCAATCAACAACTACTATTAAAGTAGAATAACATCTCACACGTTAATGGGCCTCGAACACCTTAAAGTCATGGAGCCTGATTATCTCCGCCATATTCGTATGCTCACTTAGTGAGTCAGCCTGTAGAAATCAATGGGTGAAGTTGCGCAGTCTAATGGCAAGATCATAAGGTTTGTGCGGCTGCCTTGTGTTATTGCAGCACTTGGAGGACTAATCTTCGGCTACCGTACTGGAGTAAAAGGTAGTTTTTTCGGTTGTTTTAGATCAGGTGATTGTTCAACATAATATCTGTCTTATTTCATGTGTATTAATAATTTCTCTTGCAATCATGCATGTTTAATTCTGTGAAGGTGGAGTGGCGTCAATGGGATCATTTTTGAGAAATTCTTTCCAGGAATATACAGAAAGATGAATGGAAAAGAGAAGACAAACAACTACTGCAAATTTGATAGCCAACTGCTGACGTTTTTCCTCCTCCTCCTCTTTATATCTAGACTTGTTGCTACATTTCTGGCATCGCCGGTGACTAGAGCCTGGGGACGCAAGGCATCGATCCTTATGGTTGGAGCTGCATCTATCACGGGCTCCGCCTCGGAGGCGCGGCATAGAACATCTCCATGCTAATATTTAGTCGTCTTCTGCTCGGAATAGGGTTTGGTTTCGCAAACCAGGTAAGGTGTTATTCATATGTTCACATTGACATTATGGAAATGCTTTGTTCTATATTTAGTATGAATGAAAATAAGTTGCTGTCTGCAATTATCTTTTCCCTTTGAATTCCCAGTTTCCTGTATATGATTACATGAAATTAACATTGCAGTTTTTTTAATTTTCTTGCAAAATGGCTTTAATTCTCACAATTCTATGAAGATTGTGGTGTCGCAGGCAGTGGGCTTAAATGCATTTTGATACTATAGTTTAGGTTATTTGGCGTTTTCGTACTTTAACTTTTTAAAGTAGTATTTTGGTCCTATATAGTTTTTTTAATTTTTCGATTTCAGTCTTTTTTTTTTTTTTTTTTTTTTTTTTTGCTAGAGTTAACCCTTCTTGCCGGTATGGAGGTGAACTCCATCAAACAAAATGATTGAAATCATGAAAATTAAAGAAATGTGAGAAACAATGGAAACACCAAATAACTTAAATTACGGAGCAAAAAATACATTTAATCCTCTTTTATTTAGCGGTAACTAAATATGACAACTTTATTGGTGGTCTTATATAATAGTCTTTCTCTGTTCTTTCGGTGTTCTACGTACCATAAACCATTGATAAATGATCACTTCTATCTATGTTATAATGCATGATAAACACTTATCACTTAGATTGATATTTATCCTACCATCGCAATGAAAGTCAATATATAGGCTATAAATAATCTACATTTAATTTCAATTTATCACTAGTAATGTTCAAGAACTCGATGGTCTAATAGCAACAAGCAATGCTTCTAAAATCATCAAACACAATTTTAAGAATATTTTTCGAAGAAAATATAGGCCGCAACTGGGGACGTCTATAGCAATTCCATTCTTCCAACAAGTAACTGGCATAAGGGTTGTAGCATTCTATGCTCCAATGCTATTTCGAGCAATTGGCTCTGGGGTAAGTTCCTCTCTTTTGTCTTCCCTAGTTACTAGAATAGCCCGGTTAAGCATGATAGTCGTGTCATTGTTGATAGTCGATAAAGTAGGCAGAAGGGCTTTATTCCATATAAGCGGAATTCTGATGTTCGTCCCACAAATGACGATTGGAGGGATAATGACAACAAAAATAGGCGATCAAGGTGAATTGAGCCACGGGTACAGTATTTCAATCCTAATCTTGATTTGCATGTACATTGCTGGGTATGGATTGTCATGGGGTCCGTTGGGATGGTCGGCTACGAGTGAAAATTTTCCATTAGAAATAAGGTCAGCTGCACAGAATATAAATGTGCCTTCATTGTTCCTCAAACATTCCTAGCAATATATGCTATATACACCATTTCAAGGTTAGAATTTTCTGCTTTTTCGCGGTGTGGGTGGCTGTGATGACGGGTTTCGTCTATGTTTTGCTGCCGGAGACAAAGGATGTGCCACTTGAAAAGATGGATACAATCTGGAGGGAGCATTGGCTCTGGAAGCGATTTGTTGATGATGGCAAAGAACACGGGGGGAACTAAGATATAGAGGCCCTATTTGGCTTAATTTGTAGTTTCATAATCTTTCGACCAAATTGTGGCAGTTCAAATTTTTCATTGCAAATTTGGAGCAACTTGCTAAGAATTAGTATATAAAATATGTTAGGTACATCTCATATACCAGAAAAAAGACAGATGTTGGAACTGAGCGAAGAGAGCGAGTGGAGCGCAACGCAACGGAGATGATTCCGTAGACACATTGCCGAACCTTTTTAAATTCTTGTGTCCTTTATTCCTATGATCATTGGTGTTCATTTCTCAACAAAATGCAATCAAATAAAAAATAATTCCAATTAGGATCAAGAAAAAGGATAAACTTATAATCATGTATTTCATGTTATAGATATACATGAATTGTATGAAATGTGGTATACTTGTTTTGTCAGCAATTGTAATTAACTATTAACTATGAAAAAAATGTTAATAATTAGTCATCAAATATTTTTAATTTAAGTATTGGATGAGGGATGTCACCGAGGGGAAAAGTTTCATGTGTTTTCTTGATGTGATAGGTATCTTTAAATTTAGAATCTGTATATTCGTCTCTATTAGGGAAAAAGAAAAAGTTGAATAAATACGAAATACTACTTTTTGCATGTTTACTGTTCCCATTTATTTCTGAATGTCTCCATATATTATTTAACTGGAAATAATATTATGACATTACCAAAATTCAACCACTATTTCAAACCATAATTGAATGAGAAATACCTAAATTCTAAATTTTCCAAGTTCAAATTATATCTAAAGAGAATATTAATATTAAATAATTATCTTCTCTAATAACTTAAATTTTTAATAAATATGATCGTGTAATATGGTATAAGAGTCAAGTCAAACGAAAAGTTTTCATCTTTTTTCTGATTTGGTATTCATAATTTGTATAACCATCGCTATTAGAGGGAAAAAAGAAATACTGAATAAATACGAAATACTACTTTTTGCATATTCTATATATCAACCTCAAATTTATTGCTCCCAATTCTCTATGGATGTCACCAAATATAATTTAACTGAAAAATAATAATATGTTAAGAATTTTCTACCATTATTCAATTGATTGAAAAGTGTCTATGATATGATTAAAACAGACAACGTCCAAAATATTAAAAGTAGGCCCAAAATATTCCAATGATAATGCAGGCCCAAGAATGAGCAAAGTCGATCATAGTCCATCAGTATATAAGTCAACCAAAGATGCTGGATGTGGGACACGTGTCCCCATCGCCTAGGAGGACAGATATCGTCCGTATGAATGGTCTTAAGTATAAATACCCAAGTATTTAAGAAAGCCAAGGTAACTATTTACAGATCAACTCATATTTTAATACATTACACCGACTTACAACCTAATTCTCGGTATGATCTAATTTAGGCTTTGGAGTGTCGACGCTGGGTTAAGTCCAACATCTCCTTCTCGTGCAAGTTACGTGCTTTTTTCCTTCCATCTGAGCTCGAGAGTCACCCACCTTATGACCCATGGGGATTGGACCACAAGAATCTAAATTTTAAATTTTCAACTTTTCTACACTTATAAATTAATAAAATTTCCAACTGACAGTAACCTAAGTGTAAATATTAAATAATTTTTCTCTAACAATTTAATTTTTTAAATGAGGTGGTCGTTTAACATAAGACTTAGAGGAAACAAAATTTTGAATTTAAATTTTATTGTCACCCATTTATTAAAAAAAAGGTTTCATTTAGTAATTGTATTTCCCATCCATTTTGTGAAAGCGACAAAGCAGAACACCTGGATTTTTGTAAAGTTACGGAGGTGTCTTCTGACATTCCATTTGATTCTTTTATATTTATTGCATTAGCCTCGTTCCACTTTTCATTTTATATATATTTCTACAAATATTATTCTAAGTTTGGTTTTCTCTTATTATGTGATCATTTTAATTTTATTATAATCTATATTATTATAAAAAAAAAGTTGGTTGTATCAATCTTTGAATGTCCAATTTTATCCTCAAACTTACAATTATAAATATTTTTTTCCTGTCATCTCACCCCACGTTTCTTTCTTCTCATAATTTTTTTTTTTTGCTCATTTTGATTTTTTTCTCCATCTCATATTACAATTCTATGCTCACGAGAACTGTATGCAACGACGACTAGTGTGTATAAATTTCATTTCATTTGACAATATTGTTGAAGCATTCCAACCTGTATCTCGGACAATGTTATCCATAGTATATTAGGATGTTGGTTGGAGTCACAACAACAAATAATGTCATTAGCAACAATACAAATTTTCTGTAAAATAGTAGAATCTGTTGCAAACACTATAAGATAAATGATTTATCGCTATACTATGAATGATCACATTTAAAAATCATGGTAAACTGCCATGCTCTAACTCAGAAGCCCGTTAGACACGAGAATTGCTTTCAAATCAACTGAGTACATCATAAAATTCAAAAAAGATATCCAAAGTTGATATAATACTTAATTATTTTAAGAATTCTTTAGCCAAAATATATAAATAGTTACTTTATGATCAGTCCAAGATTCCGTCCTAGATGTTTCTGAATCACTCAAAATACTTGATTAACATAAGTTGCTTTTTCCCATCTGTTGACGAAAACGTGACGGGGAAACCATTAAAGAGGATGCATGTTTATCTTAATTAATTATAAGACTGATTAAGCTACATGTTTAATATTCATCCATCCATCAGTGCTAATAATTAATGCAATTTTGGCTCTTCAGTTTATTTAAGGGGAAAAATCCAACGACCTGTGATATTGGAAATGTTCAAAACACTCCATGAGAAAAATAAAATATCAATTACACCTCCTATGAAATGAAAAAATATTAAAAAAAACCCCTTAAGACCAGGTCGACCAAGGGATACTGTGAGTCATTGTTCATAACTTAAGGGTGATTTTTTATATTTAAATTTTCACAAGGGACTTTTTGATATTTTTTCATATCACAAGAGGTCAAAATGAATTTTCGTTTCTTTAATAGTACCTTCCCGCTTTTGCACTTTTTTTCCAAATTGTTGCGCTCAATGCAGAAATCCTCTTTTGTTTGCTTTCAGATACCATTTGTATTACTTGTTAAATCAGTTTATTTGACGCCTTTTGAATCGAACCATGGCTGCGCTTAAAGTATCAAGTAATATATTTTTTGACGCATACTCTGTAAAAAAACGTCAGACACTCAATACATAAAGCACTTAACAGTACTGCACGGAGCGAGAACTTGTCTGCGTCGTGCGATCATATTTGTAAAGTAAAAGTATATAAAGATATGCTTAATTATCATGTTAATTTATATTTCCAGGTGTGTGCGGCATCAGAAGTTTGGTAAACAAAGAAAAATAAGAGTTCATTATCATGATGTTTAGGACACATTGTTATAATTATTAATACAACTAAGTCCAGTAGGTTCTTTTGCACATAAATTGAGGATAGTGTGCAGTAAATTGCTATGTTTCCTTTCTTTTATTCTATATACTTCATTCACAGATGTTGAGGAAAAAATTACAGTTTTAATTCTGTAATTTAGGGTAATATTTTTGCTTCCGATGATTTTCACGATTTAGTTATGTAATTTGGTATTTTGACAATTTTAGTCTTTTTTTTTTGAAAAGAATCGACACAGAAGAGAAGAGAAAACCGTGAATGAAAAAGTCCGACTCTATAAACTGAACTTGTCTGGCTTGCTTGTTTAGCTTGACCACTCTTTGAATGTGTAAAGTTCGAAGAAAGAATAGCCCGGACGATGGCGGATAAAAAACAGGATTGTCTCTGCTATACTGTGGGTGGCAGAGTAAGAACTTTCTGGTTAATTTAACCGAAAATTTAAATGCACTCCTCATGCGTATAACTGTAGTTTTCATTCAAATAATAGTAAATGTCCGTACTAAAAATAAAAAATAAAATGATAGTAACGAGATCGACTTCATAAACTGTGTCGCAACTTCTTTAACTTTTCATCTCTTCTTTTAGATATTTGTAATATTTAAAATTTTATTCTTCGCTGCATCTATATATTATAATGACAAATATATTTTAATCAATACTTTTTCTTTCCGAAAAACATCTTTACTATTAAATATATATATGTATACATGATGACTTGTTTCCATTTTTAAATTTTGGATGGCCATGATCAGACTGAGAGTACTAAATTGTTTATGAGAGATGAATGCTGGATTCTACTTTCTTACCAAAGTATAGTGTAGGATATTCTTCCCAGGGTTTAATTTGAAACACAGAGAAAGTTAGACAAGGATCAGACAAGAAAATATTCCCAAGCTTATTATTTCCATGAATACTTTTATGTCTTCTGCCCCTAGCTAGTCCTGATATTCGAAATATTAAGGATAAAATTCGTCGGATATTGCAAAGTGGTTGGAATTTCCGGTTCACTTGAGCAATTTTTCGTCTTCATCTTCGTCTTCTTTTTTAATTATAGGATTTATTTGTCAAATTGAATTGAGCTTCAAATGACAACAAAAATCATAAACGAGCGGCTTTGTTTGCTTAAGCAAAAAGTCCGGAAAGCAAGACTAGTGACATACTGCTTAGTAGGCAGGCAAGAACGGAACTGCAACTATAGCAAAGGGGGGAGGGGGGCTTTGCATTACTCGATTCCTAGTCCTGTGCCAGTGAGCTCAGAAAAGCGTGAACGCCTAGGACATAGCTGAAGCGGGATTAAAATTGTCACCTACTACAGTTATGAAACCAGAATTGCGATTTTCTCTTGTATATAGGTGGAACGTGTAGAATGTATCGGCATCAATTAAACAACACTTTTTTTTTTCCTTTTGCATTGGAATTCTTATTGCATTGCATGATTCTTATTTTCCCTGAGAAACAGTCAAATTACATCAACTTTGGTAATTTTTTTATTATTGTTGTTTTACTTTTGTCACTTTAGGAAAGACTTAAATTTCAAAGACAAGCTTTCCGCGGACAACTTTAGTGTCAAATCAAGTGTTCCGGTAGTTGCTGCACGAAATTTGAATATGTGATTGCAGCTTTTCTATTTGCGTTTCATCTTTATTTAGTGAAAATTGCGCACAACAAGATTAAAACTTGTGGGAATCACATTTTACTTCAAGGAAAACATTGTCCTATTAATTAGTGGTGAATTTTACCATTTTATTTTCAAGAATTATTCTTATGATAAAAGATTAGCAGATCAAATAAAAAAACGTGAGGTAAGTGCAAAAATCATTTTCTTCATCAGCATAAATTAGGGCTGCAGTTAAAATTATAATTAATTAAAATTTAGAAGCAAAAACTTTAAAGATTAGGTAAAATAAATGTATGAAATCCGATAATAATATATATTAAAAGGAAAAAAATGCAAGTAACCCTTTTGTGATGTTGCAAATGAGCAAATTTCCCCCTATAAAAAAATAGCAATTTACCTTCCTGTGTTTTTTCTAAAATACAACAATTTATCTCCCGATATTTTTTTCAAGGAAGCCAAGCATGTACCCTCTTAGATAAGGAGGTAAATTGTTTTATTTAAAAGGCATATGGGGTAAATTGCTATTTTTTTTATAGTAGGGTAATTTGCTCATTTGCAATATCACAATGGGGTAAATTGCTATTCACACGATATTAAAATGTAAATATAATACCAACCAAAGGGAAAAGGGGGCGTGTTTTTCTTGTGTGCAGTGACAGGGAAAAAAGAGAGAGAAAGCAATACGGTGATTCATAAGACTTAAGTGGATTTCTACTATTTATTTTATTTTTTTCAGTTTGTTATCACCGCCACATGTCAGAACATGCCATCAAAATCATAAGTCGCTTATATGTATTTATAACTTTTCTACCAACATAATCTTCACATCGACATAAAAAAATTAATTGAACATATCATCATTTAGTTGAAAGTGGTTCGTTCTTATTAATTGAGCGGACGTAAATAGATTATTCCACCAACTCTTGTAATGACATAGAGGGAAAAAGAAAAGCACATAGGAATGAGAATCATGAACTGATTGTGACCAAAAAAGGACAGCACATTTTGAGATTGGACACAAAGAAGAAGGGATGCTGGTTCTGTGCTTAGGTAGACCGGAAGTGGATTAATCTGTAGGATGGAACATGGTGATATGATTTAGTACTTCTGATGATCTAATGAAGTAAGGAAAACAAATATAATTTTAATCCTGTAATTTAGTGGGCTGATATTTTTTGTTTTGCACGAATTGATTTTGGTAAGTTAGTTCTGTAAGTTTAAAATTTTGACAATTTTAGTACTTGTTGCAGTCAATTTGATTGGAAAATTGTATGCGATTCGCACATGATCCAATTAAATTGTAATTTTATTTTTGTAACTTAAGGGAGTCGGCATTTTTTGATCCGGCGTGAATTGATTTCCTTGGCTGGCTGTTGTTCCTTCTTTCTTTTAGAAGTGAATATTAACATAGAGATTGAATTCTCTGCCAAACTATAAGGACCATCCAACGCAGATATTTGTATCATTTCTCCCATGAACTATCTAGATTATTAACTATATGATCAGCCAAAAATGGAAAGCAAAAAATTCCCCAAAAAAAAAATAAAAAAAAAATGGAGAAAAAAAAAAAAATTGTCACTATTTATACATATTTACTGACAATATTTTTCATTTTGTCACAATTGCAAATTTCGTGGTTTTCATATTGATTTAAAAGTGGATAAAGTTGTCGCTAAAAACAACATAGCGACAACCCAACGATAACAATTATTTATTGTGACTATAAGTATATCATTAATTATTTTTACGCATAATTTCTGTCATTAATAATGATATAGATAAGATAAAAAATTATCGTCGTTTAATATATATTTTTAGTAATAATTTTAAAATTATCCTTTATTATTTTCTTAATATATTATCTATCTATACTATATATTAAGGGATATCACCTTTTTGGTATCTCCCTTTTTCTAGTCTTTTCTATTATTTTAAATTTTTTAATTATTCATCTAACTTCCCACTCCTTCATCTTCTTTAAATAATTATCTTTTTTTAATTTTTCATGTATCTTGCTATACTATATTTTCTTATAAATGCTATATTAATTTATTATTTTAAGTATAATTTATTAATAATAAATCTTTTATTTTAAATAATATTATAAAATTACGGTTCTCCTAGTATGTCCAGATCGTCCCACTTCAGTGTGAGAAAAGCAATTTAAAGCACAAAATTACAGGCAGGCAACCACAGTCCACATACATTGGTTTGGGTATACTTTACACATAACTCAGAACTTATAATGCGCACCGTAAGCTTGCACTACACCACAATAATAATATTTGTTATTAAATATTAATTAAATGATAATTGAGTGATTATAATTTTAATTATTGTCAGAATATAACTGAGGATACTTGTACAACATAAATACAATAAATACTATTATATTGAATTATCACTGTAAATATATCAATAATTAATTATCTCTTATGATAACTTTTTGTTAGTGACAACTTTTATACAATCATTATCCGTATGAAAAATGAATGAGACAATTAGTGGCAATTTTAGGGGGAAAATGCAATTTTAGTTCTGCAATTTATTGGGAGTGGCATTTTTTATCTGCATGAATCAATTTTTTTTAATTTAGTCCTGTAATTTTAATATTTTGATAATTTTAGTTTTTTTTTTCCGTCAATTTAATCAAAAAATTGTACGTGATTTGCACATGACCAAATTAAATTGTTATTTTAGTCTTGGGGGCCATTTTAATCATGTAACTTAGGGTTTTGGTATTTCTGCTACTGCATGGAATTGATTTATAGGACGAAAATTGTAATTTATTTGGGTCACGTGCAAGTCGCATATAATTTGCAATTAAATTGATCAAAAAATAACTAAAATTGCTAAAATATTAAAATTATAGAATTAAATTACGAAATTATTTCGTACAAAATCAAAATACCAACTCCTAAATTACTCGATTAAAATTACAATTTTCCCAACAGTTTTATATATATCGCTGCTTAGTTTTTTGTCATGATTGTGCTTAGCAAAAGTACTGAACATTAATTATTACAATTCTAATTTATTTTGATATGATAGATTGAATAAAATACAAATAAGAAGAACTAAGAAAATACGATCTAAGAGTATAAGATCTAATATATACTTGCCATGTATATAAAGGTTAGTATTTTTATTTATAAAAATTGATACACATAATACATATATATTTAAATAAAATAAAATATATATTATGATTTTAAAATAAAAAAATTCAATACGCTATGATAGGAAAAAATAGGCCCTCCACAAAAGATATCTAAACTCGTATCCCAAAGAGATATGAGCTATAAACAGCAAAATTACTCGCTTATAGTCCCATAGGATATATGGTCCTAAACTTTAAGTCCTCTACTTTACGAAAATTTTAAAATAATTTTAAAATTGTAAATACTCAATATATTTAGTTCCATGCTTTATGTAATTTTATAATTGATTTCAAAATTCAGAAAACTCAATACATTTAGTCCTATATCAAAATTTTTATAAAAAAGTAAGGACGCTTGCAATGCGCCAGTTTGTTAGTTTGACTGCTCACACAACTTATGGAAACACACTACACAAGTTCTTACCGCATATTTTTTACGGAAATTTGAATATGAGACTAAATATGTCGAGTTTTTCAATTTTGTATCGACATTTCCCAATTCTAAAACCATTTTAAAACTTTGATAAAATAAAGAAATAAAAATATCAACACTTTCTATGGAATTAAAGTGTAATATCGCAGTTATAACCACTCCCCAACCACTTGTCCGGTAGAAGTAAACGAAACTACCCCGGAAACTCACATGTACAGAAGTGTTTGGAATGAGGAAAACTAATCAAGTAAGTATCTATTCTTACCCACATCACATTAGATTTAGTACGTGATTGCCTTGTCAGTGGCGAATGTCACACTTACTCCGCACTCAAATTCCCTATCCCATTCAGACTATTTTCATCAAACAATAGTTGCTCCATACCAAATATTCCTGTGTAATATTTGCCTTATGATCAATGATCGCATTTATTGAAATCAGTCGTAGTGACGTTTGGTTTCTACATGTATATAATAAATAATTTTTTACGCTTTAAAATATATTATAAACACAAAAACATAAGACAAGGGCTAGTTAGGGGGATTGTCCGCACAACAAAATAATTGGTGCAGTGGTGTCACAAACAGGTGTTTGTGAGGGAAAAGTGTCTTTTCTTTTTATAATAGTAGTATCTATATATGACAAACATTATTCATGACTCGGTGGAAAGCTGTCCGCGGTGGAAAGTCGTATCGAAATTGAACTGCTCTTTGTCTAAACTCTATAAATAGGAGTGTTGCTAGCTGCTGTACCTCCACATATCTACAATCATAACTTCTTTCTTCTTTCAAAGAAAGCCGTAGATCACTTAGTGAGCAACCCAGCCAGGAGACGTCAATGTCTGAACCTGTGCATTACAATGGCAAGATTACAAGGTTCGTGCTGCTTTCTTCCGTTATTGCAGCAACTGGTGGACTCATCTTCGGTTATGGTACTGGAGTAGCAGGTACGCTTTTCCACCGATGTTGTTCTTAGACGTAAACTACATATAGAGTTGGTATTGCTTCACTAGAAGAAATATAACATTTTGTCATGACTAATTATCACGGCCAAGACGAAAAACCGTTGTACATACTAATTAACCAGGTCGCGTAACAGCCATTAACTGTTGTTTCTGCAAGTAATAAATAGTAAAAGTTTACAATGGTTTCTAAATCGTGATCATTTATAATATCGAGAATAATTTATTTTTGTACGTAGTGCTCGTCGATCGACCTGCTTACCGTATCTTCTTGATCACATATGTTTATGTCTCACCCATGCATGCATATGGTTTTTGTGAAGGTGGAGTGGCCTCAATGGGGCCATTTTTGAAGAAATTCTTCCCTGCGATATACAGACAGATGAACGAAAAAAGAGTGGTCAGCAACTACTGCAAATTCAACAGCCAATTGCTGACATCTTTCACCTCATCGGTATTGCTGTCCGGACTTCTTGCTACTTTCTTTGCTTCGTCGGTGACTAGGGCCTTGGGACGCAGGGCGTCGATCCTCATCGGCGGGATTGCATTTATTGCTGGTTCTGCCCTTGGAGGCGCAGCCAACAATATCTACTTGCTAATATTTGGTCGTCTCCTGCTTGGAGTAGGGTTTGGTTTTACCAATCAAGTAAGCTTACGCCTTCTTATGTTTACATAATTTTGATTCTCGATTTAGAGGGTGTTTAGCTAAACTTATTTGAAATATTTTATAAGATGCGTTAAAAGTTTAAAGATGTTTAAAGAAATAAACTGTAGAAAGTGTTTGGACGAATAAAATACGAGATTATAAGATGTTAGAGTGTTTATCGTAAATATTTCTTCATATTGTATAGTAATGATCGAAAAAGCCATCAAACTATTAGAATTTAAATTATATAAATAGGCAGAAAAAATATAAATTATATAAAGAGTAAAAGTGAAATACTAATAAAATTATGAAAGTATTTTTGTCTATTAGATATTAAAATTAATTAATTGTAAGATATATATTTTTTATAAAAACTGAAGAAATTAATTTTTTTCCTGAAGAGCTTATAAGATTCAAAATATATATTCTACAAAGATTCAAAATATATATTCTGTACAACACGTAATTTTTTTTCTTAAATAAAAATAATATAATTTTTTTGTACACATGACAAGTACTATATAGTACATTAAATAAAAGATGAAACATAATTTAGAATAAAAAATCCAATCCGACCTTTTCCCCTACTTTGCTTGTATCATACCATCAATGGTTGGATCTTTAACATTAAATAATAGTCTTTTGCTATTTTATTGGTATTCCACCATGCATAAACTATTAATAAATTAATTAAAAGTGTCTTTGTCATAAATATTTAATAATTAGTAAATACTATAATTGTTTATATTAAACATAAAAATGGAGTGCATTTGAGTAATCAATAAAGTCTCACTATCACTATCCACAAAACCATATATTAAATTCTCAGTGTTCCCACTTTGGGATATTCTTCATAATTATGGGCGGGATGGAGTATTAGTACGTACGTGGAACATTTCTTGTCTATGGATGGACAATGGGTTGTCCGTCCCTTATTATTTAATATCAAAAGTATATTCTGTTGCAACTGTTTAAAATAAAATACTTGTCAATTTATTAATGAAAAATAGAGTTTAAATATATTTTATGTCCCGTAACTTAGGTTATTTGACGTTTTCATCTTGATTTTATATTTTTAAATTTTTGTAATTTCAATTCCTTTTTTATCGGAGGAAAATGCACGTATATCTCATGTGATTTTGTAAAATTGGAGTTGTTATTCCTATTGGTTTATTTTATCAATATTTTGTCCTTTTAATTTTTTAGGGTGGCATTTTAGTCTTTCATTTTTTAATTTTTGCGATTTCAGTTATTTTAGTCTTGCATCTTGTATCACGTTTACTTTGTGATTGATTACTTTTTCTAAACTGTACATCAATCACATAGCAAGTGTATTACACTTGTAATGTAATTAGTTTAAATATGGCCGAATATGAATGTAAGAACTAATTATCTTGGTTGAATAATTTCCATAACCTATGCCTAAGTTTAAACATAACTTCTTGCAGTCAGTCCCCTTGTATCTCTCAGAAATGGCGCCCCCCAAATACAGAGGAGCTTTCAACTTCGGTTTCCAATTATGCATCGGCAGTGGAGGTCTCTTATCCTCCCTCGTCAACTACGGCACGGTGAAGATCAGCGGTGGCTGGGGATGGCGACTTTCCCTAGCAATGGTTGCCGCTCCCGCCTTCGTTCTCACCGTGTGGGCGCCGTTCCTTCCTGAAACACCCAACTCTCTTGTTCAACAAGGCAATGAGGAAAAAGCCAAGAGAATGCTGCAGAAAATCCGAGGCACCAATGACGTTGAAGCAGAATTCGACGATCTAATAACAGCAAGCAATGCTTCAAAAACCATTAAACACCCTTTCAAGAAAATTCTTCAGAGAAAATACAGACCTCAACTAGTGATGTCTGTAGCTATTCCATTCTTCCAACAAGTGACGGGCATCAGTGTGATATCGTTCTATGCTCCGATACTGTTTCTAACAATTGGTTCTGGAGTAAGCGCTTCTCTTATGTCGTCCGTGGTTCTTGGATTAGCAGGAACGGGGACGACCCTCTTGTCGGCCTTGATAGTCGACAAGCATGGCAGAAAGGCCTTGTTCCATTTAGGCGGGTTTCTAATGTTCATCCCACAAATGATGATTGGAGCGGTAATGGCAGCAAAACTAGGGGATCAAGGTGTAATGAGCAAAGGGTACGGCGTTCTAGTTCTGATCATGATGTGCATATATTCTGCTGGTTTCGGATTGTCATGGGGTCCATTGGGATGGCTGGTTACCAGTGAAATTTTTCCGCTAGAAATAAGGTCAGCTGCACAAAGTATAAACGTGGCGACAAGTTTTCTCATTACGTTCGTTTTCGCTCAGACGTTCCTATCAATGCTTTGCTGTTTCAAGGCTTCGATCTTCTTCTTCTTTGCGGCATGGGTGGCGGTGATGACAGCTTTCGTCTACGCCTTTCTGCCGGAGACTAAGGATGTGCCGATTGAGAAAATGGAGAAAATCTGGAGGGAGCATTGGTTCTGGAAGAGATATGTTGATGATGGTGCTGAATATGAAGTGGATAAGACCGAAGGGCCTTGATCAGCTTTGCAGTTTCATATTCATAAGAGGGAATGAAATTTGAGTGATCGTCACCTTTAATTCCTTCTTAATCTAATATTTGAATCAAGTGTGTTGCGTTCAACCCCTGGAAGGATGTCTCCTTCCCTCGTACTCTTTCAACAATGTCTGTATATTTGTTGCTGTTGCAATGAAAAAAGTGTTCGATGATCGATAATTTTTCACTATCTAAGTTAAAAATGAACGTAATGATGTAACAATAATGGATTAAATGCATTTTGGTCTCGTGATTTAGGTTATTTGGCGTTTTTGTCCTTTAACTCTCAAGGGTGGCATTTTGATTTTTCATCTTTTAAAGTTTTGTAGTTTCAGTCCTTTTATCCAGTGAAGCGCATCTCTACCGACGAGAATAGTGAACTCCGGTGAAAAAAATGACTAAAATCACAAAAATTATAAAAAATACAAGATCAAAATGCTGCTTTGGAAAGTTAAAGGACAAAAATGCTATAAAACATAAGTCAATAGGAATACTTGCCCAAATTTTAAAAGGTCACTTGAGATCCACATGTATTTTGCTGGGAGGAGGGTGAACTCCGCCAAAGAAAATGACTGAAATCGTTAAAATACAAAAAGTGCATGACCAAAATACTATCCTAAAAAGTTAATAGACGAAAAAGTCAAATAATCTAAATCATGGCTTTTTACTTTAGTTAACAAATTAAAAATTCATTGCGATACTAAAATAATTGTATACGTGGATATTAGTCCTTTTTTCTATAACTGAGGTCAAAACGTTTGCTACAACACAAAAGTATGATAAATATTTTGATCATAGATAAAATTATTGAAATATTGATTAATCGTAGTCAAAACTTAAATTTGTGCGTCAATTTTAATTGATCCTAATAGATTTTTTTATTATTATAATTTGTAATACGAAGAATTATCAATTTTTCCCTGCAGTGATAATAGAACTTTTATTCTTCGAACTTTGAATTTCACCTATGAATGACATTGGTAATTGGGCTGGTTGTTCAGTCCAAGCCTAAGCTTGGGTTTGAATGTTAGTTTGGGCAGATCAAATCGAGCTAACCTAAAAATCATGAAAAACAAAATCAATCCAAATATTGATATTTGTGATCAAAATTTACATTTTCGTATTAGTTTTATTTGGTAGAGATAAAATATTATTAATTAATTTTAATTTTTAAACTTAGTCATGTAATTATAATGTAAAATACAATTTTTGTGTATTTTATTGTTTAGTGTATTATTTCTTTGGCATTGGTTTATTTTTTATTTTTTTAATATTTATTGCAACGATCTCCCGGAGACTTTGTATTTGGTCAAGAACCTCTCTTGACGTTACTCGAGAGGCGTTAATATAATGATTTTCGAGGAGTTTTTGTTGTTTCGACTCTAAATAGAGGGTGTAATTATAACTACAATTATAATATCAGAAAATATATTTGTAATTTTAAAATACAGAGGGTGGTTGTGTATTTTGGCTAACATTAAAATTGTCAATCTAATTTACTCATAATAAATTGTAATTCTAGTTAATAAAATGATTAATGCGGCTTCCCACATTGACATATTATCATTGATTGGATTATTATGAATATTCTTCAGTATATATTAATAGATTATTAATTTGATAATTTGAGCAATTAGTAATTTTTTTATTCTCATTTTTTTTGTTCAAGAAGAAACCGCAAGGTATTATAACTAACACAGTCGAAGGCTAAAATATTTAGAAAAAGAAAAAGAAAAGACCTTCTAACGAAAAGTGAAAAGCAAAAGAAACCCTAAACCCTAAAACCCTCAACCCCAAACATGCAGCATTCGAAAATTTATCATTTAACAAAATTTGGTTGATCGGTTGTTTTTACAGTCAATCTAACTTAGAGTACTTAAACGGATGAAAATTAAAAAATTTTGGGTACCCAATCTGA
This sequence comes from Sesamum angolense, assembly GCA_034509725.1. Taxonomy (NCBI): domain Eukaryota; kingdom Viridiplantae; phylum Streptophyta; class Magnoliopsida; order Lamiales; family Pedaliaceae; genus Sesamum; species Sesamum angolense. Next base: position 3,057,868 of record JACGWL010000016.1, read on the forward strand.
TAATTTGAATACCTGAAGTACTAAAACTGAAAAAAAAGAATGTACTTTAGGTACACATCAATATATTCTAGAGATCAATTCAGTCTCATTTAATTAATTTAGCCAGAATGAATAAAGAAAATTATAAGTTTGCATTTAGATTGGAGGATTTGAAATCATCCTTCATTACAAATCATTTTAACATGTTTGGATAATTTCAAATTCAAAAAATTTCAAATCCTTCCATTTTAATTTTAAACTAAGTTTTAATATATGGATTGATTTTAAATTCATTTCAAATGGAGTTATTTGAGATCTTTTCTCCAAATTTTTTTTTTCAAATTCAAATCCATCGATCCAAACACACATAATTCAAAGGTTATCTTGGAGTTTTTTCTTTTTCTTTTTATGTTCGGCTTATGAATGATTAAAAATTACTAATTATACTATTAAATTGAAGTCAAATCATCACACTCCAATCAGATCGAAAATCTAATAATACTAATTCAAATTTGGACTTATTTTATGTTTGGCTTATGAATGATTAAAAAAAATACTAATTAGACAAATTATTAAATTGAAATCAAATTAAGAATCTAATAGTACTATAAAATCGAATTGATTTATAAAATAAAATATAAATCGACAAGAACCATCTATATATAAATGGTAAATAATATTCTTCATTTTTACTTTTGAACTGGACATGATAAATGATAAAAAATTAATAATTGTTCAAAGTATCAAATCAAAATTAAATTAATAATCTGTAATATATGCTAAAAAAATATTTATAATAATTGAATCAATGATAATAAACCCACGTTAAATGCCACATTAATTACTTATTAACCGTCAACTAACATCGGACAATGTTCTTGCCAAAGCAAAAACCTCAGGAGAGGCATATGTAGGAAATTCTAATCTAAAATGGATTCGTCAGACATGAACCAAATAAAACATATATAATACACTTATTGTGTGATTGGTGTACAATTTAAGAAAATTTTCAATCAGATAATAAATGTATCACACTTGTTGTGTGATTGATTTGTATGATACGACAACATCTGCATTGAAAAAGAATTTTCCGTCTATATGAATATCCGGTTCATTTCCTTCTTCTCCGGTCCAGAGAAAAGATGGTTGAGTGAAGAAACGCTGGTGTCCTTATTCCTAAAATACCTTTCTGACGTTCAAAATCCAAGGTTTTTACCTAACAGAAATGCGCTTTTATCCCATTTCAAATAAAAATGATTTTTAACATATTTTTGCAAATAATTTTTTTTTTCATTTTTGTTGCCTAATTTCTATCTCTAACCCAACACAGGAAACGTATTTTTTATTAAAAAATAAAGTCTAAAAGAACATTAAAAAGTCCATTGTCAATTATTACCTTTTATTTCATTTTATTTGTTAAACTAAGTTTCTTTTTCCATCTGTCCAAAAAACCATTAAAGCAGATGGCTTGATCATCATCTTAAGAAAGTGTTTACTTATTTCTATATATTAATCTTTGGGGTAATAAACAGACAGATTCCATTTTTATAAGGTTGATTGATTAATTACAGTACTATCTGATCAATGATGTCTGAGCCTAATATTTAAAATTGAGATAAATTCGAGGTTATGGATTTGAGTTTCACTATATGTGTGAGACCTATCTCATTCTAAGCGAGTTTATTATAATTATTTTATTATTTTTTAATTATGTTTATGTATTGATTGAATCGATATATTACTTAATTTATTGAAATATTGATGTAATTATTTAATTAAAAAAATAAAAAACACGAAAAAAAGCAAGCTGATTTTATCCTAAAATGAAGTCTAAAAAAACATTAAAAGGCCCATTCTATATGAGTTTATTATAATTTATTTTATTATTTTAAATATCTAATTATATTGATTTATTAAATATTGAACTGATGTATTATTTAATTTATTGAAATATTATATTGACGTAATCATTTAATTAAAAGAAAAAAAGTGAGAAATAGAATTACTTTGTGATATGAATACCAATAATGGCTATCTTAGCTCTTACTTTTCTTTAGTAAAATGACTCTGAACTTTATTCAAATCGCGGGACGTAAAGCAGAAATTTTCCTTTATTTGCTTTTTCCTCCCCCACACTTTAAATACTATTTATATTACTCGCTGAGATAATAATATCTGCTTTAAGTGACCATATTTGAAAGGCACGCTCTTCAAAAGCATATCCTTATCTTTATTTATTTTATTTTTTTAAATTTTGCTGATAATTTATGTCCTCATCATGCAAATTTTTCCCCTCTAAAAGTTTGAAGCTGGGGCAAATGAACAAGAAAAGAAAAAGAAGAGACATGCAATAATCATAATCTTGTCAGAACTCATCATGCAATTGTGCTTTTGTTTCCTTCTTTTACATGCAATTATAGTACCATATGCATTTAAATTGTTTTTCTCCCATTAAATATGAATAAAATGGAAAATAATGATACATTAGGGGTTCTAGCTAGTGTTTTTCCAAACCAAAATAGGATAATTATTCTTAATTAAAAGGTATTTGAACAAGGGATAACTACGGCGCTCTTCTCTAAGGTTTGGTGTAATTACATGTAGATTTTCTGTAATTTGAAAAATTACATCTAGTACTCCTGAGTTTTTTATGTTTAATAAACATCTCTTCGTTAAAAAGTTCGACCAATATGTTGATATTAGTAAAAATTAATTAAATGGAAATCCATATTTGCTTTTGATTGAATTATTACTGACTTATCGCAAGTCAGATAAATCTTTTTCTGATCAAACTGTCCTTGTACATTTTCACAAACTGATGCATGTGAAGAAGTATATTTTCATCCTCATAGAGGTAGTTTGATCAGAAATATTTGCTTGCTGTGCAATAAATCAGCAATAAGCCAATAAGTGGTAAATATTAATTTTCATTCAACTTTTCTACTAATATCAATAAATTCAATAAATTTTGACAAAAGGATGGATCCATTTATTAAACAAAAACAAACTGAGGGGGTAATAGATTCGATGTAATTTATCAAACCACAAAAGGTCTATTCACTACAAGAAAATTGATAGCAACAGAAAAAAAAAAAATCAGCGCCAAGGTAATTAACAAGTAAAATTCTCGTTGCTAAATCACATTATTCAATACAAAAATTAACTTGCCAATATTTAGCAACAGAAGTTTACTTGCCAACGAATTTAGCAACAAATTATTTACAATATAGATCAAATAGTGTAGATTATCAACCAAAATTTTACTTGTTAATCAACTAGACACTAACTTTTGCATTAGTTTTTTTTTTCATAGCTATTAAACTATTTTTTTATAATAATTTATAATTATACCAAATTTCAGTACAAGACAATATAACTATCCCTTTAAAGAAAGATGGAAAAATCGAAGTTCCAAATAATACATGAATCTTCTTTTGTCTTGCGTAATTAATTAGGCTAGTGCTCATACTTTTGAGAAGTAGTGCACTGTGACAAACACTAAAAAGTAAAACTGTTGATTTCAAGACCACGACATGAAACATTTTTTAAATTTTATAATTTACTTCTAAAAACATATTTCGTTATATAATTAAAAATAATAATGTCCCATAGTAATCAATATCATCATCGTATTATATATATATATATATATTAATTGATAACAAATTTTAGAAAAAAATACAATTTACATCGTTTGCGACTTTGATTCCATTATTTTACCCATCACCATATTTGGTCCCATTATTTACATTGTGTAAGTTGTGGACGTACGTAAATTGCAATTTTCCCAATATTTTTTTCTATATAATCACATTCATGCTATATATGGAAACATACGTGCAGAATACATTTTACGACAACAAGAAAACGACAACCGTATTCGTAATTCTCAACATATATAAAATCAGTGTTTTGATCCGTCACGAAAATGTACATCGATCGAGCCTTGCTCATAAATAATAAAATTAATTATTAAAGGTCGAAAACTTGTAAGAAGATGGATGATAATGTGTAGCAGAAGTTAGCAGTCTTATTCAGCAAAGTCGCGACTAGAAAAGCAATTAGAATCGGAGGCAGTGATGATGTCCAAGCAGAATTCGACGAACTCATGACAATAGCAACTCATTCTTCTATATCAATTATAAAAAAATAAATGAACAACAAAACTGTTCTAGGACGAAAATCCCAGAATACAGAAAGGGAAACTTTTTTCCTACATTCCATATATATCCAAACAAATTTCTTCTGGAGTGATGACGCTTTGCATGTGAGAACTCCCATGCAAAGGGAAATGCTTCTTTCTATTCTTGAAGGTTATTTTTCTGGCTTATTATTTTAGGGACCATGGATTGTGTAGTGTAGCTCGATCCTGATTTAATTAGCATCAACTTTTTCGTAGTTATTGAGTTATTTTCTTGTACTGAGATAATCAGATACCGTAACGAGATAAAGGATTCGAAATTAATGATGGAGGCTCCATATGAGAGTGATGACTATCTCATATAAAAGTCTAAGTTATCAGATGGGAGAATCAGTTAATATTAATATCTTAATATGGGTGCAAACTAGCCCTGCACACGGATCCTTTCTTTCGTAAATGAGTGTCAATGAGATTCGAACTTAAAATTTTTTGTTTGATCCGACTCTGATATATTGTCAAATGACCTTCTCATCGAAAAGTTTAAACTGTTAAAAAAAATATATGGTTATTTTTTTATTTTAAATGTACTGCAATATCTGCGAGATAAGTAATGTTGCACCAAGTTGATCAGGACAAAATATGAATATATGGTGATTTTTATCCTAAATGATAACCATTGAAAATTCATAATGAAATATATATCCAACCTTGATTTAAGTGGCTATAGAAAGCACAGAATTTTGATTTTTGAATAAGTAACTTCAAATTCGATAACAAAAAGCTAGGTCAAAATTTTGGACATAATAATAAATTATAATATATTTAATTTTATTTTTTTTTACAGACAATTAACTGCGATAACTATGTATAGTGCAAGTGTAAATTTCATATTACCCTTGTGATATTCAAAATGTTCAAATTATAAGTCCTTGTAAAAAAAAATACCACATAATCCCTGTAATTCTTTAAAAGGTGCACATTGCCCATGTGTATTTTTAACTTAAGATTGAGGGTGGAATGATTTAAATGCCCCCCATGTATATGTAATATGACTGTAGCGTTGATCAAGGCTGAAAATCTTCCTGATCGACTGCAAGAGAAATTTGGGGATTTTGAAGAAACCCTAGCTGATGCCCCTTGAAACTATGGGAACTATACATTTAGGTTGAAAACACGAAGAGACAAATTCATTTTATTAGGATTTTTAGTCTCAAAACCACAATGCATACATGACTTTTTGGAACTAAAAATGCGTAATTATGTGTTATATGAGACTAAAAGCGACACATGTCATACTTGTGATACAAAAATCTACCCTTATTTTATGAAACTAAAAAAGCATGTTGTCCATTTTTATAGTATGTCGTCATGATTTATTGTTTAAAGTTGTAAGAAAGAGTTGGTCAGAAAATATGAAACTTGTAACATATCAACATAAATTACAGTTTGTGTTAATAAATTATATAATGAACTATATTTATTTTATTTTGATAATATGTTAACATCATAAAAGATTTTGATTTTTTTTTCCAAAGAAAAATATGAGTATATATATGTTGCCATCTATCTATGATATAGCCAAATGGATGCTCAATTGTCCACACTAACATGTTTCACTTTCTTTAATTTGTAATAATTAAGATCTTGAATGATAAATAATATGATATAACCATACCTCCATTCCATAATAATTATCTTAAACAGATAGGAACTTTTTGATAAATTAAAAAAGTAAAAGTTTTGTATAAATATGCTTAGATTCTGTGTTCAAAAGTAGTAATTGAAAGTTAGTAATGTCACATCATTATTTTAATAATTTTTAATAGTTAAATAATTGATATAAAAAATTTGCTTATTTGTAGATATATATATATATATATTATAATTTTAATAAAATATAATTTTATAAAATCCTTTAACTTTTAGCTTTCAATTATTAACTAACACCAGTTAATGAACTGATAATAAAGTATTGATATAAAATATATATATATATATATATATAATAATATATTATCTTGATCATGCGTGGATTACTATAATTATGGAATGCTATAGAGATTGCTACAAATATTATATATATACTAATTAACAAAATATAAAAAATAATTATATATGGATGTCACTTTATGTTTTTCTTTCTTATATAATTAAATGCTAAAGGTCTTCAACTTGGAAAATAAAATTTTATTACTAAACTAGTATAGTTTTTTTTTTATAACAGGTGAATTTAATCAGAGCAAAAATACAACTTTAGTCCTGTAACTTAGAGGGTGGCATTTTTGTCCTGCACATTAGTAATTCTCTACTTCAACTTCTTGATATAAAAATATATTTAGTTTAATAGTTTTTTAGTAGCTTAAATAACAAATAATTGGAATAAAAAATAAATCTCTATAACATTATTTTGTTTAGCCAAGTTAAACTTATTCTATCTTCATAATGACTTTAGAAAATTAATAAAAAATAAAGTTTATGAAAAACAAGTACGTTGTGGAAAAGTTAAAATTACAAAAAGTTTAAAAAACAAAGTTTATGAAAAAATTATGTCGTGGAAAAGTTAATTTACAAAAAGTTTAAAAAATAAAGTTTATGAAAGATAAAGACTTATGGAAAACCTAAAAAATTGAAATATTCATTTGTAAACCAAAAATAAATAAATAACTAAAATGAAAAGTTAAAGTTTGTGGAAGATAACAACTCTACGGAAAAGTTCTTTTTCCTAGATAATGACTTCACATTAACTTAATTAAGAATATAAAGTCCCATGCATGTTGTGCATTTTTGGTTTGACCAGTTTTTAATTTGTTACTATTGTTTTTGATAATTTTTTTTTAGGTAAGAGAATAAATTATTATTAATACACCAATTCTTGCTATATAACAGACAACATCTCACGCACCTGCCGGAGTTCGAATTCATGACCTCTAAGATTATGAGACCTCAACTTTGCCAACTGAACTAGGCCTCATTGACGTTTTTAATGAGTTAAACAGTGACAATTACATCATAGAGTTCATCACAAATTGCAATAGTAACATAATATCTGTTGCTAACATATAATGTTTTTCTTTTAATCCTTAGCTGCCGAATTTCCATTATTAATATAATAAAAATTGTTGTAGCAGTATCGTTACTATAGAGATGTAAATTTCATAGCAACTTTCTGTGTCACGACTTTGCAATTTTCATAGAAACTGTGACCAAAAGTTCTTGTAATAACGTAAAGGAAAAGTAACATAGAATGCGATTTGATCCTGAAAAAAAAAAAAAAAGGATAGAAGATTGAGATTTGACATATGAAAGGGAATGGTCTAAAGTTCTGCAATGCATTAATTTATATGACGATCGAAATTTTGTGATTAAATTATCGAGTAAAAGTAATAATTTAATAATCTCCATATATATATATATATATATATATATCTCAATTTAAAATAAAACTATATATGCCATTTAACTTTCAACTTATGTAGTAAAATACATATCTATGTCTAGTAATTTAAAAATTAATATTATTATATTAATTATAATAAAAATAAAATATACCGCTACTATATTTTTGTAAAATTATAAATTTATCCGAAACTTAAACCATTGATGTAAACATGAAATTAAATTATCACAAACTAATTATAAATAAAAAAAAATTATTCTATCACGTCACGTATCCCCAATTCAATCATACATTTAGCTATATAACACGTTTTAATCTCATTCCACAAAATATATACGTCCAAAATTTTACCAATCTGATATCATATCATGATTACTGTTATTTGATTTTGGACGCGTCACGTCTATAATTCATTAGCAATTAATATTAATCATTATAAAAATAAATAAATTATTTTACATTATAAATAATCATATTTTAAAATTATGACAAACAACACTATCTATCAATGTCACACAAATCACTGAGAAAATTCAAAATTTTGACAATGGTTAATCGATATTCACTATTACTAAAAACAATTGAATATTTTACAATTTAAATCACTATGACTTAAAAATTATTGTAGATAAATACTCGCTATTTACTACAATCCCACAAAATTGATGTGAAAATTTTAAATTTTGACCATGGTTAATCAACATTCACTATGTCCAAAATATATGATAGTGTTTAGGTGTAGCAAATGTTTTGACCTTACTTGCAGAAGCAACGGCTAATAGTCGTTGCGCAATTATGGTTAATTAGTATTCGATCATTATAATTTTTACTTTTAACTATGACAATTAATCATAAAAAAGACATATTTTTAGTGAATTATTCATATTTCTTTTAAAATACGATTCTGTAAATTTTACAAAAATAAGAAAAAAAAATACAAACACAAGATGGGAATTATATTTGTGCAAGATGATTAAATTAAGGTCAATTAATTTCACCCGACGATTCTATAAATTTAACTATAAAATAATTGACTATGAGAAAAAATAATAATTGATTTAAAAAATTAAAGTGATTGTAACATTTGAATTCACAATTTTATAATCGATTATTCAAATATAAAGAATAGGCAAATTCAAATATTATTTAATGTGCATATACAACAAGTAATTAGATGAAAAATAATTTGTGTTTTAGAAACTACAACCGTATCAAAGCATGATTTTGCTCAAATTTTTAATAAATAAAAAAATAGTTATTGAAAATGAGGCAAAACGTTGCAACAACACAAGTTTAGTTTGCTCAATTACAAGACCAAAACGACACTGAAATCAATGAATAGGATCACATTTGAGTAGTGGTACTTATTTCCTTTTTTTTTTTTTTTTTTAATAAGAAGTAATAAAAAAATCCCGACCTCAAGAGTGCTGCAGTTGAGATTTTACAACCAAGAAGTCATGATTTTATGTCCTACAAATATAGAGATTTAACCCACTTTTAACAGTGGTATATGTACTGTTTATTTGTTCGCTTTAAGTTATTAACTGATTTAAAAATATTAATATATTGTGTATTAAATATTATAATAGTATATTGATTGATTTAGAAATTAATTTTGATGTATTTTTTTTTAAAGTAATAACATACCAAAAATTGGAAGCACGATCACATGTATCTATATATATAAACACATAGCTCACCAAAATCAAACCCCATTTTTGCAACTGATTCTATGCTTGCTGTCCAAAATGATTCTCAGACCTGTTGTTGCACATGCAGAATATTTCTTAGCCTATTAGTTAATATTGAAGTTTTATGAATAAATTTAAAGACATGTGAGTTTTAATTTCATAATGTGTAGATATTTGTCTCATTTTACGCGTTATTTATTTATTATTTTGAATTATAATGATATATATATTGAGTTAATGTATTATTTAATTTATCGAGATATTAAAATAATTATTTTTTTTTATATTATATATACATATAATATATATATATATATATATATATGTGTGTGTGTGTGTGTGTGTGTGGTGTCACAAAATGACCACATATTAAAAGCACAAAATCTATCAGAAAATGCGACCCCGCCCATACACTTGCCACCTTTATTGCTTTATATTTGTTCCCAACTCTTTCTATTTCAATAAATATGCTTAGTATATTTCCAAATAATAAAAAAAAATTTCCAAGGCCAGAAAAGAAATTGTTCTGCATGAATTAGAATTTAAAAGTATATATATAAATAAATGAACCAACATGCAAATGAAATTACCTTTATTACTATATATCGCTCTCTCTTATATGTAATATATCATATATAACATCAAATTAAAATATTATTATTAATTTAATACACTACTAAATAACTTACTATATATAATTAATAGGCCTAAATACATTTTTCCCATAACTTAGGCTATTTGACATTTTCATCCTTTACTATTTAAATCCTCTTTTTAGTCTGAGTTCACCCGTCTCGCTGGAAAATACATGTGCATCTCACATGTCCCTTTAAAAATTGAGACTACTATTCCTGTTGGCTCATTTTTGCCAGCATTTTTCTTTTACTTTCCAAGTATCAATTTATTCCTATATTCTTTTAGTTTTCATGATTTCAATTCTTTTTTTCATTGGATTCGTCCTTCTGAGCGATGGAGATGAACGTACACAACAACATACATCCGTCTAGATAAATATGCATCCACACGTCTGATGAGAACCTTAATTCGGTGTACATTTCCATGGTTATTGGATTTGACCAAAAACCGCATCGGCCATAGTGATTACAGGAATATTCATCCTCTAACATCGCTGCCGGCCCTTTCTTTATGTGAAAAGCATGCATAAAAGAGCTAGTACTTTGAGTTTTGTGCCAAACCATGAGCACCATCTATTGGAGTATTTGTATCAATGTTTGGTGCCATGAAACTATACTCTAGGGACTTGTGCCTGATCTCCTGGACTTGTACTTTTAGCTAAAAAATAGGTCTACATACAACTTCAAAACTTTCATGTCAAGGGAAAATTATCATTTTTTCGTCCCATAATTTAGTTCCAATACATTTTATTCTCATTACTTACTGGAATTTTTGTCCTTCTATCAATTTCTGTTAAAAATTGATGGAGAAAAAACTATGTACATCACATGACGCAGTTACCTTTTCAGAATGAAGGAAAATGACCATATGACTTGCACATGATTTTTTCCGTCAATTTTTTAAAAAACGTCGGGAAAATACCCTAAAGTCAGAATTTTTTTAAGGTTATGCACTGTTTCGATCATCCTATGAACAATAAGACAGAACGATACATAACCTAAATTATGGAATGAAAAATATGATTATTTGTTTCTTTCTATCAAAATTTATAGCAGAAATCCGTTTTGCCCCGCATTTTCAAGTGAACTTTCTCAATTTCCCAGGGCCTACTAATGCAATTATTTGAGCTAGTTGTGTCCGAGTTGTCTAATTTCAGCATGGAGGATGAAAAGCAATAAAGGAATGACCACATACTAAAAGCACAAAATTGCAAGCCACCACATACTTATTTGAATGGGAAAACTTTTGCCAATCTAAATCTGACCCCATCCAATGATAATGTATACATGACAAACTTATCATACATGTTAATTTCTGATTGTTCGTTATTTTTTAGATTTACATCAATTGTGTGACAAATTTAGCATTCAGCATTTGATCGCTTGCTGTTGTCAAACCTAGTCCACCCTGAAAATCAGGGAGTCAAATTTTTCGCCCAAGTCAGATTGGTCTCATATATCCTACCAGTTAATCATGGGGCATGATATATTCTTGAGTTTTCTATTTTAATAAACGGGCAGGGGTCTGTCAATTCTATCTAAATACAACGAATTTGGAAAAAAAAATGAAATGCGAAGAAAAGGGGAAGATTTAGTGACAAAGTGAATCAAGTGCTAATTTTAATATTGTCATAAATTATATCTAATCGCTAGAAATTTTATTTTATCAGAATAATAAATTTCATAATTTTAGAAGTAGTTATTATATTGTATAAGTTTTTATTAACATGAATTAGTAACAAAAAGTTGTGTGTGAAGTAATGACCACCTAGCTAGTGACGATAAAAAATTCATGTTGTCACTACATTATTATGTTTGTACTAAAACGTCAGCATAGATGTACTGCCATCAAAAGAAATATATATTTAACTATGAGTAATTATCATGAAGAAGCAAATAGACGTCATAATAAATAGTTATCGATATTTTTGCAAGTATGGCTAAAATAATTGTCATGGCTAAAACAATTGCTACGACTCGTATCCATGACAAGAAGAGTTTTCATGGTGGACAAACGAAGTTTTTGAATCGATTTTTATTTAACCATGATTAATAATAATTACTTACCATGTCTTTAGTCCATAGCCAATAAAACTCATGTGGACAATAGTAAATTTTCTTCGAATGTACAAAATTATTTATAGTGACAACTTAGTTCATAATTTTTATCATGTACTACTTTACACCTATCTCTTGATTTATTTATTTTTGTTAGAAATATTATATTTTGGTATAGTGCAAGCGTACATAGTAAAACTGCTCCCATGGCTGGTCACGTTCGTTCGTTGCACTACAATCAATTACAATAAGTAAAATGCACTTGGTAATTAAACGCTTGGTGCTGGTGCGTCCAAACTGATCTTGAGTCGTAATGTCATGTCAAGTAGAACTGCTGCTAGGCTCTATAAATAGGAATCTTGCTTGTATGCTTCATACATCTCAATCTTACCCTTTTTGTCCTTGCAAAAAAGCCATTCCCTTCCTCAACTTAGGAGAAATCAATGGGTGAAGGTGCAAAATATAATGGCAAAATTACGAAGTTCGTGGTGCTGTCATGTATTATTGCAGCACTTGGAGGACAAATCTTTGGTTATGGTTCCAGCGTGACAGGTACGTTTTTTTTTTCTATTTCTGACTTCGTTTATTTTAACAGTAGTTGTTTGTTGGTCGGAATTCCCATAATATTATGCAAGTTTGTCTTTCATGACATGCATGTTCAATTATTACGCTGATCTATGTAAGTTTTTGTGTAGGTGGAGTGTCCTCCATGGATTCATTTTTGAAGCTATTCTTTCCTGGGATTTACAGAAAGATGAATGAGAAAAAACAGACAACAAGCAACTACTGCAAATTCGACAGCCAAGTCCTAACATTTTTTAACTCCTCGTTCTTAGTATCTGGACTCATCGCTACTTTCTTGCTTCGCCAGTGACGAGGGCCTTGGGACGCAAGGCGTCGATCTTTATAGGTGGAGTTGCATTTCTCGTCGGCTCTGTCCTCGGAGGCGCAGCCAAGAACGTCTACATGCTAATATTTAGTCGTCTTCTGCTTGGAATAGGGTTTGGTTTCACCAACCAGGTAAGTTGACGATATTGATAATTAAAGAATTTTATACTTTTCGATAGAAATTTTTTTAATTTTCAGTTCAACATAAAATGGAACAAATGATAATTGATTGAATATTCATCTAATATTTGCTGCTATTATATGCATCAATGATCTAATTAATATATCTCTAGTATATAGTTAAAAATTTATTTCTATTATGATATTATATAATTGAAATAGCAACTACATCACACTTTAATAATAATTCTGCATGTTCATTGAATTTTATAGTTTTCTTTTGTGTTCCAAGAATTTTCAAAAAACTACCAATTAAGTGCATGCATGCCTGGCCCTAAGATTGAACGGGCGCTAATGTAATTTTTTTTTACCATGTTGGCTTTTTTTCAAAAATCGCTTTTGGAATTAAATTTATCAAAAGTCTATAGTTTTTAGCTTGATTTTAAATCAAAAGTAATTATTATTTTATCTAATCTCCCATTATACCCATTAAATTATACCAAAACCAATTAATATGAGGTTAGTTTTGGAATTTGCAATTGTATATATAATCAATTATTGAAATTATGAAATCCAAATGTCATAATCACTTTTCCTAAAGTCAATTTTTTCAAAATCGATTTTTCTCATAATCAATTATGCAGTCGTTGAATCAAACTGAACCTAACATTTATCAGCCAGAAGCACACCTTGAAATTGAAACTTTTTCATCCATAGTTGGCCACATGCACTTTTTATTATGCAGCCTCTTTATAATTGATGGACAAATTTTTCAAAAAAATATTTGTTATATAACAATTATAATATTATTTATTATATATAATTAGTTGAATCTGATCAACTTGATTTGAAAATCAGTAGTCTATTGTACTTTGAAATCAATTTTACAATATAGATATTATTAATTAAGGCTGAAAACCTATTTATTTTTTATGTCAAAGGGCAAGCAAGATCTTACAGCTTACCATTAATTTAATTTACATGTATATATTAGCATTACTTTTATTGCATGTATTGGCAACATACGTATTGCTGGAAAATAAGAAAACCAGGGAAAATAAAAGAGTATGAATGCATTTTCAAACAAAATGGGAAAATTCTAGTTCGGACCTAGTTCGGCCGAACCTGAATCAATTATATGGTAAGTGTAACACATTTGACTGTGATTGGTGTACAATTCAGAAAAAGACAAATCACATAGCAAGTGTGATACGCTTGCTCTGTAATTGGTTGGGTTCGACCAAACCTAATTCAGGTAAGAATTTTCCAACAAAATGACCCTTTTTCGTTTGGTTTACTGTTCTATTAATGTGAAGAAATGATACAATACTTAGAACTTAAAAGTAATATTTTGTGGTAAATATTTTTACAATTAGTGGATAAATTTTGTGGTTTGCTTACGTTAATTAAAATAGAAACGGAGTGCATTTAGTAAAGTAACACTTTTCGTCCCATACATTTGATCACGTGACATTTTTCATTAAATATCTAATGGAAAGTATTATGTGACTAAATTACTATTTCTTTGAAGTTAGGGGATAAAAAATGATGATTTCATAATCAGTAAAATTCTCACATGACTATCGATTCAACGAGAGAAGATGGAACTTTTACTACATAAGGAAATTAATCGTGTGTAACTAATTCACATGTTCTTCTTGTCTTCGCTAAATAGGCAACGGTTAGAACCTATTTTGCTTACTATGAAATGTTCCTAATCACTTACTTATGTGTCATAATTTCTAATAAATGTAAGGAAAGAAGTGTTAAGGCAGAATCAATTAATTCCACCTAAGTTGGTCTTAATTTTCCATGCCATTGTTTGACTATATATATGCATGGATCAAAGTAAGGAAGGTTCTTTTATTTGGTTAGTTGAATTAAAATAAAAATTATGCGCACAATATATATAGATATAAATAGTATTCATTTTAATCAAATCATATGATCATTTTACATACATACACAGCTCATATGCACGACGTCTACGTACAATACATTTATGTTTCTTTCTACAAATATACGCACAAATATACATTTCTTTCGCATAAAATAAGTGAATTTACTTATATCTGTTAGATTATATATAAAATTGAAAACGTATAAAGATAAATCAAATATTATATTTTTTAATTTTGAATATGTCATTTATTAATTTTTTGTATAATACTTGCATCTGTAAGATATATAGTTATAGCAGTTTATTAATATATTATGTGTATACTTAATTATATTTATTTGGTTATAAAATCCGATGTACATGGAGACATATTATAAATATTACGTACACATATCAATAAACTATATATATATATATATATTATATTCGAATTTTTTAAATATTATTATGTGTACAATATTATTCATATAGATTAATTAAGATACAGGTATTTGCATATATATAAGTATAATTACCAAAAAAAATAGATAATTAAGACCTTTCTGGAATCGACGTTCTCTCGTACCAAACATGTTGTACGAGGAGTAAACATTCATGAAGTCCGTAGCAAAGTATGAAGCTTATATAAAACATGCTTCTTATACATTATATGTAAATTTTTAAAAATGTGTTCATATGTATCTTCAATTTCTTGCAGTCAGTCCCATTGTATCTATCAGAAATGGCACCACCCCAGTTTAGGGGGGCTTTCAACTTTGGTTTCCAATTGTGTGTGGCCAATGGAGGTCTATTGTCCTCCCTTGTTAACTACGGCACACAAAAGATCAGAGGCGGCTGGGGATGGCGTATTTCCCTAGCGTTTACTGCGATTTCTGCCTCAATTATGACCATATCGGCGCCATTCCTTCCAGAGACGCCCAATAGTCTTGTTCAACGAGGTAATCAGGAAAGATCCAAGAAAATGCTGCAGAAAATCAGAGGCACTGATGACGTCCAAGCAGAATTCAACGATCTAATAGCAGCAAGTAATGCTTCTGCAAGCGTTAGGTACCCTTTCAAGAAAATAATTCAGAGGAAATATAGGCCTCAACTAGTGATGTCCATAGCGATTCCGTTCTTCCAACAAGTAACTGGGATCAACCTAGTAGCGTTCTATGCTCCAATGCTGTTCCTAACAATTGGTTCTGGAGTAAGTGCTTCTCTTATGGCTTCGGTGTTCATTGGAATATCTGGGAACCTCTCAACTTTCTGTTCATTGTTCATAGTCGATAAGCTAGGCAGAAAGGCATTATTCCATATAGGCGGAATTATGATGTTTGTGCCGCTGATGACAATTGGAGGCATAATGGCAGCAAAACTAGGCGATCAAGGTGGATTGAATCAAGCCTACGGCATTGCAATTCTGATCTTTGTGTGCATATATACTGCTGGTTTTGCGTTGTCATGGGGTCCATTGGCATGGTTAGTTACCAGTGAAATCTATCCGCTAGAAATAAGGTCAGCTGCACAAAGTATAAATGTGGCAGTAAGTTTTCTGTGCACTTTCATTATTGCTCAGTTATTCTTGGCAATGCTGTGCCATCTGAAGGCTGCACTTTTCTTCTTTTTCGCAACGTGGCTGGTGGTGATGACGGGCTTCGTTCATATTTTCCTGCCGGAGACTAAGGACGTCCCGATTGAAAAAATGGATCAAATCTGGAAGGAGCATTGGTTCTGGAAAAGATTTGTTTGTGATGGTGAAGAATACGAAGGGAACAATAAGCCTGAAGGGCCTTGATTTAAAGTTTGCTTTATTGATAAAACTTTGTTATCTTGTGATCAGGGGGATTAAGGGGCTTTAATATGCCCTATTAGTAGGACATTAGTTCCACTAATAGATTTCACATCCTTTCAATAAGATTGAGGTATATGTACGTACCTTCATTACTTTTATTCCAAGTAAAATTCCTTAATTACACGTTTCGTGAAAATTATATATAAATATTTCTATGTTAACATCTCCTTCTCGGTGTGGTTGAAATAAATGTATGTGTTTTTTCAACTTTATATGTCTTTGTCGTACATTTTGCGGAATTCCTTTTATAGTCGGACATTTTTATTATTGTATTCGATCGATACACAAAATTTATCTATATACCGTACATGCGAAAATTTTACAAGTAGGGATTCTAATAAGTTCGCATTACAAATATGTAGATTTGATTTGGTTGACAAATAATACTTAATGCATGAATACAACACATGAGAAAATATTCCGTTGCAAAAATTTGTAGCAAATCAGTTTTGCAGTGGCAAAAATCTGTTGCTATGAGCCTGTCTTATTTGTAGTAAATGATTCAATTAATGCAAAATCATTCGTCATGGCCTATACCTATGATAAAAATAGTTTTCGTAGTGAATAATCTGAATTTTTGTATCGATTTTTATTTAACAATGGTTCATAATAATTATATATATCACGAATTTTATTTATAGCAAATAATATTATCGCGAATGATAATTTTTCTAGCAATTGTTCCATGCACACTTATTATAACTAAGATAGTAAAACAGAACATGCACAAATTTCAAAATGGGGTTCTCAACCTATTTCGGTATTAATGATAAGAATTGCTGCTAATTATATACATTAGTAAATATGGCACAAATATGTGCATAAGTTTTTAAATAAAATGTTTTGAAATTATATTATGTACTTTTTTATAGAGTTAAAAATTACTTGGATATGTGACTAAATGTGTCGAGTTTTCTCAGGTTTGAGGTTATTTTGAAAATCCCATAAAACAGAGGTTCAAATTTGTAGATTTTTTTTTTTTAATTTTGAGACTATTTTAAAAATTTTGTAAAGTAGATAACTAAAAATGTTGAATCCACCATCTTATGGAACTAAAAGTATAACTTTGCCCAAAATTTCCTTATAAATCCAAATAAGAAATTTCAAATATATGGATTTGAAATAAAATAATTTGGAATTCATTCAAGTTGCGTTTGAAAAGATGGATTTTAGATTTGACTTAGATAATTTGGAATTCATTCAATAAGGGCTAAATTGCTTCATTTTTCAAAATAAATTAGATAATTTACTATTTTCTTCACAGGATTTTCTTTTTTATTTATCATATCACAAAAGGATAAATTGCATTTCCTCCCTTTTTCTTTTTTATCTAATACCAATAATGCAATCTTTGTTCTTTCTTTTTCTTTAGGAAAATCTCTTTGAACTTTTTTCAAGTTGCGGGACGGAAAGCAGAACTTTTCTTTTATTTACTTTTTTGCCCCACACTTTTTAAATATATTATTTAAAGTACTTGCTGAAATGACATGTCTGCTTTGAGTAACCATATTTGTTGAAGGCCACAATGTTAGAAAGCACATCCTTATCATGTGAATTTTGTTTCCACAAGTTTCCAGCTACCTTTATACCAAAAGAAAAATGAGAGTGATGGAGTGGAAACCAAAAAAAAAAAAAAAAAAGAATAAATAAAGAACACGTATCTAATATTTTGAAAATTCGAAAATAAAGGTATTGCAGAGTGAATTATCATAATAGAATTTTCAAGGTATTGAAAAGAAAACGTCATAATTTAAATACAGTATGCTTGAAACGAGCTAAATTTTAGATTATTTCAGAAACCCGTAAAATTCGACCGAACAAATAACCTAACATCCTAGTAATAATGATAAAGTATGAAGTTTAAATGAACAACAGAAAAAGTTATGAAATTGACTAAAGTCGACTGAGAAATATAAAAATTCAGAGAAATGTTTGGACAGTGGTTAAAATGCTGTAATTTTGTGATGAACAATGGCCTCTCGGTATGGCACTAGTGAGGGCTTGGGTTGTCCTCGAGTGAAAGATTGGTTTCAAATTTATTATTATAAATATAATTGTTACTAAAACTCAACTGCTTTGTAATAATAATACACTTTGTTATAAGAAAGCTAA
The DNA here is from genome assembly GCA_034509725.1 of Sesamum angolense. Taxonomy (NCBI): domain Eukaryota; kingdom Viridiplantae; phylum Streptophyta; class Magnoliopsida; order Lamiales; family Pedaliaceae; genus Sesamum; species Sesamum angolense. The sequence goes on from JACGWL010000016.1 coordinate 3,076,623, forward strand.
GTTTTGGCATTCATTATAATTATTTTGTTATCATAAATACATTTTCTTGTAGTGAGTTATTGTTGTTCAAAATTCCACCATCAGATCACGCAACTAAAATCCTATACTTTTGACTTTTGTCTATCCAAATGCTTTTAAAATACACCCGTCTCTTATTCTACCAGATTAAAATGGCATCTGTTTACTGATATCAGAATTCATTTTTAATCAGGACATAATTTTTTTTTATTTAAAAAAAGTTGCATGTGCTTATATAGGCAGGAAATTTGGTACAAAAACGTACCAGTATATTAACAAATCGCTCCAAAAAAATTTACAGAATAAAAGACTCTTATTAGGAATTAATATGTTAGTTGAACTTGTCATATTAACAAATTCGGAAATGAAAATAATTCGTCAGCTATTGAAATTCTTAATTTAGGAATCATTTAGGAGAATTGCTAATAATATTTGATAAAAATCTCATATATAAAAATAGAACAAAAAATTGTCAAAAGAATATATATCAATGCCAAGTTTCACTATATATTGAGGCAATAGTTCAAGTGAAATGGGTTGTGCTTTCTTATAAGGTAGGTTATGGGTAAAATACATATTAACCCTGTGATATTTAAAATGTTCACATAAATCACTGTGATAAAAAAATATCATATAATTCTCTGTAAAATTTAAAAATGTGCATATTGGCCCCTAACCCCCACCCTCAATTTTCTATCACTTTTTTCTCCGACATTCGACGACCTCTCGACGTGTGCCTTCTACAATTGAAAAGTCCGTCCAACAACGATCAATTTGACACCCCACCCACCGCCAATCTCTCGTCAGTCGGTGAGTAATCTCCATTTTTTTCATTTTATATTCTTTAGGTTTCTTATATATATATATATATATATATATATATACACACACATATAACTAAATTACATTTTCTCATATTATATTTTTAAAATAAGTATAATTTAAATACAGGGATGGTTTGATATTTTACGGGCAAAATTTACGTATTTAGTCGTAATTTTGGGAACATGAAATTTTACAGGGGGATAATATGCATCTTTTTAAATTTTACAGGGGGTTATATGGTATTTTTTTTATCACAGTAGCTTATTTAAATATTTGGGATATCACAGAGGGGGAATATGGATTTTACCCAGTAGGTTATAAGATTGTATCGATTTCACGTACTGGCTTTCTACCTAATTATGATACTCAAATTTTAATTTTAATGATTTAGTTTTTTATTTAATAGTAACTTTTCTACACGTGGACCACACATGGTAATTTTAGTACTTCAAAAGCTTATTTTTAAAATAAGATCATATACAAGAATAATTATCATTTTTCACTCTAGTTAATTACCATGGTTTTCTAAATTCATAATATATTATTAACTATTATTTTTTATGTATATAAATTGTAGTGTGATTTAATTTATTATTTATTTATTTTAAAAGATAATTATAAATTTAAGTAGTTGTTTATATGAAAACCTCAATATCATAAAATAAATAAATAAATAAACAAGCACATCCAAGCCTGATAGGGGTCTGCTTTGGGCCTCAACTGAGTTAGTTCATGGATCAGGTCTGGGTTTAAAAATGGATCCAATTGAGGCCCAAAACCGCCGCAAGACCTACTATGAACAATATTGGGCCGGTCCTAAGCCGGCTTTTTTGAATTGGTCCCTGTCGGTCTTGGGCCAACCCAACCCTTTGTACACCTTGAAGCCTAATAGTAAAGTAAACTAATGGGATATTATGATTTTAGTACTATTCCCAAAGGGGGTTTCATAATAATTATTCAAATAATGAGTTACAATTCGTAAATTAACAAAAATTAAGGGGGCCTTGTGTAATTATCCAAAATAGAAGTATGCAACCCAAATTTGATGATATGGATCCATCTTTCATGGAGTTGTTCATGCAAGAATTGGGGACTGAAAAGGTATGTACAAAGAGGCTTTGGATATGGAATCCAAGAAATAAAGTATTATTATGTTTTGATTTTTTTATATTATATTTCAGAACATGTGTGAAATAAATCCTATTAGCTTTAGTGATACCCTTTTAAGATCATTAATTAAAATTCAAAAAAGTAATACTTTATTTCTCAAAACATATAAAAAACGTATTTTACAACTTGAGAAAATGATATACCATTACTATAAAAAAAAAATGAATTTGTTATATTATAAACGAAAACGGTTAAAATCGTAGTAAACGAATACTATTAACTATAGTTAAACAAAATTAAAGTATAAATATTTATCACAATTAATCAATAATATTCGCAATGAATTTTAGCTACGATTTTGGCCATGGCTAATATTTTAACTACACTTGCAGAAATAACGATTAATAGCCATTACGAAACCATAATTAATTTGTATTTGCTATAATTTTTTTTTCTTTTGCCTATAATAATTAATCATAGCAAAAATTCATATTTTTTTCTATTAAATATTAATTATCGCGGTTGCACTTTATATCTTACCTGACGTTTTATGTATACATCAATTATATCATTATACTTTTATTTTGCATCTCAATGCATATACTGCTCCTCTTGATCTTACCAAAACTACTTTTTTCACTTTTTCATGTTGAGATAAGATGAGATGAACTAGAACAAAAAGAAATTATAATATACAAACCACATAAATATTTGGAGCAGTTCTCATAAATAATTAAATTAATTACTAAAGAGCAACACCTTTTAAGAATATGATAATATATATATATATATATATAGATATAGATATAGATATACTCGAAATTTTATTAGCAGCCTTATTTTGAACAATGTCGTGGAAAATTCCTATTCAAACTAAACATCATTAATCTAATCAATTACACGGAAAACAAACGTTATATAATTTTTATGTGATTGATTATCATTTTAAATTATTCCAATCGCAAGACAAATATATTTCACTTTTTCTATAACGGGCTTAAGCCTCAATTACTAGATTCGATTCACTAAATAAAATTACTATTAACTATAATTTTATTGACTATGGATTAAAATCGTGGTAAATAATAATTATATTGGTCATAGTTAAACAAAAATCAATGCAAAATTATTTTTAACATGACTTTTAGTCATGAAAAATATTTTAGCTACATTCGCAAAAACTACATCCAACAACTTACACCGCCGTAATTAATGACTGTTTACTATAAATATTTATTTATTACAATGACAATAATTAAATAGTACATTTCTTGGAGTGATTTGAAGTAGAATATCCCAATCCCAAATTAAGAAAAAAAAAAAAAGAAAGTAATTAGAATCGGAGGAACTGATGATGTCCAAGAAGAATTCGACAAACTCATGATAACAGCAACTCATTCTTCCAAATCAATCAAAAACCAATTAAATAAAGGGAAGAAAATTCATTAAAAAAAAAACACTATAAGATGAACTTCCATAATGCAAAAAGGGGGAAAGTTTTGTTGGCTACACTCCATATATATCCAAACAAATCTCTTCTGTGGTAAGAACAAAGATGCATCTGAATACTTCCTATCAGGAAAAGCTTAAGCTCATCAACTTTCATGGCTAATTATTTTTTGGGACCATGTATGAACTGTGTAGTCAAGTTACATGACACTAATGTGGGAAAAGTGCATGCAAATTCATATAAATCCAAACAAAATATTCTTTGAAATATATAATTCTGTATAGATTGCAAAATATATATATCATATATTTGTGATACAGAATGCAAAGATTGACGGGAGGCTCTGAATAATTGTAATATCCGCAAAGCAGGTTACGTTGACATGTTAAATTTATAGACATGAAGAATGATTAAACTTGTCAATGGGTCAAAATTATTTAGGCCATATTTTTAAATGAGATTTAAAACAAACCCAGACCCAATCAATTAAAACAATTGGGTTTAGGTCTGATAAAATACACATCTTTATGTAAGGGTGTCAATGGGTAGGGTCTTACCTTACCCACACTCGCAACCATAAAAAGACTCATTCTCTTAAATAATATCCAAACTCTACCCAACTCCCTCAACACCCTGCGGTCTCTAGACCCAATGCTATTGTTTTGGACCTAATGTTTTTGGTCTGGGTAGGGTCTAGATTCAAAAAAAAATTCTTTTTTCATATTATTTTTGGATAATATTTTATATTTTTATCTAAAACTAATTAATTAAAACAAACTAAATAAATTTTAAATTAAATTAAATTCCTTTTTTTAAATCTTTACACATAATTTATCAATAACTTCATAATTATAGAAACCAACACGCAAATAACTCTTTTTTGATAGATTTATAATATCGTTTACAACATAATCTAATAAAACTATTAAATCTACATATTTAATAGCAATCGAATTTAACATTATAAAATTTTAAAATTCAATTTTATTACTTCAAGTCTTCAAGCAATCATTATTCCCTATCAAGATATTGAAAAATATATATAGCATGATAATATATTTATATAACTAATTATTTATTTATTTAAAAATGTACATAATTAAAGAATTACATGATAAATAATATTATGATGTCTTACTTTTTTTATTGTTCACTTGAATGTACATCAATTGAAAAATAATAATTTAATTGAATTGGAGAAAAAATATTTTTGGGTCCAAATAGGGTATTTAGAGCCATGGGTATTGATAGATAGAAACTCAATCCAAACTCAATCTATATTTTTTCTAATGTGTCTGAGTCCGGGTCTAAGCCTAATAATATTGATTGGATCTAGATCTGGATTTTAGAATTAATTTATGGGTTCGGATAGGATAAGACCATATCCATTGACATCCCTACCCTTACCCAGACCCAAATGTTACCCAATTGAATTCTCTTCAGTTCAGCATCTTCGGTCTTCACCACGAACAAATACATACCTCACCTACCACTCTCCTCGCTCAATTTTACAATAATTTTGAAAATATTATAATTTTAATCATGTAACTTAAAAGGTGGCATATGCACGAAGTGCTTTCATAATTTAATTCTATAACTTTAAAATTTTGACAATTTTAATCTCTTTTCACACTCATCCGCGGCCTCCTACAATTAATTTTGATTCCTTTATCTCTTAGTTTATAGAATTTCATCTTTAATTTGTATTTTTCATTATGAATGTAAAATAAAAGTTTTAAATCATCCACACAAAGATATATATTTTTAAAAAAAATTCTATGTATTCTTGGATTTCGTCCAATATATAATGTTCTATTTCAGAGTTCGTTGTTCTTTTATTTAAGGATAATTACATTTTCATCCTCTAAAATTTAGTGTAATTATACGTAGATTCCCTGTAGTTTGAACAATTACATCTATTACCCTTGAGATTTGCTTTTAACAAATAAATTTCTCCGTTAGTCAAAATTCACCGAATTTACTCATATTAACAAAAAAAAATCAGAAAAAAATCTATGTGTGCCCCCAATTGACTTATTACAGACTTAAAACAAATCAAATAAATCTTTTTATGATCAAATTACCCTCATATGTCTTCACACATTAATGCATGTTAGGAATTATATCTTTACCGTTATAAGGGTAGTTCAATCCGAAAAAATTTGTTCTACCTATAATAAGTCAGTTTTAAATCAATCAAAAATAAATATCAATTTTAGGTTAATATTAGCAACTTCAGTGAATTTTGACTAATTGATGGACTTATTTGTTATACGGATGCAAACCTAAAAGGGTTTTAGATATAATTTCTTAAATCACATGAAATTTATGTATAATTATACCAAATTTCAGAAATAGGGATGTAATTATCCCTTAAATAAAAGAACAACGAAGCCTGAAATAGAATAATATATTTAGGACGAAATCCATAAGAATACATAGAATTGTTTTTTTAAATATATATATCTTTGTGTGGATGATTACAAACTTTTATTTTACATTCATAATAAAAAAATACAAAAAAGACGTCGATTGTTTAATTGATTAGTAATAATCCACTACTTGAACAAAGTCAAAATTATTATATGAATTTCAATTATATTCAATTTGCACTTATTAAAAATTCAAACAACTTTTAATTTTTTTATCAATCGCAAGTTCATAAAATATTTTAAAAATTAATTTAGTAATATATTTGTGTGATATCATTGTAGAGAGATCACATGTACGACTGTTTCGATCATTTTAATGCGTAAGACCCAATTTTAAGTATAGAATAAGTAAGATTTAATGGGTATTCTATGGGTAGAATCTGAATAAAATATATAAGAAACAGGTATTTTACGAATTTGGGTTGGGATACGGTAACACCCGCCCATCAATAGGCCTATATATACGGATACACAAAATGCGCACAACTATGCAAAAAAACTAAAAAAAAACTAGGACACAATACGGACTATATATATACATATATAATATTTTTTATTATATATATTTTTAATTTCTCCTAAGTATTAAAGAATTAATGTTCTAATAATATAGAAACAGAACAATAAAGATCAAAGTTTTAGAGTTTCAAAATTTTGAAAAAAACATACTAATATAGTCTATGATATATGGACACTCCAAACAATTGCTCGATGTAGTGCCGGACACAAACACATCTTGGACACGTGCCGAACACAGAATTGGAGTATCCGAAAAAAAAAAAGTGACATGGTCGGACACGCCACGGACACGGTTGTTGGTTTGTCCGATACATTTTTGAAATTTTTTTATAAAAAAAAAAAATTGGGCTATCTTTTTTTTAACGATAATCTTTTTTTAAAATAAAAGTTGGTGTGTTCGGTACGTTTTTTTTCCAGACACGTGACGGACACAACATTGGAGTGTCTGGAAAAAAAAAAAAAAAAGAGGAGACACGACGTCGGACACGGTTGTTGGTGTGTCCGATACGTTTTTTAATTTTTTTAGAATTTTAAAAAAAAATTGGGCTATCTTTTTAAAAAAAATGAATTTTAAGCTTTAATAAAAAAAAAATAACTAATTTGCTCTTCTTAAACTAAAAGTATCAAGATAAAGTTACTAAAAAATTGAGAGATGTTCACGATCTAACTAATTTAAATCATTAACTTCTTTTTTTTAATTGCGTTCTTCTTAAAATAGACTGTTTTTGTATATTTTTTAAGCCAAATTTGATTAAAATATAGATGTAAGACATGTTTATTTTATATTTGTATCTTAATATTTTTTGTAATAAATATTTTAATTTTCTGAAAACTTGAGATTACATATCATGAAAAGGGTAAATTGCATAAAAACCCCTGTGTTTTTGTTTTTAGCTAAAAACAACAAGTATTAATTTCATAGGTAAAGAAATCTTGTATTTTTTAAAAATAATACACACTCTTCCCCTCCATTAATTAGGATTAACGGTGTTAAATTTTTCAAAAAATTAACCGTTATGTCATTGTGATGATAGTAATTGATCTTCAATAAATAAGAATGAACGTCCAAATTTTAAATTTATACATTTATATATCTAAATATATATATCGTCGCCACCTAGTCTCTGAGCGATCTTGTCGTCCTCCCTGCAAGTAAACCCGATGACAGCGAGGTCGTCGCCGTCGCCACTCGATCTGGGTGATGAAGATCGTCTGAGCGACCCCCGTCAGGCAAGGCGGTAGGGGAAGGCAATCGCAGAAAGCAGCGGCGCTGCTGGAAGCGTGATGAAGACGGTCTATTTTCCTTTTTTCTTTTTAGTTTTTTATTGTATATAAATTTTGTATATATGTATACATATAAAACAAATTTGAGTTTGAAATTTTTCGAAGAATAAGTAAAAATAATTTTATTTTCAAAATTTCAAAATAATAAAATTAAGAACTATTAAATTTTTATTTTTAAAATATAATTGCACTGAAATTATTTATAAATAATATAATTAATTAAAATATATTTAAATATTAATAATAATAATAATTTTTTATTAATATATTTGTTATAATCATTTTTTATTTTTATTCATATAAACATTTTGAACTTGAAAAGTTAATTTTAATATATTAAATTTTGTATTTCTTAATTAAAAATTTAATTAAAATTTATATTTATTAGGTATTTTAATATTTAATTAGTTGATATATTTAATAAATTAAAACTGAGTAATAAATAAAATTAACCCATAATATATGATTTATTAAAATATATTTAAACTAAAATAGTGACTTTCTCTTATATATCAAACAAAGGGGTAAAATAGACATTTGCAAATATAAAATAATATATAAAAAGTGTTAAAAAAATATTCTCATTTTAGGTGTGTGAAATGCACTCTCCGTTAATTTCTAACGAAAAGGGGGTGTTTTGTTGCCTTTTAAATAACACATTGGGTTTTTGTCTATAAACATAACACAGACAATTTCGCTATTTTCCTAAAACACAGAAGGTGTTATGTAGTTTACCCTAATAAAAATTTATAGTATATATAGTCATGTTAGTGTCGTATCGCGTCCTAATTTTTTTAAGTTTTGTATATCGTCGTATCCGTGTCCATGCATCATAGAATATAGTCAACTTAAAAAAATAAAATAAAAATTACATAACATAAATTATTTATAAAAAAAATGAAAAAAGAAAATGACCCAACTTGACCTGCCACTAGCCCAACCAGCCTAGACCAGACCAACCCACTTTTTTCATTGACCAATCTGGTCTCGTGTCAGGTTGGATCTCGGAAAACTGCGCATCTTAATTGCCGAATATTATGAACGACACACATATGTGCTCAGAGAATAATAAGTATTTTGATAGATATTATCGAATTAATTTGGACAAATTCAAATACATATATATCGATAATATCGCCTCTCAATCAATACTATCTGATTTCGATCAATACTTTGAATCACGGTCCGTCCTATTTATTTATGACATTAAAGAATTCCTTCCTTTTCAAGGGAGCATTATCATGAAAAGCCATGGTTACTCACATTAGGTGCATATATGCCCGACCAGGAGTACTAATGGCAGCATTGACATTAAGTTATTAGCTGAAAAAAGAGAACTACAGAAATCCCAACTTGGACCTGAGTGATAAAATTTTAATATTTTTGTGACAATAATTATTGTCACTCAATTACTTATTTCTTGCAGTGGATGAATTGGGCCGACCAAAAGATTTAGAATATGGACTTTTGGGGGTTGTTTTTTGTGCCTCTACTTTTTTAAAATTGTCTTCACCACATATAGAGGGAATAAAATAAAGGGTAAATTACATCTACCTTCCCTAAGGTTTGGCATAATTACAAATACCCCCTCGTTGTTTGAGAAATTACAAATACCCCTAATTTTTTTAGGACCGTCTAACAATTACCCCATCTATGCATTTTTTATAGTGAACTGACCAAAATACCCTTATGAATTAAAATTTATAATTTTATTTATTTTTTTTATCAACTAAGGCGATAATTTTTTTATAATTTTAAAATTTTTTTCATCCATCCCATTCAATATTTTTATAAGATTTTAATTTTTTTTTAAAAAATAAAAAAAATATTGTAAGGGCAAAGTTGACATTTCTATACCTCCATCCAAGGATTACATAATTTTATCAAACATTAAGGGGTATTTGTAATTTTTCAAACAACAAGGGGGTATTTGTAATTATGCCAAACCTCAGGGGAGGTAGATGTAATTTACCCTAAAATTAAAATAGCCTTTCTAGCTACAGTAGCAAAAAAAATTAGAGACTATTTGAAAAAATGTCTCCATAAAGAGGTTATGGAGGCACATTTCCAATTTCTAGACACTATAAGAAAATATGATATTAGTGAAGACTATCAAGTGATAATTTTAAAGTTATCATTAATAATATATATTGAGTTACAATAATTTTTAGTTTGTTGCTATATAATTATCAGTGACGAAAAATGTGTATACAGTTATCACGAAATATAAATAGTGATAACTATTATTTATTGTCACTAGACTATCACTATACATGAGTCACTAATTGTGTTTAGTAAACAACTTCGTGCACATTTTTTTATCATTAATTTATATTAATAATAAGTTTTACAAATAATAATTATTAAAATCATAAAATTTCTTATTATGACAAATTAACCAATCTTGTCACTAGATATATATAATTAGTGACAATATTAAAATTGTCACTTGGGTTTTTTATTTACTAATCTTCTATTTGTTTGTATTCATGAGAGACAATTTGTTGTAGTGAATCTTGATTTGAGTAAGAATATTTACGGCGTGAAAGTACTTTTTCTAGTGCCATCAGTCGATCAGATTATATATATTTAAGAAGTGTGGGTTTATTTTGAATTTGTCTGCATTAACAAATTTGTCAAGAAAGAAAAAGAAAGTTCATTTTTTTCTCCAGCAATTTGGATGGGTCGAGTACAAGCTGAAGCTAGTTTTCATGAGTTTTAATTCCTAAGTTTCGACAAGTTTTGGTGTGAAACTGATGTTTTTCTCCCATTTTTGGTAGTTAACAGGCAGAAACTTTAAATTCAATGGTATAAGTATAATTGCTGCACGGGCAAGATCTTTAGTTTTACGAGCATTTGATCAACTAAATTGGGACACCATGTAAATGCAATTTGCTTTTTGAGTAACCATACCATAATAATAAGGGTTAATTACATTTAACAATTTGAACTATGTTCGTTTTTTATATTTTGACATTTAAACTTTCTTTTGTAATTTACATTTTGTCATTTATAACTGTATTTCCTCCAATTGTTTTTGTCGAAAAAACATCGCATGCAGGGCACATGTGATATTTAAGGGTTATGTGATGTGATATTTTTGTATATGTATAACATGTGATTTTTTTGGTAGAAAAATGAACAAAAAAGAGGTCATATATGGCAAAGTGCAAATTTTGCAAGGTTAAGATGTAAATTGACAAAAAAAAAAAAAAAGAGTTTAGATGCCAAAGTGTAAAAATTCGGATTGTAAAATATAAGTTACCCTAATAATAATATAATTCTCACTATAGTTAATTAATATGATCGAACATATATATAAATAAACATACATGGTGAATATAAATTAACTATGGCTTTGCAACGGTCACTCGCGGTTGTTTTTACAAGTGAGCCCAAAAACATTAGCAATAGTTAAAACTATGGCAAATATTTTGGTCATAGCCTAAAACTATGACAAATAATATTGATTTAATCTTGGTAAACTTATTCTTTTTAACCGTGGGTATATTATTGATTTTTCATAATTTTTAAGGCGTAGTCCTTTATTATGTAGCGAAAAATTAAGTTTTTTTCGGTGCATAGACTGTTTAAGCTGAAAATATACCTCTTTATATGCATTAACATGTGAAAATATGTATAAGCGTAATTTGGTCATAAAATATATTTATTTGACTTACAATAAATCAGTAATAAGTCAATCAAGGGTAAATATAAATTTTTATTCGATTTTTATGTTAATATCATCACATTCGGTGAATTTTGACTAATAGATAAATTTGTCTGTTAGATGGAAGTAAACCTTTAAAAGTATTAAATGTAATTTTTCAAACCACAGTAAAATACATGTAATTGCACTAAACATTAGGGAGGAAAGTATAATTATTCCTTAATTTTTTTTTATTTGTAGAAGACCAAGTTGCTGATGATTGAGACTTTTATAAAAGGATGCTCGAACACCATGGCAGAAAAGGAAGTGGTTTATATATGTTATCATCTATTCTTTGCTTTAATTTTTTTACTAAATGTGATATATATATTTACATACTAATTCATGGGTATAACTTGGAATAGTCACTTAATATCATCTCATGCTACATTAGTTGCCAAATGAATCATAAATAACGAATTTATGAGCATGAAAATAGTGTGCATCAGAAATAAAAATATTTAATTTTATAGAATTTATAATTAAAAAATAAATACAATTTACCTCCCTATGATATTGAAAATGTGTAAATTACCCTTATATGAATTTTTTTTTTTTTTAGCAATTTACCCCTTGTGTTTTTTAAAATGCAAGGATTTCATAAATGAATAATTTGCTCATTTTCAATCACAATAGGGTAAATTGCATTAAACCCTTAAAAAAATTATTGTGCTTGATATCCCAAGAAAAGGTCGGGTTATATAGATGTCATAGGGCAAATGGTCACAACGTAAAGTCGTTTTTTGGATGCACGAGAGAGTTTCTATAATATCGAATTGATTTATGAGATTTTAGTCTTAATCACTAAATTAATATATCATTAGTATTATTAGTTTATTTTCATAAACACATAGGTGCATTGTTAAGTATATATTAATCACGTGACATTAATAATTAAATGAAAGGATTTTACAAGAGATTTAAAGGAGATGGTTTTATAATTTTAATTAAAAGGGAGAGAACATAACTAATAACTACACTAATTAATTCATGATCCTGAGTTGGGATTGCTCCACTGAGCTTCCAGTGCTCCAAAAGGCTGATAACTAAACTATTATATTTATTCATCATGATTTCCAAATTGCTCCACTATCCTTGCACTGCTCCAAGTGGCTTATTATAGCTACACTATTATATCATCAATATTTATAATAATTTAAAGAATACATCAATTTAGTTAATATATTAAGGGATAATTACACTCTTCTCTACTGAAATTTGGTATAACTACACACAAACTTTCTGTAGTTTGGGAAATTACATCTAACACTTTGATGTTTGTTTATGTCTAACAAATAAGTCCCCCGTTAGTCAAACTTCACCAAATTTGCTGGTATTAACACAACAACAAAAAAAAAAAAAACAGAATAAAATCTATATTAACCTCCGGTTGACTTATTACTAACATATTGCAGGTCAAAAAAAAATTTATGATCAAATTATCATTATAGCTTCACGCCTTAATATATGTAAAATGGTATATCTTCACAGTTATAAGGGTAGTTTAGTTCGAAAAAAATTATTTGACCTGCAAAATTAAGTTAGTAATCAGTCGATTGAGGGTAAACACTACAAGAAATTTGTCCAATAGCAACAAAAAAAATGAGCATTGAGATAATTAATAAGTAAAAGTCTCATTGCTAATTTATATATCTATCTAATACAGGAAAGTTACTGGCTAATGAATTTTGCAAGAAACTTACTTGCTACGAATTTTGCAACGAACTATTTAAGAGATATATTAAATAATACAGATTAGCAATGAAAGTTGTACTTGTTAATTAGCTCGATGTTGGTTTTAGCATGAAATTTTTTGTAGCTGTTGATTATTTTTCTTATAGTGAAATATCAATTCTCATTCATTTTTTGTTAATATCACCAAATTTAGTGAATTTTGACTAGTGGGGGAGTTATTTGTTAACAGAAGCAAATATCAAGAGTGTTAGATGTAATCTTTTAAACCCACAGAGATTTTACGTGTAATTACACAAAATATCAGGGGAGGGAGTGTAACTATCCCATATATTAAATATAACTAAAAATAATAAAATAAATCACAATAAATTCATATAAAGTGAAATAAATACCTAAACATCATATAAAACTCGAACCATAATCTCAAATTTTATTCATCAGACATCTGTAACTAGATTAATTTATTTATCCTGATTTGCAATTTGAGGCCCACTAATTGCTAAAGATGGATTATCTTTTGGAACCGGATTCCTATTGAAAGGTAGCAATATTTCACACCCTGGAGATTATTAATTAGGAGAAATGCCTTTAGTCAAATGCAACTCAAATCATAATGGTATTGGAATAAAGCAAAAAACAGACAAGTCAAGATCCTCTTTAATAATAATTTATTAGGAAGGTTGAAACCTCGTAATTAAACGATTTTAGATCTAAATTTAAGTTATGCTAATGGTGATTACAAGTGAATAATTTATGACAAGATTTTAAATGTGAATATATGTATGGTTTTAATTCTGTGACAAACTATCTGGACCATCGAATGCAGATATTATTGATTAGCTGATGATGGGGAGGTATTAGATTCCTGCTTTTTCCCAATCTCCACTTTAATTTCCTTCACCTCCAAGCCCTAATTTTTTTATTTTTTTTTGGGGGGGAGGAATTCTTAATTTATTTATTTTTTCATATTAGCTATATTTAATTTACCATATTGCAAATATTATCATTTTATTTTATCCAAATACTTTCGAAAACTTAATTATTAAAATAAGATTTAACATTTTATAATTTCTAAATATATTTTATAAGGTATATATATATATATATATATATATATATATATATATATATATATATATATTTAAGTGAAAGATATGAATTTTTTTTTTTTTAATAAATCGATGATAATCATCGGTATCAAAGATTTATATTTAACACAATCGATAATTATGATAATTATATACTAATCATAAATATCAGATAATTATATCCTATCAACAACTACTATCAAATTAGAATAATTCTCACTAAGTTAGTGCGATTCGGACCCACGATTTTATATTAAAGTCATGGGGCTTTATTCTCTTGGCTAGGTAACAGATATTAGTCACATGGTAAATAACTTGTACATACATACAGTGCCATTGAAAAATTGATTCTGCCCCTGAATCTTGCTGCTAAGCTCTATAAATATATTAATGAAGTAAAACTGCTGATGAACTCAATATATCTGCAATCACTTAGCGAGTCAGCTTGCAGAAATCAATGGGTGAAGTTGTGCAGTATAATGGGAAGATTACAAGGTTTGTGGTGCTGTCTTCTATTGTTGCAACACTTGGAGGACTAATCTTTGGTTATGGTACTGGAGTGACAGGTAGTTTTTCCTAGCTGCTGTTTGTTCTATTATTGCATGCATGTTTTTTTATGGTTTTACAATCTAATTCGTTTGTATGAAGGTGGAGTGGCCTCCATGGAACCATTTTTGAAGAAATTCTTTCCGGAGATTTACAGAAAGATGAATGCAGAAATTAGGGCAAGCAACTACTGCAAATTCAATAGCCAACTGCTGACATTTTTCACCTCTTCATTCATGATATCTGGACTTGTTGCTACTTTCTTTGCCTCCTCGATAACAAGGGCCTTGGGACGAAAAGCATCAATCCTCATCGGTGGAACTGCATTTGTCGCCGGTTCTGCGCTTGGAGGTGCAGCGGGCAACGTCTACATGCTCATATTTAGTCGTCTTCTGCTTGGAATAGGGTTTGGTTTTACCAATCAGGTAAGTTGGCAATATATATATGGATTAGAGGAAAATGTTCTTTTGGTACCATTAGAAACGGCCATTATCGTTTTTTATATTAGAATTCCGGTGAGTGTCGCTTTTGATATCATAAAATACGAAATACGCCTTTTTGGTCCCCTTTCTAAATTAATGTGAAATTACACTTTTGTTCTATAAAAGTTTTGAAATTACACTTACACCCTCTTCGAAAGTTCTTCCTTTTCACCTTACACCCTTCCGTTAGGGTTTGGTTGAAAATTTTTGACGTTAACAAAAAAAAGAAAAAATACATAAATTTTTAGTTTTGCCCTCCTTTAATATTATCATGTATATTCTTTTACTTATGAGGGGATAACGAAATATATATTTGTAGAGTGGGTTTAACATCATTACAAATTTTTTATAGGTATAAAATTATTTAATGAGAATGTTAAATAAAGGATAAACTTGAAAATTTATATAATTTTTTTGTTAAGATCGGCATTTTTCATCTAAACACTAATGAAAGTTGGTCAGGTGTAAACAGTTAATTTTCGAATGGAACGTAAATGTGATTTTTGAACTTTTTGGGATAAGTATAATTTTGTATTTTTAGAAAAAAATGTAAATATATACAGCTTTTAAAAAATTTGACAATGTGACATTATTAATTTATAATCTCCTCGTGGTCATGCTGAGACATTGGTGTGAGCTAATAGGATTTGTTTTGGAAGTAAGATCATCCATCAATACTTACACTGTGGCTCTCCCATTCTAATTCTCAATCTTTATTTGAGTTTTATTTTATTATTTCATTATTTGCACGTTATGATGATTCCTTAATTTATTTATTTTTGGAATAATTATATTTACATCCCCTTATGTATTGCCATTTTACATGTATCACCTTGTCTTTTTAAAAATTATGAAAACCACCCCTGAGAGCCTTTAAAACCCCAAAATATCCTTGTTGACTTTGTTAAACTTTAATCTAATTTTTCAATAACAAAAATGCCCTCAAAGGTGCTTTGTAATTACCAAAAAGGTAGAGGGGGTGTCTAAGTAATGTTTATAGAGATAAGTAATATGACCCCATATATTTTATTATTATTTATACTAATTTTTAATTTAAATTGTTTTATTAATTTTTTTATTGAATCTATATATAATTTTACACCTCTTAATAATGAAATTAAATTATTTAATTAATATATTAATAATAATTAGTTACTAGCTTATAGATTCAAATTAAAAAATTATCACAATAGTATAAATTATTTTAAATTCTTAAAATTAAAAAATTATTTATCCTCTATTTTATTTATAATTAAATTTTATTAAAATTAATAAATTAGAATTCAATATAATATAGGCAGTTTATATAAATTATATTAGAATTAGTAAAATAAATAATTTATATGTTAAAAATATTTTAAATCATTAAATTATTTTTAATATATAAATATCCGCCATTTATTTTTAATTAAAAGTATAATTATCCGCCATTTCATTTATTTTTAATATGCATTTCATTAAATTTATATATTTAAAAAAATATTTAAATCATTAAATTATTTTGAATTATAATTTCTTTGTTTTAATAAAATTTAGTTATAAACAAAAATAAACAATAAGTCCTTTAATTTTAAGAATTTAAAATAATTTATAGAAGTGTGATAGTTTTTTAATTTGAATTTATAAGCTAGTAACTAATTTTTATTAATATATTAATTAAATAATTTAATATTTTAATTATCAAGAGGTTTAAATTTATATATTGATTTAATAAAAAAAGTAAATAAAATAATTTAAATAAAATTAAAAGTCACATATTATTCATCTCCATATATATTATTTTTGACACCCCTCAACTTTTTGGTAATTACAAAACACTCCTGATGGCATTTTTATTATTGAAAAATTAAATTAAATTTTGACCAAGTTAACAGAGAAATTTTGAAATTTTAAAGGCTGTCAGGTGTAGTTTTTGTAATTTTTGAAAAAAGTAAAGGCCGTTTGTGTAAAAGGACAACAGATGAGGGGGTGTAAATATAATTACCCCTTTATTTTTTCCTTATGTTATCCTATTTATTTGAGATAATAAAAGCACAAATCACATTACCTTTTTAAAAAAAGTACAGATAGAAAATTAGAATTGCCTCTTCTTTAATATTGGAAGTTCCTGATCATAATTTTTTATGACAAAAAGAGGAATAAATATGTTCATGAAATCCGCATGCATGTGCCCTCAACAACGAAAATTCATACATAAATCAGGTCGGACAAAATCAATTACAGAGCAAGTGTGATATACTTGTCGTGTGATTGTTCACTTTCCTTAACACATACACCAATCAAATCGCAACTTTATTACACTTGTTATATAATTGATTCAGGTTCAATCAAACCCGATCTAGGTTAAAATTTCTAATTATTGCCATGAGATATGCATGGATGTTTTTAAATTTTGTTCATACATACCTTCAATTTCTTGCAGTCAGTCCCTTTGTATCTCACAGAAATGGCACCCCCACAACACAGAGGAGCTTTCAACTCTGCTTTCCAAGCATGTATGGGCTTCGGAATTCTAATAGCCTATCTCGTTAACTTCGGCATAGAAAAGATCAAAGGAGGCTGGGGATGGCGAATTTCGCTTGCATTGTCTGCGGTTCCTGCCTCAATTATGACCATATCGGCACCATTCCTTCCGGAGACACCCAACAGCCTTGTTCAGCAAGGCAATCATGAAAAAGCCAAGAGAATGCTGCAGAAAATCCGAGGCACCAATGATGTCCAAGCAGAATTCGACGATCTAATAGCAGCAAGCAATGCTTCGGAAACAGTCCAACACCATTTCAATAAGATTTTTCAAAGGAGATATAGGCCTCAACTAGTGATGTCTATAGCTATTCCATTCTTCCAACAAGTAACCGGCATCAATATTGTCGCGTTCTACGCTCCAATACTATTTCGAACAATTGGCTCTGGGGTAAGTGTGTCTCTTTTGTCTTCCGTGGTCACTGGAATAGCCGGGTCGTGCATGACCGTCTTGTCGTTGTTTATAGTCGATAAAGTAGGCAGAAGGGCTTTATTCCATGTAGGAGGAATTCAAATGTTAATCCCACTAACGATAATTGGAGGAATAATGGCAGCAAAATTAGGCGATCAAGGTGAATTGAGCCAGGGTTACAGTATTTCGCTTCTAGTCTTGATTTGCATATACCTTGCTGGTTTCGGACTGTCATGGGGTCCATTGGGATGGCTAGTTACAAGTGAAATTTTTCCACTAGAAATAAGGTCAGCTGCACAAAGCATAACTGTGGGGACGAGTTTTCTCTTTACCTTCATCGTTGCTCAGACATTCCTAGCAATGCTGTGCTATTTCAAGGCAGGAATTTTCTTCTTTTTCGCGGTGTGGGTGGCGCTGATGTCGGGTTTCGTCTATGTTTTGCTGCCGGAGACTAAGGATGTGCCGCTTGAAAAGATGGAGAAAATCTGGAAGGAGCATTGGTTCTGGAAGAGATTTGTTGGTGATGCTCATGGTCATCCTGATGAAGAATATGAAGACAACAAGATTTAAAGTTATATTACTCCATATATTTTTTATCTTATTACTAGTTAATTTCACCACTACTCTGAAAAATTCATACTCGATCAAATTTGGCTGAATTATGAATTACGAAATAAGTGTATCACGTTTGCAATATGATTGGTTACTTTTTCTAAACTATACATTAATTACACGACAAATATATTATATTTACCGTATAATTGATTCAAGTTTGACTAAATCGGGTTGAGGCTAAAATTTTCCATCAATAAGATTGAACGACTTTCATTTGCTTTATTTAAAGTAAATTTTGTGGTTAATGTAAATCTTGTTTGATTTTGTTATCATTATCAATTTTCCATTTTGTTCATATAAGTTCTCATTGCACTTTTAAAAAAAATTACTATTAGCTACAATATGAGTGATTATGGCTAAAAAAACTTTTATAAAAGACTAACATATCCCTTCAAAATTTATACATACCAAACAAACATGATACTAGAAAAACAAATTACCATTAGCTATAATATTAGTGGTTATGACTAAAAAAAATATGGTAAATAACTACTATTAACTACAATTAAATACAATCGATGCAAAAAAACTAGTTTTTTCCACCATGAAAAATTATTTGTCATGGTTAAGTCTTAGCCACCCTCGCATAAACCACGACCAACAACCATCGCATGACTATGATTAATAATTATTTGCTATAACTATTTATTATTAACTATAAGTATTAATCATAATTAAATATTGTAATTCTTCTAGTGTGATAAAGGATCTTCATTGTTTATTTGGAGTATCATCTTCAAGGGTGATGAAGAAATTTCAAATGTGTAAGTCATGTTGGTTAGGGTTCTTCCATGTGAGGACTTTTCCCTAATATTTCTTTAGAGTGAAATATTTAAAATTAATTGATACCAAACATAAAATTAAATGCTTCGGCCTATTAATTTCTTCCAAATATAATATTTTCCTTTGCCTCTCTTACTCTTCAACAAAATCAAACATATATCCATTACAATACGTTCATTATATCAAATATTCTTAATTAAAGTTAATCAATAATTTATTAATTAAGCTAATTAATTAATTTTTTTATTAAAGTTAATGGTCCATCTAGTGGCTTAATTATTTCTTTCTTATTAAAAAAATAAAAATTATAAAAATATATTTATTTTAGTCACATAACACTTTTGTGTCAAGTTGTGGATGTTGTCCACGACTCGAACTTGTGGACAATATCCACGACAAAGAGATATTTAAAAAAAATTAAAAACATTTCTAAAAAGGCTCACCTTCAGCCTTTGAGCTGGGACACATCAGCAAAAACTGATACGTGTCAACTCAAATCTTAAAAATATATAATATTATAAAATTTAAATATTTTTTAATATGTATAATATTGAAATATTATATATTATAATTTTTTAATATTTTTTTATATATATAATAATAAATATTATATATATAAATATGTTATAAATTTAAATATTTTTGAATTGTAATTCATTAAAAGTTCATTAATTAAATTATAATAAATTATTATAAATACTTTAATAAATGTAAATATTATTTTATGATCTACGATATCCGCACAGATACATCAGTGCAAGTTAATTGTTATTGTTATATCAATGTATTTGATTATAAATTTACATATTCTTTAATTATAATCAATATTAAAATATATTAATTAAAAAATTATTATAAATTATTGCATGAATACAAATACTATATAATTAAATTTTTATCTCACTAATCATAATTAATTGCAATTTAATCAATATCATTATATTGATGTATTTATTTAAATGAGTTATTATTTCATATATCGAGATAAGTTATTATATATTATTTACTGCTATTAATAAAAAAACAGAATGAATAAATCAACTTTTTTGTAAAATATCGACCGATCAGATGTCTTTGTTGAAATATAACTTTTTATTAAATTGATTAAGTATAATTAATATTGATTCAAAAATTTTACATTTACAATATAGTCTAACTATCAACATATTAATTTTATTTTAATTTCAATTGATTAATAAATTTTTTATTAAAATATCTATAATAATTGATTATAATATTTTTAATTGATAAATTTTTAATATTAATTATAATTAAGAAATATTTAATTTTGTTGTTAAATAATTATAATATTTAATATTTAAATAACATATGTAAAAGAATTTAAAAAAAAAAATGGGTGGGTCAACCTTCATCAAAGGCTTGCCGGCCTTTTCCAAAAGGGTGGCAAGCCTTTGATTCTTTGAGACTTTATTTTTTATTTTATAATAGATCAAGCCGTGAAGCATCCACAACTCGAAATTGTGGATTTGTTCCACATTATAGTCCTTTTTTTTAGAGAAAAAAAAATTCAAGTCACAGATATTATCCCCAACTTAATATATTTATATTTATATTTTTTTAATAATAATAAAATAATCAAACCTCCATCTAGTCCTCCCACTAGCCCGAACAAATAGGCCCAGCTTGGAAGGATCGGGCCACTTTTTCTATTGAGCCAATCTGGTCTTGTACCGGGCTAGGTCGAACTGGCTACTACACATCTTAATTGTCGAATATTACGATATTATTGCCAATCAATCATATTATCTAATCTCGATCCATGATCTATACCATTCTATAAAAACACGTGGTCCGTCCTGTCTAGTAATGACACTAATTCCTTCCTTTCCAAGGGAGCATCATTGGAAAAAGCCATGTTTTACTGACGTTAGGTGCATATATGCCCGACCATTAAGGAGTAGTAATGGCAGAATTGACATCAAGTCATCAGCTGAAAAAAGAGAGCTACAGAATTCCCACTTTGGAGCAGCAGCAGCAGCTGCGTTTCCCAGGTGAATTTCCAATACCTGCCATTATTTAGGGTAAGTGAAGTCCAGATCCTCCCACTTCAGCGTGGGAAATGCAATATCTACGCACGTTTCAAGGAAACATTTTCGTACATGCTTAGATGAACTCTCTTTCACTCTATGCTTGCACTACAATAAAAGAGAATATCATTACGATTTCATTGAATGATAATTTTAGCATTTAAAGATCGATCTGTATTAAGTGACAATAATTTAATCTGATGTTGTTACGGTATAATTAGTAGCGATAAAGTGATGCGTATGTAAAGTTATTACAATAAACAATTACGGTTATGTAGGGGTGCAAGTGGAGCCGAGCCGGCTCGTGAGCTCACGAGACGGCTCGCATTCAAGCTTGGCTCGAGCTTGAGCTTCTTGAGCTCGAGCCGAGCCTACTCGAGCTCGAACTCTTGGTGAGCTCGAGCCCGAGCTCTTTAGCTTTTGTTCGTGAGCTCGCGAGCCGGCTCGCGAGCTCACCCCTCTTTTTTTTTTTATAAATATTATTTAAGTGCATATTCAATATTATATCAAGTTTATATTTAAAATTCACTATATATTAGAATTATTAATCAATATATCTTATTTTAATTTCATATAATAATAAAATACAGTATTTTTATTTATATTATTTAAAATAAGCTTAAACGACAATTTAGTAAGTTTTTATACTTTTCTTGTAAATAAATATTAAAAATTCACCATCAATTAGAATTATTAGTTAATATCTCATATTTTAATTTTAGATGATATTAAAATATGGTACTTTGGTTGATATTAAAAACAAGCTTAATACTCAATTTAGTATGCTTTGATAATAATTTTTATAATAAATATTAATATAATACATATAAATTTTATCATTACAATTTCAATTCATTACAACAGAATGCCTTTATTCACTATACTATATATTAGAATTATTAGTTCATATATCATATTTTAGTTTCAAATGATATTAAAATATGGTTCTTTAGTTTATATAATCCATAAAAAAAGCTTAATCAACAATTTAATATATTTTGATAATTTTATTATAAATAATTTAATATAATGCATAAGAATTTCATTGTTATAATTTCAATATTCACTACAACAAAATGCATTTATTTTAAAGTTTCACTATATGTTAGTATTGTTAGTCAATATATCATATTTTAATTTTAGATGATATTAAAATATCGAATTTTGATTTATATTACCTAAAATCAAACTTAATCAACAATTTATTATGTTTTGATAATTTTTTTTGTAAATAAGTATTTAATAGAATGTCTATGCATTTATTGTAGATGAATGTTTTCATGGCAGGCAATTTTATTTCATCGTATTGCTTCTTTTTTGTCTCCTTGTGAATATTTTTTTCTTTTTTCATATTTAAATTTTTGAATAATGTATTCTAGATATTATGATAATTCATATTTTTAAAATTTAGATATTTCAGAGAAAAAAAATTAATTGAGCTCGAGGTCAAGCTAGGCTCGTGACAATCAAGCTCGAGCTCGAGCTCGAGCTCGAGCACATTGTGTAGTACTCGAGCCTGAGCTCAGAATTTTGGCCGAGCTCGGCTCGTTTGCACCCCTACGTTATGTATTAATCATTGACAACAACTATATATAGAGTTCCGCATTTTTTCTATATTATTATGTAAATGTGTTACGGATTAATTTTCTATCTTTTATTTAACCGTCAATAATTGTTAATGATAAAATAAAAAATAAAAAGAAATTTTTAATGATCATTACAATCATAGAATAAGAATTTTTGTACAATGTTTCTTTCCTACAAAATTTTAAAAATAAATAAATAAATCATTCGCCGTTTAAGAATTATATTTGTGTTCTATTGTTTAGTATTATATAAATGGGATTATCCTTCTATGATCTTAAAAATGAGTAAATTACCACCTTAAATTGCTGTATTTTAGAAAAATACGGGAAAGTAAATTGTTATTTTATTTTTTATATGAACACGGGTAATTTACTCATCTACAATATCACAAAGGGGTTACTTGCATTTTTTGCAACTGATGAAATTGTGACTGAAGGCTCGTTTTTGGTTCAACCATTTACCGTTTATTGCAGCGAACAAAATTCTTATATTTAATAAAAAAAATGGCTTGAACTCAGATGAGCCTTCGCCAGGAATGAGGTTCAAGACATGAACTAGAAATTTGCAGAAGTTTTCGGATGGAGGAAAGAAGGATAAATACTGTTTTCGCCCTTAAATATAGCCATTTGTGTTCGTTTTATTTTCAAACAATTTTGATCATTAAATTTGATTATTTCACTTTTCATACTTAAAATATATCTTTTTTTTCGGTTTTAGTACCATAGATTTTTACGTCATCGAATTTAGTACTCAAAGTTTTTTTATTTTCATCCACATGAGTACCCTCCGTTAAGTTCCCAATTTTTGAGAGAAAATTAGGCGGGAATTTATCTATGTAAGGGCATTTTTTGCTTTTAATTTATTCAACACAAAAAAAATTTCTATTTTAATTCTTTTCGTAAAATTTGTCTATTAAAATAGAATTTTTTTGGTGTGTTGTATAAAATGGCAACCAAACATGCTTATATAAATAAATACCGCCTAATTTTTCCTTCATAATTAGGTTGACCGTTTATTCTAACGATCAACCTAACAGAGGGTACTCAAGTCAATAAAAATTAAAAATTTTGAATATCAAGTTTTATGATTTGATAACTTGAAATACTAAAATAAAAAAAAGATATACTTTAAACACAAAAAATGAAATTATCCCATCATCAAATTATTGCTTTTTTAGCGGTTTGGTTCTTTTTTGTTAGTGGAGTGTTAAAATTGACGGGATTGCAGTTTGACAGGAGAAAAACAGTCATTTCCCACCCATTTTGTCGTCTTCACTAAATTTTGGTTCAAAGTGCCTATTCTGTCCTTGCTTCTTCAATGATGTTGTTGTCTATTGATGGATTTTACCATATGGATGTCTATCTTTTGTACAGACATTGTACTTTGCATTTGGCATATGTTGTAGGAATTTTTGGATTTTTGCATTATACATATACAAAATGGATGTAATTATTATACTTTTCATATTCAAAATATATTTTTTTTTAATTTTAGTATCTTAAGTTTCCAAGTCATCAAATTTAGTATTCAAAATATTTAGTTTTCATCAACTTGAGTATTCTTCGTTTAGTTGACCGTTCTTCGTTAAGTTGACCGTTAAAACTAATGGTTAACTCATTTTTTGAGGTAAAACTAGGCGTGAATTTATCTATGTACGGATATGTTTGGCTTTCAATTTTACAACACAAAAAAAAAATCTATTTTAATTCACTTTTATTTCAATTTCATAATTGAGGGCAATAATTAAAAAAATACATATTTAATCCAATTTTTATTAAAAAAATTATAATTTTACTGAGAAAAGCACTTTTTTATTCATTTTTCTTTTTGTTTGGCCACAGCGCAAATATTGTCATACTCCATTTATCGAGGGTTTATGCTATAATTTTTTATACTTTTCCTTTAATTATTTTAACAAATATTTTTTTAGCTTTTTTTTTACTAGTGAAATAGAAAGTTTTGATAAATTTATAAACAAAATTCTCTTAGGCAAAAACAATAATTTTAATATATTTTTATTTTGTGTACAAACAATGGTACAATATATCAAAGTATATATGGATTTGTAATTTTATTTGACTCAAAAGTACATTGACACCCTTTGAGTGACTTATTTAATTTTTCTCTGTTTATTTTTCACGAATAATGCTAGTAGTGATTGAATATAACACCCTGCTAACGGAGGGTACTCACATGGATGAAAATTAAAATATTGGGTACTAAGTTTGATAATTTGAAAACCTGGGATACTAAAATTAAAAAAGAGGTATACTTTATATACAAAAAATAGAATTATCCCTAAAACAAGTCATTGATAATATTTTATTAAGATTATAGAAAAAAAAAAAAAGGAAAACATGTAACTTTGATCCAGTTTCTTAGGAGTTGTTGCACTTTTGGTCCATGGGCTTTCAAAATATTGATTAAGGACAATAATTTTTTAAAAAAGTGTCAATTATAGTTCAATTTGCCCTAATTTGATCGGAATTCATCACATGGTCCGCACGTAATCTATTTAAATTGGGAGTTTCAGACTTGTTCAACCACCTTTGTTGATCTCAATATTTTTTTAAAAAAAGATCTTATGTGGTAAGGATGACATGGTAAAAAAACCACATCACCTCTGCCACCTCCACAATACCTAATTTATAAAAATAATGTATTCAAAAATAAAATTATTTAAATATATAAATAAAAAATAAGTATTTAAAGGTTTAATTTAAATTTTGAATATATTTTAATAAATTATATTATTTAAAATAAAAAATTATTTAATTAAAGATAAAATACATGTATTTAGATCAAATTTCTTAACATTCTTGTAAATGTTTCTCTTAAACTTTTTAAAATTAATTCTTTTATATACTTCAAATAACTTTTAAAAATAATTAAAAAGATTAGGCAGTGGCAACACCGACGCCGTCGCCCTCTATTTTTTGATTGGGTGACACCGCATTGCCAACGCGAGATCGAGGGGTGATATTGTCGCAGTCTCCCCCAATTTTTGGATCTCATCATCCAGATCGGAGCGACTCATTTTGCCGGTTCTAGATCTGGGCTACACAACATCGCCCAGTTAAGAATAAATGACGTTGCCCAGATTGGAGGTGGCGGTGATTGTGTTTTTTCTTTACAGGGGGTTAAAAAGATATTAAAATTTTATTTTAAATACATATATTGAGACTCTAATTAAATACTTTTATTTTAATAATATAATTTATTAAAATATATTCAAACTAAATTATAATTTACAAATTAATTTTTATATTATGATTTTACTTTAATGATCAATTTAAATATTTAAATATTATTTTTATATTCAAATATGTAAATAATTTTATTTTTGAATATATTATTTATATAAAATTAAGTATTGTGGAGGTGGCAAAAGTGATGTAGTTTTTTTTACCACATCATCCTTGCTATATAAGATTTTTTAAAAACAAAAAATATCCAGATAAACAAAGGTGGTTGGACAAGTGTGAAATTCTCAATTTAAATAGAATATGTGTTGCAAAAAATATGATTTTAGTCATGTAATTTATAGAGAATAACATTTCTGCACGAATTGTTTTTCACAATTTAGTCCTGTAACTTTAAATTTTGGCAATTTTCATTATTTTCCTGCCAATTTGATCGAAAAATTACATGTGACTTGCACATAATTCAATTAAATTACATTTTTAGTCCTAGAACTTGGAGGTATCAACATTAAAGGCCTATAACTCAAGAAAGCTGGCATTTTTTGTCTACACAAATTAATTTACAATACTAAAAAAGTGTAAGGTACAGAATTAAAAATGACACAATTCCTAAATTATAGAACTAAAATTACGACTTTACTGACTTAATGAATAGTACAGCCACATCAGCTACCTAACAAATTATAATTATTCGGTCCCCTTAGTCCCTTAGTGCAATTGGAGTGCGTCCGCCGTGGAAGATGTCGCATCATCAAAACCAAGTGCGCTGCTTGTTCGATCTTATAAATAGGAATCTTGCTGATGTAGCTCCGCATATCTGCAACCTTAACTTTTTTTCCTGTCAAAAAAGACATCCTTTGCTGGCATTGTCAGTCACCAAGGAGATAAAATCAATGTCTGCGTATTACAATGGCAAGATTACAAGGTTCGTGCTTCTATCTTCCGTTACTGCAGCAACTGGAGGACTCATCTTCGGTTATGGCACTGGAGTCACAGGTAGTAATCATTTCTAGTATCCGTACGACAATCTGCCACGCATTTTATGAAAAACGTTAAGTCGTTAGTATTTTTAGTTTTGTAACTTATTCTATTTTTATATTTAGTCTTTTTTTTTTTTTTTTTTGACGAATTTAGTTTTGAACATCTCACATTTGGTCCTTTTGTGTCAAATGTTTTGACAATTTTGGTCCTAGCTAACAATTTGTAATTACATGACCAAAATTGAGATATATTACAATGTGAATGGAACTAAAATTATCAATACAAGGCTAAATTTGTCAAAAAAGAAAAAAGTCAAATGTGAGATGTTTAAGACCTAAATGTATAAATTGAGTAAGTTACGAGACTAAAAATGCTAACGATCTAAAGTTACATGACCAACAATATAACTATGCCTATTTAAAATAAAACAGTATGATTTGTTTACTTTGCTCTTATCCTAGGTCCTAAACTATGTACTTGTACACAGAAATTTTAATTTTAATTTTAATTTTGCAAGTACGGGAGTATCAATTTAGTTTTTGCACGGATTCATTATGGTAATTTTTTCGTGTAATTTGCTAAAATGATTGAAAAAGTTCTTGTGGCCAGTTTAATTGGGTGTATATTTACGATCATTTTTGTCCTCAATGTGTGATTTTTTTTTTATATAATTTTAGTTCTATAAGTATGGAGTGGCAATATTAGTTTTCTATGAATCCATTATATATGGCAATTATGTCATCTAATTTGCTAAAATGGCTAGAAAAGTACATCTTGTCAGCTTAAGTTAGCGCACTTTTTCGACCATTTTTGTCTTGAACATATGAGTTTTAAAAAATTTATCGGATAAAATTATCAAAATCGTTTCGTGCAGGACTAAAATCCACGCCCTCATATTTACAAGAATAAAAATTGCAATTTTTCACAACTTGTACAGTTGATGTTAGATGTCGATCCGACTTATTACCATATTTGCTTTATACTTACGAATATGGTTGTCTCTCACCTACGCGGAAAATTCTTGCTCTAAGCTGATTGGATCGAACCAATCCAATAACACTTGCTCTGTTATTCATCACTTTTTTTAACACACTTGTCATATGATTGGTTCAAGTTCGACCGTCTGGACAAAGAATTTCCCCACCTATGCATGTATTTTTCAGTTTAAAATCTGATACGTTTTGGTTGAAGGTGGAGTGGCCTCAACGGGGCCATTTTTGAAGAAATTCTTTCCAGCAATATACAGAAAGATGAAGGAAGGAGGAGAGACCACAAGCAACTACTGCAAATTTGACAGCCAACTACTCACATTTTTCACCTCATCGTTCTTAATATCTGGGCTTGTCTCTACTTTCTTTGCTTCGCCGGTGACGAGGGCCTTGGACGCAAGGCTTCCATCTTTATAGGTGGTGTTGCATTCATCACGGGTTCTGTCCTTGGAGGCGCAGCCGAGAACATCTATATGCTGATATGCAGTCGTCTCTTACTTGGAATAGGATTCGGTTTTACCAACCAGGTAATTTGGCGACAATGATGATCAACATATCAATTTCTACTAATTTTGATGCAATTCAAATGAAAATAAATTTCGAAAGTTTCTGATATTTATTGTTTCGACGTACATTATGGTGAAATGCTGATCAATGATCGGAAACACGTGTCTTCGATGTGTGTTTCATGTCAGGTTGAGCATGCTTCTTTAGATATCTAAAATTTTCGAATATTGCAGTCAGTTCCCTTGTATCTCTCAGAAATGGCACCCCCTCAACACAGAGGAGCTTTCAACTTTGGTTTCCAATTATGTGTGGGCAGTGGAGGTCTAATAGCCCTCCTCGTCAACTACGGCACAGAAAAGATCTCAGGAGGCTGGGGATGGCGAGTTTCCCTTGGGTTGGCTGCGATTCCGGCCTTAATTCTAACCGTATCGGCACCATTTCTTCCAGAGACGCCCAGCAAGGAAATCAAGAAAAAGCTAAGAAAATGCTGCAGAAAATCCGAGGCACTGATGATGTTGAGGCAGAATTTGACGATCTAATAACAGCAAGTAATGCTTCTACAACCATCAACCACCCTTTCAAGAAAATTTTTGAGAGGAAATATAGGCCTCAGCTAGTGATGTCCATAGCGATTCCATTCTTCCAACAAGTAACGGGCATCAACCTGATATCGTTCTACGCCCAATGTTGTTTCTAACAATTGGTTCTGGAGTAAGCGCTTCTCTTATGTCTTCAGTAATTGTTGGAACAGCCGGGACTATCATGACCGTGTTGTCACTGTTGGTAGTCGATAAAGTAGGCAGAAGGGCTTTATTCCATATAGGCGGAATTCAAATATTAATTCCACAACTGATGATCGGAGCAATAATGGCAGCAAAATTAGGAGATCATGGCATATTGAGCCAAGGGTACGGCGTTTCAGTCCTGATCTTAATGTGCATATATGCTATTGGTTTTTCATCATCATGGGGGCCATTGGCATGGTTAGTTACGAGCGAAATTTTTTCGCTAGAAATAAGGTCAGCTGGACAAAGTATAAACGTGGCGACGAGTTTTCTCATTTTTCGTTCTTGCTCAAACATTCCTAGCAATGCTATGCCATTTTAAGGCTGCAATTTTCTTCTTTTTCGCGCTGTGGGCTGTGCTAATGACAGGGTTCGTCTATGTTTTTCTGCCGGAGACTAAGGATGTGCCGATTGAAAAAATGGAGAAAATCTGGAAGGAGCATTGGTTCTGGAAGAGATTTGTTGGTGACGGTGATCATGATGAATATGAAGGAATAAGACTGAAGGAGCTTGATTGAAACTTGCTTTATTCATCAACTTCCTTATCTTTATCAGCTGGATCTTGGGGCTTTAATTTGCTTTATTAGTTAAACCCTTTGATCCACAAGATTGTGAGCTCTTCATTTGCTTTACTTAAAATAAGTTCCTCATCTGGTGTGTGAAATAATGAAATTGCAAATGTTATCTTTTTGTGAAGAAGTATATTTTCAGTCGATAGTATAGGCGTTCAACGCTTTTAGTCATTTGCTTTACGAAATTTTAAAAGGGTTTTAAAATTGGGAATACTCGAGACATTTTGTCCTTTACTTTATGCAATTTTTAAAATGGCCTCAAAATTAAGAAAACTCGACATTTTGTGTCCTATGTTCAAGTTTTTGTCAAAAAATAGACGGCCATTAGCTTGGCTGTTAGTTTGACTCCTCACACAACTTAGGGACATGTACATTACATGTGTCCCCTTGCCGTTTATTTTATTACGAGGAACTTAAATATAGGACTAAATATGTTGAATTTTTTTAATTTTGATTAAATAATAACAAAGATTTCTCAGACATGTCCATGTGGTTACTGATATTTCTTGCCTTAGAATTATCTTAAAATTGTCATGACACATAATTCATCCAGATGGAGCCTTTTTAGAGCGTTAAAAATGAACTACAGCCCAACTAATATTTTTGGTGTTTTGGGACAGAGTTGACTCATAAATGATGACCATTGTTACTTGCAGTATATAGCCCAATCAATTGTATCTGCGTTCGTATTTAGTAATATAATGTAAGAAGAATGATAATTCTAAATAAGAGAACCAAGAGTGTTTCCCAGTTTGGCAAAATGATCGAATCGAATTAAAAGTTAAAATTTGGTACATATCCAAATCGAATCAAATTTTGGGGATTTGATATTTTTTTTAGAATTCAGTACTCGATTTTGTTTTGACTTATAGTGTCAGTTTACCAAATTGTACCGAAGACTGAAATATTATTTCTATTCCCAGAGTTCAGCAGCACTACAAGTGTCGAAGGATTTTCACGATAACCTAACTAAGATCAAGATAGGACTAACCTATAAAATAGAGGTTAGTACTCTGATGTTTAAATCAGTAATTGATTTACTAAATAAACAATTGAAAAAACTTGAAATAACGTAAGAATATGGTTCTATAATTAGGATAAATAGTGGAATATTGAACTATAAGTGAAAATATGTGTGGGGTTCGAAACTCGAGTAAGGAGCTTGTGGGCTTGCTATAACCAAGAGTGTGTGAGTGTACGATGACACAAGCTATCGTTATGACTTCACATAACTTCTATTTATAGGCCGATTGAAAGACAGATTTGAAGGTTAGTTGTTGTAAGGGATGCGCGATTTAAAAGTTGTATGTGTTAGTTAACTAACAAAAAAATGGACTGAGATTTAGACTAACTATGAAGACGGAGATATGACCATTTGAGTATCATGGACAGTTAACATGAGTTTTGCGGAATCTATTTTACCTATTGTTGACAAGTCAGTATAGCCATGGATCTAATGGGAATTTGTAGGAGATTTTTCAGTATAATGTATCACAAAATGCTAGGAATGTGTATGACGTGGGAAATCTCATCTAATGAGTTATCTTGTTGTATCGGACTTATTTTTTGGCCTACCAAATTAGTGTAAATATGGAAATGATATACCTTACTCATGGCCCAATATAATTAAGTCGGCTGGACTGACAAGTGGGGGCCCAAGTCATTTGTTTCGGGCTTTTGGAAAAATTATTGAGAGGTATCATATTTAAGTTTATATACAAATAAATTAATTATTTTTTATTTTACTTAAAAAATTAAAAACAATAAATAAGAAATATAATTACTATTTTTTTAATATTTAATTAGTAACTATTTTTATACTGTTAAAAGAAAAACAATTTATTGATTGCCAATCCAAAGTACAAAAGAAAATTTAATCATTATTGAAATCAAACCCATTAATTTGATTTGATGTATTGTAGGAGAGTAGGATGATGATCTTGGGCTTCATTATTCTTGACTTAATGGGATAGTCCATGTCCTCCACAAATGATCAAATCAAGTGCATATCTACATGTCCAATCTTTTAATATATTATTATTATTATTATTATTATTATTATTATTATTATTATTATGTATAAAATACATTTAAAAACTAATATATATTTTTTTTGAATAAAGGTACACCTAAAATTCATATTTAATGACTATATTTTTTATTATAAAAAATAACATAATCAATATCCTTATTTGTCTTAATACTGGAATATTAGTAAGAAAAACATATATATATATATATATATATATATATATATATAATTATATATTATTATTTATATGCTAATATTTATATATATTACATAACAAATAAATCCTTTCGTTAGCCAAAATTTATCGAATTTGCTGATATTAATAAA
The DNA here is from genome assembly GCA_034509725.1 of Sesamum angolense. Lineage (NCBI taxonomy): Eukaryota > Viridiplantae > Streptophyta > Magnoliopsida > Lamiales > Pedaliaceae > Sesamum > Sesamum angolense. Next base: position 3,109,145 of record JACGWL010000016.1, read on the forward strand.
AAATTTAAAAAAAAGCTACATTATCCCTGATTGACTTATTACATATCAAATAAATCTTTTTACAACTAAATTACCCTAATACATTTTCACACATTGATCATGTGAGGAGGTTTAGCTTCACAGTTATAAATGTAGTTTAATGTGAAAAAAATTATTTCACTAACAATAAATCAGAAAAAAATCAATTTATGGTAAATATCAATTTTCATTCAATTTTTTTATTGATATAAGCAAATTCAATGAATTTTAACCAACGAAAGACTATTTGTAACATAAAAACAAACTTCAAAAATATTAGATATATTTTTTCAAATAATAGAAAATTTATGTATAATTACGTCAAATCACATGAAAGAAGAGCTTAATTATCCCTTATATATAATTCATAAATGCTCCAACTAATCCAGCGAGACCTGAAACACCCTCCCAACCAAAGAAAGTATTGAAGGAAGTGCTAGTTTGAGCAGAGGTGAAGGGAGCCACCAAAGCCATTCTGGTTGAATTCAGAGTTGAGGAGATGTGTTGTCATATTTGGGACAACCCTGTCGGTTACAATTTATTAATACTTCTAACAAGATTCCTACAATTTATATTCCTCACAGCCTAGATCTGTGTTTCCATATAACGCCAAATGATGCGAGCAAAAAATGTTCCGAGTCCAATGAATCACTTACGAAATTTTGGGTTTTTGCAAGATTCAAATGAACAGCACACAACATTAATGTTGGCGTTTGACGTCCATATCAATAACGAATTAAGAGTGCAGCGAATAATATAATTGAGCAATAAAAATACCAGTGTACCTAAAAGTATGCAGTTTATAAGTAAAAATTACCAAAAAAAAATATTTCACGAGCTTGCTATTTATGAGCAAGTGGAGGTTACGCCCAGCAAGACTTAGATTAATTCGATTTAAACTTATCAATATAAGTACATCCCTCAATAATATTCAATTCACCACTAATAATAAAATATTAAATTAATTAATATAAACTCACATAAATAAAATGTATATCCACACGTCTGCTAAAATTTAAAATTGTGTATGTTCTTATATAATTAATCGTGAGCTCAATTTCAACGGTGGGGACCAAAACCTCATTAGTTTAAAGACTGTATATTGGCCCTTGGCACCCCAAGAGTCAAGTGGACGGTTATATGTGGCACTCCATCATTGGGCCACATGGCATTCAACGATAAGATAGTTTACTGAATAAAAACTCTAAAGCCTTATTCTTGGACAAATGAAAAGATAAAGTTAGGTAAAATTATTAATATGAAATTATAAAATTATACATATTTTTGTCTAAAGCCCTCTCCTTATCTAATGCATCTTTAAGTATCTTAAAGTCATAAATGGATAGCTCATATATTATTTAGAGATAATTACACTCTCCTGTCCTGAAATTTAGTATAATTATACGTAAATTTTTGATGATTTAGAAAATTACATTTAACACCCATGAGATTTGCTTTCATCTAATAAATAAGTCTATCCGTTAGTCAAAATTCACTGAATTGCTGATATTAATAAAAAAATTAGAAAAAAAGTTATATTTATCCTCGATTGACTTATTACTAACTTATTGCGTGTCAAATAAGTTTTTTATAACCAAATTATTCTCATACATATTCACGCATTAATTCGTGTGATGAGGTATATCTTCATTGTTGTAATAATAGTTTAGTCCAGAAAAAATTATTTGATATGTAATAAATCAGTAATAAGTTAATTGAGGGTAAATAATAATTTTCATTTAGTTTTTTTTTATTAATGTCAACAAATTCAGTGAACTTTGACTAACGGATGGGCTTATTTGTCAGACGGAAGCAAACCTCAGGAGTACTAGATGTAATTTTCCAAACTACAAGAAATCTACATATAATTACACCAAACTTCAGAAAATTAGAGTGTAATCATCGGTGTTATTTATAATTGAGTTGGATACTCTCCACACAATAAATATCTATGCTTTATCTCAATTCCAAGAAAATGACTTAAAAAGAAGAGAAAAAGAAAGCAAATATACAAAATCGATTCTTCGCGTGATTTTTTTTTTTTCATAAATAAATTAAAGAAGTGTTCAGGATAATTTCTGTTTTTCTTACGAAAATAAATTATAAAAGAAATAGTAAGCTAGACATAATTAAAGTAAATTTTTAAAATATTTAAAATAAATTAAAATTGAAGTTTAAGTATTTGAAAAAAAAAACATTTTAGTATTTAAAATTTATTAAATACGCTGCAAAAATTTATAGGAATTTTTTTACAATCTTTTTTTATCTAAATTAATTTCATTTAAATAATTTAATACATAAATTATAAAAAAAATAATTTATTTTCAATAATAAGCTGACGAACACCTGAAAAGAAGCGGGTTGTAAAGTAGGAAATTAGGTATAAAAGGTGGCAGTCTGAAATAGGTGGCCGTTGCTTTTCTACGTAAAAGTCAAAAGTGGATCTGAATGTCCCCAAAATGGGGAGATACTGCCCACACAGATGGCCGGACTGGCCGTCCCACATGTGGCCCAGGTCAAACAGACAAAAACTGTTAAATCATTTAAAAAAAAAAAAATAGATCAGAAAAAAATAGAAACATCAAAGAGATGCTTTCAAATTATAATAAGATATAGATTCAAAACTTTGTTATTATTTTAATCGATATTAATGGAATAATTTTATTTGCCGTACCTAAACTATACTATTTTTTTAGTTTTAGTATCCCGAGTTTTTAAGTTATCAGACTTGGTACTCAAAGTTTTTAATTTTCGTCCGTTTGGGTACCTCCGTTAGGTTGATCGTTAAATCAAACGGTCAATTCAATTTTGCAGGAAAAATTAGGCGGGATCTTATCTATGTAAGAGCGTGTTTGGCTGTTATTTTGATGCACACATCAAAAATTAATTTAATTTTAATTTTATAATTGAGGACAATGATGTAATAAAAAATTAAGTTTCTATTAGAAATGTTGATTCAAATCGTTATGGAAATACCACTTCAAATATTTTCTCTTAATTAAAATCAATGTATAAATTAAAATCCATATATATGCGGAGTAATGTAGAGATAATCGAGTATTAATAATTTAATAAACTAACAAAGTCTTATGTTCAATTACTACTAGCATTATTTGCAAAAAAAATATTTATTAAAATAATTAAAAGAAAAGTATGAAAAATTATAGTATAAACCCTCGATAAATAAAATATAAGAATATTTGCGTTGTGCCCAAAAAAAGAAAAAAGAAAAAAAAAGTATTTTTTCAATAAAGTTGGTATTTTTTATGGAAATTGAATTAAATATGTATTTTTTTTTAATTATTATCCTCAATTATGAAATTGAAATTGAAAATAATTAAAATAGATTTTTTTTTGTGTTGAATAAAGTGGAAGTCAAACATGTCCCGACATAGATAAATTTTCACCTAATTTTCCCCGTCATAATTGGGTTGATATTTAATTTTAACGGTCAACTTAATGGAGGGTACTTAGGTAGATGAAAACTAAAAATTTTTAGTACTAAGTCTGATAATTTGAAAACATGTGGTACTAAAATTGAAAAAGGGATACTTTGGGTATAAAAAGTGAAATAATCCATATATTAATCAGATAAATAAATAATACTAATTAAAAACCATAGAAAAGTTATGAAAATTTATTGAAAGAAAATTGAGAAGAAAAAATACAAAATTTATAATTTAAATTAAATATCACAATACAAAAATTTATATTCTAACATTCACTTTTTAAATTTAAATATATGTATGAACATAAATGTTAATTATTTACAAACATTATAAATAAATTATATTATTTACTTTAAATAGTATATAGATTTAAATTACCATTATAATATTTAAAATAAAATTTAATACTTTCTCTGAATATTTTTAAGTTTGAATTAATTTTCTTAATTTTTTAACTTAAAACTAAAAATTCAAATTTAAAAAGAAAAAAAAAATATTTCGCCTGACGACAAGATAAAATATAACAAAATAGCATAACTGTTATTTAATAATAAAAAAAAATTAATACCGTTAAGTAATTTTAACATAGAGGGATAAGTAAGCCATATTTACAAATATAGAGGGAATCGTGTACCTACTTTAATGTAAAATTCGATTGATTGAATAATAATTTTATAATATGGACCACTTCGATAATATAGAGAAAAAACTTGTAATAGGTAAAAATAAATATATGATAGATAAAAAAAAAAGTAAAATATAAAAATTAAATTAAATTAAAAATACCCTTATCCATGTGTCCTTTGCAGTGGGGTTGGGTGCCCACCCACTCGATTAGCATCGATTGAGCCATGATGGCTATTTTTTATTTTTATTTTTTAATTTAAACAAGAAAGGATAGTACATTGACGCCTCATAATGTCCGAATAATTTTAGCCAATGAGGTCTAGTTCAATCGATGAAATTGAAATCTCATAATTTTAGAGGTCATGAATTATTGTAAAAGTTTTTTTGTTAGATATTGATGTCGATATGAATGATTGTATTTATATAAATTTATTTATTTAATAATAATTTATTACTCTTACCTTAAAAAGAAATATCTAGATATTATTGGATATTTTTAAGTATATAACCATTTATTATCATAGGTTGTAATCTTTATAGATTTATAGTTTGTGATGTAACAAATTCCTTGACACTTTTAGTTATATAACCATTTATTATCAAATAATGCTTGTTATAATTATGATATTAAAATCTGAGGTAAATTACAACGAATTTCTCTAAAATTATAACATAATTGTGAAGACATTCTCGTTATTTGAAAATTACTAATATATCCTTGGTATTTGATGAAATTATATAATTTTTTAAAGAAAGTCCACTTTGCTCTTATTGTATTTTTATTTTTAAAACTAAAAAAATTGTAAAATACCAGACAAGTTGGATGGAGAAGTTTCAAATATTATAAAAAAAATATCCATTTGTCCATAAAAAATAAAAATAATTTTAAAAATAAATAAAACTATAAATTTATAGTTCAAGGGCGTTTTTGTTAGTTCATTATAGAAAATGAATAAAAACTTAACCGAGGCTAATAGATTGAGCTAGCTAGTTGTTGAACGGCTATTAAAATCAGGAGTTAATGATAATTTTTCAAATAATTAGAAAATATTTGTAATTATGTCAAATTTCAATAGAGATCATTGTAATTTACTTAAAATTTAAGTTAGAAATTAATTCGCATCTCTAAATAACTGTCGTTCACATTATAAAGTAATTAAAATATAAGAGGAATATTTTCTTTTGACTTTAATAACAATATTATTAATTAAACTCTATCACCATAGATTATGAGTTTTCATTATAGTCCTGACATTCATTAAGCTAATTATGCTTAAGAGATTTAAAAAAGAAAAGAAGGTAAGGGATTTATTTTGATTGATTAGTGTACCTTAAATATGATAGTGATTTTAGCTATATTTAGAAAGGGTAAATTGCATTGAAACACCCGAGGTTAGATGTAATTATATAAATATATTTTATTTTTTACAAAAATACAAGTACATCCTTAAAGAGGTATTAGTATAATGTATCTCAAGAATGTTTGTGTAAACTTTTTGCGCTCAATAGACGGTGCACTTGTAATTAATTAAAACTATAATTTTAGAGAATGTATTTGTAATTTTGTAAAGGGCGAGGAGTGTTTTCTATAGGGTTAATTGCATGTAGACTTTTTTTGAAAATGTAGAATTTTACACTTATATCCCATTTGAAACTTTTCATAAAATTTAGTTGTAAATAAAAATAAAGAATAGATCTTTTAATTTTTGGAATTTAAAATAATTTATACAAGTGTGATAATTTTTTTATTTGAATGTATAAGCTAGTAACTTATTTTATTAATATATTAATTAAATAATTTAATATTTTAATTATTAAGAGTGTAAATTTATACAAATTTAATAAAAAAATAAATAAAATAATTTAAATTTAAATTAAAAGTTAGTAAAATAATAATGAAAAAAATATATGTGGTCATATTATTAATCTCCATAAACATTATTTTGACACCTCTTCTATCTTTTGGTAATTACAAAACACCTTTGAGGGCATTTCTGTTATTGAAAAATTAAAGTTTGACCAAATCAATAAGGACATTTTGGGGTTTTACAGGCTGTCAGGGAGGATTTTTGTTAATTTTAAAAAATATGGATGATTTGTGTAAAATGACAATAAGTGGGGGTGTAAATATAATTATCGCTTAAATATATTCTTGAGGAATGCCGATATAATTTATCCTATTAAAATTACATATTTCGTTGTTCTCTCATAAGATTGTGTATTTTAATTTATAAGTTTAATAATAGGGTAAATTACGTTGAGGTCATATGAGATTTGACATGAATACAAATACTCTCTTATTATTTGAAAAATTATTGATACCTCCCTAATAACAATGTCCGTTCAACAATTGACCAATTTTGTTGGATTAAAAAAAAAAATCACGGAATTCGCCGTTAGTCAAAATTCATCAAATTTGCTAATATTAGCTAAAAAAATTGGAAAAAAAATCTATATTAACCTTTGATTGATTTATTATAGGTCAAATAATTTTTTTATGATAAAATGACTATAATACGTCTTCACACGTTAATGCATGTGAAGAGGTATATCTTCACCGTTATAAAGGTGATTTAGTTTGAAAAAAAATATTTGACTTGCAATAAATCAATAAAAGTCAATCGAGGGTAAATATTAATTTTCATTCACCTTTTTATTAATGTCAGCAAATGTAGTTAATTTTGACTAAAATAATATCAACAAATCTTTATTCAGTTTTTTTTGTTAATTTTGAACATTGTGTTAACAGTCAATCTAATGAAAGATATTCAGACGGATGAAAATTAAAATTTTTGGATATCAAATATGATAATTTAAAATTTTGAGGTACTAAAAATAAAAAAGAGAGAGTATAATTTAGATAAAAAAAATGAAATTATCCATATCTTAGCTCATGGATAGTACGGTTCTTTACTTCTGTTTCTTTCTCTTTTCTCTTAAACTGTAAAAAAAGAAAATAATGTTTATGTTGGTAGACAATATGTGGTTCCTGTTTGCCAATCCATAAATACCATGAGAATATGTTTCTTTATACAGATGGTCCGAAAATGGACCACCCTGACCCCATTGATTATTAAAAAAAAAAAACGCAAATTATCAATGAGTACACGGCAAGTCTCTGAATTTTCAAATGTGCATCTCATTGTCAAACATCTCTCCCATTACTCGTCGGTTCTTGAGAAACTATACTGATATTTTGTATAATCAATTCTGTCATGCTGATTTGACCTCAGGCTCAGAGGATGGACGGCCACTGTCACCCGTCAGCCAAGAAAATTATGCACTATCTTTATATTTTTTTTTCTTGCTCTATTTAACATCTTGGATTGCTCTCATTTTTGTCGACACGTTTCCTTATATCTCATCTCATCCATTGCTAATCTCCACACACTCTCTCCCTCTGTCTCTCTCTCTCTCTCTCCACAGCCTGCAGACGGGTTCTTTGGCTCAGGGGATTTGATCTTTTGTTCTTGAAAGGTAAGTTCGAGCTGCTTGTGTGATTTCTTTTGTAGATTTACAAAGTAAGAAAAGGGTCGATGTGGAATACTGAGCAAAAAAGTTTTTGTCTTTGATGCTACGGCGAGTATGACCCTTTCACAGATTAGAACCCTTTTGCACAATAAATTAGCTTCTTGAGTATGTTGCATTAATAATTATGGAAAGATGATGATGCAGAGTTGTTGTGCTATTTCATTGGGGAAAAATTCTTATCCAGATTAGGTTTGGTTGAACCAAACCAATTACAGAACAAAGTGTATAAGACTGTGTGATTGGTTACTCTCTTGAACTATACACCAATCACATGACAAGTATATTGCACTTGTTATTTAATTGATTTATGTTCGATTGAACCAAGTCCGGGCAAGAGTTTCCCTTCTTTCGTGAATAGTGAGGAGTGATGCAGGGACAGAATTGGCTTGATTCTATTTTAGATTTTTGGGCGCTTTGATTGGTCACTGTAGTGGAACTTTATATATTTGAAGTGTAGGTTGAGAAAATTGACAAGGAAGGTAGATATGTTTTCTTAAGTTGTTGTTAAATGTCTGATGTTTTTTTTTTCTTTTTTATTAATATCCTATTCATTACCAAAGCACGGTTTAATTAAGTTCCTTCTAGATTTGTCATCTACATTTAAGAAATGTTGGGTTATTTGTTATCAGGGATATAAATGGCGACTTATCGGCTTTTGAGTCTTTGTGACTGGATTGGTTGAGCGACATTTGGAGGTGCTTGTGTGGGTTTATAAGCTCTTTAAACTATCTTATAACATGTGTTAAAACTTATAAGATAGTGCAAAATGTTCGGTAATTTCTTTTACGGAAGGAGCTTATAAGATCTAAAATATGAAGTTAGAAGGTCCTTCAGAAAAGTAGGAGTTCTCAACTTATTTTTCACATCTTAACAAATTAGTTCAATTTTGTTCAAATTAGCAATGTATCATAAGCTCCATCATCTTATTTTATCCAAATATTCCAGGATTTTATTTTTTTATTTTTCTAAAATAAGGTTTAGCATCTTATAAGTTAAACGAACATCTTACAAAATTGTATAATGTATAAGATATTATAAATAAGCTTACCCGAACACCCAAATGTTAATGGTGGTTGTAGCCAGTTTCATATATGTATTCGTGGAGCCTGAGTGATCAAAGAACTCATGTTATGAGTAAGGAAATGAATCAGTTGTAGTTCAAAACAGTGATGAGCTAGTTCATGTTGCATAGACACTACTTGAGGCTTTGCACTCAACTATGACAGAGATGCAAGCAGTAATGATGTTCCTAACTTTCTTGACTATGCTTTATGCATATACCTGTGTTCTTTGAATTTAAAGGATTATTACTTTACTCTGTCTCCTGTGTTGACATGAACATGAAGATTGTTGCATTATCCCTTTTTTGCTTTCTTGCTTACCCTTTTTTTTTTTTTGTTGTTGTCCTTTTCTGTTGATATTGGCTTTGCAGAAGTAGACCATAAAGGATTGTTTCTTGTTGGAAACTTGAAGGTACATTAATGGCGGTTGCTGTAGCCATTAACACAAATGAAGGCTCACATTATAATGGCAAGATTACGTGGTTGGTTACGCTCTCTTGTATTATTGCAGCAAGTGGAGGACTACTCTTTGGCTATGATACTGGAGTAACTGGTAACTTTTTTATTACTATTACTTGTTTGTCAAAGATATATTTTTCTTGGTCAAGATTAGAGTTATCAGAGAAGTCGAATAAAATGAGCTCGTTTGTTATGGCATAGTTTATCTGCTCCCTGCACCCCAGAATAGAAACGAGTTTCAAGCAGAGGACCTCCGGAAATCTATTTTCTTTCTCAATTTTTAGTATGATAAATGGAATACATCTAAATTACCTGAGAAATCTGAATGCAGTTTAGAGGTTTAAAGTCAGAATTGGACATACCAAGTGATAAAACATTTAGGCCATCTTTACTTTGGGTATCATGGCTAATCACCCTTTATTTTTTGTTTACTTTATTTTTTATTAGCTCATGATTAGTGCCTTAAACCCAAAATATGATGTGATTTTTTCATGATAATAATCACAATTTAATATATCCCATTTTAATCACATCATTCAAAGTAAATATGGCCTTAGTCCAAGTAGAAGGGAAATACGATGATCTAGTGTTGAAAAATTTTAAGACTTCAAATAAAAAGTCATCATGAAATATAGATTAAGTTAATTATGACTAAAAAGTATTACTTGTACATATGATAAAATGACATTATGTAGCCAAAAACCATGGGTTGTGATGGTGGGAAATGATAAGGAGATCCTGTTGGAGAAACGAAGAAACATTTTATAAGATTATATCTTATGTCAAATTTCTGAGTTTATTATGTAATAGGTACTCAAATTTCTGACAACACCTTTTTCTTTCTAATTTACGCTTTTGTATACATCTAATGGAAGCTTTATATTTTGAAAGTTCCGCGTTTGAGAGTAAATTTTAGAGTATGATTTTGTGAAATTAATTTTTACTAATTGTGTTACAACTTGTACTTCTTTTCTCTCAAAATTAATACTCGGTCTCAATATCCCAACATAGGACTTTATCTTTCTAGAAATTTGCTCCCATTTTAATTAAAGTTATAATATCATTAACTCACGACCTGCAACTCTTAAACGGAACAGAGTAAACTTGTATCGCAGTTTATGTTTTACTATTATGCATTCAAACTAAACTTGTTAATATTGGGATGTGGAAGAATTTGAACCAACAAGTATTTATAACGAGCCCAAAGCCTAATTTTGACGCACTTACTCGACTCAACATCAACTTACATTGGCTCAAGCTCGGATACTAATTCAAGTCATAATGTTTAGCTAGCTTAATTGATTAGAAATTATATTAAGCCTGGTGTAAAGTTTTTCAAGTTGAACTTGTGAGGTTTGAGCCGACTTTTGATCAGTATTACTTCTAGTTAACATACTAGTGAGTTCTTATTGGTAAGCTTTTGTGCAGGTGGAGTGACCTCAATGGAACCATTCCTGAAAAAATTCTTCCCTATGGTTTACAAAGAGATGAAAGAAGACACAAAGCTGAGCAACTACTGCAAATTTGACAGCCAACTTCTGACCTCTTTCACCTCCTCACTCTATATAGCGTGCCTCATTGCTTCTTTCCTTGCTGCAAGGGTGACTCGGGAGTATGGCCGCAAGCCATCAATCGTAATTGGTGGAGTTGCGTTTCTCAGCGGAGCTGTCCTAGGAGGGTGGCTGAAAATATCTACATGCTAATAATTGGTCGTCTCCTACTAGGAGTGGGGATTGGTTTTACCAACCAGGTTGGTTTTCTTGTGAACTTTTTGCCAACATTTAATATTACGATGATTAGTTACATGATGAATTTCTGTTTTGCTTGACCTAAAACTGATGATAAACTATAAGGAGAAAAAAAAAAAAAAATCTTATAGAAACAAATAACGTGCAAGCTAGTGACTTGTTTCTTGTGTAATTTTGAGGAAGTTGTGAGAGACTTAGGACCTGACAATCATAACCATGAGTAAATTATATCCACTAAGTGGTTCCTGTTGCATTAAGGGCATTGGTTGTCTTGGGAATTTACTTCATTAGCATATGCCTAAAATTTTAAACTCTTATGTATATCTCTTGGCAGTCAGTTCCTCTGTACCTCTCAGAAATGGCACCCCCTAAATACAGAGGAGCTTTCAACTATGGTTTCCAATTGTGTGTTGGCATCGGAAGTGTACTGGCCTCCCTCATTAACTATGGCACGGAAAAGATACAAGGTGACTGGGGATGGCGAATCTCCCTAGCAACGGCTGCCTTGCCTGCCTTGATTTTAGTTGCAGGAGCAGTATTTCTCCCGGAGACTCCCAACAGTCTTATTCAGCAAGGCCATGATTATGAAGAAGCCAAGAGGTCATTACAAAGAATCCGAGGCATTGATGATGTCGAAGAGGAATTCAATGATCTCATGAGAGCAAGTAATGCTTCAAAAAAAATCAAACACCCATTCAAGAGAATCCTACAAAGGAAATATAGGCCTCAACTGGTGATGTCAGTAGCAATTCCATTCTTCCAACAAGTAACGGGCATCAATGTCATAACGTTCTACGCTCCAATACTATTTCTGACAATTGGTTCGGGTGTAAGTTCTTCTCTTCTGGCTGCCCTTGTCCTTGGAATCTCAACAAGCATGACTGTCATCTCATCCTTCATAGTAGATAAGCTAGGCCGAAGGGCTATATTCCACGTAGGTGGAATTACAATGTTTATTACTCAAATGTTGATCGGAGGAATAATGGCAGCAAAATTAGGGGAACATGGCCAAATGAGCCAAGGTTACTCGCTTTTGGTTGTGGCCTTGATTTGCCTATACAGTTGCGGTTTTGCATTTTCATGGGGTCCATTGGGATGGTTGGTCACAAGCGAGATTTTCCCACTGGAAATAAGGTCGGCTGCTCAAAGTATAAACGTCGGGGTAAGTTTTTTCTGTAGTGCCCTGATCAGTCAGACATTCCTAGCTATGCTCTGCCATTTGAAGTATGCGTCTTTCTTCTTTTTCGGGGCGTGGGTGGCGCTGATGACGATCTTCGTTTACTTATTATTGCCCGAGACCAAGAATATACCGATCGAGAAGATGGATACAGTGTGGAGGAAGCATAAATTCTGGAAGAGATTTTACAAGGAAAACAAGATTCAGGAGCCATTTCTCTCCCCATGAATACATCGCATAGCTTGTACATAAGAATATCCCTATACAGAAGAGTGAAATTATTTGAATAATAGGGGAACATGAACCTAGCAATTTTTACTTTGGCTGATATTTTGGAGCCATTGTATGATTTTTATCATTTCATTCAATGCTTGCATGCATTGTTTTCAACTCAAATTTGTATATTACATGACTACTTTGTAGTAATTTAATAGCTTTTATGACAATTTTATAAATTTTGTGATTTATATATTTTAATTTTCACATATGTATAAAGGGTAGAGTTAATTATATCGTCATTCCTATTGCCACAACAGCAAAATTATATGTTTTTTTTTTTTCTTTTCAATTTATTTATTCCCTTCAAAGAAAAACTTAGACATAACAGTAATTCTAATATTTTTATAATTTTAGAATTATAAATTTTTTCTCATAGCCCACTACTCCACGTTTCCTTATTACCTTACTTCTCCATATTTCTTTTTCTCACAAGTTTTTATATTTTTTGTCAACCTATTATTGTAATTTATTTTGTCTCTTTTATCGTATTGCACATTCTTTTCTTTTCATGACTTTTCTTTCTCATCCTCCCACACCATGATTGTTTTTTTTTTTTTTTTGGGCACACACCATGATTGTTTCTTTTCATCTCACATTATAGTTATTTTTATATGCTCACGGAATTGCGTGCAGCGGTAACTAGTATTTGTATATTGAAGGCCTCATTTACTTTCTGTAATGAGATTAAAAAAAGGTGTAGATTGTAAATTAGTGAGTGATAAATTATGGGATATGTAGTAGTAGAATTTTATAATATTTTATTTATTTTGTTGGACAAGTTCTAAATAATTGTGTGATAATTTTATTTTGTATCTACTAACAAGCCATTCATTTGGATACATTTTTAGAAAAAACAACATTTTTTTTTATTAGCAATTCTCAAGGTTTTTATTAAAAAAATTATCTTTCAAAAAAATAAAAAATAAAGAAAAAACTGAAGCATATCAGGAGCACAATAACCCATTGCCTTCAAGTGTATCTCACACTTCTGCCCTCTAGATTGTTACTTATCTGTGCTATGAAAAATAGACAAATAATTCTTTTTAATGAAAAGTTTGTGCAAAATATTTAACCTATTGAATTGTAATAAAATTAAATAATAATGAAAAAATCACGAGTGTTTGAAGCAAAAGTAGAAAATACAAAATGTGGATGTTGGAGTATTTAAAAAAAAAATAGTTTAATTTAGCAATTAGTTATAGAAGTCAATAAAGAGTTGCATATAGTTTTTGGTTTAAATTAATTTAATTTAAGCAGTTCAAAGGTAGAAATTAAAATAAATTTTAAAAAAAAACTCTATTAATTTATCTTCAACAATAAGCTATATTTCAAACAATTGCAAACACTACCTAAATATCCAGGGACATTGAAAAAAAATAATTTTATTACTTTGTAATTTATTTATAAAACTAATAATTATTAAATTATTTTTGCGAGCACTTTAAATTTACTCTTTTTTCACTTTTCACTTTTATTTTTAATTTTTCTCAATTTTTACTTCTATTTAACTTACAATTTATTCTAGAACGAGAAGCAAAATTATTGCAAACACTCTCAAATTTTCAAAAGGATCTATATATGTATATATATATGTAGCAAAACAATCTTTGATCAAATTAGTTCAATTTTAACTAAATATTTCTTTTTTTTTGTTTTTTTATGATTTTTTTAAGTACTTAAAAATTGCTTTGATTGGAAAATCTCATATATTTTAAAAAATATTATCTATAAAATTATGTACACAATATTTTATTTTCAAATTAAAACTTATCCATATAAAAATATTTTATCTTCAAAATTATTATAATAATTCGATTTGTATTCATTTTAAACAAATTCAAATTTTAGAGATTTTGTGTTATCCGTTCAAAAATGATTTATTTTATCACTCTCATTTATTTATTTTCAAACCTATATATCTTAATCCTTCATTTATTGTTCCAAACTTACGTCACTCTCTTAGAATTTTATATTATTTAATTATTTTGAAAAATCCAATTGATTGGTTTAAATGCACCCCTTATCCTTTTTGGTTTAGTCAAGTTCCTATCCATTTTAATGCATGAATCAACGTTCTCTTTTGAGACGCATATTACTTGGCTACATCCTAAGTGATATACGCATATAAAATATCATGTTCTTGTATTATTACGATATTTATTTTTCTATATTATTTTTTTGCTTTTTTTTTCTGATTTCCTGTTTTGTTATTAAAAGCTTTGGAGGAGTTTATCCTAATGATGTATTGTTTATTGGGATAATTGCACTTTTTTCTCTCGAAATTTGGTGTAATTACACATAGATCCCTTATAATTTAAAAAAACATCTAGCACCATGAGGGTTTGCTTCAATCTAACAAATAAGTTCATCCGTTAGTTAAAATTCACTGAATCTATAAATATTAACAAAAAAATAAAAAAAAAACTTATATTTAACCCCAATTGACTTATTACTGATTTATTGCAAGTCAAATAAATTTTTTATGACCACATTTCCCTCATATGTCTTTACGCATTAATGGATGTAAGAAGGTATATATATTTTCATCGCTATAAGGGTAGTTTAGTTTGAAAAAAATTATTTGACCTGCAATATGTCAGTAATAAGTCGATCGAGGATAAATACCAATTCTCATTTCTTTTTCATATTTGTTAATAATATCAGTAAAATTTAGTGAATTTTGACCTACGGGGGACTTAATTGTTAGACGAAATCAAATCTAAGGGATGTTAGACATAATTTCTCAAACTACATGGGATCTACGTGTAATTACACAAATCTCATGATATGAGAGTGTAATTATCCCTATTTTATTTGATGATTTGTTGTTTATAGTCACACAAACTATTCATTTGTTAAAGTTATGGGACTAAAAAGACATGATTTAAATTTTATGAGACTAAAAACGTTATCTGTCATAACTGTAGTATCAAAAAAAATTCCATACTTATTTTATGGAATTAAAAAATATTTTGGCCGTATAAGTGAACACTTATCCAAAACGACCAACTCCAAAGGAAAGTGTAAATGTGTTCGTCCTCTTAATTATTAATTAATGGAATAATCTATGTATGTACAAAATTGTGAATTTTTGTCAACCACTAACCATCTTTTGTTGATCAGAAAATAGTATTTGTTAGGTATGACTGATGTATTCAAACACAACTTACAGCCTTTCCTTTGTCATGTGAAGAGAGAGCACTAAATATTCAATAATTTATTTTGTCTGTGTTGTTATCAAGTCATTGTATTTGAGTTTTTAATTGAGTATAATTTGAATAAACCTACCTCAAAGGAGAGGTTTGTATAACTTATAATGAAAGGCTAAAAGAGTAATTTATCAAGAGCGGTAGGATTTTTAACTATTGTAAGTATCGGTAGAGATAATGTAATTTTTCAAATATGAGGGTGTCAACCTTAATGAAAACCATTACAACTATTCAATATTCGTTTATTTTTAATTATATTTTATTTTGTATTTCTCACGATGTATAAGTATTATATATATATATATATATATATATATATAATATGTAAATTTATCCCCTGTGATATTGTAAATGTGCAAATTACCCTGATGAAAAATAAGTTAGCATTTTACCCCCCTCTATATTTTTTAAAATGCAATAATTTACTTCACTGTATTTATTTTTTAAAAGGATAATTTGCACACTTACACTGTTACGTCAAAGTAAATTGCATCGACTCCAGTATATATATGTTACCTAGATGGGACAACATACGAAATCATTACATGATGATAAATATGATAAGCTCACTCGTCGTACTTTGATATTATACGTTAGTAAGTGGACCTTACTTCAACACGTCATTATAAGAAATTATACAAATTATCCAGTTAAATTATAATTCAAAAATAGAATACATTGAGGTGACAGAATTGTAGAAAACAAAATGGACTCAACAAAAGACACCCCTAAATAATTGGAGCAGACGCCAATCTCGGAAAGCCCAGTATCTTCCCAAGTCCCAACATCACTGCAAGAAAACATAACACTGAGGTTGGTTTGTAATCAGTTGCTGATTTCAGCTTCATGCTGGATGGCGGGCCATCATCCCTTCTTCCAAACAAATTAACAAAAAAAATTAATGCTCATCTTATTTGTTTGAAAAAGATAGTTTTTGCAATTTCCAAAGTGAGTTTTCGAATCCCTGATTCTTATTTTTGTTTGGGTTAAAATTATGGGTTTTGGTGTGCTGGATCCGTCGTGTCTGCTTAGATTCAGGGCTGAAAGTTTCAGTGGTGGTTTAGTGATCCAGGAATTAGAATCAATGACTTCTTACGCCTAGTTGATGTTACTGCTATTGATTTGTGTTCTATATTTTTTTCTATAGTTCTTCTTCAATCTATTTTTGCTTTGCTGTGAATTGTGACCTATATATACTTAGTTTATAACAAGTATGGTTTTTTGGTTCTCAATGATTAATTATCATGATTGAAAGTAAAAAAATTATGGAGAATGCTGATCAACCACGCATACTCAATGGCTATAAGCTTCTGTCTTTGCAAAGTATGACGAAAACATTAGTTACAGCTAAAAACTATGGCAATTGGTCTGGTTATAGTAAATCCACAGAGAACTGAATTTGTTAACCGTGGTAAATGTATTGGCCATCGTTTTAGATACCTCGCCTGTTTAGCGATGATAATGTATAATGGATTTTTGGTCGTGTTAGTTGACATTTTATCATGTATTTCAGTCGTGGTGAATAGTGGATTTTCTTGTTGTGCAACTGAAAGGAATAGTCATCCCTTTTTGTATAATGTAAAATGTATAATGTTTCATTCTTTTCAAGGACTTTTTACTTTCCTCATCCCCTCACACCATAATTGTTTCTTTTCACTTTTTGTTTTCGCTTCATCTCACACCACAATTAGTTTCTATATGCTCTCAAGAACTGCATGCGGCGGCCACTAGCATTTGTATATTGAAGAACTTATTTACTTTGTGCGATGTGGTTAAAATTAAAGGAATGAATGTTAAAATTTAGATATGTAGTCGAAGAATTTTATATTTGTTGGATCAAGTATTAGATTATTATGTGATAATTTTATTTTACGTTTATTGGTAAGCCATTCATTTAAGATAAAACTATGAAACACCAAAATTATCTATAACAAAACAAATTAGTTATTATTTTTTTTTTAAAAAGAGCTTTTTTTGTTATGATCAATTCTGAAAAAGAGAAGAACTGAAGCATAACAAGAGTACAAGAACCTGTCGTCTTCAAGTGTCTCTCACACTTCCGCCGTCTGAATTGTTGCGCCGCCGCAACCGTCGGCCAAAGTCCATCTGCAGGCTTCACCATTTTGTAAAAGGCTCTGACGCATCTACTCGGAAGATTGAGTTTTCAGCAATGGAGAACTGAGTTCCTAAAAAAGGAATGGAGGAACGAAAAAGATAATGCACAGTTTGTCAAATAAAGTGAAGATGTTGTGTCTGTTCAAGCAGATTTTTAGGCTGTTTTTTAATACAATTCAGTATGGCCCTCACATTTTCATAAATTACGTATTTATGTATCATATTTTTTTATCTTATCTCAAGAAGTGAAGGGGTCCTAATTGGATAGCAAAATAATAGCACGAATCAGAATCAAAATTCAATCCCGTGGACTGGGCTAAAATCCATCAAGAATTCCATTTAGTACTGGGCTCGTGGCCGAATTCCTGAACTGGCCTTTTCCAGAGTAGACACTAGGTTTTGCAGGATTAGATCATATATCAGATCCAATCCGACATAATAAATGTCGTCCGAGTGTATAGGGTAAATTACAACGATTTTTTTTAAGATTTCGTATAATTAAGAATACCTCCTTGTTATTTGAAAATTACTAATACCACCTCTGATTTTAACGATCGTCTAACAATTAGCGCAATCCGCTAGGTTTTCATTCATTTTTTATGGTGAACTGATCAAAATGCGCTTGTGGGTTAGAAATTATAATTTTATTTATTTTAAAAAAAAAATTCTAATTTTTTTAGACAAAGTGGATAGTTTTTTAATAATTTTTATTTTGTTTTCATCCACTTTGTTCGATTTTTTTTATAAGTTTTAAATTTAAAGAAAAATAAAGGCCAAATTGCATATTATCCCACTGTGTTTTAAAAATAAGCAAAAAAACTCCGTCTGTTTTCTTAAATACAGCATACTCGCCCCTCACCGTTAATTGGAGGGCGTCGGCAAAAAAGACCATTATGTCCTTATTAATTATATATTATTTTTTTTTTTCATAATCGTTGGATTTTTTTTATTGCATAACAACCATATGATTTAATCAATACATCTCAACCATTGAATTTAAATTATTAACAAGTAAGATTTAATCAATTTATACATATATATATATATTATATTTATATAATTATAAAATATAAAAAATTATTTATATATAATATAAAATTACAAAAATTAACAACACCCTGCCGCCACCAGGTTCCCCCACCCCCTCCATGCCCCCAACGTAGAGGGCAACATGCCGCCAACATAGAGGGGAGCGACGACATTGCCCCATCCTAGGTGAGATGGGCGACCGTGATGCTGTGGCCGCCCAGGCAAATTTCGGGCGACCGCAACTGTCGCGGTTACCCCCCCCCCCATCACGGCCGCCCAGGCAAATTTCGGGCGACCGCAACTGTCGCGGTTACCCCCCCCCCCCCCCCCGCCCCCCCCCCCGATTTTAACAAATTTTAAAATTAATTTAAGAAAAGAAAAAAATTAAAAATGATAAAAAAATTTGATTTAAGATTTTAAAATTAAAAATAGTAAAAATGTATTAAATAGTTTTTTAATAAATTATATACTATAAATAATTTAAATTTAAATTACTAGTATATGTAGAAATTTAAAAATTGATTTAAGAAAAGAAAACATTTGAAAATTATTAAAATTTTTATTTAAGATTTTAAAATTAAAAGTAGTAAAAAACAGTATTAAATTTTCTACATATAGTAGTAATTTAAATTTAAATTATTTATAGTATATAATTTATTAAAATATATTTAAATTCAATAATAATTTCAATTACTTAATAAAATACTATTGTTATTGTTCATTAACATTTACTCTTATATATATTATATTTTAATTTTAAAACATAGTATTTTTTGTATTGTGATTTACTTTGATTTTTATTTAAATTATAAATTTATAAAAAGATATATACATTTTTTTTTTTTGATATTTAAATAAATATATTTAATGAGGAGGGATGAAAATGCAAAAAAAAATTAGTAAAATATAGGGGTATTATTGTTAATTTGTAGTAAAAAATTATCATAAACCGCAAAAAACTCATGCCCACTCGCGCCACCCGCGAGTGCACTTCACCTTCCATTAACTTCTGATGGAAGGGGGATTTTGTGCAGAGTTTTAAAAAATAGAAGGGGTTTTTTACTTATTTTTAAAATATAGGAGGAGTTTTTAGCCGATTTTTGAAAACACAAGGGGTAATATGCAATTTGGCAAAAAAAAAAATAAAGATAAAATTGACAACTTCATACCTCCATCCAAAAATTACATAATTTTTTCAAATATAAAAAAAAATTATAATTTTTTAAATAACGAGAGAATATTTGTGATTATAACAAACTTTTACGAGAGATTGTTGTAATTTATTTTATATGAATATTTGACGCATGCCATAATCATTTAACTATTTAATATATTTAAGACTGAATGTAATATTTGATAAGTCAGTTTGGGGAGATGGGCAAAAAACATGAAAGAATGAAGACCTAGAAGTTATCAATGAAAATCCCAAGATTAAAACCACATGCGCAGGATGACAAGAATATAGAGACAACTCCCACTAGATTCTTTATTTGAATTCGTGTAAAACATACTACTTTTTTCATTCCAACATAAAATTTAATATTTCCTTTTTCATTCTTAATTTTAGAGATCATGGATTTGAACCCTACTTTATGTATGAGATGTTATTTTTATTGAATAGTAAGTGATGTATTTACTGTAATAGTATTCGTTGATTGATTTAGTATATTTGATTGTTGTAATGGTTTGTGTTAGATTTTGATATCCTACATGAATGATTGTAATCGATTTATTTCAATTAATAATAATTTATCACTTTTACTTTAAAAAGTAAACTTTAATTGCATGGGCAAAATACTTGAAATTAATTCCAACTAAATAATAATTGTTTCAGTATATGGTTTTTTTTTTTTTAATTTTGGAAAGAAGATTAATTTATTTGGATTTTTTTTTTTTAATTGAAACACCTATCTACAAAAGAAAACTCAAAAGAGAAATAGTTTATTTTAAAAAAAAACATTTTAATAATTTTTTGAAATATACACATTCATTTAAAAATATATTAAATGTTCAGTAATTAACATTAAACGAACGTTTATAAAATAAGTGGGATGTCAGGAAGTCAGCTTCAGACAGTGAAAAGTAATTAGTTTTATAATCGAACATATTTTATTAATAAAAAAAAAAAAACTTTTAAGATGGATTTTCATTTTATAATACGTACAAAATGTGAGTTTATTTTAGGTACATATTTTAAATCACAGCTGGATATTATTCAATGAATTTGCAAGCACATCTTTCGAAAATTCGAATTAAATTATGGGATAATTACATTTACACCCCTCACCTATTGTCATTTTACACAAACTATCCTTGCCTTTTAAAAAATTACAGAAACCACCCCCAACAGCCTTTAAAACCCCAAAATGCCCCTGTTTACTTGGTCAAACTTTAATTTAATTTTTCAATAACAGAAATACTCTTAGGGGTGCTTTGTAATTATCAAAAGATAGAGGGGGTGCCAAAGTAATATTTATGGGGATGAATAATATGACCCCATATATTTTTTTATTATTTATATTAAACTTAATTTATTTTTAATTATTTATTATTTTATTTATTGAATCTATATATAAATTTATACCTCTTAATAATTAAAATATTAAATTATTTAATTAATATATTAATAAAAACTAGTTACTAGCTTATAAATTCAAATTAAAAATTATCACATTTGTATAAATTATTTTAAATTCTTAATATTAAAATATTTATTTTTTTATTTTCATTTATAGCTAAATTTTATTAAAATTAATAAATTATACATACATGTATATACATTTATTAATATAAATATACAAATATGTATATAATTGAACATATTCATATGTATATATTTACATTTATAATAATTTAAAATATTTTTAATAAATAAATTGTTTATTTTACTAATTCTACTATAATTTATTAATTTTAATAAAACTTTAATTATAAATAAAAATAGAGAATAAATAATTTTTAATTTTAAGAATTCAAATTAATTTATACAAGTTTTATATTTTTTTTTATTTTAATTCATAAGCTAGTAACTTATTTTTATTAATATATTAATTAAATAATTTAATATTTAATTATTAAAAGGTGTAAATTTATATATATTCAATAAAAAAAGTTAATAAAATAATTTAAATTTTAATTAAAAATTAGTATAAATAATAATAAAAAAAATATATGGTGTCATATTATTCAATTTTTTAAATATTACTTTGACACCCCTCTACCTTTTGATAATTACAAAACACCCCTAAGGGCATTTCTGTCATTGAAAAATTAAATTAAAGTTTGACCAAGTCAACAGGGGCATTTTGGGGTTTTAAAGGTTGTTAGGGTGGTTTCTGTAATTTTTGAAAAGGCAAGGGTGGTTTGTGTAAAATGACAATAGGTGAGGGGGTGTAAATGTAATTATCCCTTAAATTATTGACATATATAATATATTTATTATTTAATTAATCACTTTTAAAATATGTATATATAAATATAATATAATAATTATATAATTCATCCGATCTGAAGCAGCAGGTTGTGTTGGCGGTCCCAACTCCCAAGTACATAAATAAAATAATGTTGCAAGTGTGAATTTGTTGGTATGTAAGGTGGTCGGTTCTGTCATTTGCATCATTCCATGTGCTCCCATCCCTTCTTCAACTAGTTAAATGCAAATCTACCATGCGCGTTTTGTGAGATGGAGCAAATACTTTTTATTAAAAAAAATTAATAAATTATTTTTTTATGTTTAAAAAATAAAGTAAATTATTTTTTTATTAATGATACAAAAGGGGTAATTTATTTTATTTTTTTAAAAACATAGGATATAATTTATTATTTTATTTTTTATTCATTTTTCATGGTACATAGGGTAAATTGTATTTTTTTCCTTTCTTCGAGTGCTCCAATCAATCATTTTCATCACGCTTATCAATGTTTGCAATCACCCTTACTTTTGTGGTGTATAAATATAAAATATGAATAATTATATTTATACCCCATGATTTATAATCTGTTTATATAATTATTTTTATTTTTTAGATAATTACATATACACCTATTAAAAAATGTTATTATCACATACACAAATTATCATTTATTTTTTCAAAAAATTACGCACATACCCCCTAAAAATATTAGCATCATTACATAAATTATTCATATTTTTGTTGTTGTCGGTGGTGGTTTTTATAATTATGCAAAAAGACATGATTGATTTATGTAATAGATCATAAGTCAGAGGGTGTTAAGTATCTCCATAAATAATTGCACCGGTTATTCTTCAAAATTTTGTATGATTATATGTAAAATTTTTGTAATTGAAGAAATCACGTTTAATATTTTTTGTATTATATAGTTTATAAAACTATAAATTCTAAGTATTACTTTTTAAATAAAAGTTTGAGTAAAAATTTAAAATTGCTCAAAGTAGTTTTGGGGGAATTATTTTAATAAAAATACTTTAGGGAGTGAAAAAAAGTATAGTGGGTAAGTGAGAAGCGTATTTTTATTCTATATATTAACGCCAAATTATTTTGTCAAGTAAATTTTTTTTACATTTACTTTAGGGGGTTGAATGCTTCTATAAGTATACTTCATGAGTACAAAATATAGAATATGCACATGCTGATTTCATTAACAATTTACAAAAACAGACAATGTGATGTAAATTGTAATTTTTTTGGACTTACGAGACTAAATCTATTGAGTTGTAAAAATGATGGGACCAAAATCATAAATGAGGTAAGTTATGGGATATAAAATTGCAAATTTTTTTTCAGCCTAAATAATTTTATAAGTTTTAAGGAACCAAAGTAAAAAAAATAAAACTCCATCGACTATTTTACCCTAAAAAACTCAAAATCCAATCATATTTTCGACTAAAAAGGGCCAAATCAAATTAAAATTAAAATTAAAATTTGGGAATGCTTAAAGTAAAAATTAAAAAAACAAATAATTTTATAACGGACTACGAACTTCTAAATGTAAACTTAAGTTGTAAATAAAGAATAAAAAAAATATTTTTCAATTTATTTTCAACAATAAACGATTATTTTAAACAATTACGAACACCACCTTTATATCCAACCGACGTTGAAAAAATAATTTTATTAGATTGAAATTATCTATAAAATTGTACCAGCAGCTCCTTATACTAACTTGGATAATATATTAATAAACATAAACATTAAGTTATTTTTGTAAATACTTAAATTTTAATTCTTTTTATTTTCAAACATGGCAATCACAAAAGATAAGAATTATCGCAAATGCCCTCTAATTTTCAAAAGGAGATAAACGTAATATTAAAAAAAAAAAAAAAAAAAAAGGAGAAAAAATAGTATGAGTGAAGTCTTATCCAAACCGACCAACTCCAAAGAGAATGTCAATATGTGGACCCTCTTAATTAATAATTAATCGAATAGTGTATGTATGTACAAAATTGTGAATTTTTGTCAAACCCTAACCACATTTGGTTCATTAGGTACAACATATATATATCATTATACATAGAAAATAGTATTTGCTATGTAGAATACAAGGATTCAGGACGTTAATTGTGTTTTAATATATAAGTGACAATCACTATTATTTGTTTTGTTTATGTTGTTATCAGGTATTGTATTTTCTTTAATTTTGGATTAATACAATTTTTTTACGTTTAGAATAGTGTAGCTTCACTGTCTTGAAGTATAAAAAGGAAGGTAAGTTACAATCAGCTCTCTTGAAATTTATCATAATTATAAATATTTTTTTGTTATTTTAAAA
This sequence comes from Sesamum angolense, assembly GCA_034509725.1. NCBI lineage: Eukaryota > Viridiplantae > Streptophyta > Magnoliopsida > Lamiales > Pedaliaceae > Sesamum > Sesamum angolense. Next base: position 3,133,601 of record JACGWL010000016.1, read on the forward strand.
TTTTCAAATATTTTCATAAAATTATGAATATACTAACAAATACTCTCTTGTGACGACTCATTGTAGGGATATCTGCTAGAGTATTTGTTATTTTAAGGGGTATTTATGATTTTTTAAACAATATGGGGTCTTTGTAATTAAGACAATTTTAGGAGAGCCCTTTGTAGTTTACCGAAGAGGTAATGAGAATTTTCTAGGTAATTTTGACCGTAATTTTTAGGATGAATGCCTTTATTGGGAAAATTGTATTTTTGATCTCATATGTTAGAGCCTTTTAGTGATTTTTTCACAGTGCATCCAGTAAGGTAAAATTTTCTCAATGTTAGTACTCACGTGCATTTTTCCTTCAATAATTATTGGATAAATGTATGGCGATGCTAACGGCTCCATTAGTTATAGGAAGAAAAATGCACCTGATGATTAAAATTGAGAAAATCTTCAACTTATGAAATGCAATATGAGAAAATTGTAACAAATGGGGCTAAATTGAAAAAAACTCTAATATATAAGACCAAAAATACAATTTTTTTTGCCCTTATCATTTACCTTCAGTAAAATACGTTTATTACAATCATTACCCTAGAAGAAAATATATTTGAAGTACTATAAAAATGTTAGTTTGAGTAAATATTATTCAAAATTTATGATGTTTACAAATTACAATTAATATAGAAATATGGAGAAACTTTATTGTTAAAAAAATGATATTATTTATGTTTTAAAAGATTGTAATGAACCTACAAATGTATTGTAAGTATACAAATATATACATATAATAATCTATAATATTTCATGATCTTGTGAGTAATGATAAGATATATTTTTAATATTCGTACGTGCAATTAATAAAATATATAATTTCTTATACAACACAAAATTGTATCTGTATAAATTTATATGCATAATATACATATATATATATATATATATATATATATATATAAATAATCATGATATATATATATAAGCATATTTATGTGTATTTTGTAAAATATGTAAAATATAGTTGCAAAATAGATCTTCTAAATATTTCTATATTAGACAATTTATAGAAACTAAAAATTTTAAACATTATTTTTTAAAGGGTAAATTACACTTAGACCCCTCTAAAAATACGAAATTATACTTTTCCATTTAAGTTTTGAAACTACACTTACATCCCTCAAAAAATTCATTGTTTACACCTAACATTCTTTTGTTAGGACTGGACGCGAAATGCTAACCTTAGCTAAAATATAATTACATAAATTCAAATTTTTTCCTCATTTAATATTTTTATGTAATAATTTTCTATTTATTAAAAAAATTTTTTTCTTTTATAAGTACAAAAATACATATAAAAATATTAAATAAAGGCTAAAATTAAAAATTTATGTAATTTTCTTGCGTAAGTCAGTATTTTTCGTCCAAACCCTATAGAAGAGATCTGGTATAAATCGAGAGTTTTTGTAGGGGGTGTAAGCATAATTTCTAAATTCCTTTGGGGAAAGTATAATTTAACATTTTAGAAGTGGTATTAGTGTATTATAGACAGAAGGACATTTTTTAAATTGCAAATTATTTTTATTATTTGTTATGTTTAGGAGGATGAATCATGAATGCGACTATAATTATAATTCAGGAGCGCCGAATATATTTAACCCTTTAATTCATAATTATTTTTTACCTGCAAAACACGACTTTGATTAATTATCTACAAGATTCCTAACATAAATTAATATATTTCAAGTAGACTAGCTAGACATATGCATTATTCCCATCCATTCATACAATAATTTAATTGAATTTTTTAAAACGAGAATTCAACATGTGTTTAGAATAAATAAAAAAAGAAATATATAAAAATATGCATATGTGTCAGCAAAAATTAATATTTTTAATATGAAATTATAAAATTATTGATGTTGCAGTTGAGAATACGACACGACAAATGTTAATTTACTAAAAAATAATTAATTAACTCTCGTAAAAAAACTCAGAAATGCTGGTGGACAATGCATACGCGCAAAACTACTTACTAATATTGTTTATATAAATGTAAATAAAATTTTAAAATAATAATCATTTATGTTAAATCAACTATATATGGCCGTACCTACTAATTTTTTTAAAAATAAATATGGCTGACTATTAATGTTTTATTTTACAATATTATTTGGATATAGTAAATTAAGTAAGTTTGTAAATATTAATCTAATTAAGTAGATATAATAAAGGAAGCAAAGGAAGAAAAATACGTGACATGAACTACCAAATAAAAGAAGTCAATATTAATTTTTATTTTTCTTGAAGTCAATAATGTGAGACGTTTGACAATGTAAAATATAAAATGAGGGTCTCGGATTTGAATTTTGACTGTGTGTTTCGAGTGTATAAATATTAAAAATATTAAGAAAGAGAGAGAGATAAATGGGAAAAAAAATTATGCTTTGAGTGTCTTACAATTTCCGATTTTGGTGAAAAACAAAAAAAAAAAGGAAAATATTTTTCCCCGAAATACACAATCCGAGGATTTTTCTTTGAATATTAATTTATTTTATTTATAATTATAGTTTGGGGTATTTCAAAATAAAGTTAACTTTTGAAAATAGATTATTATTCTTTTCTCCAAAACTATATTGTCTACTTCATATGATAGTTTAAAATATATTGTTAGTTGTGTTTTTAGTTGAATGAGGCACAGTTCAATTTGCGAAACTGAGGCCCCATGATCTTAGAAGTCATGGATTCGAACCCCGTCAAGTGCGTGGGATGTTGTCTGTTGTATAGTAGAAGTTAATCTACTAATAGTAGGTGTTATTGATCAGAGTTATTATAATAGCCTTTGTTAGATATTGATATCTACAAGAATGATTGTACTTGTAATCGATTTATTTTAATTTATAAAAAAAATTACGGTCTTACCTAAAAAAAGTTGAGTTTTAGTTTTTAATTGTTCGGAGTTTCAAAAGTAAAATTTAATTTTTTAATACATCTTTTTTGAATTGTTTAAAAAAAAAAACAAATACATACAAAAGTTTAACTTTTTTTATTCTCATCTAATCAAATAATTAAGATTTTCTACTGCATATTGTGATTCTAGATCTATTATTTTGTCATTTACGGGGCAAAAGAATTGGATATTTTTGTTTTTAGTATATTTAAAAAGGTAAAGTTATATTTTAGTCCTATAATTTTAGGTAGTTAGCACTTTTAGTCCTGTAACTTACTTCATTTACACATTTAGTCTTTTTTTACGAATTTAGTCATGAGCATCTCATATTTGGTCTTTCTTTGACAAATTTAGTCCTGTGTTGATAATTTTATCCTATTCACACTATAATAAATTTTATTTTTTGTCCTGTAACTATGAGTCATTAGGACCAAAATTGTCAATACAAGACTAAATTTGCCAAAAAAGGACCAAATGTGAGATGTTTAGGACTAAATTCGTCAAAAAAATGACTAACTGTGTAAATGAAGTAAGTTACAGGACTAAAAGTGCTAATGACCTAAAGTTATAGGACCAAAAGTGTAATTTTATCATTTAAAAATATTACCTATTTCTAGAAAAAAGTTATTATTCTAAATTACTTCAATCAAATTTATTTTGGATTTAAAAAAGTTATAATATAGGCGAGTGAAAAATTAGAAAAAGAAAAAATAATGACCCAAACTTTATAAAACTAAAAATAATATTATGGACCTAAACTTGATCCATAACGTCTATGATTAAAACTCCATTAAATACTTGTTATATATTTATTATTTATTTTGATAAATATTAAAGTGTAGGGGTCCGGCTATAAAATAGAAAAAAAAAAAAAAAAATTGAAGGGGGCAACTGTAATATAAAACAAACCTCAAGGGAGGTTTCTATTATTTATAATAAAAGTCAAAAAGAGTAATCTTATCAATAACCTCAAGCTTTTTTGCCGTTGTTAGTATCACGGGATGTAAATGTAATTTTTTAAAATTGAGGGTATATATGTGTAATTTTAGATCAAACCTCAACGGAGAAGATTGCCAATAAGTATAAATCTGTAATTAATTTGATTGGATCGATTCCTGCTTTAGATAAGATTTTTTCATCAACTCGATCATAATTCATCACATTTCGGTATTATACATTAAAACGATAACAAGGACCTGAAACCGACACTTGCCTTATGTAAAAGTAATTCAACTAAATGATAGTCCAAATAGGATACACACTTTACACGCATTGACTTGACATTATTGCAGAAAACAAAATGGAATGAATAGAAAAACATTTTCACCCAAACTCATTGGACTGGAGCTCTATATAATTGGAGCAAACGCCGTGTCTAAGTCCTGACATGAATGTCGTGGGTCCGAAAACTGATATTAGAAGGCTTTGCAACGTCATTCCAATAGCGGAAAGGCCAGTTTCTTCCCAACACAGCAAGAAATCATTACACTGATAGGTCTGTAATCAGTTGCTTGTTGAACTTCGTAGTGGATGGGGGCCATCGTCCCTACTTTCAAACAAATAAATGAAAGTTTATTACTCATCTTTTTTTTTTACTAAAGATAATCTCCCATTATTCTATCTTCATTTCCCGCATTTTTCTGTCTTTTTTTGTCCAATTTCATCTCATCTTTGGCCTACTTTTGTCGGGATTGTTTTGTAGATATAAAAGAAGGTGAAGTATCCGAGTGGCGAAGTGACGAAGAGAAGCGGCTGTTTCTGAATTTTGTGGCGGAAATTTCCAAGTGAGTTTCCGAATCCCAGATTCCTGTTTGGGCTAAAATTATGGTTTTCCGTGTGCTGAGTCCGTCGTGTGTGCTTAGATTCAGGGCTGCAAGTTTCGGTGGTGGTTTAGTGATCCAGGAGTTAGAATCAATTACTTCTTAAGCCCAGTTGATGTTACTGCTATTGATTTGTGTACTATAATGTTTTTCTTAGTTCTTTATCAATCTATTTTTGCATTGCAGTGAATTCTGTTCTATATATACTTAGTTCACTAGAAGAAGTATACTTTGTGTCTTTTATGGTTAAAAAATTGCGGCGAATACTAATTACCACAGCTATGGAACGGCTAGTGACCGTTGTTTCTGCATATCGATTCCAAAACTATGGCAAATGGTTGGTAATAGGTAAAATCCATGGCGAATGTTGTTAATGTGGTCGGAACTTAAATTTTCGCATTGGCTTTGTTTGAACGTTGTAGACGGTATTGATTTTCCATGGTTATTAAGCTGTAGTGATTTATAGTCTGGAGACTTTTTTTTTTTCTTTTGGGTAGTGGTTCAATTGATTTGCTTTCACATCAGCTGCAAGTCGCGATGAAAATAATGCTATTTTTACTTTTTGGTCACTGTCGGTTGGTGGTTCTATTTCACATGACCAAAGGTGAATGCATTGGCCATCGTTGTAGATAACTCGCCTGTTTAGCTACGATGGATAATGGATTTATTGGCCGTGATAGTTGAATTTTTATCATGTATTTCAGTCGTGGTGGATAGTGGATTTTCTTGTCGTTCAACTGAAAGGAACAGTCATGGCAGTTGCCGTAGCCATCAACTCAAGTGAAGGCTTGCATTACAATGGCAAGGTTACATGGTTGGTTGCGCTATCTTGTATTATTGCAGCAAGTGGAGGCCTACTCTTTGGTTATGATACTGGAGTAACGGGTAACTTTTTATTACTATTACTTGTTTGTAAATAATACATACTAGTGAGTTCTTATGGTAAGCTTTTGTGCAGGTGGAGTGACGTCAATGGAATCATTCTTGAAAAAGTTCTTTCCAGGGGTTTACATACAGATGAAAGAAGACACAAACCTAAGCAACTACTGCAAATTTGATAGCCAACTTCTGACCTCTTTCACCTCCTCACTCTATATATCTTGCCTCATTGCTTCTTTCTTTGCTGCATCTGTGACACGGGACTATGGCCGCAAGCCATCAATTATAATTGGTGGGGTTGCGTTTCTCTTTGGAGCTGTCCTAGGAGGGATAGCTGAAAATATCTACATGCTAATAATTGGTCGTCTCCTACTAGGAGTGGGGATTGGTTTTACCAACCAGGTCGGTTTTGTTATGCACTTTTTGCCAAGATTTTAATATTACGGTAGTTAGTTAAATGATGAGCTTTTATTTTGCTTAACCTATAAACAAAGGATAAACTTTTGTTAAATAAAAGATGACTTTTTGAGGAACATTTAACATGTAAACTAGACACTTGCTGCTTCTTGTTTAATTTTGAGGAAATTGCAAGACTTCAGGCCTAAACAGCCGTAACCACAGTATATAATATCCACTACGCAGATCCTGTTGCATTAAAGGCATTGGTTATCTTGGTACTTCTCATCGTTAGTATATGCCTAAATGTTTACACTCTTTGCATATCTATTGGCAGTCTGTTCCCCTGTACCTCTCAGAAATGGCACCCCCAAAATCCAGAGGAGCTTTCAACTGTGGTTTCCAATTGTGTATTGGCATCGGAGGTGTAGTAGCCTCCCTCACTAACTATGGCACGGAAAAGATAAAAGGCGACTGGGGATGGCGGATCTCCCTACTAATGGCTGCATTGCCTGCCTTGGTTCTACTTGTAGGGGCGCTGTTTCTCCCAGAGACCCCCAACAGTCTTATTCAACAAGGCCGGGATAATGAAAAAGCCAAGAGGTTACTGGAAAAAATCCGAGGCACTGATGATGTCCAAGAAGAATTTGATGACCTTGTAAAAGCAAGTAAAGCTTCGAAAGCTATCAAACACCCATTCAAGAACATTCTGCGAAGGAAGTATCGGCCTCAACTCGTGATGTCGATAGCAATTCCATTTTTCCAACAAGTAACGGGCATCAATGTGATATCGTTCTATGCTCCGATTCTCTTTATGACAATTGGTTCCGGAGTAAGTGCTTCTCTTATGTCTACCCTTATCCTTGGAATAGTCGCGACAAGCATGACCATCGTTTCATCCTTCGTAGTAGATAAGCTAGGCAGAAGGGCCATATTCCACGCAGGTGGAATTACAATGTTTGTTACTCAAGTGTTGATGGAAGGCAGGGAGCCACGGTGCGATGAGCGAAGGTTACAACATCTTGGTTGTGGTCTTGATTTGCATATACAGTTGCGGTTTTGCATTTTCATGGGGTCCGTTGGGATGGTTGGTCACAAGTGAGATTTTCCCACTGGAAATAAGGTCGGCTGCTCAAAGTATAAACGTCGGGGTAAGTTTTTTCTCTAGTGCCCTTATCGGTCAGACATTCCTATCTATGCTCTGCCATTTGAAGTATGCATCGTTCTTCTTTTTCGGGGTGTGGGTGGCGCTGATGACGGTCTTCGTTTACTTATTATTGCCGGAGACTAAGAATATACCGATCGAGAAGATGGATACAGTGTGGAGGAAGCACAATTTCTGGAAGAGATTTTACAAGGAAAACAAGATTCAGGAGCCCCTTCTCTCTTCCTACGAACAGATCGCTTAGTTTGTAGATAAAGAATTCCTCGTACAGAACAGTGAAATTATTTGAATAAGAGGGTAAGATGTGAAACCCAGCAATTTGTGATGTATATCAGCAAAAATCTGTACTGTGGCTGGTTTTGTGAGCCATTGTATGATTTTTATCTTTTCATTCAATGCTTCCATGCATTGTTATTCAACTCAAATTTGTATATTACTTATTCACTTTGTTTCTATGTCAACATTACAATTTTTTCTTTTTTTTTTTATTATCGAAATTATATAAACTTCCTTTATACATTGGTATATATCTTACAATTGCTCCGTTCGTAAGTCAGTTCAACAGAATTTGTCGATATCAGCAAAAGAAATAATGTCCTGTCCAATTAGCCAATCAAAATAAAGAGATTGTTTCATACTTCATTTGGATCAAATGTTTGAGTTAGACGATGTTCGACTCAAAATATAAAATGTTTGAGAGTTTATAATTTTTTTTAAAAATTATTTGGTAAATGTTATTTTATTTTTAAAAATTTATAAGATTCTAAAACACGGCCTAAGAGGCTATGGGTTTATAATTTTTTTCCAGAAAAAATTAATTTTACCCATCTTTTTTTTATAATATTTAAAGTTATTTAATCTTAGCATTCGATTAACAAAAAAGCACAACACATACTTTTGTTAGTATTTCACTTTCATCCTTTATATAATTGACATTTCTTCGCTTCCCTCCAGAAAGCAAAATTATTTGTTAATGTGATTTTAAATTCTAATAATTTGATGATTTTTTCGATCATTATTATAATATGAAGAATGTATTATGAAAAATACTATAACATCTTATTTACCTAAATATTTTAAAATTTTATTTCTAATTTTAAAATATTTTATATGATGTTTCGAAATTAATGATTTATTGATTTCTTCTGTTTCAACTTTAAATTTAAGTAGAAAAAAGGTTTGAAAGTGGAAGTATCGCTGCTCCAATTTCTTTACTAAAATAGTTTCGTGCAAATTACAATAAAAAAGTCAAAATTATCGACTTTTTCTGTGGTTGACTATTGAGATAAAGTACACGTAATCTAAACACGAGTATTTTTTCATCGAACGCATTATTTCAACCAAAGAAATGTGATTCGATTCTTATAAATTTATATCCACATAAATTGTAACTCGTAGAATTAATATATAATATTTTTATTGTATTTGAACTAACAACTCACAACAAATATAGATACAAACTCACGTAAATGATATCCTCACGCCTTCTAGTTTTAGATATTTTAATTTGCAATTCTGACTATGTTTTTATGACTATTTAAGTTTAATACTTTTCAAAAGCACAATTTTTAGCGTGCACTCTTTTAAGTTCTCAGTCAATTACTTGTGTTGTTGGAAATATTTGATTAAATTATGAATATGTGTTGTCTCTTCTTGGGGCCATACAAGGTTCGAGGGTGTGAAAAAATTTTATTCAAATTAAATTTAATTGAGTCGAATCAATTATATAAAAAGTATAATATATTTATTAGAGTAAATGACAATGTTTTTTATTGAGTTTCGACATAATTATGAATATTTTTTTTATTTTTTGAAAAATTACAAATATCCCTTGATTTTTGATGAAATAATGTAATATTTGAATGGAAAAATAAAATTGTCAACTATGCAGTTACTGTATTCTTTTTCTTTTTTCTTAAAAAGAACATAAAAATTGAAAAAACAAATGGATGGGTTGAATGAAAATTTTTTAAAAACTATCCACTTAGTCAGTAAAAAAATTTAAATTTTTTTAAAAAATAAGTAAAATTATAGTCCGTAGTCCAGAAGGGTATTTTGGTCATTTTATCAAAAAATGGATGAAAGCCTGATGGAGACTAGCAGAATGATCTAATTGTTAGACGGACATTAAAATTAGGAAGGTATTGGTAATTTTTCAAACAACCAGGGATATTCGTAATTATGTCAAACCTCATAGGGGTCCGTTGTAATTTACCCTATTTCGTATTGGTGTTTTTTAAATTATACATTAATCACATAATAAATATATTATATTTATTATATAATTAATTCAAGTTTGACAAATATATACATCATAATCATAGTGAAGAAATCAACGAAGAGTGGAAAGTTCAAAAGGGATAATACATTTACACCCCTGGTCTATTGTATGTCTACACAAACGACCCATGCATTTTGAATAATTACACTACACCACCAAAAATGTCAACACCATATAAATAAATTACCCCTACTTTTTAGAAATTTATACATAAACTACTACAACAAAAACATCAATATAATTACAAAAATTATTCATATATTTTTATTTTTTTTTTGCTATTATGGGTGATTTCTGTAATTATATAAAATATAGAGATAATTTATGTAAAAAATTATAAATTTAGGCCATGTTTACTAGGTTAGATTAGGCTGGATATCCATGTCAATCCAGCCTAGTGGCTTGTTTACAATTTTTGGGGCCGGCCCGTTAAGAGTCCATTGGTCCGGTATTGACCCATATTATGTCCAGATTTAAATCCCACAAAGATTGGTGTGATTCATGGATTGCAACCCATGCACTTGTTATTCCGCTTTTGCCCCAATAGTTTTCCTCTTTTTGTATATTATGTTCTTATGGCCACATTTACTTTGAGTGATGTGATTAAAATGGGATATATTAAATTGTGATTACTATCATGAAAAAATCACATAATATATCATGCTTAAAGCACTAATCACAAACTAATTCAAAATGAAGTAAACAAAAAATAAATGGTGATTAGGCATGATATCATAGCTAATCACCCAAAATAAAAGTGCCCTAAATTTCTCCTTATTTTCTGTCACGCTGGCCAAGTGCATTTAATGCACTCATAGAAGTCTGCTACACATCAATCAAGTATCTAACTCTCTCTCCTCCATTGTTGTGTTGTTTGGGAGTTGAGATGCATAATCTCTTCACTCTTTTGGTTAAAGAAAATGAGAAATTTATGAATGTTGAGTCCTCAAAAATTAATTTTTTTTTTTTCTCTTTATCGCTTCTCCATGGAAGTTTTAGTAAGAGAATTTTGTGCATTTGAGGACTATGTGGAGTTGCCGAGTGTCTTTTCGAACTACATCTACCCAAACAATGGAAAAAATAAGCAAAGTTGGAGTAGAAGTATTTCTAAAGATGGAGTGAAATATTTATTGGGTGCTTTGATACAAGTGGGGGGTGGGGGGTGCTGTGAAACGGGTGGGTGAGGGAGAGGAGGAAGAAGGTGTTGGAAGTAATTAAAAAAACAAAAAGTCTTTGCAAGGCTTTGATGTGACATTTTGTCTTGTTTGTGGCAAATGGGTCAAAAGATGTTAAAATTTCTCATTGTAAAGATATTTTAAGTTTAATCATTAAAATTGTACAAATTAACTTTAAAAAAGTAAACAAGGTATTACTTATAATTTTCAAATAATCCAGCTCATAATCCTATTTCGATCCTAGTGCCGATAATTGTATCTAACTTAGTAAACATGGCCTTAAGGGATATATTTATAGTTATTCCAATCCCAAACCCCAAAATCTTGAAAAGTGTGAAATTCTCTTAGGACCTGAAAGTGCAGCATGAGCACCACTCTCAAACTTTCATTAAAAGTCTGGCTCCTGGAAAAATGTGCTCATTGTTGTTTGTTTACAGTACGATAAACTAGTGGGTGTGACACACTTCCTTAAGTGTGCATAATTTAATAAAAAACATAAAAAATAATTTAAATTTTTAAAAATATATTTTAATTAAAAATATTAAAAAGTAAAGAAGAAGTAACAAATAAATAGTGAAATTGAAAAGAGTGGGTAAGTTTGGGGTTTAGAAAAATGGTTTGGGAGTATAAAACAGTGGATCGGTGGGAAATTAATAAATTAAGTAAAATTAAATTAAATATTAAATAACAGACTAAAAATTGTGAGACACCAAAATAGTGCTCACACTTAATAATAAGGTATAGATTATGGATACTTACACTCTCTTCTTTTTAAAGGATAATTACACTCTCATCTCATGAGGTTTGGTGTAATTACATGTAGACCCCCTGTAGTTTGATAAATTACATCTAGCACCCTTAAAGTTTGTTTCTATCTAATAAATTAGTCCATTTATTAGTCAAAATCCACGATTTTGCTAATATTAACAAAAAAATTTAAAAAAAATGTATATTTACCCCAATTGACTTATTACTAACTTATTGCAGGTTAAATAAAACTTTTTATGATTAAGTTACCCTCATACGTTTCACACGTTAATGTATATGAGAAAGTATATCTTCACCTTTATAAGGGTATTTTAGTCCCAAAAAATATTTGATCTACAATAAATCAATAATAAGTTAATCAAAGGTATATATCAATGTTTATTCAAATTTTCTATTAATATTAGCAAATTTAGTGAATTTTGATTAATATAGAGACTGATTTGTTAGACGGAAGCAAACTTCAAGGGTGCTAGATGTAATTTCTCAAACCACAAGGGGTCTATGTGTGATTACACCAAACCTCAGGGGAGGGGAGTGTAGTTATCCATTTTTTTAATTACACGTAAATTTTTTGTGATTTAAAAATTTATATTTAGTATTTATGATATTTGCTTTCGTCTAATAATTAAGTTTCTCTGTTAATAAAAAATTCACCGAAATTGTTAATACTAACAAAAAAAAATTAAAAAATATATATTTAACCTCAATTGACTTATTACTGTTTTATTGCATATTAAATAAGATTTTTTATAATCAAATTATTCCCATACATCTTCACACATTAATTCATGTGAGGAGGTATATCTTCACCATTATAAGGGTATTTTAATACAAAAGAATTATTTGACATGCAACAAGTCAGTAATAAGTCACTCGATGGCAAATATAATTTTTCATTCATTTTGTTTGTTAATATCATCAAATTCAACAATTTTTTACTAAATTGGGGACTTATTTATTAGATGGAAGCAAAACTCAGAGGTGCTAGATATAATTTTCTAAACTATAAGAGGTTACAAAATCTCAAGAAAAATTATTGTAATTGTCCCCTCGAATTAATATACATGCCAATGTGCAAAAGAAAATTATACACATGATATATATATATATGTATATATATAATATTAAATTTGCAATAAAATGTAATCGGAATGAAGTTCCACTACATATTTCATCTCCATAGGCGTAGGCTTATTGAAATTTCTATGGCCGCTTACATATTACACAGTTCACGGATATACGATACTTCTAAATATGGAAAAGTTATGCTCTCATCCCTTAAGGTTTTGTGTAATTACACGTAGATTTTTTTTTACTTAGAAAATTATATCTAGCACTTTTGATATTTGCTTTCATATAGCAAATAAGTTCCCCATTAGTCAAAATTCACCAAATTTACTAATATTAACAAAACAAATTGAAGAAAAATTGATATTTACCCTCGATTGGCTAAAAACTGACTTATTGCAGGTCAAACATTTTTTTCGAACTAAACTATCCTTTTAACGGTGAAAATATACCTCATCAACATGTGAAGACGTATGATGGTAATTTTATCATAAAAAATATTTATTTGACCTGTAATAAGTCATTTAGGGATTAATATAGATTTTGTCTAACTTTTTTTTGTTAATATTAACAAATTCGATGGATTTTGACTAACGGAGGAACTTGTTTATTAGACGAAAGCAAACCTCAAGAGTGTTAAATGTAATTTTCCAAACCACAGGGAGCTTACGTATAATTTATCAAACCTCAGGGGTGGAGAGTGTAATTATCCCTTTAAGTATTATGTTATCTATTTTATTTTCAATAAATATTTTATAATAGGTATTATTAATTTATTTTTTTTGGTGATTCTACTGTAAATCTTTGGTGACTCCCGTTTATGTTGTCGTTTGATCGCATAATTGATTATGAGATAATTTATTATAAGATGCTAGATTTTGAAATAATTAATTTAAAAAATGATAATAATGTTTGGATACATAATTTCAAAATTAATATGATGACGCATATTAAATTTCAGAATTAACCCCATTCTTAAGGTTAATGACGGAATTAAAAAAAAAATGAGTTATAGAATGATGGTTAATAAGATAAAAGATAGTTACGGTAGGATTAAAAATTACAAATTCTAATTTTTTATCAAAATATAATTATAACATAAATTAATTTCAAAAGTAATTATTAAAAAAAGAGCGAAACGACACAAACAATTGCATACTTAGTTGTGCAAAGTAGTATTTAAGTAACATATTAACACATTAATTATATATTAATAATCTATACAATTTAAATATAATTCAATTTAATTAATAGAAATAGTTTATTGATTAATTTAAATAATTATTTAGCAAATAAGAGAGTGCAGCTGCCTCCATGCAACTGAGTCACTGTTGCACAGCACACAGGTAACAGAGGCAGTCCCCATAGAGCGGACAATTCAATGGTTCTGCTACAAAATTTCCTTACAGCAGATTTCGTGTTTGAACATGAGATGCCTCTTGAATTTGAGTGTTTTCTTTTTCAAAATTATGGTAGAATTACTTTAAAATCACGTGTTTCATGGTTTCACTATATATTTATCTCACTTTATGTAAATTATTTGTAATTTATTTATTAATTTTAAGGGAGACTTGCATAAAAATTTCCCGTGTAATGAAAATTCAGCTAAAAATTCATGTGTTCAAAATATAGGCAAAAAAAATTCTGTGTTTTTTGAAATCTTGCACACGCTGCTCTGGTCGTTTGTTTTACTTAACTGCGTTAATTTCTTCTAAAATTCCTATTATACCCTTATGTGATATAAATTATTTTATTATTTTAATAACCGTTGGATATTTTGTGATTGCATCAGAAGCATAGAATCTAATCAACTTTTAATAGCTATTAATCTTCAATAAATAAAATTGAAGGGTCTAGATTTTGTGTATTTTAAAAATATGTCTTCCACATATATATACATATATGCATATATGTACAATTATGTATATGTATATGCATAGCTATAGATGCTGGTGGAGGGCCGCCGCTCCACCTCCACCTGCCGTCACTAGTCTAGGGCCGCCATTCAACATAAAAACAAATTAACTAATAATATTTTAGAAAAAAACTAAAAAATTTATAAATATTAAAATAATCTCAAATATTTGATATTTTCATATATAAAAAATATATAATAATTTAATTTGATGTAATAATATTTTTTACATATAAATATTTCATGAATACTAGTTGTTTAGTATTATAATATTTTTTAATAAAATGTGGAAAATGTAAATAATTAATCAAAAAAATAAAGAGGGGATAATGGCATAAAATAGGAGTAATTTTGTCCATTCAAAATGATCAAAAGTTAAAAATAAATCAAAATGGTATCCTACTCTCGTTCCTGACACGTATAAGCAACTCTGATTTTTTCTAATAGAGAGTAAGGTCAATAGTTATAAAGGATTTTTTTTTTAATTCTTTATTTAACACGGGTAAGTTTTTAATAATTTTTTAATAACACAAAAAGACATTATGCAAGTTTTTCTAATTTTAAATATATTAATATAATAATATATATAATTACCACTTAAAAAGAGTTCCACGATTAACACACATGTACGAGAATATAGAGACAAGCCCACCAAATTCTCTTTATTTGAATTCGTGCGGAAAACAGTAATCTTTTCATTGAATGTGTGGTGATTAACGTTGAAGTAGACTTTTCCTCTCATAAAAGAAATAAAACTTATTAAAGTTTGTGTTCAATTAATAGAGTTTTTGCGAGCGCTTCAAAAAGTACTTTTAAAATTTTGACTTCAAAAAAGTACTTTTGAAATTTTTGAATTCCAGCTTATACTTTTAAAATAGCTAAGAAAAATAATTTTGAATCAAAAGTTAGAAGCAACATTGAGGGGTGCTTTTAGCTGTTTTGGTTTTTTTTGGTAAATAAATTCAACTTTATTTTTTACTACATTTTCCTTATTATAATAATTTTAATTCAATTTTATTATTTTTAATTTATTTTTAAAATTGTATATTTAAAGTTGATATCGGACTTTTCAAATAATTTAATTTTGAAATATTTAAATTTACACTTTACATATTTAATATTTGAAGTTTTTATTTTATTTTATGTGCTATATCATCTAATAATATTATTTTATTCACATATTATTATTTGATTAATTAATAAAATAATATATTTTTTCAATAGTGCAAGTTTAATTATTGTATATGAATCAATAAGTATATTACTTAGTGGGAGCACTATTAAATTAAATATATTTTTTAATATTTTTTATTAAAAATATAAATATAAAATACTAATTAAAATAAAATTTATGATTTCTTGTGGAAAGAATTATTATTAGGAAACAACAAGTGAATTAGTAAGCAAAAAAAATAGTATTTTTTTTGCGCATAGAGACAAAATCGTCTTTTATCAATTAAATTTATTTTAAAAGTGATTTTTCTTTAAACACTATCCAATTTAGCTTTTATGTAATTTTAACTTTTTTTTACAAATACTACACACTTTTGATTTTGCTAAAACTTTCAATTTTTTTCTCCAAAAATTATTTATCTAAAAGTAGAAGTTTTTGCAACACTTCCTAAACCGGTGTCTCGGGTTTGATTGGGTCCAACTTTTGTGAACTCGTCTGCATCTGAGGCGGGTCTAGATTTTTTTTCTAAACTAGTGTTGGATTTGGACCCGTAGAATTATTACTAATAATTGATTTATTTTCAGAGTTTTTGAATCTAAATTTTTTAGTTCTTTTACTTATGCACTTCACTTATTTAAAAATTATGACTTAAAATTTAATATGGATTATATTTGTATTTTTATGATTAATAATATATTTTATTTATCGTTCATACACTGTGTAGTAAATATTTAGTGGTTTTAATAATTAAATTGAAAACAACAACTATGGAAACTCACATGAATTGATCCATTAGCAAGTATTGAGTAACACTCCCAATTTTATATGGTTTATATGAATAGTGTCAAGTAATTTATCTTTTTTAAAAAAAATATTTATTATTCGAGAATGAAAAGAAAATAATATACACAATTATTCGGGTTAGGTCGGACATGAGTAATGGCTATTAAGAAGGGTGGAGGCGAAAACGGGGTATGATTTTATTCGAGGTAGGTTTAGAATCCACCTCAACTTATCTCGGATTCGTCCCATTACCAACCCTATGTCTCTAGCATCTGCTAATTACTCGTCCTTTATGTATAAATTTTGAAATTTGGTCAAATTTTAACCACTTTTTTGTTGATCGGGCACACGATTTATAGAGATTAATTTACAAATAGTATTTGTTAGGTACAACAATTATAGACATTAAATTATAACAATCTAATTATTTAATTTTCACTTTATCTCCTGACACCACTCATAAAACTATGTCGAATCTTTTCTAAAACATAACCTAGAATCATATCTTCATTATCTCGCCGAACCCAGAATATGCCATCGGGCAATGATTCAGTAATTAAATCTTCGTGAACCCATTTTTTTTTTCTTTTATTTCAAGTAAAGCCCCGTTGAAATATCAACTAATGAAGAAGAAAAGATATTAAACAATATCAACCAATAAAATTCCTTAAAATAAACGAAACAACTTAAATGTGTTTTTCATAATGCCATACAAAAAAACAAAAAACAAAAGAAATCTTCAAATGTTGACGATAACTTGTCGTTCTCCTGTAACATATATTTATGGCAATAATTCTTCGAAAGATAATATCAACAATTATAATTTTTTTTATTTGAAAGAACTATTATCCAAACTTTATGATTCTTATAATTATATTTTGTGTATAATTATTCAAAATTTATGTTTTAGATTGTTAATTATATACATAACTAAACACTTATATATGTATAACTTGTTATAAATTATTCTCAACACAATTTTAATAAGGTGTAGTGACTGTGCTTATAATAAAGTGACAATATAATAAAGGAAACAAAGTCAATAACGTAAGACGCTTGACGAGACGTTACTACAACAACATTGGACGAAAGCTACTCTTGACTGTCCTAACATTGTGGTTACTGTTCAACCATGTAGGAAAATGCTTTTGCCCCAAATATAAAATCCCTCGAATTTTCTTTAAATATATTAAAAGATTTGGACTTTTCTATCTTCATATCAGTATTTTCTCATCATCTATTACGAAATTCTCATAATAGTCACATAAGTTACAATTTTTTTTTTTTAGTCCCTTTGTTAGATTCAATTGGTATTTGGATAGAATTAAAAGTCGCGTTCTAGGTATGCGCCCCTTACCCAGAATATTAATGGAATGTTGTGAAACGGCTAAAAGCAAGATTTTTTGGTAGCTTTTGGGGCTGTTAATGAGAATTTCGTAATTAATAGGATCAAAAGTACTACGCATGCGCGCAACTAAAAGTGGCCGAAAAGTTAATGACAACGAACCTTTTCCGTCAAAATATTAACTAAATCTAATGAAAAGATTAAAAATGAGATTTTTGAATAACTCATGGATCATTAACAAGAATCCCATAACAATGGATTTTTATTTTTATTTTTTGAAAGGAATCCATAACAATGGAACGAAAAGTGTAATGACCCTATGGAATGAACAAATGTCACGTGTAGAATAAAAAATTGAGTTGAAAATGGATAAACTAAAAAATTGCAAAAAATAAAATAGTGAAAGGTTAAATTGTAAAAAATGATATATATATATATATATATATAATATATATATATATATATATATATATATACACACACACACAGAGGTTGATATAATCTATAGGTTTGGAGACCAAAAAGTATATGATTAAATTTAAAAACAAACTATTCGTGATAAGTTAAATAACTTTTTGGATGGATAAAACTTAATCCTAAAACTATGAATTTGCTTAATAAGATAAAATACAAATTAAATTAGTTTCTTGATTTTAAAGGTAAAATTTGGTATAGAAAAGTACTAATTTTAAAAATAAAATATTATGTAGATGAGTTCTTTTAGATATTATTAAAAAAATTATTTAAACAGACGAGATTTTTCTTGCCAATGAAATATAGATATATGAAAGGAAGGGGTTAATCACACTTAGACATTCTCTAAAAATATAAAATTAAACATTTCTCTAAAGAAGTTTTGAAATTACACTTATACCCATTTTAAAATTCATTGTTTACACCTATCACCCTTTTGTTATAATTTGAACGAAAAATGCTGACATTAGCAAAAATAATTTATAAAAATTTTTAATTTTGCCCCTCATTCAACATTGTCATGTAGTAATTTTGTACTTATAAGGAAAAAAAAAATAATGATGTTAACCTCACTCCATATATATACATGTATTATATTTATCCCTTTATAAGTACAAAAATATACTTGAGAAGGTCAAATGAGGTGCAAAATTAAAAATTTATATAATATTTTTTTTTTACTAACTTCAGCATTTTTCGTCCAAACCTAACAGAAGGAGTTCAGGTATAAATAGAAAACTTTTGAAGGGGTGTAAGTGTAATTTCAAAAAAATTTGAGCTAAAAATATAATTTCATATTTTCAAAGGGAGTTTAAATATAATTAATTCTAAAAATATTTTCAAAAACACCAAAAGAAAAATATCTTGAAACGATGAAATCTCGTCCTCACAATTGAAAAGCGAACTATTTATCGATACACGTGTGCCATTCATGTGCATGGACCATGCACATACAAATGAAAAATAGAATGCATATCCTACACGCAACAAGAATGGGATTCCAGAAGTATCCTGAAAACGCGCCTGGACTTGGAGTTGGAGCTCTATATAACTGGATTGCTGCAAACGCAATGCAATGTCCAAAGTCTTGACAAAAACATCGTACGTGGGCTCAAAAGCTTCAATGTATGTCTTAACATCGTCTCTTCTTTCATCAAAGTGTTTATGCCATCTGTTAGAGATTCTTTCTAATCTTTCGAGCTGCTTATGTCTTTTTGTGGACGTCCAAAGTAAGGGAAGATTAAGGTTTGATCGATCCAAGTTCATGAACTGACCGGCAAAGTGACGGAGAGAAGCGGCTGTTTCTGAATTTTGTGCGCTGAAATTCTCGGCTTTCTGGTGATATTTTTGCAATTTTCATGTTTACTAAGTTCGTTTCGTTATGAAATGAATCGTATGTACTTAAGGGGTGTTTGTAGATGTTGAAAATAAGCATTTATCGACGTATTGTTCGTGCTGGTTGACATTTTAGTCCTGGAACTTGAAGGAACATTGATGGCGGTTAGTGTAGCCGTTAACACAAATGACGGCTTGCGGTACAACGGCAAGGTTACATGGTTGGTCGCGCTATCCTGTGTTATTGCAGCAACTGGAGGCCTACTCTTTGGCTACGATACTGGAGTAACTGGTAACGTGTTATTTATACGTTCATATATTTGAAAAAGGATAATGAATATATTGTGCTCCTATGAGATTTAGTATTATTACATATAGATCTTATGTGATGTGAAAAATTACCTTAGTAGCCGTAATATTGTTTTTGTCTAATAAAGAGATAATTTTTTTTTTGATCAAATTACCTTATATATGATCCGTTAATACATGTGAGGTGGCATTCAATAAGTTTGGGGAAATTTTTATTCGAATCTAACTCAATCGAACCTGTGATTGATATATAATTTGGGGAAAGTGACCAATCAAAGTACATTTACACTGTGATTGGATTGGTTTTGACCGAACTAGGCCGGCTAAGAATTTTCCATATTTTGGTCTAAAATTTTGAAGTTAAAAATTTGAAATTGTGAGATTTGAACCAATTGCAGATCATTATTACTCATGATCAACACACTGCTCAGTTCTAATGGCAAGCTTTTGTGCAGGTGGAGTGACCTCAATGGAACCATTCTTGAAGAAATTCTTTCCAGGGGTTTACATACAGATGAAAGAAGACACAAAGCTGAGCAACTACTGCAAATTCGACAGCCAGCTTCTGACTTCTTTCGCCTCCTCGCTCTATCTAACAAGCCTCATTGCTTCTTTCGTTGCTGCATCCATGACACGGGACTATGGCCGCAAGCCATCAATGATTATCGGTGGCGTTGCATTTCTCATCGGAGCTACTCTAGGAGGGGCGGCTCAAAATATCTACGTGCTGACAATTGGTCGTCTACTGCTAGGAGTAGGGATCGGCTTTGCCAACCAGGTTCGTTTCTTGTGCACAATTAACCTACATGATGTAATGGCTTGCTGCTTCTTGATCATGATCATCGGGACATAGTGTCCACTGCGTAGATCTTGTTGCCGTAAGGGCATTGATTGTCTTGGGATTTTGCAATATGCTTTATTGAACTCATTGCATATCTATTGGCAGTCAGTTCCCCTGTACCTCTCAGAAATGGCACCTTCTAAATTCAGGGGAGCTTTCAACTACGGTTTCCAGTTTTGTGTTAGCGCTGGAGGTTTAGTAGCAACGCTCGTTAACTATGGCACGGAAAAGATCAAAGGTGACTGGGGATGGCGAATTTCCCTAGCAACGGCTGCATTGCCCGCCTTGGTTCTAGTTGTAGGAGCACTTTTTTTGCCAGAGACTCCAAATAGTCTAATTCAGCAAGGCCGTGATCATGAAAAAGCCAAGAGGTTACTGCAGAAAATCCGGGGCACTGATGATGTCGAAGAAGAATTTGATGACCTTGTAACAGCAAGCAAAGCTTCAAAATCTATCAAACACCCATTCAAGAAAATTCTGCAGAGGAAATATAGACCTCACCTGGTGATGTCAGTAGCAATTCCTTTTTTCCAACAAGTATCTGGCATCAATGTGATAACGTTCTACGCTCCTATACTGTTTATGACCATTGGTTCTGGAGTAAGTGCTTCTCTTCTTTCTTCCGTTTTCCTTGGAATAGTCGGGACTTCCATGACCTTCATGTCATCCTTGATGGTAGATAAGCTAGGCAGAAGGATCTTATTCTTTATAGGTGGAATTAGTATGTTCATTACTCAAATGATGATTGGAGGAATAATGGCAGCCAAATTAGGGGATCATGGCGCATTGAGCGAAGGTTACAGCTTCTTGGTTGTGATCTTGATTTGCATATACACTGCTGCTTTTGCATTTTCATGGGGTCCGTTGGCATGGTTGGTCGCAAGCGAGATTTCTCCACTGGAAATAAGATCAGCCGCACAAAGTGTAAATGTGGCCGTAGGTTTCTTCTCTAGTGCCCTCATTAGTCAGACATTTCTAGCTATGCTCTGCCATTTCAAATATGCAACTTTCTTCCTTTTTGGCACGTGGGTGGCGTTTATGACCGCTTTCGTTTACTTTTTACTGCCGGAAACTAAGAATGTACCGATCGAAAAGATGAATATAATCTGGAGAAAGCATAGTTTCTGGAAGAAATTCATCAGTGATGGTAAAGAATACAAGGATAACAGGATTCATGAGCCTTTTCTGAGTTCCCATGGATAGATCTCATTGTGTCTCCAATATATATCCTTTATACAGAAGGGGAACAAGTGAAAAGTAGCAATCTTTTTAGCTGTTTCATGTAATGCCTGCATGCAATGTTGTTCCTTGCAGTTGTTGATGATGTTGTCTTATCCAAGATTACACATGTATAATGTATTGATGGACTCATGTTTGTACATTACTTGTGTTCTTTGATACTATGTAAACTTATTACATTTATTGTTTCTAGAGTTGTAGTTCAACAAAATTTGTGATTCATGTATTGAGTATTGATATATCGAATTATATGATTAATTGTTTTGCCTTAATTGTATTTACTGTCTCGTATATTAGGGGTGGCAAAACAAGGTAAATAGGGTGGCAAAAGGTATCCGCAATTAATTTTTTTTTTTTTTTGGCAATTGTAGGACTTGGGGCAACGAAATTTTCAAAGTGGCTGAAATTTGCTTATGTGGACAGAAATTAGGGCTTTTTTTTTTGGGATTTCTTTCTGACTGATTTTTTTTAAAAAAATCAACTGCCATTAAAACGTTTAAGTGGAAAAAAAATCTTGCCATATAAGCAATGATGTGGGATTTTTTTTTTTTTTTTTTACTAATTGAATTTTTTTTTTGGTAAATTACAACGACCTCGTTAAAGTTTGGCACAATTACGAATATTCTTTCATTGTTTAAAAAATTACAAATACCCCCCTAATGTTTGATGAAATTATGTAATTCTTGGATGGAAGTATGAAATTGTCAACTTTGCCCTTCTAGTATTTTTTTTAAAAAATTAAAAACTTGTAAAAAAATAAAACTAGGTGGATGAAAAATTTTTAAAATTATAAAAAAATTATCCATTCAATCCATAATTTTTTTAAAAAAATAAATAAAATTATAATTTTTAATCCACAAGAGTATTTTGGTCAGTTCACCATAAGAAATGAATGAAAACATAATGAATTGGATTAATTATTAGACGATTGTTAAAATTAGAGGGGTATTGGTAATTTTCAAACAACGACGGATATTCGTTTTTATTTTTATCTTTCCAACTTCAACATTGTTTTTTCTTCTGTCTCTTTTTTCAATGATTTCTCGAAACTTTCTTCTTATTTTGTAATAGTTTTCTACTTATTCAATTAATATATACTTTTGAAAATAATAATTAATTTTTAATTTAAGTTTAAAACTAATGATGCATAGAGATTTGAATGTGCCACATATACTAGTAATGTAAAATCATGTAAGCAGTGCTTGGGGCGTAAAACTAAAATAAAAAAAATAGTAATTCAAAAAGTCGTGTTTACTTATTTGATTCTTTTAAATTACTCATCGTTACAAAATAATAATAAAATAAGATAGAGGAAATAAAACATCATAAGAGACAGGACTATTCAGCAGGAACTGATGCAACCATAAATATTGGAAAAATATTATTTTTCTATATTGAAATTTTTCCTTTTTTAAAAAATAATATATACTATTTTTATTAGAAAAAAAAACCCTTAAAATAATTATTTTAATTGGCAAAATATATGTGAAGTAAATTACTGTCACTGTTTATTTCATAAATTAATCATACTTTTAAGCAAAATAGCTTATTTAAATAAATATCTACTTTAATAATATACTTAAGATTAATTTTTTTATCCTCTTTTATTTATATATTAAATGAAATAAATATAAAGAAAATCTAAAATATGCACCCACGTACGAAGTACTTTCACCTTTGGTAGAATTCGAGTTCACGGTAACCAGTAGTCGTGTTTCAACCTTCAAATCCGGTCGTAGGATAAAACGCATGTCTATGAGTAACAACACCAAACATAGTATTAGAATTTGAAACCGGGAAAGGACGCACGACCGTTATAGCACGGACTCGGAGTGTCTGAAAAGCGGAGCACCACGTGGTGTATTCCCATTGGATTCAAGAACCAAGAAAACAAACTCCTTTTTCGTCTCTTACTTTCTCCGCGGGCGGAGTTTCTGGGTTTCTCTTGCGCTTTTCTGCATTCCGTCGAATTCCATTCTTGGATTACCGCTTCTTTTGCAAGGTGAGGAAACCCCTGATCTTCTCTCTGTTTGAGGTTTTAGAGAATTCGATCGTTGATTTCTGTTTGTTTCAAATTTGAAGACATGTCGAGAGAGGCGTAAAGGGAGAAAGATTTGATTGGGCCTCTTTTTTTTAATTATTGTTTGGAGTGATTTTTCCATCGTTCTGAGTTGTTGCTTATTGGTTGACTGTTTCCTGGTTCTGGGGATTCAAGTCTTGATTAATACTGTTCTTCTTAGATCATTTTTCTTGATGATTAATCAAAGCATTAGAAAAGGAGAGGCAGCGAGAATAATTAGTATCAACAGTATGATTGTTTGATAAAGTTTGCTTGTAGGTAATTTGACTAAATTCGTCTGCTTATCCATGTTGATTTCTGGTCTTGTGTCCCTGAATTGAACAGTAAGTTTGTTCTTCTGGTACTTCAAATGCCTTCACCAATCTCGCCTCAGTGGCATGACAAGGCTAGTGATTTCTTTCAGTCCTCAGGTATTTTCCAGTAAATTCTGTATTTTCTCTGTGGTCCAATTCTGTGTATATGCTTTTAGAACATCCTTGTTTATAGGATGGAGAGGTCATGCCCAAATATTGATGAATAGGGGTCAAGCTTAAAGAAGCAGGACAATCTGCTGGAACATTTCTTGGCGAGGCTGCAAAGGATGCCAAGGAAAATGCTACAGATGTGGCAGGAAAATTTGGGTCGGCAGTCAAAAGCCGGTGGGCTATCTTCCAACAGCCATCTACAAGGCATGCTATGCAGGAACATCTTATTTCTGCAGCTGCTACAACAAGCATGTTTCTGAGGAGGGGTTTTTCGGAGACAAAAGAAAAGGTGGTTGTTGGAAAGACAAAAGTAGAAGAGGTAATAATAGAGGTGCTCTGCATGTTGGAAAGTCTGTCCAGTCATAGTTTAATAAATAAGTTATATGACTGGCTTCATTTTCTCTTACTATATTTAGCTAGTTTTGATAAGCTACTTACTAGTTTGGCCTTTCTAATACCAAAATTTAATTCTCGTATATCTATTCGCTTCATTTTTTAATAATATATTTAAGTTAAGAAAGAGGGGCTTTGTTGAAGTTATGTACTGATACATTCACTGAGACTTAATTCTCCACACTTCATACGAACTGTCCATAGTCATTACTAGGTTCGCAATTCCAACTAAGGTGATTATTATGCTTCTTTTCAAGTCAATCTCTTGAAAAGAAGCCGTTCATTTGAAAGTTAAAATCTTGCCAATATAGTTTGAAGAAAGTTATTTCCTTATCCTACAATGATGATGAAGTAATGGTTCACATGGAATTTTCTTCTCCGAGATTTTATAGAGCTGTATTTATATAATTTTAAATGCAAATGGCATGCATTTTTCAGTTGAAGAGAACAGAACAGAACAGATAATAGTTAGCAATAAAGTAAGGTAGAGGAACCCCGCCTATCTCTTTTTGACATGTAGTTATATGGCACATTTGTAGTACTAGTATGTGTTTTAAGTGGCAACAAGTTTCTTCATATTAAATTGATACTTGGTTGTTTTGATGATAAAACTTTTGTAACAGGTGGCAAAGAAGACTGCTGAAAAGAGCAAGAATCTCCTCACTGACATAGAGCGATGGCAAAAGGTGCTTGACCTTGACAATTAGTGTTAATAATATCATGCAAGTAGAAGCTTGCTAATTTCTTTCCTTTTTACAACTTCTGCAGGGAGTTGCAAGTACTGATGGTAGGTTTTCTCATTCTTTTGATCATCTCAATTAACAATGTGGTGCCCACATTAGTTAATTGGACTTAATTTTGTATTATTAGTGCATAACACCGCTGGATCAATCAAGAGTAAACAAATTGCTTCATTTGTATTCCTTGGACTACTATTGTATTACTAGGTTTTCAGCTGATTATATTTTCTTACCGACATTCCAGGTAGATAAATAGTTATACTTTTTAAGAATTATGTTCCTGAAGCTACTAATGCACGATAAATTCAATTTCGCATAGTCTGCAATATGTGATGCAATCTGCCATAGTCCAACTACAGATAATCATTTTTTTTCCATTCATAATTAGTGTTTGGGGTCCCAATTGAGCTTGCTGTCCAACGCCAGCAGTCCAGTATACCAATTCCAAGTATATTGATGAAGTGTGCTGATACCCTCATATTATCAGGTGACTTATTGAAAGTGAAACTGATGAGTTGCCTACTTGCTTTTTATCATTGATTAGCATTGCTGAGAGGCAACTTTTTACCTTTGTTGATTAGGACTGAACTCCAAGGGGTTGTTCAGAGCACCAGGGGACAAAAAAGTTCTCCGGCAGTTAGTATCCTTGTATAATCAAGGTATCTTAGTAAGTATTCATTGGGTGGGCCTCATATAGTTTGCATCGCTTTACTTAATTGTCTGTTTTGTTATTTTTGTATCCAGAACCAAATGCATCACTACCGGAGGGTCTTAAGGCAGTTGATGTTGCAGCTCTTATTAAGTATTATATCGCAAGCCTCCCTGAGCCATTGACCACTTTTGAGCTGTATAATGAAATAAAAAACGCTCGTTCCAGCATCCATTTAATGAGAGAGATTCTCAAGAAACTTCCTACTGTTAACTATATGACCTTGGAACTAATTACTTCACTTCTTCTTCGTGTTAGCCAGAAATCTCCTCTTAATGGGTAAGCTGCTTCTCCCCTTTCTTTCTCTGTGTGCATTTGCGTGTGCGTGCCTTGTCCATCCAAAATCTGGTTGTGCTAAAGTAACAGTTTTTACTTGGTAATTTCACGACGAAATAGTTCTAGTCATGTGGCTATGCATTGACGCATATATACAAACACAGTCGAATTCAAAATTCCTGAGTATTTGATGATTAATTTTACTTGATGAGCATGTGTGTGTTGCCAACATCATACAGATGGATGCTCGAAGCCTTGCAATAGAAATAGCCCCTATCATTATGTGGCAGAAAGGCCACAGACCAGAACACTATGAACACTTCTGTGATCAACCATCAAAACTTGATTCTAAGGCTAACGTAGATTCTGCCTCCAACTACAGAGCATTGGACATGCTTCCAGGTGATTCCGTTGTTCAATGTATAGCATGTAATATCTATAATACTTATCAGCTATTTGTTTTTGCTTTGGCTTCTAGTTTGTCTTTTTCTGCAATAACTGATCTTAACTCATGAGGAACAGCTGCCAGACTCATACTTGCAAAGAATTTTAGCTTGCCGAGTATTAGTTTTGTTTCTGATAGGCAATAAGAACTACATTGGGACCGTGCATGAAGACATGAACTTTCTTGTTGGTTTACTTGAAGAGTTTCAGGACAACTTTAGTTCAATGGTAGGAAACAAAATCAATTGCTACACCAGAGGAGATGTTAGCATGAGCATGACCATGAGGAGATGTTAGCTCCAGTTTAAACGTTACTGAAAACACTTGCGAAAGCTTCGCTACCTAATAATACTGCAACAGGATTTTTCTTCTGGTTATGAAGTGAGTGATATTCAAGCACTCTCTTTAAACATATAAAGCATTTCTAAAAGTTAACAAGGCCGTTTGGCTGCATATATCAAATCCTATCTTGTGAAGACTTGACCCAGATACTCATAGTTTGTGTTGGTAAAGACAAACATATCTTTTCGATGTGAGACTTGAATGGAAGAGGTTCCCGAAGGAAGCTGAAACTACTGGGATGAACTCTTGTCAGACTATAGTTTTTTATATGAGAAGCAAATTTCACTTTCTCCTTCTAGTTCTGATTTACAAAATGTAGTAATAATTAAGTTTCCTTGCCTTTCTGCTGATGCCAAAACCAGAAGTTCCGCCTTCTGTTTTTTTTTTTCCCAATATTATCTTAACTTCTTTTTCTCTGAATTCAGAAGACGACGGTGCAACTCAAGATGTATCATCCTCAATTCCACTCAATGATGGTGTGCCTCTAGATTTTCATGCTATTGAAGTTATTCAGTGTTTGATCGAGCAACACAATGCAGTTTTCACAGATGCAAATGAAACTGTCTGGTGATGATTTGTGACTGTCATATCCCAGGCACCGCACAGATTCTTTAGACTGGACTATGAAAATAACGTGTCAGAAAGAATTATTAGAATTCTCTGTAAAATCATACAGCTGATGTGTTTCTCCAGCAATTCACTTTGGTATATCATTTTGTAAATCTTTGTCTTTTCTGTTGTAACACATTCTAGGATCAATCATCAAAATGATTGACGATTCTTCGTTGTCATGTTTGATATCATTTTTGCAGAAGCAATAGCGTTGCACACAAAAATGATCTTGTCAAATAGCTCCTAGTTGTTAGATTGAAAAGAAACAACGGGAATCTCTGATCATCGATGTTTCTGCAGCAAAGCAGGCCGCGGTTGCTGGAAGCGATGATATAACCTCTGTATGTAACGAAATCCAGGGATTCAGGAGGCGGGTTGTGGCTGGAATTCCTGGAGGATAATGTGAGGGAATCAAGGTATTGTACCCAAGACATCTGAAGGACATAAGGAGGAATAAGAAATCCGTATCCTAGACCGACAGCATGTTCTTGAACTGTTTTCTGATGAAAAAATCATCAGACAACAGTTTTTTCAACGATTTGCAAATTGATGATAATCCGCTTGTACAAGTTCTTGGTTGGTAAGCATGTCCAAGAATTATCCACTGAAGGGCGTGATGGATCAAATTTTGTTACTATCAACAAATTTAGTGAATTTTAACTAATAAATGGACTTATTTGTTAGACGAAAGCAAACTTCAAATATTTTATACGTAATTTCCTTAAATATTATTTTACTTTTTTATCTAAGCCAATTTTTTTCTTGTTAGAAATTCTAAAGCAATAACAAAATAGATTTATGGAAAAAAAAATGTATATTTGATACCTTAATTTAAGAGTAATTTGCAATATTAGTATCATATTTTTTAAAATAACTTAAAATGATCCCCCCCCCCCAAAAAAAAATAAAATAAAATAAGAAGGGCTCGATTGGCATGTTTATACTTCATTAAATTTTAGTTTACCTTTTCAATTATAATAAAAGAACTATAGTTATGAATTTTACAAAATATAAAAGTAAATTGTGTCATGTGTCGATTTTACACCCGTTTGAGCACAACCAAGTGGGTAGCATGGAATTGTTCCACCATTTACTTATATATTTTTTAATAAATCAATTATAAATATATTATAAAAAATTATTATATATCAATTATTAATATCAAATATGTATAATCAACTAATAACTATTATTAAAATTAATCAAAGAGTCCAATGGACTTGAACTCATAATTATTTGGACATAGAGCATTAACTTTGCGTAAAAGTTCTAAGTCGTTGACACCATGATATATTTATTAACAAGTTCGATTTATGACCTTCACCTGAAGGTCGAGTGTCGAAACTTTCGATCATAAATTATATTGCTGATATATATTCCAGCAATTTGTGAATGCTTGTCAGATGTGTTTTATCTCACCCTATTTTAAAAATAATTTTCTCTTCTAAAAAATATATATATATCTTAAACACATTTAACTAATTTAAATAAAATATATATTATATCATCTATAATGATTACAATTTATTTTTATTTAAAAAAATTTACACATCAAATCAACTATCATCACTGTATTAAATTATTTTTATTTTACATTCAATCACATACTTAAAAAAAAAAAAAAAAACTCATCTAAACCAAATTCATTAATTAACACCCTTTTCGCTTCAATTCTCTAGGGAAAATTGCATTTTCGGTCCCACCGGATGGGTACTGTTGCAATTTTGATCCCATACATTATGAGCTTAGCACTTTTGGTCCCACAGAAAGAAAAAGTGTTGCACTTTTGGTCCCAACTCCGTTTAAACCGTTAAGTGAGGATGACAAACTATTTTTAGAAGGTTCAAGGTGGTTTTTTATGGTTTGAAAACCACTAGGCTTTTTGGAGGGAATTATATTGATTTTGTTGTATTTTTCATGCATTTCACTATAAAATGACAAAATTTTCCCACTAAAATTTGCAAAAAATTAAGCTGCACAGTTATAATAGATAAAAAAAATATCTTTGTAAAAAAATAAATTGCACACTTATGATAGATAAAAAAATATTATTATGAATGAAATATTAAATTATGTGATTGCAAAATTAAAATGACCTCAAAAAAATTAAAGCATTGCAAAACTAAAGGAAAAAAATGAACTAACTATATTTACGCCAAAATTCACTGTTTGCACTATACAGATTTATCCATGTTTTCTCCGTGCCAACTATGCACAAATATGCAATTTACATTCTAAAAGAATTGCCAATATTTGCAATTGCCAAAGAAAAAAAAATTGTACATTTGCTCAAAAACTAATTACAGAACCAAATTCAAGTAAATGCACTTGGTTACACTGCAAAAAATATTCCAACTAAAAAATGTTTGTCATGGTGACAAACCTTTTTGGCAGGGATAAAATATGATTAAATCAGTATAGTGCTAACAGTGAATTTTGGCATCAATGCAATCAGTTTATTTTTTACTTTTAATTTTGCAGTACTTGATTTTTTTCAAGGTCATTTTAATTTTGCAATCACATAATTTAATATTTCATTCATAAAAATATTTTTTTTATCTATCATGAGTGCGTAACTTATTTTTTTGCAAATATAATTTTTCAATCTATTATAACTGTGCAACTTAATTTTTTGCAAATTTTAGTGGGAAAATTTTGTCATTTTATAGTGAAATGCATGAAAAATGCAACAAATAATAATTCCTTCCAAAAAGCCTAGTGGTTTTCAAACCATAAAAAACCACATTGGACCTTCTAAAAGTGATTTTCCATCCTCACTTAACGGTTTAAACGGAGTTGGGACCAAAAGTGCAACACTTTTTCTTTCTGTGGGACTAAAAGTGCTGAGCTCATAACGTATGAGACCAAAATTGCAACAATACCTATTCTGTGGGACAAAAGTACAATTTTTCCAATTCTATATACATAATTTTTCACATTAAAATATTGAATAAAGGGAAAAGAAATTTAGGATCGAAACAATTTCTTCATTGTTGGCGGGTGTTCTATTTTTGTTTGCTGCCCTCTCATCTAAACTTGAAATAATAGCAGAAGTAATTGAAAAATAATTTCAGGATATTGGGTGGAAATCTGACCTCCAAATTCCGAAATCAACAGCTTTGACATTATTGTTCATGCTACAACTCTGATTCCAATGTGGGGTCTGCCCGATTTGATTGGTTTTCTAGAAATTTGGTTGAGATTTATCGGAAGAATTTCAGAGGGTTCGTCATTACATTAGGATGGAAAGAAATGAAAACGGGTTGATTGGAGATAATTCTAGCCCAAATCCACCATTCACTGATGGCGATGCGGGCTCTGTTTCCAGCTCTAATTTTTTCTTGGATCATGTTGGGGAGGTTGTTCTTACTCATAATTTAGATGGGTTGTCTTGGAAATTGGTTGGATCTTTGCATACTGTAAGTGATTCTTGTTTCGTCTGTTTATCTCGATTTTACTGAAAACTGAAATCTTTGTCTTTTGTTACTACTCTTTGTCATACATGGATTTCTGGGGCTGCTGGTAACTTTAAGAGGAAAATGACAGTTAGTTTTATATATGTAGAGATATATTGTTAACTTGTTGGATGAACTGAATTAATAGTTTTAGTGCTGATTCAATTGAAGCTTTGGTTGTTTTTTTAGTAGGAAAAATGTGCCTTCAGTTTTTGGCATTCCTGTTATGGTTCTGTTTATTCCTCATATTATTATGGCCAGTGTGATTTCAGTCAGCTTGTAGGCCCTTTTAATTGCAAAATAACTTGAAATAAGATATATGTATATGTATATATTTATAAACTTGTCATCATGGAGATTCGTATTTCGCTAGTTGCATGAAGCTGTGCTTTGAATTTGTTTCAATATTAATTTATTCTTGTACAGTTGTACTGTATTAGGAAATGGATAGTGATCATCATGAAGTAAGTTCATTTGAAGTCAAGATTTGAGCTTACAACTCTTTTGGCAATATACCTTTGCCTAGTTTAAGCTGGATTTCTTAGATTCAATTGCCAAGTGCTACAGTCACTTAAGGAATTTGATTTATTGTTGATAAAATGTGCTTTTCTGTGTTTGAAAATAGCAAAAAGAAACGGAAGTCTTGCTTTCAGAGAAAGCTTTGTTGATGGTTGAGGCTCTGAGGACCAAGTTAAACTTTGAACTCTTAAGCTGCATTTCTGTAGATATTGATGACATAAGCTTAAAGCAAAAGTAAGCACATTCCTTAAGTCTATAGATTAGATCAATGAAGTGAAATTTGGCTGCTAGAGGAACTGATTGATGCAATTACAATTTTTTGAT
The DNA here is from genome assembly GCA_034509725.1 of Sesamum angolense. Lineage (NCBI taxonomy): Eukaryota > Viridiplantae > Streptophyta > Magnoliopsida > Lamiales > Pedaliaceae > Sesamum > Sesamum angolense. The sequence goes on from JACGWL010000016.1 coordinate 3,165,858, forward strand.
GAAGATGATGTTGCAGGCATAAGTTTCATCCCTTAATGGGAATGGATATTTCTAAATAAAATCCTGTTGGGAAGTTGAATTTCTTAATACTTTTAAAAGTTTTCTAAGAAATCTAGTTCATCAACCGGAAAAAATCTTGTCTATTTTCTTTTACTTCTTCCTGTGTGCATCTATTCCCTCATGGAAGTGAGGTTATGGACTCTGTGATATTGTACATTGTGCATTCTCTATCACTTTAACACATCTTTTGCACTTACCATTTTATGAAGATAATCTCAAGAAAATTTTGTTTGCGTTATACAGGAAGAGGATAAATTTTCTTGTTTGCGATTTAAATATGTCTCGCAGAGTGAATCGGAGGTTAAGTTTGCTGATGTTTATGCTGTTAACTTCATTGGTTGGGGTTTAGTACACGAGTCTTCGCTTGGCACTGCTGAACGATCTGTTTCGGGTCATTCTTTAGAGGTAACACATTTCACTAATTTAAGCCCAAAAATTGTCAATTTTCTAGTGAACACTTTATGTTCCTTTCAACTGGTATTTTCTGTTTGCTTCCACAGATGTACCGGTTCGCAATGCATGTTGTCCACAAATCAAAGACCCAAACGTCTCTCTGGACCCCATCAGTTTACACTTTCGGTCATAAGAATTTGGAGATATGTAAGACTTGGGTTAATCAGATTAACGCTTCTCTGCACATGGAAGCTGAGCGACCTAAGAATCTTCTGGTATGTTTGAATTTACTGTCATGGACTTAGTAAAAAATTGTTTGGTTGCTCTTTCTTTTACATTCTTTAGTTAGAAGCTCAAAATGTAAGGTAGCAGAAGACTTTTTCCATCTCTTGCTATGTTTTTTTGTGTTAACCTTAACTTTGTGACTGATTAGGTTTTCGTTCACCCAAAGAGTGGAAAAGGACATGGATGTAGAATATGGGAGGCAGTAGCTCCATTATTTTCCCAGGCCAAAGTGAAAACAAAGGTAAATTTTGTGTCTTATTTAAATGCTTCATGATTATAGTGTTTACTTGATCAAATAAATGTATTGTAAAAAGTTATGAATATTTGAAATTATATAACTTATCAATTAATTTGTAGAAAATTTAGGTACCAACATGATTATTACTCTAACTTGCAACACTAGATATCTTGATTTTTATCATTGTTCCCTCTCCATTTGGTGTAAAAGCGCCTAAGTAACCTTTTCATTTTATTTATCTTTATTGTAAATACATATTTCCCCATTCACTAGAATATGATATAAATAGGACAATTAGTGAGAAACTTAAAATATATATTATGAATATATTTGTTCTATAGAGAGTATACTTTAAACACCGTAGCATTCTTGCAAAAAGAATGTCTATATGCTCATCATCCATTGTTAGGAAACTCTTGAAAGAGCTAGTTTCATTTGAAAATTCAAAATATTGAAAGAGCTATGATAAAAAAGAAGATATGCCACTAAATTTTGAAGAGGGTCTCAGGTTTGGAATATAAAATGATTCTTGTTGTAATATAATACTAATGTTAAAGTTAGTGAAGTCCAATAATGCTGAAATGGAGAAAGGTGAACTGTCCCTATTTTTTACTAAAAGATAATTTTCAATTGAGGTCACTATAGGTACACCAAAAATTACATTAACCTCCACACTTTTAAATAGAAGAGATTAATCTCTGGTCCTAGAGCCTCATAGAATCGCTTGGTGCAATCCCAAGTTAATCAATTGGATATCTTCCTGTCTATCCTACACTCTACTTTTTCTACAGGTAATAATGACAGAGAGAGCTGGACATGCACGTGACATTTTGGTCTCAATTACAAATAAGGATCTGAGTTTATATGATGGTGTTGTAGCTGTTGTAAGTATTTAACCCTTTTACTTATGCATTTCCTAATTCTCGATATACATGAAGCATCATTCTTGAGGAAGACATTAAGTTTTATCATTGTTCTTGTTTTGTTACTCCAGTGGTTGCTTGTGCATTTTGTACAATACCTCTGTTCGAGTTTTAGTTTTTTGGTTTTGCTCCTATTCATGATTGTTGCACAGTGGCCAAAGGGTAATTGGGCCAATATGTAACTTACTTTGCAGTGTGATATTCCACACACAAGATGTCCACACTGATCTTGTAATCGTTTTATTTCATATTACTGGGTTAATTTCTTAGACTTATTCTTTCTCTTATGATTTCTTGTTTTCCATATGTTACTAGGGTGGTGATGGATTTTTCAATGAAATTCTTAATTCTCTTCTCTTGTTGAGGCATAAGGCTCCATATCCGCCGGCTCCTGGGAATTTCATGCACCCAGTTGAGAGTGAGTGGAACGTCTCAGTTCATAATGTTGAGAGAACTGTTTTTGAGCCTTGTAAGCACAACGAAGACGAGTCTCCTCTTCTCACAGGCTCTGAACATGTTGGACCTCAATCCCAGATTTGTGGTATGTTGAAAGATAACATCTCCATGTGTAGTGTAATAACATTATACATAAGATACTTGTCATGAATGCATGTGGTGTTAAGGATGATGGCAACATTCTGCCGCACCTGTTAGAGTATACTTGACAATAAAGAAACTTTAATCTCTATGTCCACTTTATGATGCGTTCTCTCTGCCTATTGTTTTTCTTGTGTTTTCTGCAGAACAAGACCCGAGCTTCTTTTCCCAAATGAAAAATTTAGATTTGGATTATACCAGCTGGATCCACTGATGCCATTGTGATTTGGTATTTTCAGCATTACCTTCTTTGAATTACTCTTTTTATTGGGTATGTGATAAACTTGCTAGTGAGTGTCTAATTTGAGGAATCGAGATTCTTGAGTGCATTTCTGCTGAAATTCATCTGCTCATCATATATCTCCATAGATATGAAGTATGCAGGGTAAAAAGATATCAAAAGAAATAATTATAACCTACCTATTTTTAAAACAATCCAAGAAATCCATTCAAGAGTCTGTACCTTGCTGATGAATCCTGTACGACGGAAAAATGGAATAAGCTGCCTCAAATTCTGAATTAAATAACACTCCATGTAGTCCCCTGCTTCTAGGGTTATTCTTCAATTTGGAAAGAACAGAAACTGCTTTTATCTTTCAGATGGGGCTTTTGATGCTCACCTGAAAATCTGGTCAAATATGCCATCACTCCAGCTGATAATTGTGACTTTGTTTTACTTTGCAGTACGACGGGGGCCCGGGACCCTGTAACATCAGCATTGCATATTATCCTTGGCAAAAGGGTGCACCTTGATATAGCTCAAGTTGTAAGATGGAAAGAAACACATGCATCAAGTGAAGAACCCTGTGTACGCTATGCAGCTTCTTTTGCTGGGTATTCTATTGCTTATATTTAGTGAGCGTTTTATTTGGTTAATTGTTGGGTTTCAAGACCTCGAGTTAGGTTGAAGTTTTTCACATCAGATGTTTCAAATACTATCTTTATTGGTTAGGTTGAAATATCACTTATTAGTGGTATGCAACTTTAGGCAGATAACTTATTCTGCTAATATCTGTGTTCTCATTTTGTTTTTACTTATGTACCCATGCAGTTTTGTCTGAACTGAAGATCTTCAAGTAATTCTTATACGCATCTGTGTTTTATGAACCCTTGATGGTACCTCTTAAGTGGCTTTCTTAACCATGATTTATTGCATTCATTAATGAGATAAGAATTGAGATTTCATGGTTTCATTCAATACGGCAAGAAAAAGTGCATATCCAAATTTATGAAACAATATAGAGTTCATAGATCGGTTTCATGGTGTTCTCATTGTTAAAATTTAGTACAGTACCTTAACTTTAGATTTTCTGATACTGCTATCTTTGGGTTTCCTTTTTCTTTAAGAATTCATGCAGGAAAAACCTAGTGAAAATGAGCAACTTTATTCCAGGTTATGCATATCTGTCAAAAGTTCTTAAAGTCAAAAATTGCATGAAGGTTTTTTTTATCCAAGCCAAAGTCTGGATGTAAACTTATCAGAAAAGGAAAAAGAACAAGGTTCAGCTGTTCCTCCAGTTCTAGTTAAAATACCTACCATGATTATGACCAATGGACTTGCTTGTTAGGAATGTCTTATACTTTGGTCAATGCCCCAGTTATGTGTTCAAGCGGAAAGGAAGAACTTTGTTGCAGGCTTCATTGTACCTCAACGATCATTCTGATAACTATTTCGTGATGATTATTAGGTATGGCTTCTATGGAGATGTCATTACGGAGAGTGAAAAGTATCGGTGGATGGGACCTAAGCGATATGATTATGCTGGCACAAAGGTTTTCCTTCAGCATAGGTATGCGATTAGTTAGCTGTTTTAGTTGATTGACTAGAAAATAGCTGTTCGTGCTCTTCCACATTTAAATCCATCCAGGCTTATGTAGAGGTTTTGCAATTTTAATTTCCTTTAGCATGTCTGTTTGGTAAACTGACAACTGACACTATGAATGTATGGCATCTGGAAGCTCTTAGCATCGTTGCCACCTGAGTGTTAGTGTCAGTAATTGTGATTTAGCAAAGACCACATCTTACCGGTGAATATGAATCTTGAATAAATACTGCAAGAAAGTAGTTCGTGTGCCTTGTAGTTTTATTCAAGTTTTAGGGTTTAAACTTAATGCAGTTAATATTATTATGAATATTAGTTATATGCAAATGCCATGATTGGTTTACATGGCTCTGGTGGGTCAAGCACTGAGCTCTAGTAGTCAAGTAGGACCAAAATAAGAAAATGATCAAAATTTGCTGGTAGAAAGTTGCATATTGCACACTACAATGTACAATCTAAGTTTTGGGCCAAGCAGTGCAGGCTCTTCAAATTAGAGTTATCTTTATACTTGATTTTCAAGATCGCCTTTTCAAGTCTGATATTGCATTGTGGAGGCCAGTTCTGGAATTGTGCTTTCATGCTGTTGTAGTTGGAATTGTGCTTTAAATGACATCTTTTAATTTTTGTATTTATTTCCTTCTTGAATGTTTTTTTCAAGGTCATACGAGGCTGAAGTGAATTATCTTGAAATTGAACCTGAAAACAGTATCTCGGGCCCTGAAACAGATCCTCAAGTTAGTGATAGCACACTTTGGTGTCTTCCCAGAAAACCTGGCCGGGTGAGTTGTCGTGCTAACTGTGCTGTATGTAATATAAAATCCAATGAAGCAATGGTCGGACCCCCCAGCCTGGCTCGGGACTTACAAGGACTGAGATGGTTGAAGTCCAAAGGACGTTTTCTTAGTGTTGGTGCCGCTGTTATATCTTGCCGGAATGAAAAGGCCCTGATGGCCTTGTAGCTGATGCTCATCTTTCTGACGGGTACCTGCATTTGATACTAATAAAAGAGTGCCCTCACCCTTGTTATCTATGGTAATCTTTATGACTCTCTCTCTCTCTCTCTCTTTTAGTTATCGTCCATGCTAACTAGGACCTATGACAGCTATATTTATGACACTTATGACAATAGTTTTTTTCATTGGCGAATCATTTATGCCTATCACTTGCAAGCCAATAGCATTGAATTGATGCCAAGCCTCACATACAACTAAAAGTTGGGCTAAACTACCATCAACTTTTAGTTATATCTTCCAGCTCCTTGTTTTCGTTCTTGTCGTAATTCCAGAGTATGCAGGCTTAAGGCCAAAAGATTTTCGAAGCTTATGTAGATTTATTTGATTCCATATGCAGGCACCTTATTCACCTTGCAAGGAAAGGTGGGGACCCCCTGGATTTCAACTTTGTTGAACACCATAAAGTATATTTCTTCAACTTGTGTTCTTTTTCCTGCCTCATTATCTATATACGTATAATTCATTCCGACATTTTCCATACTCCTGGCCAGACTTCCGCTTTCACATTCACATCTTTTGGCAAGGAGGGTGTATGGAATGTGGACGGCGAGCTTTTCCGAGCACATCAGCTATCTGCTCAAGTATTCCGTGGTCTTGTTAGCTTGTTTGCAACAGGTCCCGAAGCATAGGGTAGCTTGATGAGGAACATTCATATCTGTACTACATCCATGTAAGATACTCTCTAACCTTACAGATCTAATGACAAACAGTCTATCATCGTCCTGAAATAGTTCAGACGGATAAATCCAACAACATTAAAGATTTTGGAAAGGACTGTACCAGGACTCATTACAGTGCACCTACCAGAAGGCTGACCCTTAGTCTGCAGCCAAATTTTATGAATGTTGCGTTGTGCATGGTGACAATATTGTTCATTCAAGAGGAAATAAAGTTTTATGGGCTGGAATTTATCATCGAACTCTTGGCAATTAGAGACTGTCGGCCTCACAGAATTGCTCGTGTGAATTTTTCTTCGGTCTGAAGGAAGCACATATTAGCACAACCACTCTCCCCAGAGACTGCAACCAGACATTTGGCGAGGTTCATTTAAAGATTTCAGAGGCTCTAGATGCCGTATATTGTGCTATTGGACAACAAACTTCTACCAAGAATTAGTTCGATGAAAATTTCATTTTTGCTGTAATAAACGGCAAAGTTTCGTAGATTGAGCTGGGAATTGGCGAAGTTCTTGCATTTGCCATGTTCTCCTAGTCACTAATCCTTAATCCTGCATTTCAGTTTTCTTTCGATTGAAACTGTTGTACAAACTTATGTTGTACAGAACTAGAAATGATCATCAGCAATTCCCGTCTTCTGGAACACCTCTAGTTCTGAAACACTGGAGTAGTTCTTATTTTAATCTGAATACCTTCTTGTGTTCAAGGTAAGCATCACCAGCTGAGTGCAGCTATCTCGTCCCCCCGCCACCATTTAAGGGCTGGCGAAGAACACTGACACCACGGAACCACCCAATCAATGTCGCCGCTTTGGCTGCAAAAGTTGCTGCCTCAGCAGACACTAGTAGGTGGCTCTATGTTTATTAACAGTGAAAAGAAACAGTATGTTTATTAACAATGTTCAAGGTGCAAGATTGTAGTGAATTATTGAATTAGAGCAATGATTCATAATCTTTGTTGAATAATATTGTCAAAATTGATGATGCTGGCACATATTCCATCTCCATCACACACGGTTTATATGTCCCAAGCATCGAGATGCTTTTTCTTGATAAGATCATAAGGTGAAAAATTACAATGAACAATATCTCGTGTGAAACTTGGCGTGAGCCAAGAAAGTGACAAGCGAAATTTGTGAACTCCACTTATGGTCAATTTCACTCTTTATAAACTATATCAACAACGATTCATGTGAGTTATTGATCAGAAGTGGACTGTTTTGGAGGATAGTTGAAAACGGAGGAACATAGTCATGTTGTCATTTTCTTGGTACGTAGCTGCCAAGCAATTTCGTGAGGCTTCATGCCTGACCCACCAGTTCTAGCAACCACAATTTGTCCGAAACTCGAATATATGATCCATCTTTCATAGAAATAAGCTATTACTATTGGACTACTTGATCGTCCGGTCTAAAAAATACGGTGTTGTGTGAGCAGGAGTGAGGAATGCACCGGCAAAATTAAGCTTGAGAAGAGTAAGTGAAAGACGTAGGTAGATATGAAGACTTTGTCAACGTCTTCCCTTCTTCCACACAGCATGAAGCAGAGAGATATTCCGACAAGCATTTAATGATTTGAGAGCTAAGTCAAAGTGTTCACATTGGATTCATCACCCAATTTTTTGTTTCTTACCAATACCACCCACCTCCCTTTAAATTACTTTAACTCGACTCATTATGACACAAATTTTTATTCTAAAATGTTTTGGAGGTTCCAGCTACAGAAAAATCAGCAACATATAGCTTTTTTCTTCTTTTTTCTTTTTCTTTTTTTTTTCCGACTTTTTAGTTTTAAGAATGCTGATCTAAGCTCGTTGCCTGATTTGAGAACATACTGCTAATGCATTCCGCTTCTTGAACAGGGTTCTATAGTTGATCGATGACTCCTGAATCGTTACTAAGATGACGTCAGAATGATTTCGTAGATTTTAACATATTTAAATAGTATAATTGATCATTAATAACAAACAGATTTAAAGTCACAAGATTTTAGACCGGTGATTATTTGGATATGTTTTCGTCATTTTAATATGGACCAATTCTTTTGTTTCTTATTCCAATGGAATAATTGACTTTTTTTTTCTTTGTGTTGCGGAATCAATCGAATTTACTTAAATAAACAGTTAATTGAAAATTTTAACTCTATTTGATTTAATTTTGTATGATTGGACTACATATTTTGTTATGTAATATGAATAATCTCATGCCATATAAGTTGGGCATTTATTCAAATTAATCGTAAATTATTAGCGAGAATGCAATATTATTATTAAATAAAATATATAGCAAAATAAAACAAATATTAATAATGAGTTGTGGCCCTCAAAAAGGGCATAATTACACTCCCTCCCCTAAGGTTTGGTGTAAGTATATGTAGACTCCTATGGTTTGAAAAATTACATTTAGCACCCCTAAAGCTTGCTTCCGTCTAATAAATAAGTCACTCATTAGTCAAAATTCATCGAACTTACTAATATTAACATATATATATGTATATATTTAGCACCAATTAACTTATTGCGGATCAAATAAATATTTTTATGACCAAATTAGCCTCATATGTCTTCATGTGTTAATGCATTTGAGGAGGTAGATTTTCATTGTTATAAGGGCAGTTTGATTTGAAAATTATTATTTGACTTGTAACAAGTCAGTAATAAAGCAATCGATGATATAATTTTCTGTTAGTTTTTTTGTTAATATCAACAAATTTAGTTAATTTTGACTAACATATGGACTTATTTGTTAGATGAAAACAAAATTTAAGGGTATTTAATATAATTTCTCAAATTATAGAAAATTTATGTATAATTACACAAAATTTAAAGAGAGGAGAATATAATTATCCCAAAAACAATAAATACTAATAATGAGTAAATTATTGAGCTTTGGATCTAGGTTGAAAAGTCCACCTTCGCCTACTTCCATTCAAATATAATACTACATTCAATATTTAATACGGTTGATAGTTAAAAGACTACTACCCATTTATCTTTTTAAAAAAGTAAGAAATGTATAGTAATAATTTATATATTTAATACATAAAATATTAAATATTTCTAAGAATATTAAATATTAATTGATTCTTTCATTTTTTAACAATTAAAATTTTTAAATATAGTGATAATTTATCATGGTTTCAAAACCAGACAAAACAAGATATTTTGAATTCGAATTTTATTGCCACGTATTTATAAAACAAAAAAAAAAAATCATATTTCGGGTTCGAATTATTTGACATGAATTTATGAAAAGAAATATTTTCATATTTTGGGTTTAAATCTCATTATTACATCTATCTATACTATTATGAAAGAAAATTTTATTGTATCAATTTTTTGATTACTCAAATTTACCCTTTATTTCATTTATTCTCTTTAAAAGAATTTGATCAGATTAGTAATTTTAATATATCTTTAATATCTCACAATTAATTTTTTTCCCTCTTAACTACCAACTACTCCACATTTATCTCTCACCTTATTTATTCATATTTACTGAATTTTATAATTATAATCTGTTCATTTTTATAAATTTCTCTTTTTCTTTTATCATCTCACACCAATTTTGTTTATATGCTCGCAAAAACCACGTGCGACGATAACAAATATTTATAAGAAGAAATGTTTCACATATAGAGTTTGCCCATAAGGAATGTGTGTAAATATTTCTTTTTTATTTTTTTTTTCAAGCGTAAACTCAAATTTTGCACCCACTTGCAGGGTGCACGTGATAGAGAGAACATATTAAAATATTAATATTAAATAATTTTTTTTAATATTATTATTTTTAAATGAAGTAGTTGTTCAATAAATATAGCACGATACATTAAATAATAATTTTATATTTCTAATAGCATAAATTTTTTGATGAATTAGTCGCTCAGCAAAAATAGCATGAATTGAAGGTGGATGCTAAACTTATTTTTATGATGAGGAAATTAAAATAGGCAGATGAAGCAACTTGGAAGATCTTTAGAATATCTAAATGAAATATATTTGCATATGAACAATCTCTACCACCCTATCCATTATTATTTTCCAAGTTGGGGAATGCTTGCAACCACCAAAAGCTCCAACTTCTAGAACATATAATTAAAATATGATTTAATTGTTTATCTCTATAAAAATATAAAATAATATATATATATATATATAATATATATATATATATATATTTTTTATGGTAAATAATTATAATATATTTTTGAATAAATTACAATCAATTTCCTCAAAATTTGGCATATTACAAATACATCATTGTTATTTGAAAATTTTCAAAAATCTCTTTAATTTTATCGTTTGATGGACAAAGAACTCATTCTGTTAGGTTCTTCATGCAATTTTCGCGGTGAGCTATCAAAATGCTCTTCTAAATTATAATTTTTATATTTTTTAATTTTTTTAAACTAATATTTTCTATGGGTTAATTATTTACTCACCCTCAATTTTTTTAAATATTTCTTCAAACGTGTTTCATTTTTTATAAAATAAAAAATCAGTAAGGATAAAGTAATTAAGTTTACGTCACCGTCTAATGATTACATAATTATTTTCATTTGAGAAGGGTACTTGTAATTTTTTAAATAATAAAAGAGTATATATAATTATGTCAAATCTTAGTTAATGTAGAAATAATGTACTCTTTTTTTTTTTTTTTTTTATAAACAAAACATATAAAATCTAATTTTCTTTACATTAAATAGATATAATTATAATTTTGATATAATGACAAGATAAATGTAATGAATGGGACCATGTCTTAAGATGTGATTGAAAGATTACTACATGACAGCGCCCACTGCCTTACTCTAATCTACATACGTTTTATGTCAACTGAAAATTACATATATCATAGGAAAAGACTAAAAACAGCACGCAACAAACCAAACAAAACAACTCTTCCAATTCACAAAATATCAACAAACGACTTTTGAAATGTGAATATATATATTAAATACAACATGGGATTTAATATCTTGGCAAAGTGTATACGTATAACTGAAAAACAGAGAATGATACGAATTAAAAGAGTATACATGTCTTGTCTGAGATGAATGAATGAATGTGTGTGCTACGGCACGGTTTTGCTTTGGTCCTAAATATGGAGCGTGATGCATGTGGACAATTTGCTTGTATATACTGTTAACCTACTACTTTCCAGAATTGTCTGTACTTGCATCTTGGTGAAAATTGAATTCTTGCAGCACTGTTTCTTTTATAGTTGCTTGCTTTGGGAGTTATGTTGGGAGGGGTTGAGACAAGAAAGATGAGTTCTTGTGCTTGGATTCTTGCACTTGAAAATTGGGATATGGGGTTCAGGAGAATTTAGTACTCGAAGGAAGCAACAAGCTTGGTATGTGATTCTTGTCTCTATTTCGTTTGAGAATGTCTTTTTAAGATGATCTGAGTGCATGTTTTTCTGGGTTTTCATGAATTTTAAGTGTTCTTGTTTTTCTTTAAGGTTTGAGAATATTTCAAGAAAGGTTATTTCAGTATTGTGCCTGGAGATGTTGTTTTATGTAGCTTGTACCTGGTTTGCGCTGTTGTGGAATTTGAATGTTTTTTCTCAGTTTTCATAGCAAGCTTTGGCAAGACAATTTTACTATTTAAGTACTAAGAAGAACATATGTTCTGTTTTTCTTGTAATTTAGAATCAAAGATTGGATTTTGTGCTGTTGCAGATTGTTTATTGTGAGAATAGAATAGATGTAAGTATGGAGGAGAAAAATATTAACAAAGGAGAAGGATTGGATAAACTGCCACCGCCGGCGTATTCAGTTGCTGCGGTGGCTGTAAGTGGAAGCAGAAAAAAAATATGTAGTCAAATGGGCATTGGAAAAATTTGTCCCAGAAGGACTAGTCTACTTCAGGTTGCTGCACGTCCGCCCGGTGATCAATCGAATTCCAACTCCTAGTAAGTTGTTACTTGTTGTCTGTAGCATATGAATTAAGGACTCACAAGTTACACGAGTCAGAAATTCAATTAGCTAAGTTGTGGTGGTTATTGGTTGTTGGGTGGATAGACAAGTGAAGTATCTCAAGGTGATTATATTGTGATCTTCTTGTTGTGGGAAATTTAATACCTATATCTCAAGTTCGAGATGATGTAGCAACTGCATTCAGAAAGGACGTGGAATGGCAAGCAACTGAAAAACTTCTGCCTTACAAAGAATGTGTGATCAAAGAAAGGTAGTTGTGGATGGTTCTGAAATGCCTTTGCTTTGATAAGATGCTTATTTACAGCTTCCATGCAGGTGGAAGTGGAAATTGTACAGATTGAGTCGGATGATGTGGTGACGGCAGTCGCTGGGGAGATTCGCAAACAAAAGATCAGTAAACTTGTTATTGGTGCTTCATCCCGCAGTATTTTTTCGAGGTAATGGACAAAGTTGACAGATAATTCAGTATTGTAGTGGCTTTACTCCTTTTTTTTCTAGTAATAGGGGTGTTTTTTGGAGCTTAATCAATAATGAATGGGATATCCACTATGATGTAAACAGTAGAAAGTTTATCCATGCATCTGTAGTTTATGGATAGAATACCTTTAGCACGTCGCTAAAGCTTGCGTTTATGTAGCACGTCTCGGAACGAGCTGTGTGTATCTTTCATTTTGTTGCACTTCATTCATAGTCCCATATTACATTTTTCTGAAGTACACTGAAGCAACATTGCATTTCTTGACCGACACAATTACTTCGTTACATGTTCAGGGCACACACAATTGTCAGCAAAAATTTCAGAATGCTGTCCGATGTTTTGCACTGTATATGCTGTTTCTAAAGGAAAACTTTCATCATTGCGGCCGTCAGATTCAGATACAAACACAAGCTTTAGAGACGACAGTAGTGACACAAGTCATTCTACTGATAATTCTTCAAGCATTGCTTCGAGCTCACAAACAGGTACTTCTATGCATAGAAGCTTTTGCTTTCTAGTTAATGAAACGAGTTTTTTTAGCAAAGGTAATCTGTTCTATTCGTTGTATGAGTCTGCAGATTGGACGGAGCAAGGCTCAATTGGATCGTTCTCTCACTTCCGCTCAGCTTCACTACCTGATCAGCGCTTTCAAGCTCTTTCAACAATAAACCAGACCCTTCTTCATAAAAGAATGCCTTCAAGTGGAATCATGCATCATAAAAATTTGTCTCTGGATACAGCTGGAAGGAGTAACGAAACAAACATTTGTCCCAGTGGTTCATATGCAATCGACACAATTAGCCAGGCCTCTAGCTTCACAAGCTCAGAGGCAGAGAATCCTTCATGGGGTCAAGCTTCAACTTCTGAAATCTCTACAGAATCAGGTATCATTTTCTGTATTTTTCGGGAAATATTGAACTTATGCTGCCAAGATTCATGTTTGCATAGCTCTCACATAACTATATTGATCAGACTTGCACTTACTCTACTCCCTGCTAATTTGAACCTTGGGATTACAGATTTTTGCCACTCATAGTATTAAAAGAGATGGGAAGTTACAAAGAATTTATGCGTACGTTTTCTTTTGAGGGTGCTGGCTGCAGTGAACTAAACTCTCGGGACCTTAGAGTATAATGATTCATGTATTGTGAATTTGCTTTTATGTGTAACTTACATAACAAATGCTGTCATGAGCAAGAAAAAATGTTAATGAGCTTCGTTTATCAGATTCAAAACAATGGATGAACATATATTATAACTATGGCCAATTTGCTGACTTTAATTTCCTAAAGTACATTGAAAGATGAAAACTTTTGCTATTTTTGCCTTTGTTTGGATGGTAGAGTTGAATCTTTTACTGATTAGTTTCAGTGGAATTATTATTATCTAACATCAATCCTCTGAGAAAATTTTGCACGAGAACATGTATTCCATGAATAAGTTTAATCCCTTTTGCAGGCCAATATCGATTTTGAGCTAGAAAAGTTGAGAATTGAACTCAGACATATTCGAGGAATGTATGCAATGGCCCAAGGCGAGGCGATTGATGCTTCTAGGAAGGTATAGTTTGAAATAAAACATATGTTGCTAGATTGCATTTTGTGTGAATAATGACTCCAACATTATTTTGACAATGTTGAGTTAGGTAATAACACCTTTTCAAGACAGCGGGAACAGAGTACTTTTATCTAAATGTTTAATGTTTTGAAACGGCCTTGGTTTGCCAATTATGTAAAAGTTATATGGTCATTGCTGTCAGTATGCAATTCAAACGTTTTCTTTATTTACATGTTATGTTCACTTTCTTGGTCTTGTTCAGTTAAAAGATATTCAGAAACGTCGTCTGGAGGAGGAAATTAATCTCAAACAGATAAGTCTTAAGGAGGCAGAAGCGGAAGAGTTGGCAAGACAGGAGAAAGAGAGACATGAAGCTACTAGAAGAGAAGCCGAATTTGTCAAGGAATGTGCTGAAAGAGAAACTGCTGAAAGAAAAGAAGCAGAGATAAGAGCTTCACGCGAGACCAAAGAAAAGGAAAAACTAGAAAGTGCCTTGAACGGCTCTTTCTATCGGTACCGTCAATTTGCATGGGATGAAATCATATCTGCAACCTCATCATTTTCTGAGAATCTTAAAATTGGAATGGGAGCATACGGAGCTGTATACCAATGCAGCTTTCAGCATACAACTGCGGCCGTGAAAATTCTGCACGCTAAGGAAGCAAGCAGAAATAAGCAATTTCAGCAGGAGGTATGTCTTTCTTTATGAGAATAAAAGCATAAAAAATCCATATTGGAAAACTTACTGTAGTTTCCAAACTCTTGTGTGTTTTCTTCTACAAATCAGCCTAATTCAGATTTCCGAATTTTTTAATATTCTGTCTTTTATTTTTATTTTTTTATCTATAGCTGGAAATACTGAGCCAAATTCGTCATCCGCACTTGCTGATTCTTCTCGGTGCATGTCCTGACCATGGTTGCCTAGTATATGAGTTCATGGAGAACGGCAGCCTTGAAGATAGACTGTTCAGAAAAAATAATACACCTCCACTTTTATGGTTTGATCGATTCAGAATTGCATGGGAAGTAGCTTCAGCCCTAGTCTTCCTACACAATTCAAAGCCGAAAGCCATCATACATCGTGATCTAAAGCCAGCAAACATTTTGCTGGATCGTAATAATGTGAGTAAAATAGGAGATGTTGGCCTTTCAACAATGGTTAACAAAGACTTGCTTTCATTATACCCTGCCTACAAGGACACTGCTCCAGTGGGCACACTGTGCTATATCGATCCCGAGTACCAAAGAACAGGAGTTGTTTCCCCTCAGTCTGATGTTTATGCATTTGGAATGGTTATTTTGCAATTGCTGACAGCAAAACCAGCTATTGCGTTAGCTCATGAAGTGGAACTTGCTGTGGAGAATAATCGTCTGGTGGAGGTATTAGATCCAGAGGCCGGTCCATGGCCAGTTGAAGAAACTAATGATTTGGCTCTCATTGCATTGAAATGCACTGAACTTAGGCGAAGAGATAGACCTGAGTTGAGAGACGAAGTTCTACCTGTTTTGGAGAAAATGAAAGATAACGCGGAGACAGCTCGAAATTCAACATTGATCTCTCTACCACCACCTCCGGACCACTTCAAATGTCCCATTCTCAAGGTATGACTATTTACTTCCAAACTTTATTTAGGTCATTCTTTGCATTGGAGAGTGACTGTCCATTTCATATATTTACGCGATCGATTAAGGAAATCACAAGGTTAGAAACATAAGAAGCAAAACAAATACACGAAAAGACATTCTTAAGGTGGTTGGAGAATCCTCCTATGCCTACAGTGACTCAAGTTCTCTTACTAGGATAGAATTTCAAACAATTGCAGTAGATAATGACTCATTAACTAGTTATACTTGAGTGCTTACATAACTTTTGAAATTACATATTTACCCCTAGTAATAAAGTGTATTCCAAAAGTGTCACCTCGGGTCAAACTCCATATTCCAACAAGGAACTTATTTCATTCGTATGCAAATAACTATGTTAGAATTTTGCATTTCAGGAGGTAATGACCGACCCTTGTGTAGCCGGGGATGGATACACGTACGAGCGCAAGGCGGTAGAGGAATGGCTTAAGGAGAAAGATACATCTCCCATGACCAACTTACAATTGCCACACAAATGCCTGACACCGAATTACACCCTTCTTTCTGCTATTATGGAATGGAAGTCCAGAAAACATTGAAGTCAATTTGCATCTTCGATTGCGATTCTCTTAACGATTCTCGGCCCTTGTTTTTTTTGTGTGTAAGCGCCGTTTATGCTCTTAGTAGGTGCTTCCAAATGTATAGAGTAGAGGTACTGATGAAAAATTAGCTTTGAACCTCGGTAGAGTCTCTTTCTATTGTAGTTGATATAGGTCAATTAGCAGCAAGAATGTGATGCTGCAAAACTTCAATTGTAGTTATGGAGTTGTTTAAAACTTGTGTGTAGAGTTTGAAAACACATTCTTTTAATATTTCTTTTATCTGTGACATTTTTCTTTCTTTCTCCTGAAAATCCTTTCAAACAGAACAAAGCCAGAATACTTATCATACATTAAAGTCTTGATAAAGTTGCAAATGGCTGACTAGCAACTCAGCAAGGTGGACGTGTGAGCAACTAAGTAGGGATCCCATCAGAAACAGAGACTACAATCTTTCTTTTTTTAATCAGTGAGATGATCAAATGCATCGACAATAAATTAACAAATATTCATGAATTATTTATAAGTGCCGATCGTCAACAACTAACTACTATAGAAACAGCATATGCCCGTATCAGTGGAAATTGATCTCAAAACTTCAAAATTTGAGAACTAGCAGATGACTATTCTACTATTTAACAACTTATTAACCGGCACGTTTTTAAATGTAGTGCATGCAACTTCCACAAGTTTTCAGGTGGAAATGCATTTTTGAGCTATTGGGATTCCTGGGATAGATTTTGGAGGATTCAGGTTGTAATTTGTGTTCTTGGCATTTGTTATTCAAGGTTACGCGTATATACTGTTTTATTTGTTTTACTTCTGTTTGAATGTATTCTTAAACATTGAGTTCCAACTTTTAAATTTGTTATGTTGCAGAAAAGTTGAAGCAGTTTCAGAATGGAAAACAAAAACAGGGCTAACATAGATGGCCTAAATGGATTACGGCCCTCAACGGTGTCTTTCGTTGTTGGCATAGCTATAAATTGCGGCAAGAGAAGCAAGTATGTGATCAGGTGGGCTTTGGAGAACTTAATTCCGGACGGAGGGCCTGAACAAGTCTGCTTCAAGTTGATACATGTTTTCCCTGAGATCACTACAGTCCCAACACCTAGTAAGATGCTGCCTTCAGTAATAATGTGGATGATCAAGAGATTATCATTTGGATTCAAGTTTCTTGTTATGTGTAAGTTTTTCAATATTGAATTTTTTCACGCTTGCAGTGGGAACTGGAATGCCGATTTCACAAGTGAGAAATGATGTGGCAGCTGCTTTCAGAAAGGAAGTGGAATGGCAAACAAGTGAAAGGATTCTTCCTTACAAGATGCTGTGCATCAGGAAAAAGGTTTTATCGAATTAAATCTGCTTGAAAAAGAAACGATTCCGGAAAGTCCGTTAGTCCTGATTCTATCTTATCGTCTATTGTAGGTTCAAGCAGAAATTGTACAGATTGAGTCAGATGATATTGTTAATGCAATAGCAAAGGAGATCGCGAAATGCAATATCAAGAAGCTAGTCATTGGAGCCTCGTCCACCGGTGGTTTGTTTTCAAGGTAACCAAAGACAGCATGTGTGTCTAAATTACAAGCTCCAACCTAGTAACTAAAGTGATGAATCTGGGTGGATTGCCAAGATAAAAGATGCAAGAATATTAGTCATATTTGCTATATTTTGTCATGATAATACATATTCATCAGAAGCTCTCTGATATATTAGCAGTTCTTATTGGATGCCTAGGGGACAAAGTTTGTCCTCAAGGATCTCAGAATGCTGCCCAAGCTTTTGCACTGTGTATGCTGTTTCCAAAGGAAAATTGTCGGCAGTGCGCCCTTCTGATCCGGAGGCTGTTTCCAGTACACGAGATGACACTAGTCATACTGGCAGATTTAGCAACTACTCTATAAGTAGCTCAGAACCTGGTATGACTTTTTAGATCTTAAATCATCATACCATACTTGTATTTCATTGCCTGATATACTTGAAGGAAAAAGATGTCTGGCATTAATACGTCCAGCTTAACATTTTCCAGCCTGGAAAGTTCAAGAGTCAACTGTTTCATATCCTTCTCTTCCGCCTCTGTCACCAACAAGCAGTTTCAATCCGTTTCGGCTGTGCATCACAGTCACTGACAGACGAAGAAATTCAACTAGCAGAAGAACGTTCTCTTATGATATTGGAGAAGAGGGATGACGGAATTTCTATGTCGAGTGGCTCAGGGTATTAGTGATCCGAAGAGCAGGGGATCTAGTTTCAGAAGCTTGATATCAGACAATCATTCTTGGACTACGGATCAATCTTCCAGCTTAAATGCTTCTACAGATTTTTCTTCAGGAAGTCAGGTGGCGCGTTCTTACTATGTTAAGATTATTTCTACGGATATCCTTTAAAAGTATTGTATCTATGGGAATTTATCGGTCGAATACAGTTTCGAAACACGATCATCCCTTTCTGATCTAGTGCCTATTGTTTGCTGCAACGCTCCTGATTAAAGTATTTATCTGTATGTCAGAATTCAAGGTATATACCGGCCTCAACTCAAGTGAATATTGAATTCTTTCCTTTTTCAGGTGAATATCGACCTCGAGCTAGAACGATTAAGAATGGAACTGAAACAGGTACAGGGAATGTATGCAAAAGCGCAAACTGAGGCCATTGGTGCCTCTCTGAAGGTACTCTTTAAGTACTTAAACCAAAAATTCCTCTTGTTCCATTATCAGAGGATGAAATCATAGTTCAAAGTATCGGCCGATATCCGATAATATCGGCCGATACGTATCCGGATCGGCCAGTGCCGATCCGATAAAAACGTCCGATACCCTATATTATCAGAGATGATTTGGTATCGCCGATAATATCCGATACCATCCGATATTATCACCGATACAATGATATTATCGCTCGTATCCGATATTATCGCTGATAATATCTGTTATCGGCAAAAAAAAAAGAAATTTTCTTCCCAAAATTCATGGCCCTTGTTTTTAACTTCTCTCCAAAACACTTTGAAATTCTTTCTAAAACACTTTGAAATTCAATAAAGCATAAGTTGTTTTGTAGTTTATTTTGGTCATTTAAAGTGTTGGAAACATGAATTCTAGTTTTCTGGTTGAACTTATATAGTTGATACAAAAAGAAAATTAATTTGAGAATATTTGTGTCCACTTAAAATTGTTTGGATAATGTTAGCTAATTTGTTGCATGGATTTAATATGAAATTGGTTGATGACATCAAGCTTGTAGACGCTGAGGAAGTGTATAAACTTACTAAACATCCTAAAGAGCGTCTTGTCATTATTGTAGGACCTAGACAATTTTGACAGAGCTTTTACTGAATTATCATTGATTTGAAAAATAAATATAGACAAGAGAACCCTGATGCAATGTATTTCGTGTGCTTATTTTAGTTTTATATATGTATTAATTTCTTAAGCACTTCTATGATTAATTTAACAATGCTTGATACCATAAAAATTTTTGTTTGTAATATTAAATAGTAATTTGTAATACTTATAGTTTTTATAATTTTACTAATTTTTTTTAGATTTTTTAAGTATATAATATATTTGCTTTGTATCGCCCGATAATATCCCGATATGCCGCGACCGATGTGAAACAATACCCACCGATATTATCACCATACCACGACTTTGAACCATGGATGAAATACGCACCGTATTCTGGCAGATGTCTAAATCATTAGTAGAATCTAAAAGATCTCTCCTCTTCATTTTTCAATTGTATTGCACAATGTACCTGCCTTACATACAAGCATGGTTTCTTCCATCAGTTAAACGATCTTTACCAGCAGCGATTTGAGGAAACGATTAGGCTCGAGGAGATGAACCTCAAAGAGGAGGAAGCCAAAGAGATAGCTGAACAAGAAAAGGCCAGATATGAAGATGCAAAGAGAGAAGCAGAATACGCAAAGGAATGCGCGGAAAAGGAAACAGCACTGGGAATAGCAGCGGAGACGAAAGCTATCTGCGAGGTTAAATCAAAAGATAAGCTTGCTTTGGCAGCTCCAGTTCACCATTACCAGGAATTTACATGGGAAGAAATTACAACTGCGACTTCATCATTTTCCAATGATCTTAGTGTCGGAATGGGATCGTATGGAACCGTATACAAGTGTACTCTGCGACATACGGCTGCAGCAGTCAAAATCCTTCATTCTATGGCAGCTAACAGAAGCAAACAATTTCAGCAGGAGGTATAAAATCTAAAACTCGACCTTCTTGCCAAACTAAGTTGCATTTTTCTAAGATTTCAACTCATTAATTATCTGTTTTCTGATCTTCAGCTTGAGATATTAAGTAAAATTCGTCATCCGAACTTGATAATCACGGCGCGGTTGCCTGGTGTACGAGTACATGGAGAATGGCAGCCTGGAGGAGAGATTGTTCAGGAAAAACAACAGCCCTCCAATCCCATGGTTTATCAGGTACCGAATTGCTCGTGAAGTCGCCTCAGCCTTGATCTTCCTTCACAACTCCAAGCCGAAACCAATCATCCACCGTGATCTCAAACCAGCAAACATACTGCTCGACCAAAACTTTGTCAGCAAAGTCGGGGATGTCGGGCTGTCCACAATGCTTCATCCAGACACATCTAACACGGCAACATTGTACAAAGACACGAGCCCTGTGGGAACCCTTTGCTACATAGATCCTGAATACCAGAGGACAGGCCTGGTTTCTCCCAAGTCTGATGTTTATGCATTTGGAATGGTTGTTCTGCAGCTGCTGACTGCAAAACCTGCCATAGCACTTGCTCGGACAGTGGAAATGGCCATTGATGATGACTGCTTGGATCGCATACTGGATGCTGAGGCTGGTAACTGGCCTGCTGAAGAGACCAAGGAGCTGGCTATCCTAGCATTGAGGTGCACGGAGCTACGCCATAGAGATAGGCCTGATTTGAGAAATCAAATCCTCCCAGCGTTAGAAAAGTTAAAAATGGTTGCCGATAAGGCCCGTGATTTAGCAACGTCGCCTCCCACAGGTCCTCCTAGCCATTTCATCTGCCCAATACTCAAGGTATGCAAGGCAACAGATTCTTGATTCTTAGATCACATATATGCTTCCTCCCCACCACTTTGAAGTTCACATAAGTGCACTTTTGATCTTTTATGTACTAAATTACTTTTGTTACTCCATGTTCCCACCTCATCAATTTTGGTCTCCAGATTTTTTTAAAATGATCAAAGTTAGTTTTGATCGTCAATTGACCGTCTAATCTAACGAAGGGAACTTTTTAGTTAACTAAAGGTTCGGACTATTTTTTATCATTCCAGGAAAACTTGGAGACAAAAATTAATGAGATCGGAACATGGTTCTGTGATTTAGTGACTAACTTAAGGGACCAAAAATGAAGTTATCTCAATTTTGGTTCATTTTTAACAGGTAAGGGGTTGTTAATCTTTTATCTTTATTGTTGGTTTGCCGCTTTTCTCCTCTCAAAAAAAGATCATCTATTAGTTCAGACGGTCAACTAACCATTTAAGAAAATTCAAAGACCAAAATTAATGGGGCGGAAACACAGAGTATTGAAAGTGATTTAATTACTAACTTAGGAGACCAAAAGTGAAATTATCCCTTTACATAAATAAACGAACACGGTTTTCTGAAGAAGTTTTGTCTTCTAATGATTTTAACTGGAACATTGAACAGCTTCATGTGAATAATTAATGATCCTTTTGTCATTCCAATTCTTGAAAATTCAGGTTGTAATGAATGATCCATGTGTTGCTGCTGATGGATATAGTTATGACCGGAAGGCAATAGAAGAATGGGTTGAGGAGAATGATACTTCACCTATTACAAGCATGCCTTTGCCTAATAAAAGCCTCATACCAAACTATACCCTTCTCTCAGCAATCACCCACTGGAAATCAGGACAATGTTGATGAATGTTCAGATGTTCCACTGTCTTCTTCTACTCATGTATTTGCCTGTCTGATATTTACCATTTACAGACAATCACAACTACCTGTTTGTTTGAAAATACTTTGTAAATGGACTTTCAAATGTAAAAATTCATTTGAAGGGAATGTTGAATGTTTGTTGGTCAATCTTAAATGCAATTTTAGACATATTTATGTGATATAACACAAGTTTAATAGTAACAACGCAAAATTGAACAAATAATTTCATGTATTCTGTGGTATCGAGTACAAATTACAATCCTTATTCAGATACACTAGAAAGCTCAAGATTTGGTACAACTTAGTTATTCTAAGGAAAGTGGCCTCTATTTATTATCTTGCCAGAATTTTCATTGGGTAGGGTTAAATCTAACAGCTCCATAGGCGGTACTTTAGTAATTTCCCATAGCTACCAATTTAATGTCTCCCTTGATCCTTGTCCGTTATTAAGGTTGATTGTTAGGACGCTTGCTATTAATAGTAATATGGTGATTCATGCTAACTATTTATGTCTGATGACATAATTATTATTGACTTGAAATCTTCCCGTGTCAGCAGATCTATTTTTAGGAATTAAAAATTAAAATCAATCTTTTTTTTTTTTTTTTACATGCTACAAAAAGAAAAAAAAAACACTTGTTAGAAAGTGCATGTTTTGGATGGATTACCATTAAAATTGTAAGTTTTAAGGTAACATTGAAATTCCATGTCTATCATTGTCACTTTGAAACTCATTATTAAGGGATGTGTGTTCCATCTAATATAGAAAAATATTAAAGAATAATTACATTGCTTCTCATAATATTTTGATCTAATTATACTTGGACTCTCGCTCAATGAAAAATTATATCTACTTTTCCTTACACTAACAACTGTTGAAAAATTCTAACATTTTTTGACAAAATTTTCATTTACTAATGCACGCTTAATGATGTCTAATGGTAAAATTTTAAATGAACCACATATATATTTGATATAAAACATGAAGCTAAAACTTTACAAAATCACAAAACATAAAGATTTGAACATTCTTAAATTAGAGACATACAACACACAAGATAAGAAGTCATAACAAAATCCAAAGGGACTCAAGTTCAAAAGCTATCTGCCACAACGAAGCACTGCAACTGAAAAGGTTCTACGTCTTCTTTGACATCAAATGCATCAAATCATCAAGCCTTAATATCAAATTGCGAGGTGACACGTAATTTGTTCCACAAATTCAGAGGAGATTACACATCCACATCCAAGAACAAGCTTCAAGCCATTGGATCCATATTCGTAGCGAAAAATCAGGGGATTGTCTTCAAATCAAAGATTGTATCCAATTTTCTTTTAAGTCGAATAAAATTCATTCGTCCATATTTTTCTTATCTTGTAATTATTATTGCAGACTCAAAATTTTATGTGAACAGTAATTAAAACAAAATTAGAAATATACGTACAAATAAAAAAAAATGACTTATCTTATTAAATTGAAATTTATTGTACAAAGAAAATGAAGGACTTTGACTCAAAATTTTTGTACATCAGTGTTAAGTAATGTATTTACTTTTAAATATACGATATTTTTGCACTTGCATTGCACGTGATATTTTTTAATTCTAATTTATCTTATATGTATCTATATCTATATAAAAGCATGAATAGTTATTTTAGTTTCTTTATTTCTTTACCCTTAATCTATTACTTTGTATAGGATTAATAAATTAGTTAATTATGTAAATCCATTTTTAACAATTAATAAATCCACAAAAAATCAAAGGTTTTTCAGGAACATGACTTTTCATCATTCAACTTCATGTTCTACCTTCTCTCCCATTCCCAAATCCCAAATCTATTGGTTCCATGCTCCACATTGAAGCAAAGCTGAAAAACTATTGTTGAATTTGTTCATTTTCATTACTATTGTTGGAAATGAAAAGGAGTCCAATTGAGCGCAATCGAGTTTAGATGTCTACCCATTGAACATCTAACCTTACATACTTCTATTGGAAAATTTTCATTTGTAACTAAACATCCCAATGGGACTGCATGACAATGCAAAACTAGCAGTATTTATGCACTTGAAGATCAGAATTGAAATGCCATAACCCCAGCTTAATCCACCTTGATCGCCTAATTTGCTGCCACTATTCCTCCAAATTGCCTCTTTCATGATTACCGAACTCAAATTGTTCATGTGCAGCGTCTTATTATCCTTTGTATAAGGATTCATGGAATAACGGTAATATTCAAAAATTTGAAGACATTAAATTGATGAATATTTGACGTGTCTTGTTAATGCACGTATATAATTACTATACAACAGTCAAAACTTTCATGTCGAGAGATTATAAAAAATGTGCACATGTTTCGCACATGAATACAAACATTTGTAATTTTAATTTTATAAACATTTTCGTGTGAAAAAAAAATATATATATTTAAATCAGTTGATAAGATTTTCCCAATGCTTCCCTAAAGAGTGAAATTATACAAACTAGGGGAGTAGATGTGTATATATAAGCACTCATGAATAGCAAAATATTTTTACTTATTGAAAAAGATAGTTTTTATATATTTATTTTTATCATTGATGCGAAATGAAATACGTTTTTATTATAATTAAACTGACAGTTATATCTTTTATTGATTTAAAATTGTTAGTGAGGTCATATGAAAGTATTATGAAAAAGAATTATATTATTAGTGATTAGAAAAATTATATGTACGTAAATATATATAAAAAAATAATGATTGAAATGAGAATGATAGTAAAACGGTTCCAATAAAAATATATCTAAAAGAAAACATAATTATTTTATACTTTCATCGCTATTTCAAAAATTGAAAACTTAAAATAAAAATGAAACCAAACAAGGTAGGTCTCATTTTCGAAAATTAAGTGGATGTATATTTCATAATAGATTTTCTGGCGAGAAAAAGTTATAGAATGAAAATGTATTTAGAATAAGATGTTAATTTTTATACACACATAAAAATAAATTATTTAATGCAATTTACCCTCCTCTGATATTGAAAATGAACAAATTACTCCCTTATGAAAAATAAATTGCTACATTGAAAAGTAAATTGCTATATTTTAAAAAATATAGGGAGTAAATTATTATTTTATTTTTCATAAAGGGTTATTTGCTTATTTTCTATAATACAAGTAGGTAGATTGCAATTTAATTTAAAAATAAATAATCGAAACATTTAAGTTTTTAACTCACCCACCTGAATGAATACTTGATCAATAATTCCATACCTGACTTTGTGAACTAATTATTAAAAGAAGGAAGGAAAAAAAAAGTAACTCTTCTATAAAACTGACAACAGATGTATAGACCTTGACAGTATCGAACTATCGATACTCTTCTTGTATGGGCTCGACTTGATCAACCACCAAGAATCAGAGGCTGTCCGAACCTAACTGCACTGATTCCGTAGGACGTCACTATCTTCACAGCATGCATGATTTCCAGAGGAAATCAGGAACCCGTACCTCAATTGCGTTCTGGCTGTTTTTCCAGTGTAGAACCTGTCTAAAATCAACTTATAACAGCAATTCTTGTTTGAGAATTACACTCACTAATGGCCTA
The DNA here is from genome assembly GCA_034509725.1 of Sesamum angolense. Taxonomy (NCBI): domain Eukaryota; kingdom Viridiplantae; phylum Streptophyta; class Magnoliopsida; order Lamiales; family Pedaliaceae; genus Sesamum; species Sesamum angolense. The sequence goes on from JACGWL010000016.1 coordinate 3,191,534, forward strand.
ATTCCGACAAAATTCTATATCTTGTTTCCTTTGACAAAGTGCTCTTTTGCTAAGTCTTGATGCTAAAGTCAATCCGGGTCGCTTTCTGATTATGCAAATGTGCTTGGTCATGCTCGGACAAAACTTTCATCAGAAACCTCTGTTAGTTGTTGCCATGTTTGTCGAAGAAGTCAAACTATAATGAAGTTGACTGTGTCCCCAACGTCATGTTCGTCTCTACTTTCCGATTTCTTCAAGCTTGTCGAGGATTTCCTTCGTATCAGGCCGGAGGAGACGGGACGGAGAACAACATGCCATTGCTAGTTGAAAGAATCTGAGAATACCATCTTCAGTAGCTACCTTTTGATCATTGCTTAGGCCGAGAAGAATGTTGGGATGATACAAATCTGCGATTCGGTCATCAAGAATCGCGCTTCTCATGGCGCTCGGCAAGTAAAAATCTTGCTCGGGAGTTGGGTTTTCGTCGATTGGTTTTTTCCCTGTCAGTAATTCAAGAAGGATTACCCCCAAGCTGTAAACATCGCTCTCTTCACAAGCGTCTTTCATTTTGATCAACTCCGGGGCCTTATACCCCTGAGATGCAGAGACTTCAAGCATTTGTTGTCCTGCAGGAGGGTTCAGCAGAAGATGCAAGCCGAAATCCGACACATATGGGTGGTAATTGGAATCCAACAGTATATTCTTTGACTTGAGGCTACCGTGGATTAGGGGCTTTTCGTAAGCTGTATGAAGATGGTGAAGTCCTCGAGCGATGCCGATGGAGATCCTACATATGACTGGCCATTTGTGAGCCTCGCCGTTACCATCTGCACATCAAAGACACCATTCATCAATCAAGTTCGTTTTGCATTCTCCCATGTATTACGATTCAACACGTGCAAAGCTGCAAATGCAAACTAGAGAGCAATGCATCAAACTGAAAATTAACATTAAGAAAACTGTGATATAAAGACTGTTTCAATCGGGTAACAAGAACGGACATGTAGTATCATGTCAAATAGTGTTACATATGCAGATCAGAAAGGGACAATCACTATCCAAAGCCAGACAGATACTACCTAGCAATCTCTTCAACAACCATTCAATCTTCTCCAACAACCATTCAATCTTCTCCAACAGTTCTCACTAATATCACAAAGTACTAATGAAGAAGGGAATCGCAACACGACAAATATCATATGTTTATGCGACAGTAAGAGAGTGAAACTCTATCTCCATTATCGACAAAATCCAACAAAGAGATCAATAACGACAAGTACAAACAACCGATACCAGCCCCTTCGACCAAGGCAAGGAATTACCACTTTAAAACAATGAAATGACTTCAATATCTAAACTCTAAACCAAGAATGGCCCAACTTCCCAGAATCACTTGCAAGCAAATCAATGCAGCAGAACAAAATCCAACCAACAATACTAAACCAAGAATGACAAATTATGAACTCAATACACATTCACAATGTGTGGATACCAAACATAAGAAATTTCAGAATCAAGCACAGTCCAATCTGATCCCACAACTGCTTCAAATATAATCCTCCCATTTATACCCAAATTTTCTTGAACAATCATAAATACAAAAAAAAACCACAAGAACCTTACCTCTGATGAAATGAGCCAAATTTCCAGGCCCATAAAAGGGATGAACCATCAGCTTCTCCCCTCTGGGCCCTGCATAAAATGCACTCAAAGGCACCAAATTTGGATGCCTTACAGACCCCAGCAACTCTACAATTGGCATCACCTCTTTCATCCTCAATGTACAAGTAGGCCTCAAGAATCTAAGCAATGTAAGAGAATTTGAACTAACCAAACAGGCTTTGTACAGAGTCCCATAGCTAGATTTCCCGATAACTTCACCGGGGGCATCAAGAATTTCCTGTACACTAAGATCTTCACCACCCTCAAACTTGATTAAATCCTCTGTTTTTACCAGCCCATCTCCTTCATTACACTCAAAGGCGGCCTCTATATCTCGAGAACCATTCCCTGCTTTTCTTCTTCTACAACAAAGGAGTGTGAGAAGAAGAATTATCAGGAGAGATAGTGAGGATAGACCTATGATTAATACGAGTTTATGCCTATGCTCCATCTTTCATTAGAGTAATGATTCTTGGGGTAGGGGTAAAGATTGATGAAGCTTTAAAGAGGGCCCAAGATCTGAAAAAGATGAATTAAAAATGCTGAAAAGTGAACGACCAAGAAAAGAAAATGGGTGAAGGAAATCTGGATTCTAGTGAAATGTGCAAAACTCCACCGTTGGAGCTTTATGCAAAATAACTGGTAAAGAAAGAAAACTTCTGAAAATTGATTAGAACTGCAAAAATGATGAATAGAACTGAGCTGCAGAAAAATCCCCCAGTCTGTATTTCTGTGTTTATGCGTGTGCGAGTGACACAGAGAGAGAGAGAGAGAGAGGGTCAGAGGAGACAGACTGTTGCAGAGAGAGAGAGAGAGAGAGGGAGATGAAAAATACTGGCAGGTGGATCCATGTGATGTTTTATCTGAGTACACGATTTTGCTGATGTTTACGTGAATAAGATTTTTATGCAAATAAAATTTGATTAAATTAAAATTAATTATATGACAAATTAAATTTATAATATGATTGATATACAAAAATTATATAGCAAGTTTAATTTATTTATTATATGATTGATACTCAATTCAAAAAATAATTAAGTACATACCAAGTAAATCACACTTATCATGTAAATAATTTGATTCGATCATAAATCTTCTGAATAAGATTTTTCGTTTATATCATTTATGAATTTAATAATTTTTGTCTCTCCATATTTCAAACCTCCCACGTAATAATATAGGGGAAGAAAAAAAAAAAAGTTTTTGAAAACAATAGAATAAAATTGCTCGATTGCTATCAAATAGTTGAATAAGAAAAAAACATAGTGCCCAACTGCTCCTGTTAAATGTATTGTATACTAAATATTATAATAATTGTATGTTAAAAATATTGATGTACTTTCAAAAAATTACCCCAATTACACTTAAGATTTTGTTTTAGTTCTGACATGTTTCTAATGTGTTTATTTTTAACATTATCTCGATACGGTATATATATTAAATGAAATAAAAGATGTAACATAATTTAAAATCGAAATAAATGTCGGAATTAAACCCCTTTTTGACCTTTTGACATTTACCTTAAATGAATAGGACTACAAAATTGTCTGAGATTTATGAAACAGCATTAGTATCTTTTCCTTTTAGATTTCAAGAAAATAAACACTCAAAAGCATCATATGTAATAAGATTGATTTTCCAGTCAAAAATTATGTCATTACCCCTTACCAATGGTCAAAAATATTTTCTTTCTTTATACAAAATTCCACCCTATATTTTATTTTGTTTTCAAACCATTCTTAAGATAGTCCAAAATTGATCCAAAATATTTAGTTTTATAAGTTTGGGATGATTTTGGAATTCATTTGATTTTAACTTATGTTAACATTTTTTAATAGCTTGCTATAATAACACCAAACACTCGTTACATTCTTCAATCCTATCTTCAAAATCAGCAAAACTCGAATATATTTCTTCTAAACGAATCATTTTTTTCTAGAAAAATAAAAAATAACTCCCATTATTATACTAGTATATTGTATTTTACTTATACACAAAATAGAACAATTCTAGCATATATGAGGTGTCTTGCTACTTAATTGGTGTCTTATTGTGTAAGGTATTATCTGTTTTGACTTTGTATTTGTGTCACAATTTTGTCCTGAAAAGGAGTCTCTCGTTAGAGGGAAAAGACTTTAAAATTGATAAACCGTTTAAACTTCTCGTCTACAATCAATATGTGACGCTTGAATTCGTCAAATTATTAAAAAGGAAATCAAAAAATTGTTGGTGGCCCATTATTTTTCATAGCCATAATTAGTTTAACCTACCTTTTTCCTTGAGATGGAAAGCAATCACTAGTCATTACTTTCAATTTAACCATCAATGTGCATTAGTAGCTCCACCAAAATATCAAGAAATAGCCAATCATATTTAAATAAAATGAAACTCCTCCACTTATTGTTTAATGAATAAAAACTCAAAATGGGCAATTGTTGTATTTATTTAATTAATCCACTACCAAAATCAATAATAAATGCAACTAACAAAAAGCTAAGCAAGATCAATAAAGTGAGATTTACTTTTTTTTTGTTTGTTTAGCAAAATTAATTAATTATAATATTCAGTATATTCAAATATTAAAATTTAATTAAATATATCAAAATTTTAACCAAAGTATATATCAAAAGATAACGACTAACAACCGTTACAAGAACAAACAAAATACAGATATAGAGGAGATACTAGTCAAGGTTTGCTATAATTATAAAACGACATTGTTTGAAAAATTACAAATACTTCTTTAGAATTATAAATACCTCATTTTGATAGCTCATTGTAGGGGGTATTTGTTAAAAAAATTATAATTTCAAAAGGGTATTTATAATTTTTCAAACATCGAAAAAATATTTATAATAAAATAAACCTGAAGACTAATTAATTACAAATTTTAGAAATTATAATCTCAAATTGAATCTTTTTCTTTTCCATACATTAAATTTTTGTCGTGTCTAGTCCTTTTTCGAGAGAGACGTTACCAAATACAAGAAATTGAGGCGTAGTGACAGCCTAGTGGTTTGGATTAAAATATCTCGCGGGAGGTTTGGATTCGAATCTTAGATACGTAGGTAAAAGATAAAAAGAGTAAATTATATTTTTTTTAAATTTAGTATAATTATAAATATTTATCGTTATTTTCAAGACCTCGTAATATTTGATAAAATTATGTCATTTTTTAATAAATGGCTGAAATTATAAACTTTTTCTCCTGTTTTATTTTTTTATTAGTTTAAAATTATAATAGAACCTAACAACTTGAATGGAAAATTTTGAAAAATTATAAAATAAAAGAATTCCTCTTTGCCCATAAAAATAATTTCTAAAAATTTAAAAAAATTATAGTTTACATGTTATAATAATATTTCAATCGATTCATCACAAAATAGATGAAAACCTAACAAAGACTAGCAGATTAGGCTAGAATGACCGTTCAAATCAGGGACTATTGATAAAAATTTTAACAATGAGAAGTATATATAATTATGTCAAATTTCAAAGTTTGTTGTAATTTATTAAAAAATAAATAAAGTTAATAATTAAAAAAACAAAAAACTACCAATACATAGTTAAACTGGGCCACCACTCTTTACCACTGTGGCAGTTGGAAGTTGGAAGTAGCAACAAAATCATACCTCGCGCTGACCCTCCCCCCCTAATTCTCCTGGAGTGAGACAATAAGAATGTTAATGGGGGATAAATTAGTGATAAATTAGTGTTCCGAATCTAATTCGATCGAATCTCAATTAATTATATAATAAATTTTTTATATTTATTATATAATTATTTACTTAATATATAATTTAGAAGAGTAACTAATTACACGACACGAGTCGTGTAATTATACCTTTCATGTTATAGACAAATTATAATAAAAAGGCACGTAAGACAAAATTGACATGCCAACCTTACGGATCTTGTTAATGATTTAAATTATAAATAGATCCTTCTTAATATGCCTTGTACTTTGAACGGATGTAATGTAACTCTTTCTTGGGTATCATGATCTTTTGCTTATCGAAAAAAGACAGTCACTTTCTTTTTCGACGTCCATACTAAATACGGAGTCTTTTTTGGGTTCTTCTATTTCACAACATAAGATAGCTTTAGTTTTTTTATTTCACGGCTAAACTTGTAATTCATTTCAAACTCTCTTGTTAACCCAACTATTTATTATATAGATCAACTGATGATTCAATAAATTCTGCCAATCTCCACCTTATCAATTGACGACAAGATCGACTCAATCACAATCTTATCTATAAATTTAAATAAATAACCAATACATATGATTGGTTCAATGTGAATTTTTTTTTCTTATAAGGGATAACAAGTAAAAGTAATAAAACAGTTAGATATATAATTATTTCTTTTTTACACCTAAAACTTTAAAGAAAGCCATAATCACCTTAGCCCTATTTACATATAATCATTTAGTCACATCTTGCCCTTTTGGGTGGTAGTTAGGTGACTCAATAATTGATAATCATACAAGTAGGGTTATTACCTATACTATTAAAAAAAAAAAAGTCTTGTTGTCATAGACAGTTTTGAATATTTAAATTTATTCTTTTATTTTATTTCATCTCTTTATTATAATTTGATCATAATAGTAATTTTAATATTTGTTTTAGTAAATTTATTAAAATATCTCTCAAACTTACACACATACCTCAATTTTTGACATATTTTATATTTAAAGTTACTTTCTCATGACTGATAATCAATTCTCAATAAAAAAAAATCATTTCTTTCTAATTTTTAAATATTTTTATCATATATCGAGTGTGCGGTGTACAGCTAACTTCTTCGGAAAAGAAAGGGAAGAAAAGGAATTTTTTTTATTTGAAGAGCAATGATTTTTAATTGAAATAAATTGATTACAACAATCATTCCTATCAATCAATGTCTAACAAAGATTATTGCAATAATCATATTTGTTGAAATACCTACTATTACAGTAGACAACAACTTTTACCATGCAGTATATCAACTCTTGCTATACAGCAGATAACATTCCACGCATTTGACGAAGTTCAAACCCATAACCAGATCATGGGGTCTCGTCTCCGTCGATTTTCCTAGATTTCGTTGGCAGAGAAATATAAAAGGAATTAAGGACCAAAAATCGGCTTGAGTTTGGACTTATCTTGATTTACCTTTGCAATAATCAAACAAATGGGACATCTCCACCACGTGGGGATGATTTTATAAAGCCAAGACGTGGCCCATAAATCCATCATGCATATTGCCACCATCTTTTGGACGCCTTCATTAATTTTTTTTTTTTTTTTTTTTGCTATAGATTTTGTTAATTTCTACATAATCATTAAAATAGATTATTTATTTTTACATATCATCAAATAATAATTAATTCGTACTACCTTCTATTACAATTCATTTTGTGCTGATGGAAAATCAGTTCGAGTTTTTTACTTTAATATGATGATTTGTTTATAATTAGGTATATATTTTTAGAATTGATTTTTTTTTTTTAATTTAGAATGTGCAATAGGGTAATTGTGGGAAGAGTAATTGCCAAGAGAGGATCAACGTGATGAGATTAAACGGCCTATACGAAATTCACACTTTTGTACCAAAGATAGGTTTTTAGAGAGATGATGTCTTGGGGCTTATATCAAAAAATCCTCATTTAAAGTGATGTGTGATGCCTATACCGTGAGGCTCATATGATAATACGAAACAATGCTCACTAGCAAAGAGATTGATGAGACTCAAACCAGATGATTTGATAAATTTGTAGGAAAAATGTTCCAATTTTTCATTCAAAAGTTCGGCATGATCAGATAAGACCATATAGGCTTGCTACTACCTCTTGGTATTAATTCAGTCCACTTAAGAACCATATATATATATATATATATATATATATATATATATATATATATATATATAGTTACAACATGGGACAGACAGACATACTATTCCTATCTTCATATACATATATATAATGTATATGAATCAAGCAACATGATTTTTCAATCATTGTTCATCCAATCTAATTTCCTTGATATCAACATTTGTTTCTGCTCAAATGATCATTTTTTAGGTTACAGATAGTGTGTAGGTCAAACAAGTACTAGCACAAGACATAAAAGATATAATTAATTATTTACATTTCATAATTTATGATTTATTTACATAAATTATCAATATCTTTTACATAATTACATATATAATTCATAACAATAAAAAAAATTGAGATGATTTATGTAATGATGTTGACGCGTCTGAGGGGTGTCTCTGTAATTTTTCAAAAAATACGGATGATTTATGTAAATGATATTGACGTTTCTGATTGTGTATGTGTAATTTTTCAAAAGACGGTGGTGATTTTTTATAATAGACCATAAGTCAAGGGTGTAGATGTAATTATACGTAAAAAGCTAAGTACCTTTCTTTAGACTCATGTCTATATTTTTTCTTTTTTTATAAAAATAGTTACATAATTACATCAATATCAATTAACTAAGCAATACATCAATTCGATAAATAATTCACATTATATATTAATTCGTGAGACAAATATTCCGCACATCAGATGAAACTCAAATTCATGATTTTGAATTTATCCATGGAACGTCTGAATCTGTCTAGATTATAGTTAGTTAACTATGTACTAGTATATACGGAACACTTAAATTAATCCGTATAATAATAAGATATACCATTATTTAAAAAAATCAATTGTTTTTTTCCCCAATTGGAAAGAGAAAAGAAGATGTTACGAGAAATTATTGAGAGAACAGAAAAGGATGTAAAAATCATAGAGAGCGGAAAAAAAAAAAAAGAAAAAGAAAAATTTTGCCCGAATATCCAATATGCTGCAATACAAAATTAAATTACATGATTTTTCATAGTCTTGAAGTTTTTTGCATAAATATTTTTTTAATAAATTTTACTATATTTAAATCAAAAGTGTAATTTAATAATTCAAAATCGAATTTTGTGGATGATAATGAACTTTATTTTAAAAATTATTTCAGAATAATTACTGTGCTTTTGGAAGCACTCAAAGTTGCTATCAATCTCAAATAATTATTTTCCATCATTGTCCTATTTCTTTTTTTAAATTATCATTGTGGCAATGTTTATTTGATGGTGCTTTTTCTGTCCGGAACAGTTAAATAATTTTCAAATTTTTTTACAATTTTTTTTTTTTTTGGAACAACTTACCTAACTCAATTTAATGATTGTTGTGCGACTGTCGAGATTTGGTTTGACCAATTTGAAATTGGGTTGCTGAGCAGTAATCTACGTGATTCTATTACAATTATAAAATACCAATTATCAATATCAAATATTTATAATTAATCACAACAGACAAACTATTATTATTTAAGTAGAATAGGTAGAATTTGAACCCTTCAACTTAAAATTCTGGAGTCTCGACTTCCGCAACTAAGTTAGGTTTTGTTGGCGTTGATCCATGTGATATTGAGCATAAAAATCTCAGAGCAAATGCAGAAATAAAAATACTACCAACACATTAATGTGTGACAAGAAACTAGAATTAGACATTGTGTGAATCTTCCATAAATCCTATTTCTTGTAATAATGTTCATAAGAATGAATGTCCTGTTCAGTCATCATATATATACAGGTTGTTTTATTTCAATATTCCAATCAGAAAGAATCCATGATGAGCCTGTCCGGTCAAGGAATGTAGTACATGGGATTTGGCAACTTGAACGAACGTTTTGACATGGAAGAACCCAATAAATCACTCCACTGGTCTCCGGAGTTGCCCAGGATTCGGTAACCCTCTTCAATGAGCTCGTTCCTCTTATCAGACTTGTACAGTGTGGCTGTCTTTCCGTGATCCTCAGATGATCTGCACAAATTGGGTCGACATAGATTTAGCCGGTGTTTTTAGCTGTAAATGCGAAAGCATCCAAGGTTTGTGTGGATTTTGACATAGGATGAAGTCCAGTCCAGTTATTAAGGATGTAAAAGTCTGAAAGTTCTTAACTTGATTTCCACGACAGAATGCCCTCGACAAAGACATCTATGGTCTATCAAAAGACAACGGCACTCATTTGGGTCCCAAACAGCCAAGAAAAAGTTGAAATGTCCACACGAAACACTTAATGCAGTAGCTTTATTTGATGAACGTATTAATGAAGCAAAACTAAGTAGCTGCAGTTTAAAGGCTCACATGCTGGCCATCGCAATCATGTCAATTGGCAACAGAAACATGTCGTACAATATATATATGTATATATGTACTCACGGGCAATGGGATTATGTTGGAGACACGGCACCAAGATTCGTGTTAGATGAGAATTAGAATGTTGAATACATGTAATAAAGCGAACAAGAGATTCAGGAGAAAACTAAACCCGAAGTCTCTCTCTCTTTCAGTTCCTTATCTTTGTTTGGCTTCTTTCTGAGCAGTAGAGTAGAGGTAATGATCAGAAGAGAAGACAAAAGTTGAGGGCCATAACTAACCTAATCAAACATGGTACGATCAAACCTTAGATAAATAGAGGACCATCAAAAACTCATATGTTTTTTCCTTACCACTCCTGAACCTAGTAAACCAACAACTGGAGTTTGATGAAACCTAATTGCTATTTCTTTGTTGTCCTTAAAGTCCACTTGGAAGCCATGTAGGCGCAGACGAAAGAACATAGTACAATGCACATGTAGACATTGGAGAACGCAACCGTCTGGATAGTACTGAACTACATATGGATGTTTCTATGCTAACTATAAGTGAACAGTGTGCCTAAAGAACAGCAGATAGTTGTCCTTAAATTAGACAACAATAAGGAAAACCAGCATAGACAACTTGAGGTGTTATAGCAGAATTTGAGGTGTTTACTATTTCCTCATCATCATCATCACATGTCTCATTTGATCCTAACTACCGTACCACTCGTTAAGTTTTTCAATGTGAAGGATGAAAACTACCTGTTGCCTAATGCTTATACGATCGGTGTAAAAGCATGAAGGCAATGTAGTATTTTTGTTCTAAAAGGAGATCTTTAACTACATGAGGCAGACAGTGAAATCAATGCTACTTATTCAACGGAAGTTAACGAACAAGATATTCCATAGTACATGTGTTGAGAAAGAGGCTGAACGCTCACCTGAGTAAGAGCTTGTCCCATTCCCGAAATCCAGCTCTCAACAAATTCTCGACAGTAATGCCACGGTGCCGTTCACTTCTACCAGTCAACAAGATAATCTTGAATCCCAAGCCTAAAACCTCCTCATAAAGCTTCAGACTAGACTCTATAGCAGGTGCCGTTCCCGTCTCCACCCATTGATCAAATTTCGTACTATTAAACATCTCCAAGCTAGAGAACCAAGAAAACAACACATCAGATCGAACCCAGCGCAGTAATTATTATGTTAACCAGACCAATATTAAACCCCCGTCTGACGAATCCCATATAGCAAAATTTCAGTCACAAAAGTTCATATACCTTGCAACAAAAATTACAAAAAGATGAACATATATATTCCATGTCAGTGACCTGACCAAAACAAAGAGTAACAAACAGGAACAACCCTCAGATTCACAGTTCATGTCACAACTCCAACAACATTGAATCATTAATGAGATGTCAGAACAATTAGCAAAACCATAGAAACTAGAACTTCGAACAAGGTAAAAAATTCTAATCCAAATGACAATGAAAAGTAGCAATCAAGCTTCCTATAGTCTTCTCCAACAACATGAAAACTTTTCAACTTAATTGCTGAAATAGGCATTTCCAATCAAAATTAAACCTTTAGTCAGAAATACATCAAAATCTTGGAAAACTGAAAAATTATCACATACCCATAACCATGTTCAGCATAATAGGGAAGATTGGAAAGCAGAGTCTCATCCACATCAAAAATCCAAGCATCTTTCCCATCTCCATTCAAATTGACACTTCTTGCATATATTCCAGCTTCATTATAAACCCTTTGAAGATCAAACTCATAACCATTCCCAGTCATATATTCTTTGACATAATCAGCACAATCCTCCGGTATTATCTTCCATGGGCTCAAATTGTTGGCCTCAACAGCAACCCTCCAACTTGTGCACTGTAAATGGGCTTCCTCCAGAGTCAATTTCTTCAACTGGGCTACGTTTCTTTCTGGTAATTGAACTATTATAGCCCCCGGGAAGGTATCAGGATGAGAAATCCCTTGAGAAAAACAGGCAAAGGGCAAAATGGACAACAAAAGGAAAATTCTTTCCAAAGGATTCATGACAGACCAATGATGAAATTGTTTCCAATCCCAAGATTGTTTGTTTTATATGTTGAACAAAGGGGGACAGAAGGAGGAAAGGGATGAATTCTTGGTGGGGTTTCAATTTTCTCAAGAAATGCTTTTCTTTATGTGAATAGGAAACGAAACCCTCCTTCAACAGTTCCCTCTTTTCGATTCTTTCGGTTGTTGTAGCTTGGATTTGGGATGCGGGTCACGACAATGGCGTCTGCCTTAAGTAATGGAGTCAATGCAATGGAGACACACACACAAACGCATATATATTCACATATATAGGTATGGAGGGCGTGGGGTGGTCGGTGGGGGGTATGGGTATGGGTGCACTGTTAAAAGGTCTGAAATGTTGTGGACCGGGCAATAGGATTGGTTGCGAGGGTGTGGGCGTTAAGTTGGTTAGGCCTTAGTTCATGTCTTTTCCCAAGGAAAACAAGATTCCTTTTTCATTCATTATTTCAAAGTTATGTCTGATTTAGATAAGGTTTTTCTTTTTCTTTTTTATGTTTTTTTATATTGCATCAAATAAGTTAGATTGTTTTAAATTGCATTTTTTATTAATTAATGAACGAAAAAAACACGTGATGACTAATATTAAGAAAAAATTAAATTTATGAAAGACAATATAAAAAAAATTATAATAAATAGAACTAAATTGAAAAGAATCCTAATATATGGATACAAAAAACGTGATTTTCGGTAAGATTACAATTGAATTAACTGTTGTTTTTGGAGTTTATATATATATATTATATATATATATAATATATATATATATATATATATATATAATATATAATTCATTTCATGGGTTTTTTACTAATTATTAAAAAAATAGAATTTCCTAAATCGTGTAATATTTTCTAGATTTGTTTTCAATAACATTTTATGTATTTTAAATAATTATTTAAAATTGAAATGAAAAATCTGACTCATTCGTGTAATATTTCGTAAATTTATTATATTCGACACAACTTCATGGATTTTCAGTAATTATGTGAATTTTAAGTAGAATCCCCATATTCATGAAATATTTCGTTCATTTATTTCGAATAATGCAAAGGTGAATTACAAAGGCAAAATTGACTATAAAACGTGTTCATTTTTTTTTTCCAGCCACAGGCACACCTACTCACACATACACACTCCCAATGAATTTTGAACCAAATATCTCTATAATAAAGAGTCCCAAACTATTGAGGTGTCCTAAGAGACAATTATCAGTGGTTCCGTACAAGCCAATATCAGTGCATTCTAACTCAAGAACAGAGGATCAAATGAGAAGAGCAGCTAAGAGTATTGCTTGACCAGTAGAACACAAGCCATGGCATCAAACACAAGCCAGAGATTCAATATACTGAAATGCATCACACCATCCCCAGCTTCTCAGGCCACCCCCATAAACATCATAATCGAAATCAAAATCAACAAGCACCCGAGAGGCCTCGTAGCCGAGACTATACTGAACTATACGTCCATGTACCTGCAGAACCAAAAACGAATCGTCGTCTCTTTCTCGACGAATAACTGAGAGTAGAGTGATACCCTCCTCCGTAGGATCTCTTAATTGTGTTGTCTCCGGCAATGCAGCTGGAATAGCATCGAGCCTAACCTCATGCTTCTTGTACCACCCCGAGTAATCTATTTCCATCTCATAAATGTACAAAGCCGCAGCTTGACTGTAGTCCTCGATCACATGCAAATGGCCACCAGATTCACCAAAATAAACAAAAGGCCTCTCGAGCAAACCATCTTCCAACTTCACAGGAGGCGGCATGATATTAAGCTTTTCCTTATCGATGTTGAAATACAACCAATTATCAGTATCACAGTGCCAATGAACTGCTCCGTTCCAGTAGGCACCCCTGTCAAAATGTGCTTTACTCGAGTAGTAAAAGTACTCATCGGATTCAGAAAGTCTCCACACACGTGTCTCAGACGAATATATCAGTATTTTATAGAGAAGATCACCAGCAAATCTCCATACACATATTACTTTGTAATCAGGAGCTTTCAATGGATCATATGCCAGATATAGACCACGTATGCCTCTCCATGATCCATAGGGACCATCAGCTGGCCGACATAATACAACGATTTTCTTGGTCGTTGGATTGCAAACGAAGTAGTCAGTATCCCCTCCACTGGCCCGAGGACTAGAACATAACAGCAAACCATTGCAAGAATGCAAGATTTTCACATCTGTGGATTCACAAACTGACCTCAGCCTCTTGAAAGGAGAGTTGGAGAATTTATACCATTGAGAGGGAGAAAATCGACTTCGCAGCTGAAGGGTTCGTCCTGAAGTTTAGATGAGCAAGAAAATGCCAGAGGCGTATCTTGGCTTAAGGAGAGGGGAGAATTGTGGATCAGTGATCAAAGAGAACCAGTGTTTTGAAACGGCCTCAAAGCGGACTAATGATCTCAAAGGAAGACATTCAAAGATTTTGGTCAAGATATAATCAATAGAAGCAACTTTATCAGCCAACGATGAGAATTCAGACACAGAGAACGATCGTCCACCATATCCGTTTTCCCCTCAAGCACTCGATCCACCAGGCAGAAGACAATGGGGCATTCACATCCAAAAAGGAGCTTCAAATAAACAACATTCACGCCTTAACAGATGAATTACGGATTCCAGAGTGAAATTAAGAAGCATTCAAGCAAATTAAACAAAAAGAAAAAAAAAAAAAGACTCTACATCACAACATACAAGAGAAAATCCCAATTTTGAAACAGAACCAAAATAATTATTAGTAATAACACTCCAAGAAAACAACATGCTCGATAGAATCACTGTACTTATTTAACACCCATATCCAAAACAAATACATCCAGACAGCGTTTGAGGCACAAAATAACAAACAAAGTTGCGAATTTTCAAGAAATCCTCGTAAACACGGGGGGAAAAAAAAAACACGCGAGTGATGAATAATTTAGATGCAGGACAACTGAAAGGGGTCAAGAAATTTCTGAAATACTGATTGAAAGAGCGTCGAAGGGCATTATTTACCTCGCAAGCAGCTTGTAGACGGGGATCAGAGTGGTTTAATTGGAGGAACGTGTATTGAATTTGAGCACTATTATGCGTGTGCGAGTATGTACTGGCTCCCGATCAGTTTGATTTTTCAAATTCTTTGTGCAATCATAAACCCCTTTCCAAGATGGCTAAAATGCATTTTACACCGTGTGATTTGTTGAAAAAATTAAAAATTTTCCAGTATTTTTTAAATAGGCTAACCTCCATGTATTTATAAAACTCAGCAAAAAACACTCTTTCAAATGCATTAATGCATGAAAATGTATAAGGATAATTTGATCATTAAAAATTTATTTGATCTGCAATAAATAATAATAAGTCAATCAGGTGTGATACAATTTTTTGTTACTTGTTTTATTAATATCAACAAATTCGTTAACTTTTGACTAAAGAATAAATTTATTTGTTAGACGGAAGCAAATAGGGATGCTAGATGTAATTTTCAAACCATATGGGATCTATGAGTAATTACACAAAATTCCAGGGATGAGAGTGTAATTATTCCTATATTTTATCATTTAATTTTTTTGTTTGTGTCAATATATATAACTGTTTTTTGTCGATTTTTCAATCAGAAAAAACATCTCTTGCAGTGCACATATCGGAAATACTTTATCACATTGTCCTTAAATATTACATGTGCATTGTATAAAATATTTTTCTAGTAGAAAAATTATTTAGAAAACTGTCATTTATGATAAATTGCAAATTTAACATATTTCTTCGCTAAGTCTACCAATGCGCCTTGTTCGTCTTAGCGAATTACTATCAAAGTAATCCACTCATTTTCACACGTTAATTCATGAAGGCTTTGATGATGCTTCTTGTTTATAGAAAGAGGATATTTTGAGAGAGTATTTGGAGAGGAATCGTGTGGATTAACTCATTGTGCTTACTTATGTTATTTGATCACAATCATATATCCTGTTTATAGATATACTCCATTATTTTACACTTTGCCTTATATATATTTTTTAGTTTCAACTTACCATGAATTATACGGAAAAATAGAGATAGATGATAGGTTGCAAAATTGACATAATCATATGATAAATTGCAACAAAAAATAGTAAAATATAAAAAATGGACATAATTTTTGGTGAAGATTATTTTGTAATACTAGTTGTTGTGACACGCAGTTTTTATGTGCATATAATAAATATCTTTTAAACTTTAAAATGTTATAAATAAGAGTAAAATATATAAACCAGTATATTACATTAATAAAAAGAAAGAAAGAAAAAAAATTTATCAATTAATGTAAATTTAAAAAAATTGAATAAAATTAGTTATTTTATCATGACATCTTTTACTTTACAAAAAATTAATACAACGATGTAATTAATCGTAATTTATGATTGTGGCTGAATTTTTCTTTTTATATTAGTATAGATAATAATTATTATGTACTTTTCATGCAAATTGCAGAGCCCCTATTTATATTGTTATATTAAGTATAATAATTTTATATATAAGAGAAGGAAAATAAATAATTAGCCTCTCGGCTTGGTAGAAACCTGAAAGCAAAAACCCTAAATAGAGCCGTCGGCCCTCTGTGCACGCAGCGAACTGTTTGGTATCATCACTCGCCGACGAATTGAAGGAGACAATTTCGGTACAGCCACAAAGGAACTATGGCGAAATCAATGAGATCGAAGAGGGAGAAGCGGCTGAGGGCCATAAGGAGAGAGCTAGTGGAGCCCATTTACGAGAAGAAAGAGGTCGCCAAGCTTGCCGCCCAGGAGGCTGCCCTCGCCGCCCCAAAGCTTCCTGTCAGGTCGCTCCCTCGGCCGCCATGGATTTCGCTGCTGCCGGCACTTCTTCAGCTAACGGCAACGGCATGGGTATGATTCTTTTTTTTTCTCTTTTAGCTTCTCGTTTTTTCTGGGTTTCCCGCTTTTGTTTGTTTTTTCGCCGTTATCCTATGCTGCTGGTATTGATTTGTTATTGATGTTGGTATATTGATTTCTTGATTTAGGAGCTTTATTGCTATACTCAGTTCCCAATTTTTTTTGTCTTTCGAGATTTGTGCTTCATCCCCTTCCCTTCCATGGGAACTTTTGGTCCGAAATTTATATGATCTGTTACTCACCATTTGATGGTGGACAATGTACTCATAGGGTTATGTTGGTTTCCCATGGCACTTACAAGGTTTAGTTATTCATTATGCTGTTAAAAACCTTGACTTTGATTGTGTTTTCTCAGAGTTACAAGTATCTGTCAATGTTAAAACAGATTACTCATAAAAATTTCATTGAAATTTTTCCGTCTGCACGTGTAGCATGTGTTGGAAACGAATGGTTTGTATATACTTCATTGCTGATGAAGTAGAGAAGCTGCCTTGATTAAGTTGTGCCTTTTTTGCTCTTATTTCCAGCGTTGTGTTGTTAATGGTATTGAATCTTGATAATCCTGTTTTGCAGATGTGGAAATGGCTGATGGTAATCAAAGCTTGAAAGCCTTGAAACTATCGGGAAGAAGCTTAAGAAGAAGATCAAGATAGCCAAAAGGAAGCATCATGGCAAGGGCAAGATCAGAAAGAAGCATAATGTATAACTTAATCAGCACAAGAATGTGTTTTTCTCCTTGGTTACCCTTTTCTTTGTCTAGTTGTAGTATGGTGATCTAGTTCTTCCTTTAAGAAGAGTGAGAATTTTGAGATGCTTGTTTTATTCAGGAAATGATATGCAAATTAATCTAACGGCAGCTTGATGAAAATCTGACGTGCGCTTGTAATTTCTTTATTCGCCTTCTTTTGCTGAACTATGCAAATTCTTTGTGGTAACTTGTTTAAATTCTGGGGACATATAGATTCTGGAATGACAGTTTTGAAGCAGCAAATTCAAGTCTGAAAGCAAGTGCCTGAAAAAGGGTTGTGTGTTTCAGTTTGAACAGCTAAAGCAGCGACTTGAATGGCAATCAGCAATTGCAGAACTTGCCAGTAAATGACAATTAAAAAGGGACTTGATTCCTTTCATGTGCTGCAGGATTTATACTGAGATTCATACCATAAAAATATTGTATTGTGCAAATGTTTAAAAAAGCCTAAAAGTCCCTTACGTAGATAACATAAAAGCTTTAGCTGAAACCTAATTTACAACATGCATTTTCCTATACTACAAGAACACATCAAACACAGGCAACGGATTCAATGTACTCGAAAGCATGCGGCAAGAAAGATTCAAACCAAGTATCCCCTGAATCACAAATCTCCTCCAGAATATTGCAGTCAAGACTGAGTCGCACAACCTTGTGCGGAGTCAGCAAAACCAAAAGGACTTTCCTCCTTGGCCCGAACCAGAGAAAACACAGAGAAAGCATAGCAAGTTCTGTTTATCAAGGGATTCATATAAGCTATCAGGGAAAGCAGCAGTAACAATTGTGAGATCAACTCGGTACTTCACAAACCATTCCGAGTAATCCCTCTTCATCTCATAAACATCGAATGCTATTTCATAATCATGACTTTCAATGATATGCAAATGATCACAGGACTCCCCAAAATAACCAACACTTATCATCCCATTACCGTCTCTTATACCAGGCAAGGTCGTCTTACCAAACTTTTCTTTGTCGAGATTGAAATACAAAAGCTCTTTAGGCATATAACTGATCCAATGAACTGAGCCATTCCAGTAAACCCCATACTCAAAACTGGCTGTGGAACTGAAAGGTTCACCCGACACCCTCCAAGCACCGGACTCAGACGAGTATACCTCAACCTGGAAAAGCTCGCGGGCAAACTCTGACCCTCTAACACAAACAACTTTGTAAAAGGGAGACATGACATGATCAAAAGCCAAGTTTACTCCATGCACAATTCTTGGAACCTCATTCACAACACCTGGTCTTGGAAGTTTGGCGTAAGTCCGTAGTCGGATTATACACGTAGCATCTCCGTACCGGAGACCTAATACGCCTACAAACAAGATTCCCGGAGCTACAACACAGAAGTAATCCATTACAAGACTGCTGAATCCAGAATGAAAAAGGGTCATCAGGAAACCTTAATTCCCTGAACAGGGGCTTTGTCTGATTTGCTGCACCTAAATGAATGTACTTAAAACAAGAGATCTTCCTGCCTGGACAGAACAATCCCACTGCAGGGCTAGGGCTCGTATAGCGCAGAAGGGAAAAATGATGGCCCGTGATTAAAGATTTCCAGTGTTTGGATACAAGCTTGAACCGCATCAGCGATTTTACAGGTAACCGTAGCAAGATATGTATCAAGAGGTCATCAACTGAACCTATAACCTCAGCTGATGTTGCTGCAGTGATCTTATTAGCCATATGTAGACAAGGGATTCCGGGTAAAAGTGCAGACGACGAACAAGCAAACTCACCTCCAATTATTCAACGCTGCTGAGTGAAACAGAAAAAAAGAGTGGGATGAGGGTGGATTGCTAACCAAACAATTTACTGTTTTTTGTGATGAATTGGGTGCGGGGAAACAAGGGAGAAGCGGTAAATTAGACGAAATTATGAAGACTGATGATGAATTTCATTTGGGTTTACGAGAAAGATTACTTTCTTGTTAGCCGTCATGAATAGTCTTTTGTATGTAGTGGAGAAAAAAAAAAAGACTAAAAGTGTGTAGTGTACATAGGACCAAGACTTTTAAATACGTTTGCAAAAGCGACTACCACTAGAGACTAGAGAGTTGAGCATAGGTAATGACTTCGGAAACTGAGGTATTACAATTGAAGTAATGTGGTAAAAAAAAAAATTGAAGTAGCGTGGTGGTTTTCGAGAAATTTTAATGGGATTGAAATTTAGTTAAATTTGAATAAATCAAATATAATTTACTTGTCATATAATTAATATATAATTTAAAAAAAATTAATCGCATGATAATTATATCATGCTTGCTATATAACTGATTTAAATAAGAATTTTTTGATAATTTCCTCAATGCTTCACATATCATGATCCACTACGGCTCTTATACATATTTACCATTTTGCTTGATGAATTTGCAAGAGGATGGACAACATAGTCTGCAATAGGAGTATTTTAAACATTTCACTAATAGGGGAGTAAATTGCATTTTACCCTTATTTATATTGATCCAAGAATGTAGCAAGTGGAGGGCATAAGGGATTCGTATCTTTGTAGAGTTCGAACTTCGTATTTTTTCCATTGCTGTTCCATGAATATTCAGCATATGATCTCCAAAAGGAAGCATCATGGCAAGAGCAAGATCGGAAGGAAGCATATGATGTACAACATAATCAGCACAAGAATCTGGTTTTTTTCTCCTTGTTTACCTTGTTTCTTTGTCTAGTTAGTTGTAGTGTGGTGATCCAGTTCTTCATTTACGAAATGTGAGAATTCACGCGTTCTTCTTGGTGGTAACTTGTTTAAATTCTGGAATGACAGATATGAAGCAGCAAATTCAAGCCTGAAAGCTTCAAAGGGTTATGTGTTTTGGATTGAACAGCTAACGCAGCAACTTGAATGGCAATCAGCAATTAGCAATTGCAGAACTTGCCAGTGTTGATGGCAATGAAAAAGGGACTATTACCCTTTCATGTGCTGCAGGATTCATACCGCAAAAATATGATATTGAGCAATGTTGGGAACGCCTAAGAATGATTCAAGAACGTCAAGGTATGATAAAGACAATCTAAATTAGATTGTGGTCCACATAACATAAGATTCAAAATAGAATTTCAATGAATTTGCATCCATGGAATCAGGTAAAAGTTTGCACCTGAAAAGAACACATCAAACACAGGCAAGGGATTCAATGTATTCGAAAGCATGCGGTAAGGAAGGTCTAAATAAAGCATCCCGAGAATAAACGATCTCCTCAAAAGTATCGCAGTCAAGATTGACACGTACAATCTTACTAGGAGTCCGTAAAAGCAAGCACGAACATCCATCCTTGCCCCGAACCAGAGAAAACACAGAGAAATCCCCGTAATGAATCTGAGGAAAAGCAGCAGCAACTGCAGTCCGATCAACTCGATACTTCACAAACCATTCCGAGTAATCCCTCTTCATCTCATAAACATCGAACGTTATTTCAGTATCATAACTTTCAATGATATGAAAATGATCACAAGACACCCCGAAATAACCAACATTTCTCCCATAGGGCCATAGCCATCCACTGCACTTGGCCACAAGATCGTCCCAAATGTTTCTTTGTCAAGATTGAAATACAAAATCTCTTCAGTCTCCTCACTGATCCAGTGAACTGAGCCATTCCAGTAAACCCCATGCTGAAAACTGGCTGAGGAATCGAAAGGTTCGCCCGACACCCTCCAAGCACCAGACTCGGACGAGTATACCTCAATCTGGAAAAGCTGGCTGGCAAACTCCGAGTCTCTAACACAAACAACTTTGTAAAAGGGATACATGGCATGATCAAAAGCCAAGTATACTCACGCACAATTCTTGGAACTTCATTCACAACACCTGGTCTAGGAAGTTTGGTATAAGAGTTCGTAGTCGGATTAGACACAGAGCATCTACGTATAGGATACCTTCTACGCTTCTCAGAGCTACAACACAGAAGTAACCCATTACAAGACTGCTGAATCCAGAATGGAAAAGGGTCATCAGGAAACCGTAATTCCCTAAACGGACCCTTTGTCTGATTTCTTGCACCTAAATGAATGTACTCAAAATCAGTGAACTTGCGGCCACGAAAGAACAATCCCACTGCAGGGTTAGGGCCCGTGTTGCGCAGAAGGGAAAGACGATGGCTAGTGATTAAAGATCTCCAGTCTTTGGATACTAGCTTGAACCGCATCAGTGATTTTACAGGTAATGGTAGCAAGATTTGTATCAAGAGGTCATCCACTGAACCTACAACCTCAGCTGATGTTACTACAGTGATCTCAACAGCCATATGCAGACAACGGGATTGCGTGAGAATCGCAGATGATGATCGAGGGAGCAGCCCAGATCAAGAAACTTGCCTTCAATTATTCAACAATGCAAGAGTTAAACAGGAACAGAACGTGTGATGAGAGCAGATTGCTAATCAAACCATTCAAATTGCATTTTTGTTTCTTTCGCTGAATTGGGTTGCGGAGAAAACAAGGGAGACGGTTAAATTCGAGGAAATTATGAAAGATTGATCATGATTTTCATTAGAGTTTAAGAGAAAAGAGTGTGAACGTAGACCAAATACTTTTAGATACCTTTAAAGCGACATTTGAGGAACGGCAAATTCTTATACGGATCGAGTTGACTGTATTTAAATTAATTATATAATAAATAAAATATATTTACCGTATAATTAATATATAATTTAAAAAATATTAACTATATAACAAATATATTCCACTTATTAGGGGTAATCTGTTGGAGTGTATTTATTTCAGTTATGTGATGTATTTGATCAGTCACATTTTTATTTTTTTTTGGTAACTTCCAATTTTCTCTTTTCTGTTCTCCAATTTCTGCTTCTCTTTACTTTCTTTCAAATTATTTTTTAATATTAATAAAAATTTAAATAATTTTAAAAACGAAAAAAATAAAGTTACAAACCAAATATTTTGTTTTTTAGGATTTAATTAATTATGCACACGACATTTAAACGTACTCTCCGTAGCCGGTTGACTCATTCCAAGCATTTGAATTTGGTATGGTGAAGTAAACTTTCATTGAGGATCAAAAGCATTCACCTAATATTTGTAGATGGCAAGAATAAGGTTAGCTCATTGCATATATTTTTGAGACTGTAGCTCATTGCATCTACTTATCCCATCATCATTCGATGGATCGAAACATCGATAGAACTGACTTAGGCCATAGCTCCAGATTGATGCAAGAATTTAACTTACTATGTTTCTACAACATGCAAATAGGTAAACTGCTAAAAGCATTTCCACGATTCACCTGGGTCGACATTCATTCGAGGGAAAACGCATTATTGAGATCCTCTTGTATTGTATCATTGTCAACCGACAAGAACCGACTCTAATGACTGGAACTTGAAGCGTGTTTGATAATCATTACTATACCATCTTGGAATTGCACGTTGTCGCTACTTTTTCTGTGTATCAGGACCTGTATTCTCCAACGATGTGAACATGAAGTTGCCTGAAAATATGGCTTCTTTATCTGCACGAAATTAACCACGGATTGTCAAGTTGAAGTTGTTATTGGAAGCAGATTTTGGTTTGCACCAGCTTACTAACTTTTGAAATTAATGAAATATTAATCTGTCTCCAAGTCAAATACTTTTTTTATTTTAGGTGAGGGAAAACTGTGAAAGCCGAACTGTAGCGAGATTCTTGTGCTTCAAACATTTATTCATATGTAAGAGCTCTATCCTTACCTGTTAATGACAGACAACTTGCTTCACGACGAATATACCTTGTCAGTCCCTGGAAATAACAAGGAAAGATATGTGGAGTTGCTGTTATTTATATAATCTTCGATGTAATGGAATTCAATCAAGGTTTGAGGAAAAAGAA
Source organism: Sesamum angolense (assembly GCA_034509725.1). NCBI lineage: Eukaryota > Viridiplantae > Streptophyta > Magnoliopsida > Lamiales > Pedaliaceae > Sesamum > Sesamum angolense. The sequence goes on from JACGWL010000016.1 coordinate 3,214,904, forward strand.
AGAACTTTACAGAAAAAGCAAATATTGATGCAAACACGTTATACGTGAAAAAGAGATATCATCACATCCTGGGATTACACAGAAGTGATTCTTTTCACATTGCCAAGTAATATAGGACGGCACAACATATGTGAAAACTTCATGATTGGTGTCACCTACTCTAATAAATTGACCGACAGAATACAACATATGTTGCACTTATAGCAATTGAAATATCTCTGAGGACTTGACGTTAAAAGGACTTCAATCCTATGACATCACCTCCATTAACTTTACGGCTCATCTGGTTAGGGAAAATGGGTAAGAAATAAGACAAAATGGGGAAGGATAAATTTTCCAATCGTTTGGTTGTACGGAAAATTCTGTGAACATAAAGAGAAATCTTTTTCAAATCAAGAGTATCTTCAATGCTTAAATAAATCATTATTTTTGGAACTTGGTTTAGTTAGCCCATGTCTAAAACTAAATCAGAAAATGAAGCCTAAATTCCATTGGGAATCCGAAACGAGTCTTAAGGAATCTGAAATAACAGGATTTACTAAATTGCAAAATGCACCCTGAAATAAAGACTAGACATAAGATAATCACCTAATTATACCAATAAATTTGCCAAGGGATCCAAAGTTTAAATAATAACACATATCATCTAAACTGAATTTGTTATTATCCATTTGAATGTTGAAATCTTAAGGAGCATCTTTTCTGTGAAAAAACATGTTTTAGGTAACTTCTTTTTTCCAAACCTTTATGTTAAGGAAATAGTTTCCAAGAGAATTATAATACCCCCCACCGCATCTGACATTACACATATAAATATATATTTAAGCAAATAGTTTTGCTACGCCGGTCTATGCAGCATAAGAAGACAACTTGCCTGGACTGGAAGTAAGGCACCTTCACTTGGTTGTGATGCACCATCATCAGAGAATACATTCCTAATGTGCAGAGAAACATGAAAATAATTAGAAACATCAACACGACTGATACATAGATAATCTTTTAACCATCAAGTGCTTAACTTAAGCTTGGCCTTGTTGTGTCAACATAAGATGCAAAATTACTAATACTGAGGGAGTATACATTCATGAGGAATAACTCAAAGTGTTCTCATTTTAATGTATTCAAAAGTATCAACTGATAGTTTAACTTCCAAACACTAGCCTGCTATTAATAATTTCTGCAATAAATTCTAAGAGGTGAAAATAAAGCATGCCAAACCAACACATGTATATTTTCTTAATTCCATACCTCCAAATGACATTTTGAAGGTCATCCTGTTTCCCCATGGCTGCATCATACAACAATTCCATAAAATATCTTCTCCAACTCTTTCATCCATTTAGATAGCAGTAAATTTACCTGCAGTTCTAAAGAGAGAATGAAAAGAGCAGAGCTTACAAACATCGGTAGCAGATAAGTAACTTGACGATAGATTATGTTCCATAGGCTTGGTTTTTTATTTTTTCACTTAAAACTGTCATTCCGTCCTATTACTCAACTGTCTGCTTTGGAAAGCCAACAAAAATCTCAACATGATCACTTATCATGATCATCAGGGTGGGACCTTCAGACTTGAAGATAAAGTAGTTAAAAAACTAAAAGAGAACAACAACAGCTACAAGCAAGATAACTCACCCCAGCCTTAGACACCCTCAATTCCAGGTCATGATTATATCTCATATAAGTATTGCCCCAGCAACACCTTTTTCCCTCTTCCTTTAAACGACGTAGGCAAAGCCACATGTGGAGTACAAGCAAGGAAAATGTTGTTTTAAATGTCCGCTCCAAGCTAAACACTGCACATAAAATAGACAACACTCAGTTTAAACTTACACAATAACACTGGGACAGCAGAAAAGGTACAGAGAACATTGGCTTTGAGGTCCATATATGGCGGCAAAATCTAAGTTGGATGAATCAGATGCCAAACACAAGACACCACTCTGATCAGAAACCTTTGATCAGGCACCCAACATTTCTCAAGGACCAGTTCTATTTGTTCATGAAAGTTACAATCGGTAACAAGAGAAAAAGGGAGCAGAATGCAGTGGAAATGAATCCCATCTGCCCACGAATCATGAAAGAGCCACAAAAGCAAGGAAAAACTGACCATCATAATCAGGTCTCAACTTGGTATATTACACGGTGGTAATAACATTGGCCCAACGGATGAACTGGCTCTGCTTGCTGTAGAATAGCATCAACTTTAGGATGAATCGTTTAACGCCTTCATATGTGGATCTTCAATTCTATTTGGCGAATCAGTTGCTAAGGCCAATGAACATGGCTTGGACCAAAACATCTTGTTAAGATTCACCTGGAGAGTACATGTTTCTTTATGAATCTGACGAGGAAAATCGAACAGCATGAAGTTTACAAGAGTACATGAATTAACATGTAACCAAGTTTATCAGATGCTTATTACTCTCATTCAATAATATAGTACAGCAGTCCATCCCCCAGGCACAAATCTTTCTGTGATGATGTCGCAAAATGGCACTATCACAGTGACAAATTGTGACTTGTATTACCAAAACTTAGACTAAAGAGCAGAGATATATTGAATTTTAGTTTTTTCGCAGTCAAAAGCCTGAAGCTTTTTACACTATCTGAAGCAATTCTATCATGTCCAATTGTAGCCCATACTGGCTCATAATTCAATATCAAGAACAGACACAAAACATTGATACAATCAGAAGATAGATGCGATTTATCCATCCACCTTACTTATTTACTACATCATTGTAGATTTTCATATTACACATGTAGACATTTCGAATCTCTTTACACACTATATCATGATAATTTGCCACAAGGCTCATTTCTTACCCAAAATTTGGCAAACCCCCGCCCCCAAAGCAGGAGGTTCCGTAAGTTCAAGTCTAACAACAATGTATTGATCCCAAACGTCTGACAGAAAAAAAGTGAGCTCTTTTTTTACTATTTACGAAGGAGGGGGTGGGGAAACCTGGTTTTGAACCTAGGACCTTTCCTACAAAGAAAACACACTTAAACATACAAACTTTTGACAAAGTTTCTGCAGATCATGACAAGAACAATTGATAAGTTTTGAGATTCCCATACCTCTGGTCTATTAGTATCACTTTTAACATTTGGCTCCACAGCAGCCGCAACCTTAGCATAATTCCGCAACGGAAAAACAGATAAATCCCTCCGCACCAATTCAGAACTCCTTTGCAGATTACTAATCCTGCTTATATGGCTGAAATTCTCCTCCACCTTGGAGACATACTTCCTTGAATTTCAGCAAGAGTTCTGAAAAAAGGGAGAAAATCCCAACAAAATCGGAATAATTTCAGAACATCCCTTAAAGAAATCATGAGAGATTTCAACTAAAAACATGATATAACACCAGAAACATACTCTGCCTGCGCGCGGGCCCGGTGGAAACCAGCACCTTGAAGAATCGGATGATACTAAGAGGACAAAAGAAATGCGTACGTTAAATTGAGGGGATTCCACTTAGCGTCTATGTTGTCGCAGCATTTTCTTTCAGTAACTTAGTAAAGGAAATTGAGGTTTTGAAGATTAGTTAAACCCTACTGGTAAAACTCAAACAAGAACAGCTGTACAAAATTGGGAACTTTTTTTTTTTTTTTGCCAAAAAGGTGGCACTTTTAATCTCACAATATTTGGTTTCATAAAATATAAAATTGTAATGCATTTGGTCCCATTTGATCATATGCAATAAAAAATTATAATATTTTTATCGCAAATGCTACAATTTTTATATATGTGGTCAAATATACTAAAGTCCCGTTTACTTTCAATAATTAACATGTATAAAAAAATAATATAGTATAGTATAATGTTTTCTTTGCATTATTCGAGCCTGAAAATAGTAGCCAAATTCGCTATTATTCTGTTCAACTTCCATAACTCATCCCATAAAAAATGGTGGGTTGAGTTATTATGAATTTAGTAGAAGTTGCCATTTGTCCATTTTGCCCTCAAATTTACTTTATGACGCACTCTTTAGGTATGTTATTATTTGCAAATTCATTAATTATGGGATAAAAAATACAATGCTCTTCTTGGAACAAAAAATATAATTTCCTCGATTTTTTTTTTCATTTTAAGGGTCCGAAAATACCTTTGCTATAGCATTCACATACGAGCTTTTTTTTTTTTTTTTTGTAAGTTACATTATATGATTATATCAATTTTTCAATAAAATGAATAGTATATTGAGTTGATCGATACACCAATATAAAAAAGTTATTAAATAAGTTATAATAAAATTTTATAAATTGAGACAACGTCCAATAAGACTTACGTTCATAAATTCTAACTTGTTTATAAATCTCAACTTTAATCATTTGACTAAGACATAAATATGAAATATAGTGGTTAAATATCATAAACAATTTGTTTTGTGTTATTTTAAACAAACTTAAGTGATAATTTGTGGCGTTTACCCAACATATATTACATTATTTTTTTATATTTTTAATTGTATAAAAAAGTTTAATACGATATAGTAAAAAAAATTATATTTATTAAGTTTGGCATGGGCCAAACTCACCCTATTTTAAATTTTGAATAAATCAACAGACTCTATTAAAATTTGCTATAGTTATGAATATCGAATGTTTTAAAAATTATAAATATATGTCATGATAGTTATAGGTATTTTTTAGATGCTTTTTAATTTTAAAAAATATTTATAATTTTTTAAATGAAAGAGGTATTCGTAATTATAACAAACTTTAAGAAATTCTAATGAGATTTAGTGGTGATGGGTGTTTTTGGTATTGTATGTCCAATTTTAGTTCATTTTAACCTACTTGCCTAAAACCCTAATCCCCGTCCCCAAAACCCTCACAATCTTCTCTGCGCTCTGCTTCATTCCTACCAACACAGAAGAGATGGGGAGCGACAGCGAGATTGAAAGAACAGCGCAGAAAGAGAGAGAGAAGAAGAAAATGTTGGCTCTTGCCCCCATTGCCAAACCACTCGCCGGCAAAAAGCTCTGCAAACGCACCCTCAAGCTTGTTCGTCGAGGTCTCTATTTACACGCTTATGATTTTGAGCAAATACGCAGATGGGCTTATTGTATTTCAGTTTTTCTTGATTTATTTTGTCGTCATATTTCAGCTGCGGAGCAGAAGTGCTTGAAGAGGGGAGTTAAGGAGGTGGTTAAGAGCATTCGCCGCGGGAACAGAGGGTAAAATTTTCATGTGATTCTACTTGTATTTTGCTAACACTTGATTACTGATGACACCCGATTTGGTGCATAAATGTTGAACCTTGTTACCAGTTATGCTTACCAACTATATGTCAAAATGCGTTTTGTTGTATAGCTAAGGATGGGTGTTCTCTTTGTTCATTCTGATATAGTTTGGATCTTTAGTTTTAATGATTCTAGAAGAAAGAAAAACAATTGATTTGGCGTGATGGCGGCTTAAACGTTGGTTTAAGATCTGTGCCATGTTTGGCAGCATAGAAGCAAGACTTGATAATTGGATCATAATTAGTTCTGTTTACTTGTTAGGGAACGATGATTAAGCTCCATTGAGGTGTGGACAAGTCGGACAACCATCACCCCACTTGTCTGATTATGAAAGAAGCTTGCCAAGTTCTTTTTTGTATATAACTTGTTGAACTTCGTATATTGCCCTAATTCATGATGATTGCAGGTTATGTGTTATAGCAGGGAACATATCACCTATAGATGTCATCACTCATGTTCCAATCTTATGTGAAGAAGCCAACATTCCATATGTTTACGTACCGTCAAAGGAAGTAAGTGTTGTTTTCTTTAAGCCCCTTGTGATATTTAATGATTCTAAAGTGTAATTGTGTAATAGTGTTTTCATGTTCATGAGCAAAAATGAGCTCACTTAGACGCAGCTGAACACTGAAATAACTAAAAAGTTGCATCTCATAGCATCTTCATCTTTCTTGGTTACGATTCCTCATTCACCGCTACTTGATTTGGGAAGTTTTGAAAGCTGATTTCTTGGATGATTCGGTATGGTTTTCGGTTTGGATAAGTGGATTTAAATGGGTCTGGCCCCCCAAAAAATTCTGAACAGCTGTGATCCTTCTGTTCATATTGTTCTTAGAAATTTGTATAAGGGAACCATTAACAATATCAATGGCATAGTTTGCCCCTTCTGCGATCCAGCAACATGTGTCTTTTGTGCTATATTCTTAGATGAAAATATTAATTCTCCACTAGAAAACAATCCATATTGGAAGAAACTGAAATCTGGAATCTAACGACACATAACCTGCTCCGTATCAGGACCTTGCTAATGCCGGAGCCACAAAGAGGCCGACTTGCTGTGTTTTGGTGCTGACTAAGCCCACCAAAGGGGAACTTAGCCAGGAGGTGCAAGAAAAGCTGAAAGGAGACTACGATGAGGTCGCATCAGAATTATCCGAACTGGCTAACTCAATGTTTTGACAAGCAGTCATTGCATTATGAAGTTTGTGTTCCAAAGTACATCTCTTAGGCTTGTAAAACTTCTTTTGAGCTAATGCATCTTTCTCTTGCACTGCTCCTTCCTCTTGGAACATCTATTGCCCATGAAGGTTGATGATTGTGTCTCAGGGTAGTTAGCGTGTTTGAAAAATCGGAGAATGAGGTATCACTTGAATTCATGAGGTGCACTGATCTTGATGGTGCAACTGCTCTAGGAATATAGATGTTATCTCGTTATTTTCATCATAGGAATATAGATGTTATGTCGTTAGTTTCATCATAGGAAAAATGATAAAAGCGTGTGAAGACTGACTTAATCTTAATGCTGGACAGCAGTTGTTGCAGCCCACGTTTCTTCTAGAGTAGAATCACGCACTGTTAATTTTGGACACACTTCAAACAACCACCTTGATAACAGAAACATAACAGCAATTCGGTCTAACTAAAGATTGGGCGGAAATGTCAAGAGAACCTTGTTTGATTTGTAATGTTGAAATGTCTCAATCAAAACGTCGTGAGTTTGAGTCTTATAAATATGAATTTATATCTATAGTTATTGTAGTTTTTTATTTTTTCTTCTTGTTTAAATGGATTAGTTTATTTGAATTATCATTTTATTAAATTAATTTTATAATTTGAATGCTAAATGTTGTAATACATCATGTATTAAAAAGAATAAAAATAAAAATTGGGTCTAAATGAACGGCTAAGGAAATTGCTTTATTTAACATTATAGAAAATGTCTATTGAGATGGTGAAATAGTTTCTTTTACACTTTCATGAAATATTTGATGTCATACTAAAGCGTAATTGGTATTTCACTTTTAAGTTGCAATTTAATTTGATTATATATTTTTTAATTTTTAAAAAATACACATATCGATATAAATAGTTGCGTGATAGAAGATCGTTGCAGTATTTAAACTGTTGTGCGTGGCAATGTACAAAATAATTTAAATGTTTAATTAAAATCAATCGAAAAATAAAATAGACTTGAAGTTGGTGATAGAAAATAGACATTGTTCTAATAGAGATGCCCGTCAAATCAAAATACTACATAATATTTTCAAATAACTAAAAATGTCTCCAATTAAAATCTGAATAAATTGTTCAATATATAACTTGAAATAGAGTAAATAATAATTTCAAATGTGACAATCTTTCTCCAAACAAAGATGACAAAAATGTCTCCCTTTCTTGATTCTATCCAACTTCTCTTTCATTCTTAAATGCTAAATCTCAACTAGGAAGTTGATTGAGGGTGAGCAGTTCAAGAATTATAATCCTGAAAAGCAGGTTTACATGCCCGCATATAAATTATATATATATATATATATATGTATATAAACCCGAGGCTCTCGCACTCCCTGTGCTCTGTTGAAAACATTTTGACTGTCTGTCGCATAAAGAATCAAGTCTGCTCTTTCATTCTCCTGCAATTTGTTGACTGCTGTTTCTTAAAATTTGAATCCGTCTGACCCTTTTCACCGCCACCCATGAGACGCTCCACGGATCTCTAGAACCCATTTGCAGATCCAGTCGTGGAGTCAATGTAGGCTGTAATTCTGTGCGGAAGAGGCGAGCAGTTGTTTGTTTTTGTAGGAAAGATCGTTTCTTGGTGGTGAAATGGAGTTCACTGAAACGTATAAGCAGACGGGTCCATGTGCGTTTTCGCCTAATGCGAGGTTTTTAGCAGTTGCCGTGGATTATCGCCTGGTCATTCGCGATGTTCTGACACTCAAGGTACATACGTGTTCTTGTTTTATTTGTTTGTGCGTGCTTGGTTGTGCATTTTGAATTTTGTTTTGGGGTTTTGATGATGTTGTCAATTTCTCGATGTGATTTGAAATTCAAAGAGCTCGGCTTTGGTACAATGACGTATCCTATTCTGTTATGCTAGATTTGAATGTCTGTTAAATTATTTGCCCCATAGACCTGAGGCTATTTACTCGGATTTACTAGCTCTGCATCTTTTAATCCAATTATTTTCTTGTTTGCCACATTGCTACTTGCTAGTTTGGATGTTTGAATTAGAATATTGAGGTTTTTGTAATTACCAAGAATTGAAAGATTGTCTAGAGAGAAGGTTTGATCTATTGTTTAATTCTTTCTGGAGACTCTGTGGAACTTATGAACAATGTTGCTTGAAACTGGTTGATGAAATGGTAAACATTTGATGTGATGATTCAGTACAGTAGAAAGGTCTTCTTCCAATGCGAAGAATCACAATAGGATGAATGCCCAATGAAAGGCAGAAGCACGTCTTGCTGCATTGTGTGTTATATGGGTTTTAGATTTGAATTTATGTTATTATGTCTATTTTGCTTTGCAGGTGGTACAATTGTTCTCATGCTTGGACAAAATAACTTATATTGAATGGGCCCTTGATTCTGAGTACATACTTTGTGGTCTATTTAAGAGGCCTATGATACAAGCATGGTCATTAGCACAGCCAGAATGGACATGCAAAATAGACGAGGGTCCTGCGGGTATTTCCTATGCGAGGTGGAGCCCTGATAGTCGCCACATACTAACCACTTCTGAGTTTCAACTGCGGTTAACAGTTTGGTCACTGTTGAACACAGCATGCATACATGTGCAATGGCCAAAGCATGGTTCTAAGGGAGTTTCATTTACTAAGGATGGCAAGTTTGCAGCAATATGCACGAGACGTGATTGCAAAGACTATGTTAATCTGCTTTCTTGTTATACCTGGGAGATTATGGGTGTTTTTGCTGTTGATACATTGGATTTGTCTGATATTCAATGGTCACCTGATGATAGTGCCATAGTTATCTGGGATTCTCCTTTGGAATATAAGGTGTGTGAGTGATGCTACTGCTTGGTTTTGTTTTATAGTTGAAATCACTTAACATCATCCATTTATACTGTAGCTTGTCATCATCATTTTTTCCATGATAATGAGCTTTATGGTTTGTCTTACCTAAATTTCTGGTTTTCTCTTATCATCCCTTATAACATGATACATATGTATCTCTCTCTTCATATGCAACACCAGTCTTGTAAAACCATATCTCTGGCTTTCCCAACCATGTCAATCATTGATCTATAAAACTGGAAGCACTTTGTAATTGGTGGAAACAGTATCACTAATTCTCTTGCTCAATTGTGACTGGAATATAAGATTATTTACTGTCAAATTTGTTCCAAGTTGCATGCATAACAAAAAGCTGTGAATAGACATCATACAGTTAAAAAGGATAAACAGAACTATCTGTTTTAGTTTTCCCTTCCTGTGGTTCTATTTCCTTTTGGGTTTCTTGGACAAAAAATATTGAGATGACTGTTTTGAATGATCACATTTTGTACAAGTCCGTAAATTTAAAATTCTTTCACTTGTTTTGCTTTTATATCTGGAAGGATTGGATATTGTTGTTATTTTAACTCTCAGAAAAGTTTATACATTCTTAGTTGTTTAGTGGTGGACTGCTTTTCCTCTTGTGAAATGGTGTTTGGGTACTATTGATCCATGATAGAATAAAAAATTCGTTAGGTTTATCTTTATTGCTGTTAAGTCCGTGTTCCCCTATATTCATGGTTGAATTTGCTAGTTACCATCATTAAACTGTTTATATACCATGCGGTTTGGTGTAGGTTCTGATATATTCTCCGGATGGCCGGTGTTTATCTAAGTATCAAGCGTACGAAAGCGGATTAGGAGTAAAAAGTGTTTCTTGGTCAACCTGTAGCCAGTTCTTAGCTGTGGGAAGCTATGACCAAATGATACGTGTTTTGAATCACTTGACATGGAAAGTATTTGCAGAATTTACTCATCTATCTACTGTGGTCCTTGTGCTGCTGCTGTTTTCAAGGTAGGAAATTTCTCATTTATTTAGCTGATGCTTACATACTTTTCATCACTTGTTTCCCTTCCTTTTCCGTCCATTCAGGAAGTAGACGAGCCATTGCAGCTTGATATGTCGGAACTGTCACTGAGTGATGAATTTGCTAAAAGGAATGCTGGTGAGCTCTAGTCAATAATTTGATCATCAGTGTATCATACTGACAATAATGTATTTCTGCTTGTATTTGTTCTCTGACAGAAATCTGACTTAAATTAGTGGTTATCAACTCAAAAATAGGGAAAATAAGTCATCTATGTTTTGAGCTTTGCTAGGTTTGGATGCACTAGTTTCACATCAGTTAACAGCTACCACCGAAGTTAATCTAATGAACGAGACGCTGATGTACTGAAAGTCCTTTGTCCCATAAGCTAGTACACTTGGAGGTTCTAGCACAAGTTGTCAATTCATGATTTTTTGACAGGACTTTTCTATTAAGAACTGATCAAAGATCCAAATTTTCTAGAATATATTCTTTTCCACTGGAATAAACAAAAGAACGCAACCTTGTCTGAAACTCTGTGTGCATTGCCGCATTCTGCATGTTGCAACTTGCACGTTTTCTTATTCTGTCACATTCCTCCCAAAACTGTCTAATTGTTTTTCCTGGTCATAATTTCCACACAGATAATGCTGCCGAGACATACATTCAAGTCAGATACGATGTCATGGAAGTGCCAATTACTCTTCCTTCTCAGAAGCCTCCGGCAGAAAAACCAAACCCCAAACAAGGAATTGGTGAGGCAGAGTTCATTTCAAAGTTCACTTGTTTTAATTCCTTCTCCTACTATGCATTATCTAACCATTTCCAAGTTTGTTTTCGTGCAACTTTCACTGCCCCCTTTCATCTTTGTTGAGTAGGTCGATGATCACAAATAAGCGTGCATCGTGTGCTCAACTTCATAGTTTAGAGTTGATGATCCTGTACAGGGACTTCTGTTTAAAACTAAGTATACTGTTGCATTTTTACCGGCGACTACTATCTTAATTGCAGGCCTAATGTCATGGAGCAATGACAGCCAATACATATGCACACGCAACGACAGCATGCCAACGGTCCTTTGGATATGGGACGTGCAACATCTCGAGCTCGCAGCCATCTTGATACAAAAAGATCCTGTTCGAGCTGCAGCTTGGGATCCAACATGCCCCCGACTAGTCCTATGCACTGGAAGCACAAATCTATACATGTGGACGCCATCCGGTGCTTACTGCATTAACGCCCCGTTTCCTAATTTCTCCATCTTCGATCTGAAGTGGAACTCAGATGGGAACTGTCTTCTTCTCAAAGACAAGGAGTCATTCTGTTGCGCAGCTGTGCCTCTGTTGCAAGAATCGAGCGATTACAGCTCCGAGGATTAACGAGGACCCCAGCTGGAAGATGTCTATGATCAAAATGTTGAAGGGTTCTAACATTTCTCCTGAAACTGGATTCTTGTACTCCAACTGATTTGACACTGAGAACAGCCTAACCCCGTCTGTAAATTGTGTATTAATTTACACTTTGACTCTTCTCCTTTCATGGACAATGCAGTGTATGAGACAATCCTGTCCATATTATTAACCAGCCTAAAGAGACATATATCTACCATCATAACTTGAATGCTAAGGTTGGTAACAACCAACATTTCATCATGAATCTTAATTTGATGATTGAAATTATGCCTGGTAAGGAATTATAACAACAACCATATTAATCTCAAATAATCAAACACCTTTCCAACTCTCATCCGACCTAACGTTCGACCAAATCTTTCGTTAGTCCTTCACCTCTGTTTTTCGTCCCACTTTAGTCAATCATCTTTCTACATACGTACTAATCTTATTATCATGATTCAGTTGAGATTCAGCTCAAGTCAATCGTCTTTCTATGTATGTACTAATCTTGTTGTCATGATCCGTTGAGATCAAGCTCAAGTCAATCATCTTTCTATACATGTACTAATCTTGTTGTCGTGATCAGTTGAGATTCAGTTCTCGTTAAATTATAATTCACACAAATTTTACTCTTTTGAATGGTGAAACTTTTTCAAATTTATGCAAGTTGTGTATGACAGGGAAGAACACAAGATGCATGTGAAGGTGTAAAAATATGTCACTGTTGATGCTTAGTACTCTTTGACATGAAATATGATGAGCATAGGATAGCTGTGACGTGATGATATTCTGCTTCTTTATTGCTTGTCCAATTCTCATCTGTCCCAACACCTACTCATCCAACTCCTTGTCCAAACGGAACAAAAGGCTGCTGAAATTTTGTGTGGCTTAAACAAAAGCGTGTTGGCGATTTCTAGCAACACACATTTCCCAGATTAACTAAAGTCAAACTACAAATTACGAGCGTATTTGACTGAACTTATTTAAAATATTTTATCAATTCTTGAAACGTCTTATTGAATGTGAATATTTATTTTTTTTCTGAATTTGTAGAGCAAACTACGCACTACTTTGAAATTTGGTATCGAGATTTTGAATATCTGATACTAAGAAAGAAGTAGAATATTGCCGGTTGCAGAGTTTCGTCGTGGCAAGCTTCATTTGAGTTCTTCTGATTTTTCATATACATGTAATGTCTTGTGTTGAATGAACTAATTTGTGGTATGATAATGTCTCTTTCTTATAGGCACGAGTAAGCTTTGCCTTGCAGTTTGGACTCATTTTTATTGAATTTGAACATCACCAATTTTGATGTGAATCATTTCTTTACAGGTTGTATCTGAACATGCTTTAACCCGTTTAATTAATCCAAAATAAAAGAAAAATTTTATATTTTGTTTTGGATCAGTCCATTGAGACAAATATGACCCAAATTTTAAATGAATTTATTGTCGTGAAATTTAAAAACAGATAAAACACTAAATTTTAAAAAATAAATTAATATATTAATAATTTAAATCAATAAATATGTTAAAAAAAAAAAAAAACTACCAACCAATCGCATTTATTATAGTAGATGAATAATTATGAAATTCAAATCCATAATCTGCTAGTATCAGTTTCCGTCTCAATTTCATCGTTAGGCACATATTACCTCATTTAACCTAATTTTCCTACTTTGAATGGTTGTTGCTAATTTATTAAAAAAAAAAAAACCCTTTGATTTTTTATAATTAAAAGTCAGAAACGTCACATCATTAAGTTAATCCGTCGGAATTCTAAAATTTGACTAGTAATTTGTTTAACAATCATACGATTTTTGAATTAATTTAAAAAATATTTCGATCAATTCACAACGTCTTCTTGTTTCAGTAAAAAGAAACTAACATGGGCTTCGAGAATAAGGATAAAATTACAATGAACTTTTCTGATTTTCTACATAATTACAAATACCTCCTTGTTATCTGAAAAATTATTCATACATTCATAATGTTTGATGAAATTATGCAATTCTTGGAGGAAGGGTTGAAATTGTCAACTTTGATCTTGTTATGTCTTTTTTAAAAAAAAAAATTGAAAATTTGAAGAAATATCAGATGAGGTGGATTGAAAATTTTAAAAAAAATATTAAGAAAATACTCATTTAGTACATAAAAATTTAATTTTTTTTTATATAATTTATAGTCTACAAGAGTATTTGATCAGTTCATCATAAAAAATAGATGAAAATAACGAATAATTATCGTTGTTGAATGATCGATAAAATCAATAGATATGGATAACTTTTTAAATAATAGAAATATTTATGACAAGAACTGAAAATTCAAATTAAAAAGCATGTGGATTGTAGACAAATGGAATATTCCAAAAAATGTCTACTTCATTTGGCAATGGACCCAAACTCAGATTAACAAATACCTACTACATTGTCTTCTCATTTTTGGCTTCTCCACAATTCTTTCCAACACTGCCCCTTCAATAATATACACTTTATGCTCGATGCGTGTATATAATTTAAATTTTTATTATATATATAATTATATAAAATAAAATATATAATTGATCATAATTACTATTTTTTAAATATTTTTATTAACTTTAAATATGCATGAATAGAATATTATTGACAAAAAAATTTAAAGAGAGGGCCATTTTGGGTAAAATAAATATGTTGAAAGTATTTTAATCAGTATATATTTTACCAACAAAAGATGGTTCTTATGACCCATTCACACTTAATAAAATTTACAGCTCCTCTAAGAATGTCGTAATTGTAGAAATTCACTCGTTATTTGAGAAAATATAAATATTTTTTAAAATTAATAATCATCTAACAAATACTCTCTATCATGGGTTGTCATAAGAAGATATTTATTAAATGCCCGTTAATTTTAGAGGATATTTCTAATTTTTTAGACAATAATTTTTGTTTTTATTTTTTTATAATTATAGTAATTTTTGGGAAAGCATTGTAATTTATTTTAAAAAGTACCGATAGTTGACATGACTATTCACAATATTTTTATTCGATGCAGTGATATGGTTTTTTCAAGACATATTTGCCCTCTATATAATTTCTTATTGCCCTATAATGTCCCTACACACGGGAGGGTTTGCATTTTTCGTTATTGTATTGAGTTTAGTCGGCTCACTCAACTCGGAGAATCCGAAGGGAGAACCGTTGATTAGAATACATGTGGCATCATCCCAAGGGCCCAAAGGCATACGTGTAGAGTGTCAGATGCATAAACTCATAAATATCCTCACTCCAATATTCCATAGTGGTGTTTTTCTTTAATTTATTTACAAATACATTCAACTTTTTATCATATAAACATTACGAGTTGACGGGTAACTTGAGCGTCGGAGTATATTCATTGAGAACTCGGCTCTGTGTTTGTGAATTGTTCCCTTGAAGAATTGGATTACAGACTTGGAGGCTAGCACGATCGACAACATCAATTATACACTTTGAAATTTTAGCTCTCGATCATTATATTTAGGGACAATTACACAATTTTCTCTTGAAATTTGGCAAAACTACTCATAAACCCCCTGCATTTTGAGAATTTTCATCTACTACCTCCTAACATTTGTTTTCATCTAACAGACAAATCCCTCAATTGGTCAAAGTTCATCGAAGTTGTTGATATAAACAAAAAAAATAAAGTGAATGAAAATCCATATTTACTTTTGATTGACTTATTACTAATTTATTGCAGATCAAACAAATCTTTTTCTGACAAACCTATTCTTATAAGTGTGAAAGTATACATTCTCGTATGCATTAACACATGAATATGTATACGGATAATTTATCAGAAAATTATTTGTTCGACCTGCAATAAATTAATAATAAGTCAAGTGAATATTTCAATTCTTTTGCTAATATTAACAAATTCGGCGAAATTTGACTAAAGAAGTATCTATTTGTTAAATAGAACAAATATCATGAATACAAAATATAATTTTTCAAATCACAAAAAATCTACGCATAATTAGACTCAACTTCAAAAGAAGACAATGTGATTAGCCCTTATATTTAATAATAAAATAAGAATTAAAGTACTTATCGATTCTTGTTTAAAATTTCAGGGGCAAAAGGTATATTCAATTAATTAAATAACGATAAAGATGTATGAAGACATGAGAATAAAAATAGATATAACTATATCTACACTCATTTACCTATGATCTGTTTATACAAAAAAGCCAAATAACATAAATTCCCCTATGATTTCAAAACTCAGCAAAAACCCCCCTATATTTTAAAAATAAGCTAAAACCCCTCTCTATTTTTTAAAATGTAGCTCAATTTTCCCTCTCCGTTAAATGTAACTAATGACGTTAAATTTTTTTTTTTCAAAATGATCGTTATGCCCTTGTTTATTATCTATTATTCATTATTTCATTGACCGTTGTATTTTTTTTGAACTTATAAAAGCTGTAAGATTAAATCAATTTATCTTAATTGTTGGATCTTAAAAAATTAAAAGTCAAGATTTAAAATCTATAAACTTATATTTTATACATATTATTAATTATAAAAATAAGATTATTATTTTATTCAAAAAAAAAAAAAATCTAGCCCAACCCGCCACCACCACCAGGAGAGGGTGGCGACGACGGCGCCACTCCCCGCAAAGGGGAGTGATGTCGTTTGCCTCCCTAGAATGGGCGACAACGAGCTGCTTTGGGCGTCGGCGACGTCATCGATCAGACTGGCATCGCCACTGCCCTCTCTTTGAGGAAGGCGGCGGCGGTGGCAAATTTTTTTTAAGTTTTTAATTAATTTAATTGAATATGATTATAAGTAAATTAAGAAAAAACAAGTTTGTAAAAAGTTTTAATAAAAAACAAAATTTTAAAATGATAAGAATGTAAATACATATATTAGTAATTTAAATTTAATATTTATTTATAGTAAAAAATATAATTTATTAAAAATATATTTGAATCTATAATTTAATTTAATTAAAAAAATATTATTGTTATTGTTCATTAATATTCACATTGATAAATATTTAAAATTTTCAAAATAAATTTAATATATTACTTTTTATATTGTGATATTAATTTGATCTTTAATTTAAATTATAAATTTAGAAAAAAATATTTTTTTGTACTTTGATATTTAAATAAATATATTTAAGAATAAATTATTTATTATTTAGGAGGAATGAAAAATATAAAAAAATTATTACGGATCATAGTAATTTTAAGCACATTATATGAACATTTTTGTCGATTTACAGCAAAAGGGGGTCAAAACCCACAAAAGAATCATGCCCACTTTACCACTCGCGAGTCCCCCGAACCTTCCGTTAGAAACGCCGGGGTTTAGAAATCATAGGGGTTTTTGTCATTTTTAGAAAATACAGGGGGTAAATTGTAATTTGGCCTTATACAAACTACTCATATCTTATTTATAATTATAAAAACTATCCCTAACAACAAAAAATACGAATAAATTGTGTAATAATGCTAAAATTTTTAGGAAGTAGGTGTAAGTTTTTCAAGAAAATAAGAAATAATTCATGTAAATAATATTATTATTTTAGTATGTATATATATAATTATTTCAAAAAATGAGTGATGTATGAACAACTATAAATTATAGGTACAAATATTATTATTCTTAAAAAAATATCCGGCACGCACGCCGACCACGGACTATCTTCTACTCCACTCTCACCACCCAAAAATACATAAATAAGCCTTACCTCTTCTTTAAGCTTCCTTTTCAATTCTTTTATTAATTACTATAATATATCTTCAATTTTACACTTTTCTCTTTCTTTTTTTTTTTATTTTAGGAAAAATTAAATTCATCTCTTATAAAATTTATCGTAATTATAATATTCCTCATTCTCTATTTTTATAACAATTTTATATTTACTATTCGAATAACGTTTTTATTGTCTATAATTGAATCTGAATTTTTATATCCGATTGAATACAAAAGTACGAACATAATTATATTTTTGTATTATAGAATAAAATTTTAAACATTTTTAATTCTTTATTTTATTGAAATTTTGAAATGGTCGCAAAATGAGAGAATTTGATAGATTAAAATTTATCGATTTTTTAATTTTGAATTTATTGTAAAATTTCTCTTAAAATATAAAATAAGTGAATTAATTCTTTTTAATTTTAAAATTACTTTAAAATTTTTATAAAATAAAAAATAAAAAATACTAAATATCTATTCTACGAGACTAGTGCGGCAGGCATGCGCACTGGACTCGGCAGCCAGTGACGACGGGCGTCGGCACGGGTGTATGCGGAGTCGGCAGATGGTCTGTTGGCTTGTGTTGGTGTCATGGCACGGGGCTGGTGCACAGCACATAGCACATTGCTGGGCTGGTCGAGGAAACGGTCGGGTGTGGTGCGGATAAGCTGCGCGGCAAGGGGACGTGCAGGCCTGGCGTCGTTAGTCAGCGTCGGCAGACGGGCGCGCGCATGGGCGAGCAGGCGCCCATGTGCGGAGACGTTCGGCAGGCTGTGCGCACGGGCGCGCGCAGATGCGGACGGCTCTCGGCAGGCTGGCAGACGGTAGGCACAGGATGCGCCCGACGTGCGGGAAAACTCGGCAGGCAGGCAGGCAGTGCGCGGACGGGCTCGGCGCGCGCGCACACGTCGGCAGGCAGACGACTGTCGGCAGCGGCCAAGGCTTGGTGGTTGGCTGCGTATGATAAAGCATAAAGACATGTGCGAGACAGGTGATGGGACGGTTGAGGCTGGAAACCGCCCATCTACATGGCAATAGTGGGAAGTTGCAGGCAAGGCGGTTGTGGACGGTTTTCCATAGCGGTTGCAGGCAGTTTTGGTCGGTTTTCCCCTAGCAGTTGGGGTTGTCAACTGCATTGCTATGTATTTATATGCTTTAGTAGGATTGGACATGGAAGTCGAGATTTTGAGTGCTGAGACTCGAAATTGAGAGTGAGTAGGGTTGACGAAGTTCCCCTAGTGTGCAATCCAAGTATCCTTGTATTTCTGATTGGCTGAGCAATAAAATATAAGGTTGGTTTCGGCCGTAAATGCTTGTGTGTCTCTGTTTGCGGGTTACAGAACTTGATTGCATGCTTGGTTGAATTGTATCCTACTCTAAACACTTCATACACGAGGGAGAGTGTGTGAGGGCGAAGGCTGACTAGCGACGGTGCGCTAGTACCGCACAGGTGTTTGTGCTAAGTCTTCCGCTGTGTAAACAAACCCCTGTGACAAGTGGTATCAGAGCCCGGTTGCGTGGCTCTGTTGCTGAAATCGTGTGGGTCAGATTTGTGAAGGCTCAGACGGTAAGTCTTGGTTATGGCAGACCAAGGCGGGGTCAGTACTCGTTGGGAAGCCATGGAGGCGAGAGTACGTCGGCTGGAGGAACTAATCGGTAAGCCTGAACAACCACCTTCTGTCGGCCTAATTCAACAGGTTGCTTCCATACAGGAAATTGTCGAAAGCCTGAAGATGAAGGTGAAGGAGGAGTTACCGGAGACCGTTCTAAAAGGGCTGGAGTCTGTCTCAGACGAGATCAGTTGTCTGACAGACGTCGTGGACTATAAACTGGAGTCCCTGAAGGCGGATTTGAGGCTGATGAAGTTGGCTGTGGCAAACCGTAGGACTGATGGCAGTGCTGTTGCGCCGAAAGTTCGTGTGCCGGATCCTAAACCCTTTGGCGGTGAGCGAAGTGCCAAAGAATTGGAGAACTTCTTGTCGGACATGGAAACGTACTTCCAGGCAGCGAGAGTGCCGGATACGGAGAAGGTGTCTATCACAAGTATGTATCTCACCGGGGACGCTAAACTGTGGTGGCGTTCTCGTTTGTCGGATGACGCCAGTGCCAATCGGGAACGTATTGAGACGTGGGAGGTACTGAAGAAGGAATTGAAGGATCAATTCCTGCCTTGCAACACGAGTTGGCTTGCAAGGGAATCCCTGCGAAATTTGAAGCATACAGGGACGGTTCGTGAGTTTGTGAAGTAGTTCAGCTCTCTCATGTTGGATGTGAGGGATATGTCCGAGGAGGACAAGTTATTCAACTTCATGGCGGGTTTGAAACCTTGGGCACAGACCGAGTTAAGACGGTAAGGTGTCAAGGACCTACCGACAGCCATTGCTGCGGCCGATCGTTTGGGTGACTATAAGGTGCCAAACGAACCAGAACAGCGGAGCGATGATTCTGGAGACGGTAAGGCAAAGTTCGGTAAGAAGTTCAAGAAGAAGGATAAAGTGAAGGAAGTAATGATGGAGACTTTCAAGCCTCGCTCGGTAGAGAGACCGAGGGCGAGCTGCTTCATCTGTGGAAATCTTGAACACCGGGCGCGGGATTGTCCAAAACGTGGCAGGTTGAATGCTATTGTGGCTGAACACACAGACAGCGAACAGGAGACGGGACCGGCTCGGGTAGGAGCAATGCAGCTTGGAACGTTACAGGTGCAGTCTGGAGGGTGTGGGGAGGCACATCCTAAAGGTTTGGTTATGGTACCAGGCCGAATCAACGGTAAGGAGATAAAGGCTTTGGTGGACACGGGGGCCACACATAACTTTGTTTCTGACCGGGTCATCCAAAAGCTGGGGCTGGACGTCCGAACGTGGGACAGTTAGGTGAAGGCTGTTAACTCAAAAGCGGTGCCAGTAAGCGGTATTGCCGACGCAGAACTATGTGTGGGTTCATGGAGCGGGCAATGTAAATTTGTAGCCGTAGGACTAGACGATTTTGATGTAATTGTGGGTTTGGATTTCTTTGTAAACGCTAATGTAATCATATTGCCTAGAATGTGTGGAATTTTTATTTCAGGAGGAGGTAAACCATCATTCGTGAAGGGTGAATATGACGGAGTTACAGAGGTGGATAAGAAGTCTGGGGTGGCTGAGGCAAGGTCATCCAACGCTAGTTCATCGAAAGAAGGGGCGCAGTCTCCTAGACTAGCCGACTTTAGCTGCATTGGGACGATGCAGGAGGAGATGCACAGAAGATGGACTAAGGCACAACAGATCTGTGGAGCTGAGCCTGAAATATTCACGTGCGAGGAAATGCTGAAACGTGAGCGGGAGTGCGAGGTTGGGCATTCCGATGATGTTCGTGAGGGGAAGCGGGCATCGGTGCAAAGTACTTCAGGGGCGAAGGAAAGCACAGCAGCTGCGTCGACGAGGACGTCGACATCAGTTGGTGGGGGTGGTTTGTAAGACCCTCGAAAGTTTAGTGCGGCAGGCATGCGCACTGGACTCGGCAACCAGTGACGACGGGCGTCGGCACGGGCGTATGCGGAGTCGGCAGATGGTCTGTTGGCTTGTGTTGGTGTCATGGCACGGGGCTGGTGCACAGCACATGGCACATTGCTGGGCTGGTCGAGGAAATGATCGGGTGTGGTGCGTACAGGCTGCGCGGCAAGGGGACGTGCAGGCTTGGCGTCGGTAGTCAGTGTCGGCAGATGGGCGCGCGTATGGGCGAGCAGGCGCCCATGTACGGAGACGTTCAGCAGGCTGTGCGCACGGGCGCGCGCAGATGCGGACGGCTCTCGGCAGGCTGGTAGATGGTAGGCACAGGATGCGCCCGACGTGCGGGAAAACTCGGCAGGTAGGCAGGCAGTGTGCGGACGGGCTCGGCAGCGCGCACACACGGTCGGCAGGCAGATGACTGTCGGCAGCGGCCAAGGCTTGGTGGTTGGCTGCGTATGCTGAAGCATAAAGACATGTGCGGGACAGGTGATGGGACGGTTGAGGCTGGAAACCGCCCATCTACATGGCAATAGTGGGAAGTTGCAGGCAAGGCGGTTGTGGATGGTTTTCCATAGCGGTTGCAAGCAGTTTTGGTCGGTTTTCCCCTAGCAGTTGGGGTTGTCAACTGCATTGCTATGTATTTATATGCTTTAGTAGGATTGGGCATGGAAGTCGAGATTTTGAGTGCTGAGACTCAAAATTGAAAGTGAGTAGGGTTGACGAAGTTCCCCTAGTGTGCAATCCAGGTATCCTTGTATTTCTGATTGGCTGAGCAATAAAATATAAGGTTGGCTTCGGCCGTAAATGCTTGTGTGTCTCTGTTTGCGGGTTACAGAACTTGATTGCATGCTTGGTTGAATTGTATCCTACTCTAAACACTTCATACACGAGGGAGAGTGTGTGAGGGCGAAGGCTGATTAGCGGCGGAGCGCTAGTGCCGCACAGGTATTTGTGCTAAGTCTTCCGCTGTGTAAACAAACCCCTGTGACAAAGGGGGAGGTGAAGAGATAGAATAATAGCATTCTTTCAAATTTTTGATATGATTGGTAGGGGAGTAAATCTCAAATATTTTTTCTTATTTGGTACGAAAAAAATAGATTGAGAAGAAAAGACTAATTTTTACCTGCAGTAGTTTTTCATTGATCTTATTATTTTATTTTTTGTCAATTATGTGCAGTATTATCAGCGAGAATGAGAGAAGAATTGGAGAGAAATTATATTATAGATATAGATATAAATGGATAATAGAGTAAATAAAAAAAATATGTTTTTTTGTTTTTTTGGCCCTATACTTTTACTTTTTCGCCCAATTTTGAACGAAAACAAATTTGACTTCAGAGAAGTTTCATATATATCGAGTTTTACTTCACCCTCATCTCTTTCTCGTTACCAAATACAAAATTATCTCTTATACATCTATTCTTACTTCATTTCTCTTATTTCTCCATCTTTCCCCTCAACCAAACACACCCTAAAATATAAATTGGATTACTGGTCCAAATCCGAGTGAAATTTCGTCACTGTACGAACCGTAAAGCAAAGGCATATTTAATGCAGTGCGATAGTCTTGCTTTGCTTCGCTTACATTTCCACCGTCACGACACGTCTTCACACTATCGCCTCGGCGCCCCCCCTTTTTTCCCATTGATTTTCAACTACTTCTCATCAATTTTCAAACCCCCTTTTCAGTAGAATCGAGAAGTGTACATTGTTGTGTTTGGATTCAACGTCTTGTTCTTGCTTGCGGCGTTCTTTTCTTACTTATCTTAATTTTAATTTCTACCCGAGTATTCGGATTTTCTTCAGTGAATGCAAGGTTTATTTATTTGAGGGGGGGGGGGGGGGGATAAAGCAATAGAAGAAGAAAATGGAAAACGGAGTCCGGGAAGCGGTTGGAGTTTGCTCGACGGAAACGGGGAACGGAGGGGAGGATGTCTACAGTTGCAAAGAATCAGATGCTTCGTCCGCTGATCATCTTGTTGTTATGGTCCATGGGATTCTTGGGAGGTATTTTTTGAGGAATTAAATTAATTGTGCTTTATTGTCTGCTACTTTCGTCCTCGATCTTGATATTATGTTCAGTTAATTGTGAGCTAAAGATTGGAACTTTGGCTGCCCGATTGTTGATTTTATATCTTGTCCCATTTTGTTTGGGTATTTTTGTTGAATTTTTCGAATTTTAATTACAAGAATGTCAGTTATTCTACAGTCATTTGCCAAATTTTGAGCTGCTTGAGCTTGTATATTTTGCATGATCAGAAGTTTCCTCTTTTACGCGTGTGATTGAAGTTAAGAAGTAGGAGAGGGCAGGAAGAGGGTGTTGCATTGCATCTTTTTCTGCACAATGTTGGTATGTGTTTGTTTTCCTTGCAAATGTAGTCTTGTTTCTACTCATGATTCTGTTTTTGCAGTGGATCGGATTGGAAGTTTGGTGCTGAGCAATTTGTTCAGAGTCTTCCTGACAAAGTTTTCGTTCACTGTAAGTTCTGGTTTCTGCATATACTGACTGGTATCCGTGTGAATTCTGTAGTAGTAGTCTGATTCTTTTTCAGCGGGATTGTTTCTTCCCAACGAGGAGAGGAGAAGATAGTCCAGTTGTTGGCTTCTCTTTCTTTGACATATACTAACCCAAGTTTTATGTATTTTCTAATGTTTCAACTGCTAGTTTTGCAGTTAGAAATTTATCTTTTCTTGTCTGCTGGCGTGCTGTATAGACTATATGTCGGGCTATGTGCTCAAGCTTTACATATTGACATTTAAGTGACATTTGTAGTTCCACCTAGGATGCAACAATGTCTGACTTTATTTTTTGGGGTGTTCATTCTGGATCATCACTAAAATTCGTTAATGTGGCTCCTTAGTTTTTGGAGATAGAGAAAGATGGATGCCATTGGAGGTTTTTAAGGTTTTTATTATTATCTCCACTCGTGGATCTAAATTTGTAGATATTATTGCTCTACTTCCCCTCCTTTTCTTTGCTTTGATGTTGATCATTATATTGCAATGGGCCCATTTTTCACTGAGTTCATAGTTAATATTGAGCTACTTGAGGAAAAGCAGGTGCTTGAACTTTCATGAACTAGTGAAGCCTTTATTTTTTTTATTGCAGTGCTCTAAAAATGAGTTATGAAATTGCTTCTGTTGGCATTGGTGAACAAATTTCATGTAAATAACATCAATGAACATGCTGTGTCGTGCTGCACTACAGTTGATTCTTTTGGCTGGTTCTCCATGAAGTATTTTTTGGTCTGCAGGTAGTGAACGAAATGCAGCAAAGCTAACGTTGGACGGCGTGGATGTAATGGTGAGCGACTGGCTGAGGAGGTTGATTTTAGTTTGATCTACTTTCCCTGCCTTTCTTGAGCCTTAATTTCTTGAAAAACATACTGTGAAATGGGACTTTTATACTATAGTTTGATTCTCACTTTGAGCTGCATTTCAGGTCCTTGAAGTAATCAAAAGGAAGCCTGGCTTGAGGAAGATTTCTTTTATTGCGCATTCTGTAGGGGGCTTGTAGCAAGATATGCTATTGGGAAGTTGTATAGACCTCCAGTGGGAGGAAATGCAGAAGAAGTATCAACCAATGTCTCTAGTGAAGAGTCAAAGGGTACAATAGCTGATCTTCAACCAATGAACTTTATAACTGTTGCCACTCCTCATCTTGGTTCTAGGGGTAATAAGCAGGTATCTGCCTTTTTATTTGCTCACTGCTTTCCGTTTAGATTAGTAGTCATAGGTTAAACAGGTAACGTGAATGATTGACACGCACTACAAATTAAAATACACATTTTTATCTATTTTGAATCTATGAATAAAGTAAGCTTTTAGTTGGATCCAAAAACAAATCCATATTGAATCCATTTTGCATCATAAATTTGAAGATAGTTGGGATGATCCAATTCAGTGAGACACAACAATTAGGTCCTGGTCCACTGGATTTATGTCATGTAAAACAAGAAAGACAAAGAATATAATTCTGTCACTTTAGACGTCTCATGTTTTCATATTAGATTGTTTTTTGATGTCTTGTAACCTGTTCGTGAGGAAGAACGCAATGTTGCAACAAGCTTATAGGTCTGCTTAAGTAAAAGAAGAACCACTCGAAGAGCTCGTTCATAGTATTTCATCTGTGTATACAGTGAATTTCCTAGTATCATGGTGATTACTTTGTTGGTAGCCAGAAATATGTTAACGAATTTGATTTTGCCATCTGTTAGGTACCATTTCTTTTGGGGTAACTGCTTTTGAGAAAGCCGCAGGTCTTGTTATTCATTTGATATTTAGGAGAACAGGCCGGCATCTTTTTCTTAGAGATGATGACGAAGGAAAACCTCCATTGTTGAGACGCATGGTGGAAGATAATGAAGAAAGCCTTTTTATGTAGGCTTACTCCTATCACTATTTTGAATTGGGTTACAAACTAGATCTAGATGTGCTATATAGTAAGCATGCAATGTGAGTTTTAAATTGTTACAACTCACATATGCAGGTCTGCTTTACGATCATTCAAACGCAGGGTGGCATACTCAAATGTTGGCTATGACCGTATCCACGAATTATGACCTTATTTATTGCCATTTCTTTGTGCTATTAGCCTATTCTATCAGTTCTCCTAGTATTTTCCCTTGTTTTCCTAACAAGTATTGCTTAGATATTGTGGGCTGGAGAACATCATCAATTAGACGGAATAGTGAACTGCCCAAGGTCTTACTTTCATCATTCCCACTGTGATTAGTCTTTGATTTTCTTATTGCTCTGGGTAACTTTCGAGTTTTGGCAGTGGGAGGATTCTGTTGATGAAAAGTATCCGCACGTTGTGTATGAAGAGCGCTGCAAGGCGTATGACAATGAGCAGTCCGAGCCTCCAGTAGAAGATGATGGTCTGGATGAGCTGGAAGGTCTGTTATTTTCTTTTCTTTCTGCAGAGTGACTCAAAAAGTTTACTCGCTGCTGCTATTCTATCCTTATTTTTTCCCCCTTCTCTACTTTCTCTCTTATAGGTATAGCTCCTTAATCATTTTGAGTTGTTGTTTCAGAGTAATTATCTTCAGATTGGTTATCCACGGGCAAAATATAATTTGAATTTGTATCTTGAGCCAAACCATTCATTTCAAAGTTTGCCTGGAAATTCTCCAACACTTGATATCTCCTAAGCCATTTTTCTTGAGCTATTTTTGCAAAACTCTGCTGCATCTGGATTTTAACTAAGTTCACTCTTTCCATTAATACACTTGTGCCACTTATTTTTGGTGTCTGATTACGTGGTTGGAGCAACCCAGCAGGAATATATATTTTGCTCGTATTTATAGTTTACTTTCCTCAACTTTCATGCCCCTCTTCGCTTTTTAAACTATTTCCCTTCTCTTCTGTAGTTTTCCCAGTTCTTCCAATTTCCTCCTAACTGCATTAGCAGAAGTTGAAATCCCTAAAAGCATGGGATAGTTGGTTGACCCATTTTAGCTTGAACCCAGAAGATGCTCATAAGAATTTTGTTAGTTATAAATATAAATTCATACGCAACCAGCAGAAGCCAATCCTACCTGCCCATTTGGTGCAGTTCTTCTCATAAAAAATTTTCATCTGCCATTTATCCCGTACTGTTTATGTTCTTTGAGTTCCAGTGTAACTTGAGTATGTACATCTGACTCATCATGGGTAAATGAAGAAACAACAATGAACACAATTCCTTTGCTCTTATCTTGAAGTTTATTCTTTTGCATCGAATCCCTTTTTTGGTCGGTTCTGGTTCACCATCTCTTTATGCTTCTATCTTGGAATTCCATGTCAAACTAAAATCTTATTCTGGCTTTTGGAACTCAGAGGAACTAGTCACTGGCCTTTCTCGCGTGTCATGGGAGAAAGTGGACGTAAGCTTCCATCGTAGTCGGGTTAAATTCGCTGCCCACAGCATTATTCAGGTCTCTATCTCGTTAACCCCCCCACCGCTCCAACTTCTCATTTCTCGTTTAAAACCTTGAATTCTTGCTTAAATTGTGAAATGCGAAATGCAGGTCAAAGACCACTACATGCACTCAGAAGGTGCAGACGTTATACAACACATGATCGATCATTTTCTTTTATAGGAGAGCCCCAGTGGCCCCAAATTACGCCATGTAAGGGCCTCTTACACGCTATGTTAGAAGGTAAGGTAATGCTACACCATGTACATATAGCTTCTTTTCTTTCTCTTATTCCACTTCAACGTTTAACAGCACTCATAAATTTCACCTGCAGTGCAGGGTGCTGGTTTCTTAGCCTCATCAAAGCAAATGCAGAAGATGCCCTTATTACTACATTGTAATTGTTGCCAGATATTTGTCTATTAATTATTGTCCACTGTAAATCGATCGATAAACTGGTCCTTAGTAGAAATCTATCTTTGTACTGTTATATTTGCTCGTGAATATCGCAACTATCGGGGCTGTTGCTTATTTTTTTATAAAGAACATACAAAGGTGGAGGACTGGGGACGGGGGACCGGGGAAAACTTGGGTTTGAATCCAGGACCTCTCTCGCAGCGATGAGAGCTGGTGTCAACCTTTGATGAAATTGTTGGTGTCGTGTTAGGATCGATACTGTCCCAGTTTTTGAAATGACCATGTTGGACGATATCAGCAAAGAATCAATTTTAATGATCAAAGGTGCAGTCACGCCGAGATTAAAATACTAAAAAAATGTTAAATTATGTTACTTAGCTTACTAATTCCACTTAACTTTTAGGTAATAATCATTTAATGACAATTCATAATTCTTTTTATTACTACTTTTACAAATTATTTTATTGCTCGTTTATTTATTTTTATTTATTATATACAGTGGATGCTTACAGTTAACTTTGACATATGTTTGAGGTCTTGCGTACGTTTTCGGCTAAATTTACTTCAAGTATATATATATATATATAATATATATATATATATATATATATAAGTATAAAAATATACATGATAATGCTTAATGAGAGGTAAAATTAAAAATTTATGTAACATTTTTTTTATTAATACTAGTATTTCTTATTCAAATCTTAACAGAAAGGGGTTAGGTATAAATGGAAAATTTTTAAAAAGGTGTACGTTTAATAATCCTAATCTTTATAATTGTATAAATAAATTTCTTCAACTATTCTTCTATATATAAACAGTACAAGACATATGTATATTAAATATTTGATCTGAAAAAGGTGGATTATAGGTAAAATTAATCTTTACTCGTAATATATTAAAAAAAATGACGACTCATTAATAATTCATTAACTTCTATAACTTATTCAACTTTGGAGATGTGCTGTTATAATCCACTCTTATTCCATATTTTATCTAATTAAGTAAATATCAACAAAGTTATTATTTTATCTAATTAAGTAAATATCAACAAAGTTATCAATTTATTCCATACCACATTTTATCAATATGTAATTCTTTTACAATTTTGACGCATTATTTGCTCGCTCGTTTTTTACTATGTAAAACTCGTAACAATTATTCACAGGCTTCATCAACTGGTCTTATCAATCATTTATCCCACGTTTAAAAGTAAATGTTTCATAAAATATGTAAATTATTATTATTTTTGTAAAATTTTCATATACACAATAATTGTTAAATGAATTGTTATAATAAATATTTAGTAATATGGATTTGATTCGATTTAAAAAAAAAGTAACCAATCACGATTGATTTGATTTAATCAAATTTGATTCAAAATAGAATATTGGAAGCGAGAATAAAGAGAGAGCATCGTCTTGTTTTTTTGGGCCAACCGTCAGTGTAGAGAGGGGCAAAGCTTCTCTGGTCAAACTTCAAATAGTAGTGGGTGCTTCCCTCTGAAAATTCTTACTACCTTCGGTTTGGTGCAGTTCTCGCAACGGCATCTCCATCGTCTCTCAAAGTCGCACAAGCGCTCCGCCGTCGCTGAAACTCCTGGTCTCCTCAGTTTCGTCGACGATGGAAACCACTCTCATCTCCGCCTCTCATTCTCTCTCTGTTTCGTGGAACTCCGTTTCCCCCACTTCTTCTAACCGAAGGTTCGCTCCAGTTTCTTCTTTCAGTTTTGTGAAACTTGGCCTCACGAAGCGGTTGTCTCCCGGGAGAAAGTTGATTTCGCGCCAAAACTGTTTGATCAAAGTCCGAGCCTCAACCGACGGCGCTGTCAATGCGAAGGGGGAGCAGAATGAGGATTTCGTCATCGAAGACGTCCCGCACCTAACCAATTTCCTCCCTGATTTACCGGTAATTTTTGTAGTGTTAACATTAGTTTTCATCTCATTGGTTGCTTGTAAGATGTGGAATTCCGGAGCATATACTTATGTATTGTTTGTGATTTCCAGTCATTCCCAAGTCCGTTGAAGAAATCGCAAGCTTATGCCATCGTAAAGTAAGTCAACATTTTACCTCAAAAAGAATTTAAGTATTTTACTAGTATGCTTTTCTCACTATTATTTATTTTAGAAGTTAATGTATTTTGCCATTTCTCGCGATGAATAACATGCTTTGTTGAATGAGTTATAATTTATTGTTTTGTCATAGGAGAACATTTGTGAGCCCTGAAGATATGGTGGCGCAGAAGGTAAATTCACTCTTCCTTAGCAACTTTTATGCCCAAGATTTTGTGTATTTGTTGAGATATAGTCAATTAAAAGATCACATTTTTCTTTAGATTGTTGTTCAGAAGGACAGCCCCAGAGGAATACATTTTCGGCGTGCAGGGCCCCATGAAAAAGTATGATATGAATGATTATTAAATAAAAGAAAGAAAGAAAGGATGCAATATGTTCCTTGAAAGGGCTATTTGACATAACTGGTGTATTCACTAGAAGCAAATATATTAATGTTCTTCATGGAAATGTATTTTTCATTTTAATTTAGGTGTACTTTAAGCCAGAGGAAGTGCGTGCATGTATCGTCACATGTGGGGGCTTATGCCCTGGAATTAATACGGTGATACGGGAAATAGTTTGTGGTTTGAGTAACATGTATGGAGTAAATGAGGTCCTTGGAATTCAGGTTAGATTTGTAACTTGGTCTTTCATTATCTACTTAAAATTAGTTTGTAAATCCTTTGCTTATTTTTATCATTACTTGGATGTCAAAGCTCCTTTTTAACTATAATGCCATCCATCGATGTACCCTGCCTATTGTTGTTGGATAGCATTAGCTTTGCGGCCATTAGTTTTACACCTGTAGATTTTTAATGTTGTTCTTTGCGTTTAATTTTCGTAAACCAAGGAGGGTCTCTTCTGCTTCATGCTGCTCATGAGTATAGTGCAGATAATAAAATTACCCTTGCCTCACTTTTTAATCTTTGACACTCAAGGTTAAGCATTTTGTCCAACTAAATAACCATCCTGTTAACATCCTGGTTGTCTCTGTTGCACCTAAGAATACGATAACTCAGTCACACTAATGAGAATTTTCAGGGAGGATATAGAGGGTTCTACTCGAAAAATACTATCCAGTTGACTTCAAAATCTGTAAATGATATTCATAAACGTGGTGGAACTTTCTTGCAAACTTCAAGAGGAGGTCATGATACCAATAAGATAGTTGACAATATCCAGGATCGGGGCATAAACCAGGTGAATATTGTTTTTTTTTTCTCTGGATGTGTTTTTATTAATTTAAAAAGTTTTTGGAGATAATTTTATATTACCAGGTTTACATAATTGGAGGGGATGGTACTCAGAAAGGCGCAGCTGCAATTTATAAGGTGGTTGTTGAATTATCTTCTCCTCCTGTTTTATGGTTATTTAAGTATTTCTGAGATGATGACCTGCAAATCTTTTAAGGAAGTGGAAAGGCGTGGGCTTAAAGTGGCAGTAGCTGGAATTCCCAAGACAATTGATAATGATATTGCTGTAAGTTCTCCCAGTAAGATCTCTGTCAGTGGGAGGTGCATATTATCTAAAGTTTGATACTTGGATTGTTGCTATTTACTTGCGCTTAGATTTGTAATATTTTTCTTTTACCTATGACATTGATTGTACTCACTTGTTCAGATAATGGCAATGAAAGGCTTAACCAAACCTGCAATAAAAAGACATTACCATAACTGAAGTTCTCTATCTCTGATGAATAGGGAAACAGTGAGATTATGGGATAAGCTGTTTATTCTGGAGCCTTTGTATTGGCAGACGTGTTATGGCTGGGGAATCTGAAAAGGCAGATTTGCATCTGTTTTTGAGATAAATGCAGAAAGCCTGTAGGTTAAGTTGGTTAACCCATTTAAGCTGATGTGTCATGTATGTGCACTATGAAATTTCTTTCATCCTTGTTGGCAAAAGACTGTAGAAGACTTGAGGTGTAGAACATAGATGTATATGTTTGTTGCTGGATTCTGTGTGCCATTCGTTAGTAACAGATTTGTTTTCTCCATTTCATAAATTTGCTATACACTCATTCAAGTTTGATTCTGCATTTGACTGTATAGGTGATAGACAAATCATTTGGTTTTGATACTGCTGTAGAGGAGGCTCAGAGGGCCATAAATGCTGCACATGTGGAGGTTGAGAGCGTGGAAAATGGAGTTGGAATTGTGAAGCTTATGGGCCGCTACAGTGGTAAAATGATTGAGCATTGTGTAAAAGGAGCTAACTGATCTTCCACGAGCTTCTGAGTGCAATTCTAGTTGACTTTGTATTTATTCCTCAGGATTCATTGCTATGCATGCAACATTGGCGAGTCGCGATGTGGTAAGGAACATCAAATCCCTTCATTTCTAGTTCTTTAATGTATGAATATCTGTCGTAGAACTTTCTTTATGCCTATTGTTCTTTTGTTTACGAGTATATTTGACACAAGTGTTACTAGATATTTTCAATTTTTCTTTTTCATCCTCCTCACTGATTGGAACTTTATTTTTTTTTTGCTGACTTGTTTAATTGTAGTGCTGGTTTCAAATATACTGGAAATATTATGACTGCACTTTGCAAAGTCTGCTTACAGGTTGTGGATTGTGACAGGATTGTTGCTTAATACCTGAGTCCCCATTCTATTTGGAAGGGCATGGTGGGCTGTTTGAGTTTGTTGAGGAGAGGCTCAAGGAAAATGGGCATATGGTGATTGTGCTGGCTGAGGGTGCGGGACAGGAATATGTAGCTCAGAGCTGGCATGCAGCTGCTGAAAAAGATGCATCTGGGAACCGGTTACTTTTGGATGTGGGCCTCTGGTTAACACAAAGACTAAGGTATACTGGAGATCTACAATTTTCCTCTCTTTCAAATGTTTGGCTTTCATTATTAACAGCTCAATACGGAGATTCCTCTAGTTGGGAGTTCCTCTTTACACCTTGATACTAATTAAATTTCATTGAAGCTGATAAGAATCTATACACCACAGATTTCCCTGTCTCATGGTATCGTTATTACCAAACTTGCATTCTTTTCATTCAGTTCCCTGCGATATCATATTCCTGTGCTGATTTCTCTTGTTCCTAATAAATAAATTTTGATTGCCACATGACCTGCTCTGCCACTGATATCCTTGGATCTTCTGTTCAAGCTGAATATCTGAGGAATTTTGTCATATCTTGCTATTTAGTTTTGAAAAAGTGTCAATGTGTATTAGCTGTACTTTGTGATGGTAACATCCACCTAATAGGATTTAATGTTAAGATCTTCCGTTGTCAGTTTCTTTCCTAGTTCCTACTACATTATTGAATTTGGATTTTTGTTTTATTTCCAGGATCACTTCACAAATGTGCGGAAGATGGCAATCAATATGAAATATATAGGTAATATTATGATTTTCCGTCAACTTTGGTGGGGATGCTTTCTGTTGAGCCAAGTTTATCACACAACTTATCATTTGGTTTGTCATTTTGTCTTATGTATCCTCCTTTTTATCTAACTGGGTAAAGTTTCAAAAGATTAGTGAAAGCATATTGACTGAGAATGGTAAAGGTGAAAATTAGTTTTTCTTTTGTCCTAAATATTGTAATGCTTTGCATTGTGAATGAGAGTTTGTGAAAGCAAGATTAAGCTATAAAATTTAGGTTCAGCCGAGCTATTATTTTCAATGTCTGAACCGTGTGCTAATCAGGGATTCTCGATGTTTTATCTATTCACGTATAGAGATATTCTCATGATAATAGATCCTCATGAACTTATTCTTAAATTCCGTAACTGATATGAACTGGTTAAGTCACAGACAAAGCATTGGAAGCCCCTGAACTTTGTATTTGGGTGAATTTTCTCTTGCCACCTTAAGAGACTAATGGTTGCACAAGGCCTACTTTTTAAGTCTAATATGATGAAATTATAGTTGCGTTAGCATTTATTTTCCTCTCCAAGTTCTTTTTTTTCTCAATGGATACATGAAATGCTTCTGCAGATCCTACATATATGATTCGAGCAATTCCTAGTAATGCATCGGATAACATCTACTGCACACTTCTTGCTCAAAATGCCGTTCATGGCGCCTTGGCAGGATATACTGGCTTCACTGTTGGGCCTGTAAACAGCAGACATGCCTATATTCCAATCAATGTAAGCCCTTCTCTGGATATATAGCACTACCTCTAAATATGAAAGCTATATAGCATGCATGCGTCATGTTTCTCTGGATATAATATATATATATTATATATATATATATATATATATATATATATAGATACGTAAACATATGTACATTTACTTTAGATAAATGGATGAAGTAGATGTTTGGATGGCCTGCTCGTGCATTTTATGCCTGACAATGTAATTATTTGAGTCATTAGAGTAACTTTGTGGGTTTGTATTTCCAGCGAGTAACAGAGACACAAAATACGGTGAAATTGACAGACCGAATGTGGGCTCGACTTCTTGCATCCACAAATCAACCTGGTTTTTTGAGTTGTGAGGTTGTGCAGGAAAGAGTTAATGCGGAGATCTTTGATGAGATCAACAGTATGAAGATTACTTCGATATAGAATACGTGGCATTATTTGTTGAGAGTCCATACTGCTCATGTTTTACGTTGTGGTAAGTCGAGAAATTGCTTATACTTGGGCTCTTACCGACATAAAACAAATCGTACCGGAAGTAGCAGTAGTTTATTATGGATGCTTCTTTCAAATGTTCAATGAATGCATAAATTATGCTTGTAGATAGAGTAGCGTTTCCCATTTGACCAATAAAACACAAAGGAGAAATCTGAGATTCTTGAACAGTTTTATTTTGATGTGACTTGGAAATGTTAGAAACAAAATGATATAGCTTTCTTTTCTGTTGGTGAGGCTTTCCACTTGTGTAATAATGGTCTCATAATTTGCTGGGGAACACCGCATATGGTCATGTAAACTATGTTTGGGACAGAAATCCTGCAACCAGTTGTTCTAAAGGGTTTTCCCTACTTGCAACTAAAAGTCTGGAGGTGTGATCTCTTCTTTCATTACATCATATTGTTTTTTTTCTGGAGAAGAACAATCTTTGTTTGGCTTTTGCTTTTCATATGAACGTTGGAATTTCACATATACATATTTTTTTTTTTATAAATAATAGTCTGAAAATATTCTCACGAGAATTTTCATTGGTCATAAAATTGATTTTTTAATTTTATTCCTATTTTTAGTAATATATCAATATTTTTTGGTAAATTATAATGACCTTCCTGAGATTTGGTATAAGTATGAAAATCCCCTCCTTTGGAAAATTACAAATACCCACTCGATGTTTGATTAAATTATGTAATCTTTTGATATATATATTCCATCGTCAACTTTGTTTTTACTGTAT
Source organism: Sesamum angolense (assembly GCA_034509725.1). Lineage (NCBI taxonomy): Eukaryota > Viridiplantae > Streptophyta > Magnoliopsida > Lamiales > Pedaliaceae > Sesamum > Sesamum angolense. Next base: position 3,249,525 of record JACGWL010000016.1, read on the forward strand.
TATTTTTTTTTTTAAAAAAAATTGGATGGGGTGGATGGAAACAATTTTAAAATTATATAAAAATTATCCACTTAGGCCATAAAAAAATTATAAATCTTTAAAAATTAAATAAAATTATAATTCTTAATCCACAAAAAATAGATGAAAATTTAATAGATTGGGCTAATTGTTAGACGATTGTAAAATCAGGAGGTATTTGTAATTTTTCAAATGACGAGAGAATATTTATAAATATATCAAATCTTGGGAGAGGTTGTTGTAATTTATTATTATTATTTTGAGATAAATTATATTATGCTTTTGTCGGAGAAAGTGCAAATATTTTTTAGGGAAGTTTTAGCGGAAAGGGGAGTAGTATGTGTTCAGAAATGGAAGTGAGAATATAGTATACATATGTGTATAATTCTTGGATTCTCAGACAAAATATTGGGTACATCATGTATTATATGTTTAATTATGGTATTGGAAGAATAATACTTCATATAACACCATATTTTTACTATCTATTTAAATTGTACTTACCAAGGTAGTCAATATTTCTATCTTTTCTCTCTCCTTCCTTCTTTTATCTCTTTTATATATATATATATATATATATATTATATATTTTCAATCACACCGACAAATTACTTGTTTCCACAGCTGATATCTAATGCCTAAAAAGCGGTATTAGGTACCATATTAACTTCAATCACAAAGATACCTCGGAGAATGGCGAGGAACTTCTTGCAGTTCCTCTTTCAATGTCCTTTCTCATGGGAGTAATGGCATTCATCTTCTATCTAATTGCTCTTCTCAACTTTCTTCCTCTTACGCTTGTCCTTGGCCGCTTTGGTTTATTTGTTGTCTACCGGAGCATTGCACTTCTCCTTCCTCGTGATGGGCTTTCTTGTCCTTGGACTTATATAAATCGACAACGTAGATGTTATTTTTTTAACTGTTACCTCGTATTGCTTCAAAATGTTGATTAGCTCACTTCTAAATGCGCTTGTTTTTTGTCTTATTGTCAATAATAGTAATATATACAAGCAATAAAATTACATTATTTATCATAATATCTTCTAAATAAACCTTTTGATATTATTCGGCCATCGAAATAATCCTTTTCTATTCTTTTTTTAAATTTCTCATTGGTCTTGAGAATGGTACGATCAAACAATTATTTATTAATCGTTATTTAATTAACGAAAAGGAAAGATTAAAATTATTGATGAAAATTCAATATTTGTGGGTAATGGTCAAATTCATAATACTATACAACAATATTATAGTCAATTTTCTTTGTCTTTTTCCTTTTTGGTTTTCTTCTTTCATGTCGATTTTTCAGGAAGATTGAGGGTGAGAACAGTTTCAAAGCTCATTTTAATTAAAATAATATATTATCATTTAATATATATAAATTGACCTAACAAACACAATCTAAAATGACATATAATTTTTTTCCTCATCGGCTTTGAAAATATATAGTCCAATAAAATGATTATTCTTTAGTGAACATTAAACTTATTTATTGCTTTGGAGTCGGTCGGTGAAAGGTAAAAAATAAAAATAAAAACGTCAGAGACTCATCACGTACAACTTTCATCCTATTACTATAAGCAGTAGAAAATGTATTTTTCGTCTTATAATTTTGTCTTGTAGTTTTGAAGTTGACTTTTTTTTCTATTCTAATTCTAATTTTACAATTAAGGACCAAAAAAAAAACTAGCAATTTCGTCCAAACTTTATTGAAAAATGGGTTGTCGACACATGCCAAGCACACGTCTTTTTTCCGGACGAAATTGGTAGTTATAATAGAATATATTCTTGGTTAAATTGTTGTCCTTATTTGCAAAATTAAAATCAAAATGAATTAAAAGTGCCATCCCACCATAGTTTTTTTTTTTATCTAGAAAAAAAAAATATATTCTTTTCACCAGTAATATTAAAGTTCTACACAATTTGTAACTAAAATAACAATAATATGTACAATATTTGTATCACATATATATATATATATATATATATATGTATAAAACCATATTAATAGATACATTATTGCATTTGGAGTCCGAAAATTCAAACCTAAACCAAGTATGAACATATCTGAACTAGTAATACTCGTCCGACAATAAAGAAAGAGTGACTAATCATATAACAAGTGTACTAGTTGAGTCCAAATCGAGTTTGATTAAATCCAAACTAGCGATGCGCCTCGTCTGACAATTGACGGAAAATTATAAGTGTACGTACTTGTGGATGAAGCTGTTGGTACTTGAACTCTAGTCTTGTCTGTGGAAACGATGCATGCATACTACTACATCATAATCACAGGACGTTACTCTACTGATTACAACTACTCTGCAAGTATATATTAATGATCACTTGGTCGACAAGCCCTTTGACTTTTTTATCCAATTATCAAGGGCTGGGATCTGCGCAATCTTCCGTCATCTTCTCTCTTCTCCTCCTCCGGCCGGCGCTAGCCGGCGGCCCGTACTTTCCGGCGTCCATAGGAAAGTTCAAAATGGCTTTGCTTCCCCTCATCTTGAAGGCGGCGCAGTCGTAAGCCCTGGCGGCATCTACCGCAGTGTCGTAAGTCCCCAGCCAGACCCGACTACCCTTCCGGACAGGGTCCCGGATCTCCGCAGCATATTTGCCCCATGGCCTCCTCCTTACCCCCCTATACCGCCTTCCCAGTCTTATAGGCTCCGACCCGAAAGCCATCTCGCATTTAGGGTCGGACTTCACGGGTTTCTCCATAGGAGGAGGAAGTGCTGGGGGAGTATCATCCGGGCCCGGATCATCATAATTATCAGAACTAGAGCAATTCATGCTGATTTTTGGCTTCATTTCAACCTCAAAGAAATCTGGCTGGAAATCCAGGTACCCTGAAACGGGCAAGTCTTGGGATTGCTTCGGGTCCGAACACGACTCCGACCGGAAGAAGGGGAGCCGATCTCACCGGACGTCCCGACCTGGGTGTCGGCAAAAACATCTGGGAATTGAAGGTTGAGGTTGTCGAGGAAGGACTCTGCAGAAGTGAAGTCCTCCAGGAGGTGTTGCCGTATCAGATCCAACGTTAAACACTCATCAGGAGTTGCCATGATCAATACGATCGATCACAGCAAGAACCGAACATAAACTGTACAAACGGTTAAAACAGTTTTCTGTAATAATACTACAAGATCAAAAGACCTTTATATATAAGGACTTAAACTTGAGGAGCGGTGATGATCGAGTTTCTTGAGAGTTAACTAGGAAAGAAAAAAATGGATGTGGGCTATATATAGAAAGAGCGAGGTACGATCAGGAGCGATAATTAGTTCAGTACGACCAGACCTGATCATGACAACTGTGTTTTCGGGATCGAAACTGGTCTGAACACAGTGATTGTACTAAATAGAAGCTGGGGACAAGAAAGTATCTTGTGGCTAGTGGTAAGTATCATAAACAGAGGGAGATATTTGTGGTGAGTGATAGGTAACTTGGTGTAGTTATCTTATCTGAAAGGATAGCAATGAGGGAAGAAAGTCGCTTATGCAGACATATATAGACAAGGAGGGAGGGATTAAGACCGGAACTGATGTTTTAGTTGGAGGTTTTGTACAGGCAATACATAAGCCTATTCTTGTTTTTTCAAGTGGGATATATCTTGTTCACATGGGTCCAATGGATTATACTTTGGTAGTTATACAAGACAATTTTTTTGATGATGATGGGAGCTGTTGTAGTAATTATCTTGTTACCCTACTAAGTTGTCTTGTTTTTATGTAAAGTCGACACGAACATATTAGATATTTGGACAATCGGAGTTTCAGAATCAGTGATGGAGTATAGTTCGTAAAAAGTCAATAACCATCTCTCAATTGGGTATACAAGAGATGGTCGTAATAATCTTTGTCACTGGAAAATTGTAACTTTTTAGTTCTGCAATTTAAGGAGGATCACATTTTTTCTATTGCTCAAATTATTTTTGCAAAATTTAGTCCTATAATTTTAAAATTTTGACAAATTTAGTCCAATTGTCTAAAAAAATTACGTATAACTTACCCATGACTTAATTAAATCGGGCCGGGGTCCCGACCATTATAATGATTTAATTAGGTCGTGTGCAAGATACATGTAATTTTTCAGTCAAATCGACAAAAAAGAACTGAAATTACCATAGTTCTAAAGTTATTGAACTAAATTATGAAAATCAATTATTACAGAATATAAATACTGCTATTCTTAACTTACAGGACTAAATTACATGCATTTTTCTCATCTCATCACCCCCACTACGTCGTTCTGGACTTTTTCAGCCGTGAACATATTAGATATTAAAACAATGTGTCGTCCAAGAATTGGTTTGGTCAGTATAATGCCATCAAAAAACGAGTATAGTACATTTACCGAGTCTGTAACAACCTCGGAGTTAAAACATACAATATACTAAACGTGTACAATGATTAGAACCTGTAACCTCGGATTTACCAAGTAGTTGAATGTGAAGTTGGAATTAGTGGCTCCTCGTGGTTGTTAAACAAGAGATGATCTAATCTTACTTTTTTCTTTTTTCTTTTTTTTTTTAATGATCTAATCTTACTTGAGTATCTTCTACTTTACTCACTTTTTCTCATGAGTTAATTGCCATGACTACAACGTGTTTTTTTTTTTTTCTTTATATGTATGTAGCCAATATAGTGAAATTCTGTGCAAGGTATTATTGTTACTTTTAGTCAATTTTGCATCACTTCTTTTGGTTTTTTGCCCCCTTTTTATTTTCAAACGTAAGATCCGTTGGTTGGATGTTCACATAGTACGGCTCGCGTTTTACATCCCACAAGTTAAGTTATTTGTGATTTGTTTTCGTTATTTTTTAACTCACCATATTGTATGTCATAATCTCAAAATCTGTAATTTCAAACCCGAGTCTTAACTCCGTTAAATTTTTTAGGGAGACAACACATGCAAGACACGGGCTCTGTTAAGTTTCGAGAAGAATTAATTAAGACTGAATTTTCTACCATAAATTTAACGGAATTAAAACTTGGGACTAATATCATAAATTCTCGGGAATTATGAGATGCAATGGAGTTAAATTCAATTTGTCCCCTGTGTTATGCAAAAAGATAAAAAAAAACCCTGTGAAAAATTAAATATCAGTTTCACCCCCTGTGTTACAAAGAATGAATCACACTGCCCCCTGGTCAAAGATAGCTTAATTTTATAGGGACAATGACTAAAATGCCCCTCTTAGTCAATTTGGTCAATTTATGCCTATTAAAATATATCTATAATATATAAAAATTATTTAAAAAAAGTTTTATATAGAAAAATAATCTATAGAATTTTTTTTATATAGAACTAAAATATTTATTAAAATATACCTATAAAATTGTTTATATTAAATTTTATATAGAAAAAGTATTTTTTTTTAGCCCATTAAATATGTTCAATATTAATTTTAGTCCGATAATTAATTTATTTTTTATAAATTTATTAAATTTAAAATTGATGAAATTTAATTTTTTAGTGGCAAAAATTTTAATTTTTTGACCAAAAAATGACATGGCATGCTAAGTTGATATTTTTGGAGGCTTTTAATTTTATGTGGCTTTAGAAAACTATATCACATGTTGGATAAATTCTATTATATAAATTATAATAATTTATAAAAATTAAAATTTTTATAATTTATAAAAATAAATTATTATTAAAAAAATCAAACTCCCCCCCCCCCCCAAACACCCCCACCCCACCCCACCCCACCCCATCGGCTTCCCCACCCCCACCCCATCCCACCCCCCTCCCCTTCCCTCCGGTCGCCCTCGACGGCGCCGTCGCCCTGGTTGCGTTGGGCGATCGCCGTCCCCCGGAGGCCAACCCTCCTCCGCGGCGGCGCTTCGCCACCGCTTCTTTTTTTTTTTAAATTAATTAATTTATTATATATAAAAAATATTATATTAAAATATTAATATAATTATATATAATATATAATGATTTATTAAATTATATATAATAAATTATATAATATTATATTATTATAGAATATTATATTATAGAGAGGAGAGGGCAAGTTAAAAGAATGAAATTTCAGACCCACACTCTCAGTCAACGCGAGTGTATTACACTCTCTGACCTTAGGGGTTTTATCTTTTTTTCATATCACAGGGGGTGTGCTTGATATTTTATTTTTCTCAGGGGGTTTTTTGAATATTTCCAATATCACAGGGGGTTTCCTTGGATTTTTCCTAGATGCAATGTGGCGAGTTTGAAAAGAATGAGATCAAAATTAGAAAAATCGTATTTTTTGTCCATATATTAAGCTCATTTTTAATTTAGTCCCATTTGTTAGACTTTTCTCACATTTAGTTCCATTTGTTTAAAAAAATTTCTCAATGTTAGTCCCAAGTCACTTTTCCATCCAACTTTTAAAGAAAAAAGTGACGCGAATTGGGTGGAAAAATAACTTTAAAAATTGAATGAAAAAGTTACGTAGAACTAACATTGAGAATTTTTATAACATATGGGATTAAATGTGAGAAAAGTCTAACAAATTGGACTAAATTGAAAATAAACCGATTATATGGGACCAAAAATGCAAATTTCCCTCAAAATTACAAATAAACTAATTTGTAAGGTGTAAAATGCAATTTTCGTAATTCAAAGCTGTAGATGAATGTTAACGTTTGGCCAAATTGATGGCATAAAGGACAGATGAAGTGAACCACTTGACTATGAGAGAAAATGCAACTTGTGGGTGATGCATCCGTATCATATGCGAGCCTACTTGCTAGCTGAAGCTGTAGAGCAGCCTTCTTAAAAGGGAAACTCAAACACACCTCAAAACCATGATCCATGATGGAGATGTGCAAAGTAAATTTGAATGAATAATTGAGAAACTTGTTTCTGATTCTTCGTTTGATGGAGGGTATAACCCATTTAATGGAGAAATGGATGAAAAATACCTCTTTTTATGATGAAAAATGCCAAAAATACTACAAGATTCGAGCAAATAGAGTCGGGTCGGGTCGGGTTTGCCAACCTGTCATCCAGGCCCGACTGACGTGTAAGTTGCCATACCACACGATCTTTGACAGTAGAGGTTTTAAGATGAAGTCACGTGATTCAGTTGGTGAAGTATATTTGGGTCTATAAATACCCTCCTTCCGGGGCATTTATAGTAAGACCCATTTTAATATTTTCTACCTTATTTATTTCTTGAGGTCGCTTGCTTTCCACCTCGAACTTGAACTGACTTGAGCGTTGGAAGGTCTTAACTGGAGACGATCCCGACTAGCATAACTTGCTTCTTTCTTCTCAGGAACGACTTGGATATCTAGGACCAATATAGCAAGATTGGGATCTCTTATTGAACAGGTTGCGTATTTGACCTGGATCATCGCTGTTGAATAAAGTGCTTTGCTTTTTAATGAATTTTCATATAGAATTTTTTAAGTATTTAAACGGAAGAGTTATACTCAAACAAAATATGACCCTAGACAGGCTAGCTTTTGGACTATCTCGGAAAGCTATAAAATTCGGCTCAAAATTGCCCAAATAGCTACAAAAAGTATGAAAATTAACTGAAGTTTGCTGAAAAATGAAAAAAGAAATGCATAGATAATAGTGGAAATAATGTAATTAATTTCACGACAAACGGTGGTCCCTCGTGGCAATAGTGGTCATGGGTTAGAATCTCTACAAAAACAATAACATGTTTAGGTCTATAACCCCACAACTTCTATTCAATCTAAAGTTACTATAAAAAAATTAAATTTTTGCTACACTATAAATGAATACAGCTAAAAAATCATGGTAAATTAATACTATTAACTATGGTTAAATAAAACAAAAAATTAAATTTTTATCACGATTAATCAATATTTATAATGGGTTTTAGCCATGACCATAATGTTTGATCATGATTTAATATTTTGACAACACTTGAAAAAATAAAGACTAACGAGTGTTGCGTAGCCGTAGTTGAAATCAATGTCAATATATTACATGTCAAAAACTAATAATGAGACAACAACGTTTCTACGTACTACTTCCTAAAATATAGTCAATATTTGGTACATAATTTGCATCAACAAGGAAAAGTTGAGGGTCTCATCATTCTTTTACATAGACTTTAGGGAACAGTTTTCAGACTAGGGTTTTGTTCAGATTTACCCTTGCGAAATAATACAATTATTACAAGGGAATTTTGACCTAGCTTGTGAAATGATGGATTCCTCTGACTCCTGAATCACGGGGTTACACAATATTCTCTGCGAATTTTTTTTTTTGGTGGAATTAAATCATTATTATAATTTGACCAAATTAATTTGAAAAAAAAAAATTCTTGCAAACAATTTATATGAGGCACTACAAAAAATATAACATACACCCATGGTTAATTATCATGATTAATAATAAATGGCCGTAGCAAATAGTCGTTGATCACGGCCATGCAATGGTTGTTGGTCGTAGTTTTTGTGAGTGTGCCTAAAACATTTGTCATGGCAAATTAAAAGCTATGACAAATATTTACACCATGGCTCTTAAATATAACAAATAATTTTTTCATGGTGGAAAGACTAATTTTTTATATTTTTTTTAGTTAATAATACATATTTACCACGATTTTTAACCATGATCATTAATATTATAGTAAAGTAAATCTTTTTTTGATAGGGTAACAACTTTCTTTTGTTAATTTTTAATTTGTTTATGTTAATTACTATAATAGAAATATAATATTAGTAATAAAAATTTCAAGTGATAATTCTTTTACTTTCTTTTCTTTTCTTTTATTATTATTTTTTTAATCACAGTAGTGATTTTCTCAAATTTTGTTGGAGACAAGAATTGTCCAAACATTATATATCATCAATGATAATTAGTGATTAAAAAAATTATATACAAAGTTGTTATTACACATAATTAGTGACATTAGTATAGATAGCGACGATTTAATAATAATAAATATAATCGTATTGCAATTAAATCGATTGTCATTTTACTAATTATTCAAATATTGACAATTAAGACATAATTAACTCCAGTTAAATATTTAAATTTGATCATATTAATTTGGTCAAATGAAAATTACTGGACCAGTAAATAAATTAATTATTTTATAATTTTGGTATGGGCATAAAATATTTTACGAGTAATAATATATTTTTCTTGTAGTACGACAGAACCCAAAAGTCAATTTTTTTTGTTACATTTGCTGAAAATGTCAAGCACATATTTCATGCGTCAGAATATTAATTAATAAATAATCAAAATAATAGTAATATATAGCTCTATGACAATACTTACATAGGAAATAATAAATATGGACGACTTAGGGTTTGTTAATTACAACTCAAGGTCAAATAATAATTATTTTAATTAATTGATCCAATAGGTAAAAAGTAAGCCATCTTGTGTGTGTGATTGTTGGTTTCAACTTGTCTGTGCTTTGTTTACCCTTGATCAATTCTTCCTGTGTTGCCAACCACTTTTTGCTCGATTAGTAAGATTGAGGTTTTACGATCAATAATTGTCGAATTTCATGAAATTGATGGTCATATATAAATATAATTGTTTTAATATTAATTTATTACTTTTTTTCTTTCTTGTGAACATATTCATCGACTTGAATCATTAATGTATTGATCGTTTTTTTAAATTTTAATACATTGAATAATATAATGAAATTTTAGTATAGAAAAAATGAAAATCTCTCTGTGCTTATATATATATATATAAAAGAATACTGCAACAAAAGATAATATTAGTAACAAGATATTAAGTAATAAAATTAAAATTATCACTAAAATTATATATAAAGTGACAATAATTTTGATTTGTTACTATATAATTATTAGTGACTGTAAATAATTAATGATACATATATAACAACAACAAATATATAGTCACGGTATGTAATTGTTGTCTCTATACATGTGTAACTGATTGTTTAATTCTAGTGTGAACTTAATGCTCAATTATTTCACAAATTCTTATTAATTACAATTTTTGTAAAATATTACCACTTAAAACTTTAGATTTCATTATAACAATAAAAATGGGTTAAATATAATTTAACCCCTGCGTTGATGGATAAGTGCTAAAAAGCCCATGTAAAAAAATAAAGTGCAATTTACCCCCTTGTGATTTAAAAAATGATACAATTTATTTTCCTCCGTAAATTTTCACAATGGGGTAAATTGCATTATTTTTTAAATTACAAGGGGTAAACTTGTACTTTATTTTTTTACAAAAACTTTTTAGCACTTTTCTATTAACACAGAGAAATAAATTGTATTTAACCTCAATAAAATTAAAGTTCTTGACAATAAATATATATAATTAGTTATTTTCTATGTCACCAACCTAAGACCTTGTACTATTGCGTGATTAGAAACTAGCGGTTTACAAAGGGGTTAAATGCAATCTGATCTCCTTATAATATGTGAAATGAGCAAATATCGTTTCATGAAAAAAGACTTAATAAATTATTCCGTGTATTTTAAAAAATGAAGCAAATTACCCCTATCTATGACTATCTATGATTTAGATAGGGGTAATTTGCTTCATTTTAAAAAAAAAATGGGGGTAATTTGCTATTTTACTTTTTACTGTGATTTTTTTTTCTCATTTCTAATATCATAGGGGGTAACTTGCATTTGTCTCGTTTACAAATTAAGCATACTCGATATGTATGTATAATCAAAAAATTTATTATATTTATATGACTAAAGATAAGATATTCTAATTGACAAGAAAAATAATAAAATCAATGAATTTTGTATGCATATGAATACTTTAAAATTTCTATTAAAATTAATTAATACTTTAAACAAATCACATTTTGCCAGTTGATTAAGCCCAATCGACCGTCTAATTTCCACAGATAATCCAATAAACCATGGTAATGAAACGATTAGATCATCTAATGAGTCTTTATTTGAGTGGTAAGATTGAAGCCTCACAATCAAGAGATTATGGGTTTTCGAGTTCCCCGAATGAGTATATATAGTCTAATTTTAATAATAATGTCTTGTTTTTGTCTTTTTGAATATGTTATTTGAATTAAAAATATTAATGTATTAAATTAATATTTGAATTTAAATGTATTGAATTATTTAATAATGGTGCGAATCTTAGCGAATAACAAGTGAGAGAAATGGATCAATAATGACAGAAAAAAAATAATTTATTATAAAAAAAGAAAAAAATAATTTATTTGATTGAATATGACATTGCTAAAAAAATAAGCAAGTTTTGTCTTTAGCGGCTGCTGTTTATTCCTTGGGCCATAGAGCTCCATTATTATAAGATTGCTGGACCACTCTCGTGCTCTAAAATTGACGATACTAGAACAAAATTTATTATTCACTATAATTTTATTAATTATAAATTAAAATGATGATAAATATTTATTATTAATTATTATTATATAAAAATTTATATATCCATTATGAATTTTTTTTCCCATATCTACGAGTCATAGCAAATATTTTTTTATCAGGGCAAAATGTGTTTTTAGTTGCATAAAATAAGAGTAAAATTTTGTTTTAATACCACAATTATGATAGGTGTCGCTGTTATTTTCATAAAACTCATATTCACGTATTTTTAGTCCAAAAAAGTCAAGTGCGTTGTGGGTTTGGGACTAAAAAGACCCAAAATCATATATTTTTTTTTGTTGGACTAAAAATACATGATTTTGACTTTTATGGAATTAAAAGCGTTACCTGCCATAGTTGTGGTACCAAAAAAAAATATTTTAGTCACACTCGCAAAAACTATAACCAACAATCATTGCTTGGCCATCGTCCAAAACAATTTTCCACGGCTATTCATTCTTAACAACGACAATTAACCATGATTAAATGTTATATTTTTTCTAGTATGATACGGTTCGCTCCGTCTGTAATTGTTTTAAATAGATTTTATAAATTTTGAAAAAACCAAACATAGATTGACGAGTGTTTAGTATTATTTTTGTAAGATCATATTATTTTAGTGAAAAGACTGAATTTGAAATAGTTGCAAAAATAGGTTGAGCAAAACAATGACAATTGCATGTCCAAAACCCCTAATACGCACCTAGATATATTACACCCAGATTTTAATTTCAATACAACTTGCTCCTACATTCACATTAGCTACACCAAAACTATATTATTTTCCTCCTCCACACATATTTTTATTCTATATCACATCACATCACGTTTATAAGAAAAAATTAAAAAAAAAAAAAAGAGTCAGAATATTCTTACGATGGCATATTAATGATGAACATATTAATTAATTCATCATCGTCTGAATGGTTAGTTACTGTGGTCTGAATTTTTATTATCAAGTTTCATAATTTTTAATAAATACATATATCACGTGTATAAAATACTTTTTTCGAAAGATATAATTAACTAGTATATATAAGTGTTTGCAAATACTATATGGTTCAATACCCAAAACATTACCATATGAGTGATGCAAGAACTTTGATCCATCTTCCCCTTTGGGATTCAAATATGACTTTCTTTCTTTCTTATTTAATAAATGTTGGTTATAATTGACTAATTTATAATAGGGTAAATTATATTTTGTCATTCAAACTATGCGCGCTTTTATATTTTGTCATAAAAAATTTTTTATATCAACTTACCATCTCAATCTTGTGAAATTTGCAATTTGCCATATCCATTTTTTTTTCTTTTTCTACTGGAAAACATCACATGTTATGCATATGTGAAAAAATATCACACCACACAACTCTTAAATATCACACGTTCACTGCATGTGATATTTTTTTGATAAAAAGTTTGGTTAAAAAACAGTTATAAAAGGTGAAGTGCAAAATTTTATAAATCTGAGATGGTAAATTGACGCAAAAAAAAAAATAGATGTCAAAGTGTAAAAATGATCATAGTTCGAATAGCAAAATGTAATTAACCCTTTATAATAAATTCGCATTAAATGAGATCAATACTCATTGTAATAAACTCAAATAAATACCTATATATTTAATGGGACTAACCTTAAAACTTATTTATAGATACTGCTCCTAATCGTACATACAAAATTTCAAGTGTCGTTGAAAGTTGTGCAAAAAGGTTGGTTGTTACCTTCCACCAACATTTTGATTTATATCAATTTGCTTCTTAATACTTTTTCTACTTTCCAACTCAACCTACCTATTTTTTCTTCTTTACTGCATCATTGTGGAATATTGGTAAGATCAAATAATCATTCATTTCATTTATATACCTTGTCATATTTGGATTATGAAAATATGATCACCCCACTTTCGATTAATTAGTACATGAGATAGGGGAAAATATGAAATCAATACGTCTATTTATGCATATCATAATTTGTTTCAATTTTCATCCAAAAACTATAAAGAAAAAAATTAATTATTCTCTATATTACTAATAACTACTGTTAAAAAATTATAGCAAAACAATACTATCACGGCAAGTATTTACAGTTCAAATCACGTCTTTTAATCATGGTCAATTAGTATTTGTAACTTTTTTTTTCATAGTAATTAATTATAATAAAAAGTCATTGGTCTTTTTAGTGATATATATGTCATTAGTCCACAGAGTTCTCTTAAACGGTATGATAATAGTTGAATAAGATATTATTATGGGACACATTATTTTTAGGATTATGATCCTCAAAATAATCATTATCCAACAAAATATTAATAATAGTATCATACGTACAGGATGCAATTAATTAAGTCTTGCAAGTTGCAACCTGAATTGGTGAAGGAAACTGGTAACTTCTTGTTGAAAATTTTAAATTATAATGGATTATTTTAAAGTTCGTCTCAATCATAATGGTCTTTCGTTATTTAAAAAATTTGTAATTTCTTTTAACTTAATGGTTATTTTGCAAATACTCCTTATAATGGACTGTACGAGAAGTACTTGTCATATAATTATTAATTTTAAAAGGTTTTTATAATTTTAAAATAATCAAATAATTTTATATTTGTGACATATTTTTTAAAACACCTGATTGTAATTTACCCATATTCATATGATCACATTATCAACACATGGATCCAATATATTGGTAGTAGTAGTTGATTTATTGGTCATAATTTCAATTTTCGATGAGTACCAAAGAGTTATTAATTAGCAAAAATGACTATTAGGGTGAATTACATTGAAGATTAGTTCTAATTATATAAACAATTTTTATTTTTTGCATAATTGTAGATATACTTTAAAATTATAATTGCAATTATTAGTACACTTATCTAATAGCGAAGTTTACACAAAACGCTTCCTAAGACACATTCCACTAGCACTGTCTTAGGAGTTTTTACAATATAATCTATATTATAATAAAGTGAAGGGGACTTATAGATACAAAATGGTAGTTATCGTACCACTTACATAAAAAATTATGTTTCACTAAAATACCCTTCAAGTTAATTCAATTTTACCCACTCTTGGTGAGGCAATAGCTTACCAAGCCGATGATCAGTAGCTGGTCTGAGAGGATGATCAGCCACATTGGGACTGAGCACGGCCCGGACTCCTACAGGAGGCAGCAGTGGGGAATTTTCCGCAATGGGCGAAAGCCTGACGGAGCAATGCCGTGTGGAGGTAGAAGGCTCTTTAGCCACAACCCCTTTAGAATTATTATAATACCACTACACCAAACTATTATAATACAAAAAAAAAAAATACCCTTTAATTTTTCAATTCATGTTAAATTAACTACTCAATCAAGTTCATTTAGTAAATTAATTCCGTGTAATTACTTACATTGACTCAAAAATTAAATTTAATCCCATTTATTTAAACTTACTATTAATTGAAATAATATAATAGTATTTGTTTTTGCATATATATATATAATCATCGTTATCAATATAACATATATCATATAAAGTGTCAATTTTTAATTTATTTGAGTAAAATATGTATTAATAATTAATGCATTAAAAATTATCAAATAATTTTTGTATGTGAGTTTGTAAGGAAATGATAAATTTTAAGATAAAGAAACGATTATGAGCTTCACTAAGATAAAAGCATTACTAAAAATTATACGCGCATGTAATACGTGCCACTGTATCTAATTGGGTAAATTGCATAAAACCCCCCTGTGTTTTAGAAAAATAATGCGAAATCCCCCTGTGTTAAAAAAATAAGCAAAAAAACCCCTGTATTTTCCAAAATGATGCATACTCTCCCATTTCGTTAGCTAAGCCCTAACGGTGTTAATTTTTTATTAAATTGACCGTTATACCCTTTTTATAACCACCATTGATCTTTGATTGTAAAAATGAACGGTCCAGATCTAAAATAATTTTAAAAAAATTATTTATTTTTATATACTTATATATACATTATATATATATATATATATTAAATAATATATTATATATATATATATATGTGTGTGTGTAGCGGCCACGGCCGCCGCCTAGGTGGGCGGCGAAGCCGTGGCCGCCCAAATGGGCGACGTCGCCAGTCTGGGCGACTTCGCCGTTGCCTGTGCAAGAGGGGGGCGACGACGGGCGACCTTGCGTCACCCCGTCACCATGGGGGGCGACATCGCCCTGGATATGGGCGACGATCGTCGCCCAGATCCAGGGCGATGTCGCCCCTAATTTTAGGTTTTGGGCGACGGAGGCCCACCTCCGTCGCCCAGTCTTCTTCTCCGTCGGCGACGAGGCGCCGACGGAGAAGAAAGTAAACATATATAAAAAAAAAAAATTAAAATATCGCCCCTTTCCATTGGGGCGACATCGCCCCTGATTACCCAGGTTCTGGGCGACGGAGGTTCTTCGTCACCGACGGAGAAGAAGAGAAGAAGGATTATTTTAAATAATAATATTAAATGTTTAAGTTTTAATATAATATAATTAATTAGTATATTTTATAAATAAAATATTACCTAATTAATATATTTAAAATACTTAAATATAATTAAAAATTGATAACTTAATTAGTATATTTAAATAATAATAATATATTCAAATAATACTAATTATATTTAATTAGTATATTTTATTAAATAAAATATCAAAATATATTTTAAATTAAATAATAATTAATTTAATTAATAATATATAATAGCATAAGTAATTTTGATTTATATTTATATAAACTTTTATTTTAAAGAATGAATTTTAAAAGATGTGGACATTATCAAACAAAAGGGTAAATTGGACATTTTGTGCACTTAAAAAATATGAAAAACAACAAAAAAATGAGGACAACTTGCACAAGCCGCGAGTGTGGCTCACTCTCCGTCAGTTTCTAACGGAGAGGGGGTATTTTGCTCTATTTTAGATAACACGGGGGGTTTTTTGCCTATTTTTTTAACATAGGGGGATTTCGCGCTATTTTCCTAAAATACAGGGGGGTGTTATGCAATTTACCCTATCTAATTTTACAAAGGTAAGAAGCATTTGTGTAATTAGGTTTAATTTTTTAAACAAATATTGATTTAATTTACTTTAACTATATTCTTTACAAATTTAATGTTTATTAAAATGAAAATGTTGTGAGTAATGCCGCCTTTTTGTTACTTTTTTTATATGAATAATATTCACTAAATTACGATAGCTCTCGACTTAGTCTATGCATCAATATAATTATAAACTAGTTGTCATGACATGCAGTTCCTGCGTACGTATAATAAATAAATATTTACTTTTTAAAAATTTATATGAATAAACAATATATATATATATATAATATATATAATATAACTAAACATCACATTTTAAAATAAATAAAAATAAATAAATAAAGAAAAAAGAAAAAAAATAAAATCAACTTAGGATAATAATCAACATAACAATAAAATTGGTGTTGCGGTGTCATAACCGTCATTTGTGAGAGAGAAATGCCTTTTCTATATATTAGTCGTTGTATCACGTTGGTCCTACGTGCGTATAATAAGTAATACTTCATACCTTAAAAATATTATAAATAAGATAAACATATAAATCAGTACATTACAATAATAAAAAGAAAGAAAAAAAATTTATCAATTAATATAAATTTTGAAAAGTTGAATATGTTTGTTTATCATAAAGATATTTTTAACTTCACAAAAATTAGTGCGGCGATGTGTTAACTACCGTTTGTAAGTGTTGAATGACTTTTCTTTTATATTAGTATAAATAAATTACAATAACTTATGTAAATTTGTTAAAGTAACAACACATTTTGTGAGATCAAAAAATATAATTTTAAAATTTATGACCTCAGTTGTAATTACTCAAACACCAGACTCAAAACATGATTTGCCCAAATTGTTACAATCTGGCAAAGCAAGAGCACAAAAAGACGCTAGGAATTTGGTAAAAAAAACATATACGAAGTTATAACTAGTCAATATTCGGCCAAACGTGCTTACCAACTCATAGCAAACGAACAGAGATCAATCAAACAGACTCTAATGCACTACATATCCTACAGACTGAACTGTTCTAATAAGTGCAGAACACAGAGGCTATAATTTGACACGGACTTCATTTAATTATTTTTTTTGAAGACACTGGCACACATGAGAAAAAATGAACTATTATAGAGCAACGATACCGATAGACCTTCTAAAGTACAGAATTACAAATAGTGATAGATTGCCTAAAGTACGAGTAATACAGAGATTAAGAGACGCCGGAACCAAAGCAACGACACTGCGCCGGCAATGTGGAATCCCAAACAAGAATATATCACACTTGAATTAACGGTTTCGCGACCATCTAGCAAAAGCAGAACTATGACGGTAGAAACATAATGATCATCCGCATAGCAAATCGTTTTTACAAGTGCGAGCATCATCCTAAGAGATCCCCTGAAACTCTGCAAATACGATTACGCACGCTTTGGTCACCAACTAAAAGTTAAAGTCATACACCGACCACAACAATAGGAATATCAAGCACTAACAAATAAAGAGAATCCGCCATAGAGGGTGAAGACCAGAGACCATGTAGCAACCTACCAGGAAGTTATAACGGATACCTCTTTGTAGAAAACCTAACCAGGACAAATATCTTTTTTTTATTTTATCGTAATAGAACGCTACAATGATACAATGAATAGTAATTATTATTAGCATACCGAATGTATTTTAGATGATAACCCCAGTAATGTCAAGAGAGACTGAGTTTAAAGATGGTTTTATAAATATACGGCGCGTATCGATATTAAGGCAAAGTAATTAAAGAGCAACACTGATAAGTGAGCAACAGGCACCAATGTAACCGAAAAGCGGTGGAAGATAAACTGGGAAACTTAAAAAGTATTTTTTTTTGACCACGCATTAAAAAAGTGTGATATGCGCAGAAGATGCCAGCAGAACGGACCAGCACTAATTATAAAGACCAAATCTGTTAATATTATCACAAATTATTATTTATACATTAATATTAAGAACACTCACATCCTTTTTTGTCTCCCCTAAATTTTCAGAAACTCCTAAATCACCCCAGACTTTTCGCGTCAGGTGCATTTGAGTCCTAAATTCTAATAACCATCAGCCTCGAGTAACCCAAACATGGATGTGGAGATAACGGCGACAGCGGCGGAACCTCAAATATTCCCTTTCCATCTCCGCCATCCCAAACGGCCGTCCAACTCGACGGCGTTAACGGGACTGCCGCCGTTGGTTCGCTCTCAGTTTTAACTTCCCGAATTTCTTCTTCCCTCTTAACTTCTTTCTTCTCCCTTTCTTCACTCTCCCTCTCCGTCTTCCTCTTCCGGCTGGCGGCCGCCGGCGCGGCCTCATTCTGCGGCAAAGGGTTTGAAGTTCCAATTTCAAGAGGGAAATTCAGTATGGCTTTGCTGCCCCTCAGCTTGAACGCCGCCCTGTCATAGGCTCTCGCAGCCTCCACCGCCGTGTCAAACGTTCCGAGCCAAACTCGGGTTCCCTTCCTGTTAGGGTCACGTATCTCCGCCGCGTACTTACCCCACGGCCGCTGCCTGACGCCTCTGTAATGCCTCCGGTCGGCGGCGTTCGCTTCAACCTTCCTCTCAGCCACCTTCTGCACTTCAAAAGCAGCAGCGAAATTCTGATCCCACTCCACTTTCTTGGTCACTGTCGGAATGGCTATGTTGAGTGACGGCTTCCTCTCACTGAAGTTCTTCTGCTTCACAGGATCCGAACTACCACTCAGAATTCGTGGCTTGGTTTCAAACTCGAAGTAATCAGGGTCAGCATCTGATCTGAAGAAGCCGGCCGAGAATTCAAGATTATTACTGGTAGCTGTAAAGACAGGCATGAAAACAGAAGCACCCTGCTCAACGGAGGAAGAAGATGTAGAGGTGTTGGTCAGTTCGGAGAGAACAGAACTAGAATTGCTTGAGGTTCTTGAAATCTGGGAATTATCCGAGTCAAAAACAGGAGATGAACAATAGGTTTGCAAGAAGGCAGAATCATCAAGAAGGTGCTGGCGTATGATTTCCAGGGCTGAACTTTCATCAGGCGAGGCCATTGTTATCCGAAAGAGATGGCAGAAAAGTAAAAAGGGTTTTGATTGTTGCTAGTCTTGATTGGTTGGGCAGAATTCAAAGTTGGTTTGAGTGGAAAGGAGGGAGTGAGGGGGGTTGGGTTATAAAGAGGTGGAAATTATGGAAGAATAGTTTGGGTGGGTGGGGGAGGAAGGAGGGTTCGTGGGGGGTTCGGAGGAGGAGAGAGGAAGGGTCGGGGTGGAGAGATATATCCAAAAAAAGGAGAGGAGTGGAATTCATAGGTGTGGGCGCACAAAGACTGGTAATTTAGCATAGTTAGGACAAAAGTGATGAGGTTTGATTGGATTTGTCCCTTTCTTGGCAATATAGATTTGTGGCTAGGGTCCATGCTCCTTGCCTCCTCTGTAACTGTTTGCCTCACTTCCTTGTTGCTTCCCCCATACCTATAAATCTTTCTTTGTATTTTCATTTTCTATTTTTAATTTTGTATAAATTTTTGTGTGAGATAAAAATAAAAAATATATAAAATTAGTTTTGTATATATAGGGGATGTCAAAATTGATTATGTAATTATAAGAGTGACAATTTTAGTCCTTTATATTTTAAATTTGAAGTAATTTTGATCATTCCTGCTAAAAGTGACCAAAACTAGGATTTCGACTTTCAAATGAATATCACTTACACCGTCAGTATTTTACGTGGATGCAGACATACCAAAAAACGGTTAACCACCACCCACCACCATCATCACCACCTCACTGTTGATCGTCGGAATTTTTTTTCGATGTGTCTTCGACCATATGTACCATCATGAACTCGCCATTCAATATTGATCCCAACTATATAGCATGTACTCTAATCGGTGTTTAAACGCGGCCCCAATTGCGGACTATAGTCTTGTCATAAAACTTAGTTCTATTTACACCCTCAAAAATAAAAATGAAATGCCTAAATAGGACGAAGTCTGCTGTCGTCGCCTAATAATGCATTTAATACACTCATTACATAATTTCATTTTATGTACATACATACATATATTTAGCAAAATACATAGAGATCTCAAAACTAATTAATTATAGCAACATTGATAATGTGATGCTCATGTAACACTTATGTCATGATTAAAAATGTCATAAAAAATGAACGAGTCAATTAATTAATTAATAATTATACCCTTTTTATATAACCTAAGAATCAGAATAAAGTATACAATAAGAATATATATACTTAATTAATTAATAAACGTTAATTAAACAACTGTATTAATTTGATTCGAATTTGGTTTGAACTTGGAATTTGACTTATTCATGATTCGAGCAGTTGTGCTCGTGCATGTGCACAAACAATTAAATATTGAGAATTGTGGGATGTAGAGTTCCTCCTCACTACGTATCTCTAACATAATGTACATGACCATTACACGTAATCAGAATAATTATACCGTATTTTTTAAAATTTAATATAATTATACATAATATAATACTTTAAATATTTGTTTCTGTACAACAAATAGACTCTCCGTTGTTGTTGATATAAGACAAAAAATATTAAACTTCATATTTAATCTTGATTGGTTTACTACTAATTTATTATAGATTAATCAAATCATTTCTTTAATCATATTAGATATAATTTCTTAAATTTTTTGGTGTAATTATGAGATTGATTTACGTATATTACGGAACAGTGGTGGTCTTAATAAAATGTTGTCTGGTCTACAGCAATTAATCTCTGAGCTGAAGCAGTATTTGCATCTGAAGACAAAAAGTCTCCAGCCTCATATATAGTCTTTGATTACGTCAAGTTCACATTATAACTTGAGAAATAAAGTATTATGATTATTCTACGAATTTCAAATATTATAATTATGTGTTCATACACAACTTTTCTAATCAATTACACGAAATAATTTATACTATATTATATATATATATATATATATATATATATATAATATATATTTTTATTTTATAATATTTAGTTTTATTTATTTATTTATCGTATAACTTTGCACTTCTCCTATTTTTGTGAACCTCAATGTTGCGAATATCTGTAAATTAAGTTCAATTTGCTTAGACACAAACTTGAATAATATTTTAAGTTATATATATATTAATTATAATGATATGCGTTTAATTTATAAAATAATATATTTTTTTTGAATGTGCTTTTTTTCCCCTTTTAATTGGTATGTTTCCATTTCGTCTTAATTTTTTCATGATTAATAATTATGGCTAGAAATGGTTTTACCATGACTCTTAGCTATAACAAATAATTTTTTATGGTGAAAAAATTAATTATTTGCATCGATTTTATTTAATCATGATTAATAATAGTTATTTATCATAATTTATTATCATAGCTATTAATATTATACTTAGTCTATAGTAATTTTTTTTCTAGTTGAAATAATTGTATATGAAGAATATTTTAGGAAATTGGCTGCACGTAGTGGGCACTTTGTCGTTGTAGATTCAATTAGATAAGTTCTTCAGGTATTAAAAAATATTATAGAGACTTGCATGACGTAGTCAAAAACAAAAACTGGACATCGTCAATACGAGTTAATTAATTTTATTTAAAAGCAGCTGTTGACGCTCAAACCAACATAAATAAATAAAATTGTCAATGAATATGGATTCATTTATTTATTTTTTTACTTATTTATATATAAATATTATAAGTGATTTGTTTACTCGATCGGTGTTTCGTTACGCGATGAAGTATTATTCGCTAGTTTTGACTTCATATGGATCTCACAATTTTGCCATAAAAAACTTTGTGCGGGAGGAAAAGTTATGAAATATAAATCGCTAAAACTCTTCGTTTGCAACCAATATCGAACACTGAATAATTTGAAGAGAATCAAAAGAAAAAACTCATCGTCTAAAAAATTAGGGAGGAAAAAAAATCATCACATGTCGGTACGTTTATATTTATAATAAATGTAATTAATTGCATTATTCGATATGTACAAACATTAAATTCTAATTAAATATATTAAAATTTTAAATTAAAAAATCATACCAAAAATATAAAATAAAAATTTATACAAAAATAAATATATACCCTCATTTATATATAAAATTCACAACTTATAATTGTTTATTATGAAATTAAAATTTTATCAGTTAATTACACCTTATCTTAAATAATTAATGAGAGGAGACTTGGAATAAATAATTGGGCCATGAAAAGACCTTTATCTTGACTTTAGAGCCCAAGAAATTTAGAAAGATAATTACTTTTCAGCCAATAATTTAAAATTAAAATTAAAATTAAAAATTAATTACGTGCCAACTTGTTTCTTTCTGCATGGCAATTGGCATCATCATCAAGCCACCCAACTTGAAGTTGTAATGTTAACGGGTCCATTTTTGTCCGATGGCAAGTTGGGTCGGGTAGGGTCGTGTCCAGGTTGTTGCTTTCTTGTTTCTCTCTCCCATGGGTCCGACCAATTCAATTTTCATGCATACCCTACCCGCCCCGGGGCATTCACCTAACCCACTTTCCTCCACCACCCTTTTTTTAGTATATCCATAGTTTTAAATTAATTAATATATTATTATAATATTTAATATGCATTATATAATATTTCTAAATCAACTAACAAACTCAAAGTTTACAAAAACACAATATATACATATGTTATTATTAAAAATAGACTAAATATATTTTTGGTAGCAAATTTATAATTTTTTTATTGTGAAATTTCAACCTTTCGACTCAGATAAGGAGTCAATGGTCCATCTCGTCTTCTAAATTAAATTATATATATATATACACACACATATGTAGCTGTCTTTATTTGTTTTCCACCTAATTAATATCTGTATTTGTTGTGGATTATGATTTAAGTTATCTTCGAAGGTTGGTTGAGTGTAACAATTTGAAAGTATTAATTTGGTCGACGTTGTTGTCGACTGTTATAATGGTTTATGTATAATTTTGAAGTAATGGGTTCGAATCCCACCAAATATGTGATGTTTATCTTATTTTATTTGAATACTTTTATCTCATTTTGTGTAAGTTTATTATAATTTATTTTACTATTTTGAGTCATATATATTTAAAAAGAAAAAGGAACAGAAAAATTGTTTAGTGGTGGGACGTATTAAAAAATACTATATATGAAATGGTTTTTTTATAATAATATAAAATTTTCATTTGTATGATTTAGATGTATATTTTCATTTGATCCATCCAAATACAACCCTAAATTTCAAAGTAATTTTTTTTTTCTTTTGATACATAAAATTACAATATGCCATTAAATATATCAATAATTCAAAAAAATATACAAGAGACTACAATAAAACCAAACATTTACCCCCATTAATGCATTTTCTTTAATATAGGAATCACAGCTATATAATTAAATCAATATCAATAAATTGAATAACACGTTGATTCAATAAAAAATTTCATATTAAGTGAGATAAATACACATACATCTAGTATAAATCAACCACATATATAACCTCAAATTTATACATTCACGGAATACACTAGGAAAAAAATAACTATTGGCTACAATTAAAATAGTTATGGAATAAAAATTATGATAAATGCTTTTTATTGACCATAATTAAGTAAAATCGATGCAAAAACACAGGTTTTCTACTACAAAAAGTTATTTGTCATGACTAATTAAGAGTCATGAGCCATGACAAAATATTTGCCGTCCTCACATATAACACGGCCAGCAACCGTTGCATGGTTATGGTTAATGACTATTTGCTACGACTATTTTATTATTAACTATAGCAATTAGCCACAGTTAAAAGTTACATTTTTTTGTAGTGACATCAACATTAAACACCAGATCAAGACATCATCTACAGCAGAATTTAGAATTTTAAAAACCTCAAGATTACATAATGTTTTGGTTGGGGGGATGGAAGATTTGAATATGTCTTTTCCTTTTTCCATAAGAAACCTATTCCAAATTTGCTTAATATTCCACAACTTGCACACCTACTCAATAATTTTAAATTAAAAAAAGCATTAAAGAAAAATATTGATCTTGATTCTTGCAAGCGTTCACATAAAATTTCTTCCGACAAACATATATATATAGTTTAATTATTTTTGACTAATAATAAAGGGAGTTTTAGTTTGACATTGAGTTCTAACCTACTTTCCCAGTACTCTAAGAGGTCCAAATGAGAACCCTTTTCGGCGCAAGTTTTGTAATAATCAAAGACCAATTTATTACAAAATTAATTTTATTCAATTACCATATCTTTTGATGATTACGTTCAAATTAATTAATCTCTATTTGATCGATATGTATATAGTTTATTATATAGTACGATTTATTTTATTTTATTTTATTGCAGCATTGAGAATTCTTTTCTCCATTCTTTACGTATGTAATTTGATTTTGACTATGTTCTGTCGACCAAATTATAATAATATTTCATGTTGGCACAAACTGTTTCTTCTTTTTTCTTTTTCTTTTTACCAAACAAACCAAGATTTGTGGGTGGCGAAATTGAGAATTCATGATCAATGATGTATTAGTCTAGTGATTAAGATTAATTAAAGCTGAACTTTTATGAATAAATTTGAGATAATGGGTTCGTGTCATTTAAAATGTGAGGGTTTTGTCTCACTGTTATGTGAGTTATTGCAATTTATTTATTGTTGTTAGTTATATTGATGTATTGGTTGGATTGATGTATTGCTCAGTGGATCGAGATGAAATTATAATTTATTTGTCGTTATTAGTAAAACAAGTTGAGGTATTAATTATAAAACTTGTTATATTAGCAATAAGAATTAGTGATGAAAAAATGTGCACAAAGTTGTCACTAAATATAATTAGTGACACATGTATACTAACAACAGTGACAAACAGATAATAGTTATCACTATATTGTGTGGCAAATTGATGATTTTAGTCCCATATGATAGGTATTTCAACACATTTACTCATTTAATTTTTTGATTTAAAAAAAAATTGATCTTCAAATTGGAAAAACTCGATATGTTTAATCCTATGCTTTTATGAAAATTTCAAAACAATTCCAAAATGAGAAAATATGTCACACATTCGATCCTCTACTTTACGGGATTTCTCGAACTAAATGTGTGAGCTTCTCTAATTTTGGGACCATTTTAATAATCCTGTCTAGCATAGGACTAAATATCGAGTTTTCATAATTTTAAGACTATTTTAAAAATCTCATAAAATTAAAGCAGAAGACTAAAAATACTGAACCATCTATCCTATGGACTAAAGTGTAATTTCAACATATTGTGTTGTCATGTCACTAACTTTTTGCCATATATATGTCATTAATCGTATTTAGTGACAACTTTATACACAATTTTTTACTACTAATAATTGTATATGGTGATATGATAAAAGTTATTGTCGCTTAATATATATTTTCAATGATAAATTTAAAACTATCAACCGATAGTTTATCGCTAATATCATATTTTCTTATAGTGACTTAATTTGTAATCGACGTGGCTATTTCTTTATGTCTTTTAACACTATGCAATTCATTATATTTAGAAATTGTTTCAATATATCAACAATTCAAATACGTTCAAACTAGACAAAAAACAACAATAAATTACTAAACTAAAATTCACAAAACTCGAATTCACGATATTTTAAATTATGAAATCTCAACTTATCGAGTTGATATCGTCTTTCAATTGAAGCTAATAAATAAAATGTTCATATTTATACAGTTAGTATTATAAAGGCATAGCTCGTGTGATCACATATTATATTCGATTTACTATATATATACATTATTACATGGTTGGTTGGAGGACATTTAATATTGTAGACTTTTGGCTGTTACTGTAGAATAGAAAGGTTGTAACGATGTACATGTTAGAAACATTCTTGGCTGCGTCATCATCGTTGAATTCGAAGTTCATTCACATCACTGCAATAATATATTTTCAACTTTTCCCATCATCATAATTAATATTAATTAATATTTCGATTAATTTTCATTAAGTTAATTATTTCACAAGCACAACAACCTTTTAATTTTGGAGTCAATGAGTGATTGTAGATTATTACTAGTTACAAGCATTTATGTTTTTTTTTAAAAAAATGAAAGAAAGAGAATTCTTTTAATATATTAAAAAAATTGCTTTAATTTATTACTTTACCTGTCGAATTTACTAGAAAAAATGGGATTATTTCATTTTTCATATATCATGGTAAAAAAAATCAATACAAAAATTTAAGTTTTAATCATAGACGTTAATCAATATTTTTCTTGCTTTTACCACTAAAAAAAAATAATACAAATGACCATGACTTAAAAGTCGTAGTAAATCAATACTATTAATCACAGTTAAACAAAATCAATGTGAAAATTTTTTTTTTTACTGCAATTAATTAATGTCTGCTATGATTTTAACTGCAGTAAGAACATTTGTCATGATTTTAGCTTTAGCTAATATTTTGGCATCACTTACAAAAATAATGACTAATTGCAGTTGTGAATTAGCCGTGGTTAATTGTACTCACTACGACTTTTCTTTTAACCATAGTAAAAAAATTATATTTCTTCTAATGTACCTATGCTAAAATTTTCGTCATAATTTAGTTATTATTAATGTTTTGACTTCACTTATAAGAGCAACAACTATAGTTAAGTAATATTCATAGTAGGTTTTTTACTTTTGACCATGGTTTACTTTCTATACGAGTTATTTGGTTTACTTTTCAATAAGAACAGTGATTTGTACTACACTTTGTGATAAGAATCGGACCCTCATAATGTAATGTAAATACCCTACAGGAGTATATTGAGCAGTCTATCCAACTTAATAATGAAACGTATAATAAAATTTCTAGATAAATAGAAAGATAAGATAAACATCCAAATTGAAAAAAATAAATGAAAAAATAAGTAGGAGCAGCGAAGATGAAGTATTTTAATTAATACTAGTAATTTGTGGCATACTCTATGTGCGTACAACTTTAAAATATAAAAATAACAAGTTAATATTAAAAAAAATGGTTACAAAAAGTAGATGAAAGAAAATAAAAAAAGAAAAAAATTATAAATTAATTAAAAAAACAAAACATACCAAAATAAGAAAGAAGAAGAAGAGATATAAAAAAGGTGATCTCGCTTCATGTCATATCCAGTAGAGATACCAAGAAACTAAACGATTGTACAATTGACTTTTTGTCAAACGTACGACCATTTAATGCGTCAACGTAAGACCATGGATGCAGTCTGATTTTCCAAGGGTTGAACGTTGAAAATCCCCTCAACTGCGCTGTTGTGTTCCTACAACATTTGTTTTCATCAAATTTGGCAATTCTTGGTCAAGCCCACGTGCGTAACTTGCCAATTTGGTGTATTTTTATTTTATTTTTATATTATGGGGAATTTACATATATAACTAATTTATTATATTTAAAAAAAAAAAAAAAAAACAAAAGCAGCTGCAGGTTCATTACATCTTTTGGGCAAGTTTCCCAACTTGTTATAATTGTTTGATTTTTCCAGTCTATTTTTTTTTCAAATTGAATTTTGAAATTAACCCATAATTGTAATATTTTTGTTTTGCAGATCAAAAAAATTGGGGACAATAGGAGAAAAGGTTTTAGAGTGCTTGAACACAGTCTCAAGGGTAAATTTGATTGATATGTTGGGGTATTTTTTAATTTAGTCTCATTTGTTAAAATTTTCTGATATTGCATTTCATAAACTAGAAGTTTTCTCAATGTTAGGTTGTATATACATTTTCCGTCCAATAATTAATGGAGAATGTATGGATAATGCTAATGACTCTGTTCATTATTGAAAAAACAACGGACGTGGCGACTAAAAATACCCTAACATAAGGGATCAAAATATGATTTTTCCATAAAAATACTGCAATCTACTCGTGCTGAAGGAGAAATGTTAAAATAAAAATCTAGGGTGAAAAAAATTACTAGAAAACTACTTTTGTCTTTTTTTTTTTTTTTTTTTTTGAAAAGTAGAAACGACAGTTTTTATATAATTATTTTTATAATTACCATTCATTACATTATTCAAATTTAAAAATTAATTCAATACATTGATAATTCAAATCACTACATACATTTAAACGAGAACAAAAATAAAAAATTATCATAATAGTAGATATACACTCAAATTCGTGAGCCTTGAACTCATATATATAATAATAACAACAACAACAACAACAACAACAACAACAACAAATAATAATAATAATAATAATAATAATAATTTGTAAAAAAGAATGCAAGGTAAACACAAGTTAATAAAATGACATAAATACCAAAATAATTGGGGGAAAATCAAGGAAATAAAGTTAGGGGTTGTGAAGCTTGATTCGTGGGGCTAGGGGTCATGAAGAGCATTAAAGAAGGCCAAGGGAAATTACGCTAGATCTCAACCCTTTGGGAAGTTTCCATTATTAGTATACTACACGCTGTGACATGTAATATCTACGCGCGTAATATTACTAATATTTTATTTTATTGAATTTATAATTTATTTTTATGTATTAAAATTTATTATTGTCTTGTAACTTCATATACAAAAATTGATGATAACATCTTTTAATGCATTAATTGTCAATATATTATACATATTTTACTATAATCAAATTAAAAATTAAAATTTTGTACAATATATTTTTCATGCAAAATTAATACTAAATTTATTGTGTTTAATTTAATCAACAAAAAAATAAAATAAAAGTGAGTAAATTAAATTTGTGAATGTAGTAATTTTATAGAATTAATTTTCTTAAGTGGGGTGATTGAGTAGTTAATTCAATATATGTTTGGAGGTTAAATAGTTCTATCAATGGAAAGATATTTTTTTATATTAAAAATTTTTGGTGTAATGGTATAAGAACTACCACTTTGAGTTTATAAACTCATTCCCTTTATAATAGTATAGATTACAAAAAAAAAAAAAATAATAAAGGGAGTTTTTGTGAGCGCTTCATAAATGTGATTTTCAATTTCTGATTCTCTAAAAGTACTTTTAAAGTGTTCAAAATGTTAGTTTCTGCTTTTGAAATGGGTAAGAAAAGTGCTTTTAGACTAAAAGTTAAAAGCACATTGGAAGGTGCTTTTAGCTGTTTTGACTTTTTTATAAATCAATCAAATTTTACTTTTTACTATTTTACCCTCATTATAATAATCTTAATTCAACTTTACAGTTTTTTATTATGTTTTTAAAATTTTATATTTAAAGTTGATATTGAGGTTTTTAAATAATTTAAATTTTAACAATAATTAAATTTACACTTGAACATATTTAATATTTTAAATTTTTATATTTTATGTGTTAAATCATCTAACTATATTATTTTGTGAACATATTATTATTTGATTAATTAATAAAATAATTATTCTTTGCAATCATGTAAGTTTAATTATTGTGTATGAATGAACAATTATATTACTTAGTGGGAGCATTATTAATTAAATATATTTTTTTTAATATTGTCAAAATAATATGAAATACTAATCTAAATAAAATTTATGAGTTTTTGTGAAAAACTAATTATTAGTGGCAAATCAATCCAACTTTATTTTTTACTACTTTACCCTTATTATAATAATCTTAATTCAACTTTACAGTTTTTAATTATATTTTTAAAATTATATATTTAAAGTGATATTGGAGTTTAACAACAACAAGTATAAAATTTAGGGAAAAATGCATACTACCCCCTGTGATATACGAAATGTGCAAAATACCCCCCTGTGAAAAAAAATATCAAATTACCCCTTGTGATTTTAAGAATAAAGTAATTTACCCCCTGGCCCTAAAAGTGTACTACACGCTCTTTATGTGCGATTTCAATTGATTTTTTAAAATAAAAATTATTTATATTTAAATAATATATACTATATATTATTATATATAATATTATAATAATATAAATTTTTATTTAAAAAATAAAATACAATAAATAATCCAAACCCCCCCCCCACCCACCCACCCACCGTCACCGGCGCCCCCAACCCACCCCCCTTCTCCGTCGTCGACGCCCAGCCCAGCCCCCGCCTTTCCCCGTGTTCCCTGTTGCCCGCCCCCTCCCTCCCCGTCCCTTGTTCCCTGTTGCCCGCCCCCTCCCCCGTCCCTTGTTGCACCCCCACCTTCTTCCCCTTCCTCGTAGACCGCCTCCCCTCCCCTCCCCTCATTGTAGGCTCCCCACTCTCTCCCCTTTCCCCGTCGCCTTCCTCTGCCTACTCCGCCTATCTCTCTCTCTCTCTCTCTCTCTCTCTCTCTATATATATATATATATACATTTATTTAATATTAAATAATAAAAATAGATCATAAACGTATTCTTAATTAAATTTTATGTGAATAAATATATATATATATATTATAAATATAGTTTTTAATCTGGATCGATCAAATTTAATAGAATTTGGACCATTGATCTTATTAATTAAATTTGAGCCTTATATTCAGTCATATCCAATGGCTCTTAATAAGGATGTAAATGTAATTTTGTAACTAAAAATTAAAAAAATTAAAATATCTTAAAAAAGCGCGTGAGGGGCTTATTTGTTTTATTATGAAAAACAAATAAGGGTAATTTGCAATTTTTTTTACAGGGGTGTAATTTGCATTTAACCCATAAAATTTATGATTTTTATACTTGATTCACTTATGGAAGACATGATTCTTTGTATTGTTTCTACTTGGTTTCTACTTATAAAAATATGGGAAGTATAAAATTCAATTTTTGTGAGAGAAGAGAGAAATCGTTATGTTTTTTGCCCGAATTTTCTTCAAAATTTATTTATTTATTTTATAGTTATAACTTTTTTCTCAAAATAGTCCCAAGTTGGAAATCAAATTAATTTTCTCTCCAGTCAAAAAAACTTATCGATCAGATGCTATGCATGTGCGCTACACCGTTAAATTCTAGACAAAAAAGTGGATGAAAATCAAAAGTGCTAATTTTTATAAATTATAGGACAAAAAGTGCTAATGTCGTAACGAATGAAACTAAAAATAAAACGAACATAACTTATGAGACTAAAAATATTATTTTTCTATATCATTAATCTAAATTCAACCAAACTCAATTTGAAATAAAATTTGTTAACCCTCGGTAGCAAGCTAGCAGACAATTACACAAAGAAATTTGTAAGAATATTGAGACGTCTTCTCAGTACGGTACTGAAGACTTCCGCAAAGTACGTGAAATGAAATGAAATGAAATGAAATGAATCTGTCGACTCCATAAGTGGTAAGAGGAACAAGACGACGAGGACACATGTTTCTCATTTCATGTCAGAGTTCTGTCCTTTCCTCCCAACATTTTCCAGAAGTAGGTCCACATTTGGAATTAGCTAGGCAGCCATGATGTGATCCATCTATTACATAGGTCGGAAAGGTAATAATTATTTCGAAATTTCAAGGATTTTGACGTTTGTGTTTATTATTTTTCAAGGATTAAATTCATTATTGGTCCTATAATTTATGTCATTTGATGTAAAATTTTCTAGGATATTACTTCAATGCTGTATTTTTTTAACTTTCTTGAGTTCGGTTGTCTTTTTTTTTTCGGAGTTCACACGTTTTTCCGGTAGAGGTGAAGTCCAACAAAATAATTCAAAATCGTGAAACTATAAAAATGTAGGACCAAAATATTATTTTAGAAAATTGAATGACCAAAATACTGAGAAAAAAATGAGCCAATAGGAACAGTATGTAGCCCAAATTTTAAAAGAAAAAAAAAAACAACGTAAGATAAACATTTTTTCAGTGAGATACGGGTAAATCCTGAAGAAAAATTGCGAGAATTAAAAAGGTGTACTAGGACCAAAATGCTAGTTTAAAAAAAATTAAAGGCAGAAAAAAAGATAATAATTTTAGTTAGAGGACCAAAAAGCATTTCAACCCATTTTTCATGTCCAAAAAGCATAGAAATTTCATAAACAATGTATGTTATTGAAAGTTGACATTGGGATCCTACGAAAAATTACATTGTCTGTGAAGATGAGAAGGATCTCATTGTACATTACAAGAGTGTGAATTGGAATACTTTTTATGTCTTGATAATGTAAAAATGGAATGAACGTGTGCAACATTGTTTCTGGATAATCGTTTTAATTATCTGTACGAGGGTTGTTGTGACAAGAATATTGAGAAGTCTTCTCAGTACGGTATTCAAAACTTCAGCAAAGTACATGAAATGTAATGAATCTGTCGACTCCATGCATAACTGATAAGACGAGGACGACGACAACGACGACACATGTTTCTCATTTCATGTCACATTCAACACATGAACACTACTGCATGCCCTTCGACAGTACTTTCCTCCCAACATTTTCCAGAATTAGGTGCCATATATGCACACATTTGGAATTAGGCAGGCATGATCTAATCTATCTACTCATGTTGTACAAGAATGTTACTTAAGTCGGAAAGGTAATAATTATATCGGAATTTCAAAGAAATTTGGCGTTGATGTTCAATGTTTTTCAAGGACTAAATGCATTTTTAATTTGGCGTTTAATTTTTTAAGGTAGTAGTTTGATTTTGTATTGTTTTAACTTTCTTGATTTCAATCATTATTTTTTTTCTGGAGTTCATCCTTTTTTCCAAGTAGAAGAAACCATGTTTATTGTTAAAAGTTGACTTTGGTATGAAAACAATTACTTTATGCTAACGTCGGAATAGTACAAAAAATTACATTGTCTGTGTCTGTGAAGATGAGACGACCTCATTGTACATTACAAAGAGTGTGAATTGGAATACTTTTTTATGTCTTGATGATTCGAAAGGCAAATAATGTGAAACAAGAAATTAATGCGTGCAACATTGTTTCTGGATCAATGGGTTTAATTGTCTATACGAGGGTTGTTGTGACAAGAATGCCTTTGTAATTGTGTTTTCTCATGTCCTAAGCTACACAATCAGATTTTATCGAATTAAATTAATCACAGAGTAAATATAATGTATTTATCATGTGATTATTCACTTTTTTATAAATCGTACACAAATTTCGCGATAATATATTATATTTATCGTATAATTAATTCAGATACGACCAAATCTGATTTAAATTAAAAATTTCTTGTAGTGGCATATACAGTTGTTGTTAGACTTGAAAATGCATATGGAATCTTGAAAGTGATGGCATAGAAATTATGCACATACTTATTTGATCTAGTCATTTTAAATGTGATGAATTACACAATGAAATGATTTTTTTTATTTATGTTTTAATTATTTTGAGATAATTTAAATTTATAAATGATCCGGGTCCTGCACATGGTATGTATATATTAATTAAAACACATTGTACAACTATGTGATGATGCTAAGATTAATTAAAATAGGTTGGTGAAATTATTTTACTAGTATGAAGACCTATTGAAAATTCCGAGTATTTGAATAAAATAAGATTACAAAACTTATATGATATCGGTAAAAATATTTTTGTAATTAATATGATCAAAATAGTAAAAAAAATAATACTTTAAGATCTTGAAAAAAAAGCTGAAAAACCCCTTATCTATAATAAAAAATATTTGTATAATTAAATCTAGTATCAGAGATGACGATGTGATTTATCCTTTCACCGACCTTGGGCGGTGGCACAGTAATTACTAGTTATGAATAAGAAAAAAAATTCTTTGTTCTACCTAAAATTGTGGGCAGTGTTTAATTTCATAATTAAAGTTCCACTAATTAATTAGGATATGAGGATCAAAACACCTTTGTAATTATTACACTCAAACATTGATTAATGGTGGGATTATATATAATCTTAATCATATCATCCATATGAAAAGAAAGAATTTCCTCACCTACTCTAATTAATAGGTCATTTTAGGGGTTTTAATATCGCAACTCTCCAAATAATCACTATTATTGGTATCATGAATATATGAGTGAGACCTAGTTAATTAATTAATTAGACCTAGCTAATTCAGTGTTCGATTAGATATTTTATAGCCCTAATTAATTAATAAAAAAAAATCAAGCCCATAAGTTTTACTGGCTTGATCTTTTATTTTAAGATGGTAATTGAAGAGCACTCGATGAGTGTGCGTAATTTAAAATTTTATTATATTTATTTACTTATATAAATAAATAAAGATAAAATGAATAATTAATCAGAATTGATAGTAATTTTAATTTTAAAGTGATGGTGAAAATTAAAAATAAATATAACTGATGGTATTGTAGTATAAATATATTTTGTCTATCAATGATAATTACTAAACCGAAGAAATTACATTTTTAGATTAATAGGATAGGGATTCAACATATTTAGTTCTATATATTACGGGATTTTGAAAATGGTCCCATAATTGCACAAATTCAAGACATTTAATCTCATAAATCCCGTGAAATAAAGGACTAAATGCATTGAATTTTCTCAATTTTAAAGCCATATTCAAAATCCCATAAAACAAAATACATATTTACTTTTTTAAAATATATATGGTATTTAAATTCTTAATAATAACACTTAAATAATAGGAACGCAAATGAATCAATCAAACAAGACTATCAACATGATTGCAACCATTCAAAACTCAGAACTTCGAAACCTTTTAAAGTTATCCTATTTCGCGTGTGCAAATAATATTCGTCGTTTCAGAATAAAAATAATATCTTGATGGTATCAGAACCGTCCAATTCTTGCAGCTGGTTTCATAATAATGATAATTTATGTATATAAAAGATCATATAGTTGATGGTATGTCTGAAAGCAAACTGCCACAAGGGACAAAGCAAAACAAATTTAGAATATTTCCCAGTTGAGAAAAATAAGGTTATTTTATGCTCTAAAGCTAGCACACATAATTAATTAAGCTTTTTGCCTAGATTTTAATTATTTAATCAATATAGCCTTTTTCTCCTTTTTGATGGTATTGCGTGTATATATAGAGCTTAAAGCAAATTACCCCTTGTAATAAATAAAATAATAAATTATTTTTCTGTAATTTTAGTAATATGCTATACTGCCTCTCGGAACAGATTAAATGTTAGTGTAAAGGCGTAAAGGCACGCAGATTTTTTTTAATAACTGTAGGCTATAATTTTATTGTGTATGAACTAAAATCGTGGTAATTAATTATTAATCATATTTAAATAAAAATAAAAGCAATTTAGATTATTTATCAATACAGGACGGACCTACACTCCAAATTAAATCATTAAAAGAGCATATATGTGCAAGAACCTGTGGAAACAGCCTTACCAATGCATCATATTTAGCCAAAAGAATTGAAAATGCAATTAGAAATCATCCAATAATTGTTCAACAATTGAAAAACCAAATTGTTTCAAAATGCAATGCAGATGTGAGTAGGTTTAAGATGACGCAAGCAAGAAAAATAGCCTTAAGGAGAATAAGGGGGATAATGCAAAATAATATGAATATTTGTGGGATTATTATGAAATAGTCGGAAAATATAATTCAGGTTCTAAACTCATCCTTAGAGAATTTGAAAATTTCGGTCCTATTTTTTACGGGATAAAAAAAAAATGAAAGTTTCTATTGTCGGGCATGCATGAGAATAGAGAGAAAAATCAGAGTTTCTCATGTGTGTGTGTTTGTGAGCTTCTCGTGTGTGAATAAAGAATTTACTTATTTAAAACACGACATTTTAAGAAGATATTTTTAATTCTTGAAATGAAATATAATTCCTATGATATCATTAATTATCATAAAAGTTTAGCAGGATGGAATCACTAAAAAGAAATGTGAACCTTTGTTATGAATATTTATGTGGTTGATTTGGATAAAACGACATACATTTTTGGCATGTTTTAGTACCCTTATTGTCATGCTTGTGCAGCAATTGGATCCAAAATAATTTAAATAAATGATTATGTAGACGAATGTAACAAGAAATTAATGTATTTGAGGTCTACAGTGACATGATTCATGTTGTTCTTGAGGCAAATAAACAAACTGTGATTCCTTCAAACCATCAAAGATTAAGAAAAAAAAGGAAAAAATTATTTAATTAATGCAAAAAAAATAAATCAAATACAAAAAATGGGGTTTTGAAAAGTTTTTAGAAAATAGGCCAGACCGCTGTCTGAGATGTCTTAGAAAGCGATTCTACCATTAAAAAAAAAAAAGTAGGGCAGTAGCCTGCAAAAACTCCAGGGTTAGTCACACTTTGGAATAAACACAATATAAGTGTAT
This sequence comes from Sesamum angolense, assembly GCA_034509725.1. Taxonomy (NCBI): domain Eukaryota; kingdom Viridiplantae; phylum Streptophyta; class Magnoliopsida; order Lamiales; family Pedaliaceae; genus Sesamum; species Sesamum angolense. The sequence goes on from JACGWL010000016.1 coordinate 3,286,106, forward strand.
ACACAAAGTGTTGGTTGATGGCTATTTCGTATATGTTATTTTCTTTTCAATCGATATATTATTAAAATATAAAATTTTACTCAACGTTACATTCCAATCCCAATGATTGTGGATTGAACTTTATAATGCTTGCTATTATTGAAATTCACTAAAAATCAATCTTAATAGAAACAAATCTTAAGTAATCGTATATATAGAAGAATTCTTTTCCTATAAAAAAGAAAAGAAAAAGAATTCTTCGGAGCACTTCTATCTTATGTTTTGTGTTTAGGAAACGATCATCACTTTATTCAATTGATTTTATTTATATATAAAAAAAATTAATTTATTTTAAAAAATTTATTAGTTATCCATTTTATCTCACTCTTTTCTTTAAATAAATAATAAATAAAAAATTAAAAAATTAGAATATTTTCATATCGATAATGATCCAAAATTATCCAAAACACGACATCTTCAATGCCTTCACCTTCCAATTAATTTATCCACACGACAAAAGAAGTGCTACAACATTTCCCATTCTTAAAGTGACGAACGTCTGACGTCAGAAATATGACGCCACCATCCCTTATTCTATAAATAATACCCACCTTGTCCTTATTAACCACGTGACATTATACCTCACCTCAACCACTTGCTCCACTTGCTATTTTCCATGAACCTTCCTACAAATTCATACACTTTATTTAATTTTTTTTTATCTAAATCAAATTTAGTTTGATTAAATTAATTATTAAATAAATGGGATATATTTATTATGTAATAATTATTCTTTTAAAAATCATACAGTAAATTTATTATTTTATTATATAATTAATTTATATTCGATCAAACTCGATTTGAATTAAAATTTAATAAATATACATAATAAATCCATTAAAATAAAAAAAATTATAGTTTATTTCCTCCATACCCAATTACCCACGGGTGCATGCACCTTCTCTCCTCCTTCCTCTCTCTCTCTTCGCCCTCTATATATACCCCGGCCTTCCTTTTTCGCCAAAATTCAGATATTTTTACGTCTTTCTTTTGGTTTCCTCTTCAATCAGTTTAAATTTCTCTGTTTTCTAGCAAAATTATACGAAATTCGTCAAACCCATCTGCGAATTGATCCTATACTTCATGTCCCATTCAATTTTCGGTGAGTTGACGCCGGTGGGTTTGCCGCCGGTGTATCGCCGGAGCTCCAGCTTCAGTAGCCTGATTCCTTGCTTGACGGAAACCTGGGGTGACTTGCCGTTGAAAGTTGATGACTCTGAGGATATGGTCATCTATGGGGTCTTGCGCGACGCCGTTAACGACGGGTGGACGCCGTTTAACGACGTTAAAGCGGAGCCCAGGTTTGAGGACGAGCAGGACATGAGCTTGGCTGCCGTGAGGACGGAATTCGTGGGTGCTCCGCCGCTTGCGGTGGCGCCTATGGTGGCGGGGCCTAAGGGGAGGCACTATAGAGGAGTGAGGCGACGGCCGTGGGGGAAGTTCGCGGCGGAGATAAGGGACCCGGCTAAAAACGGGGCGAGGGTGTGGCTTGGAACTTATGAAACGGCTGAGGAAGCGGCTTTGGCTTATGATAGAGCGGCTTATAGAATGCGTGGCTCGAAGGCTTTGCTAAACTTCCCTCACAAGATCGGCTTGAATGAGCCGGAGCCAGTGAGAGTGACGGCGAAGCGGAGATCGCCTGAGCCTTCTGCTTCGACGGCCTCGAATTTTACATCCGGCTCGGAAAGTGGCTCGCCGAAGAGGAGGAGGAAAGAGGGAGGAGCGGCTGAACAAGCCGAGCTGGAAGTGGAGAGCCAATCCAATGTGTGTCAAGTTGAGCACCAAATGACACCATTGCCAGTTGGCGGACAGTTATTGGTGGTGTGAATGAGCTGGAACTGTGACAGCGCCTGTTTGGTCGTATATGTATAGGAACAATGCGTGTGATCTGGTATAGCGTGTAAAAATATAAAATTTTGATGGGACTCCCAATTTCAACGGTGGAGATTGAATGGTACACCGTAGAAGGAAGGAAAATGAGATCATCGTCGACATAAAACGAAGTCATCACTTTAAATTTCACTAATATTAATATAAAATTTATTTTAATATTTATTAAATTATATTACTTATAATGATTCTTTATAATTAAAATAAAAAAAGATAAATTACAACATACTCCCATAAGATTTATAATAATTATAAATACTCCTTTTATTGTTTGAAAAATTATAAATACCTTTTATGACAACTTATTATAGGAAGGTATTTGTTAAGATATTTATAATTTAAGGAAGGTATTTGTAATTTTTCAAACAACGATGAGGTATTTGTAATTAAGGTAAACTTCAGGAAAATCCATTGTAATTCATCCTAAAAAATATATAATTACAATTGATTCATTTATATACAAGTTTATAAGCCATTGGGGCATTTTCCATCATTTGTTTTCATAATTTTTAACATGATTTATTTTTAAAATTTTCCATTGACCTTTTTAAGTCATCAATCTCTTGATAAGATATTTGTCGGAGACCGTTGGTGTATTGTTTTCTTAATTCTTACAAATCAAATTCTTGTTAGAGAAGTGTGCTCCGTAGACTTTTGCTACGTTGAATTGTTAGGTTTTTTTTTTTTTTTAAATCACTAATAAATATATTACTATTCTATTAAAGGCACTGATTAAAAAATATGGTAAAATAACTATCATAGTAATAATCACAACCAATAATTTTTGTGATAACTAAAATTATGATAAAAACATTTATTACAGCTAAGAATTATGGTAAATATTTTAGTTATCCTTACAAAAATCACATCCAATGACTATTGCGTAGCCGTGGTCAATAACTATTTAATACGGTTGTTTATTAATCATGATAATTAGTCTTGGTTAAATGTTATATTTCTTGTAGTGAACCATACCTCCTAAGGATAGATTTTAAATGCGTAAATACTTGTTATTTTTTATAAAATTATAAATACAACCTTTAAGGTTGTAGTTGTAATTATAATTACACTTCTATTTTGAGATAAAAATTTACACAAATATTCTTTAAAATATATTATATTAACATCCCCTCAAGTGATGACCTGTAATTTTGCAAAAGATATAAATTGAAGGGTTGTCAATATAATTTATTCTTTTTTTTTTTTATAATTTATTATGTCTTGATTCAATAACTTCAAACTTAATATATATTCAATATATTGATAATTCCATTCAAATTAATATACAAATACAATATATCGATCATTCAAATAAGTTAATACGTTGAAACAAAATAAGAAATGAAAAATTATTATAGAAGTAGGTAGAAATCCACATTCTTGTTAGAGGGGGTGTATTAATCATTTGGCCCATCAAGAAAATTTGTATGTCAGATTGTGTTTACTTAGGTCTGAAAAATAAAATAAATTGTTTGATACTTTACAGTTTGAACTCAATTCTCTAAATTTATCAAATTCAACTTGAATAAAAATATTTATTTAATAAGTTTTCAAGTCAATTTCGAACTTAATTCGATTAGTGAAAAAAAAATATATACTATAACTAACTTTAAAATATTAAATTATTAAAGCTCGTTTCATATATGTTTAATACAAAATTAAATTTATTTGACCTCGATTCAGTTAGTAACCAAATCAAATTAAGACTCTCTAATGCAATCTCATCTGGGCTAGTTTATGGGGTGGACATGATTTAGAATAGGCACATTCAAATCTTATTTGGGTCGATTCATGGGTTGAACCCGATTAATGAATGAAATTAATTATTTCAAGGCTCGGAACAGACCATAAATAGGAGTGGATCGGTTCCGAGTCAAGTTTTTTTAGGCTAGTCCGTATTGATCACAAGTCATCTCAACCCATTATGCACCTTGGCTCTAACCCTTAACCTCAATTTTGTTCATGAGATCTCAATTTTAACTATTAAATTAGGACATCACTAATGCAACCTCATAGCTTGTCAACGACTTAGTTGCTTTTATTGTCTTGTATGTTAAGGGGGTAACAAAAACGAGAACTTTAGATTTAGGGGTGGCAAATGGTAACTTACAATTAATTATATATTTTGAAAATTATAGGACTTTGGTCATCGAATTTCTAAAAATGGGTGAAATTTGTTGAGGTGGACAAAATTAGAGTATTTTATTTTGTTTGGGGCCTTTGCTGATTAGATGTTTTTTTATTCATTCAAGCCGCGTAAAATGCTTACATGAAAAAACTTCCCAATGATGTGGGAGGGAAAAAGGGGGAAATTTCATTTAGGGTTTTTTTTATTAACTTGACATTTTTTCTATTTTTCCCCGGCCACATAAATATTTACATAAAAAGAAGGTTAATTTATATAAAAATAAATTATATGCACGGAGTCTCTGTGCACATATAATAAATAATCTTCCACGCTTTAAATATATAAATTAGAATAAAATATATAAATCAATTTATCAATTTAAAAAAAAAAGAAATAAAGAAAAGAAAATAAACTTAAGTGTGTTATCGACACAATAAAAATATAAATACATAAAATTATAAAAGAAATAAAATTAATATTTATATATTATAAATTTAAACAAAAAACTAACCCCGTATCCCCCACCCCCACCCCCTTGACGTGGCCCTCAGAAAGGGGCGACGACTATGCCAACCCCACAGAGGACAATAATTACCGACTCTCCAATCTGGGCAATGGCGAACCTCCTCTAATGGGGATTGCGGCGGCATCTCCCTTCCTTTGGTTGGGGAGGCATTTTTCTTTTTCCATTTAAGTATTTATGTGGCCGATGAAACATAATCAAATGTCCAATTCGAAAAAACTATAAATAAAAAAATTCTAATATTGTCCACCTCATCAAATTTTGATCTACCTAAAATCTTAGTGGCCGGAATCTATAATTGAAAAAAATAATTAATTTAAAATTACTCTAAAATTCTTATTTTGCCCCTATTTAATAGATAGAGCAAGAAATATAATTATTTGACGAACTGTGTGTTGGTGTGTGTGCGGCCACTACGCGAATTCTTACCCATTAGCAGAAATATGCACCCACTCACATACCACTGTGGTATTTAATAAATAAACCTTCTAGAAATAATGAAATATTCCTTTTTCTTTTTTTTTTTTTTTTTTTTTTTTTTTTTTTTTTTGACCTGAGCATCTTCCTCAGTTCAAACCATGAAATGTTCTTCCCATCTATCTTCACTTTTACATTTATTTTCGGGAATCATTTAATTCCAGTGGTTCTCGATTCACAAAAGTTTTTTTGAGAATTTTTAAGATTATTTTAGGGTACTATTTAAATAAACATTTATATTTGTAATAATACTTAGAGTTAATTGAATTTAGATCCCTTTTGAGAATACAAAATTATGCTTTTTTCTATAAAAAAACTTGAAATTACACTTACAATCTTTAATAAAAATTTTGTTTACACTTGACATCCATCTGTTGCGGTTCGGATGGATAATGCGGACGTTAACTAAAAAAAATTATATAAATTTTTATTTTTCCTCTCATTTAATATTTTCGTGCATATTTTATACTTATAAAGGAATAAATATATTATATATAAATGTATATATGGAGTGAGGTTAATATCATTATATTTTTTTATAAGTACAAAAATTATAAATGTTAATGTTAAATGAGGGATAGAATTTAAAATTAATTTTTTTTTCTAGCATCAACATTTCTATTGTCCAAATTCTAATGAAAGGGAGTCATTTGTAGATAGTAAAGTTTCGGAGGGGTCGATGTAAGTGTAATTTTAAAATTTTTTTTAAAGAAAGTATAATTTTAAATTTTTAAAGGGGTCAAAGTGTGATTAACTCTAATGATTATCAATGTGAGTTCTTGATCATTTGTTACCAGAGGTAAGAGGAAGATGTCAACTTTAATCATTATAGAATATTTTCCAGAGCTAATCTCTTCACTGGCATCATAAATTTTTTTTGAGGTTTTCGTTTTATTATAAATGATCACGACTTAAAAATTATGATAAATTATTACTATTAACAATGTTTGAATAAAACTAAAGCAAAAATATAAATTTTTAACGCGTTTAATTAATATTTACCATGATTTTTACTCATAGTCAAAACATTTGCCATGATTTTGACCATGTCTAATATTTTTTGCCACACTTGCAGAAACGACTGCTAATAGCCGTTGCTAAGCCATAAACTAATTTGTATTTTCTATGATTTTTTTTTAGCTGTAGTAATTAATCGTAAAAAAAAATTCATATTTTTTCTAGTACATGAACACAATTTATAACTTCTTTTTATATAACAAACGATTATTTTATTTCATTTTAAAATTAATATTTCAAAGTTAAAATTATTGTTTAGGCAAAATAATTATTTATACAAGTTTCAAGTTTGCAAAAATAACTTATGAGACAAGAAACATGTGGAAATGAATCTTATAATCTAAATAAAAAGCATTACAACCTATGAAGTGAAGATCATCACTTGTTTCTTCACTCAAAATTTCAATCCAAGGGTTTAAAGTGTATTATCGAATGTGCATAATTCCCTTCAATTTGTGTAGCGAATTACGTGTCACCTTGAGATATGGTATTAAAATTTAAAAATTTGATGCTAAATTTAGTGTCGGCTAATATTTCTCATTTTGAATATATGTAAAGCTTAATTTGTTATGAACTTCTAATTCGAAACTCAATTATATATTAATCAATTTATTTTAAATTTTTAATTGATAATTTATTTCAAAATTTTAATATCAATAAGAACCATATATATCGGAGAGAGTTTGAGGACCGATTTTGATATTTTTTTAAAAAAAAAATTAGAAAAATATATTGAACATAGTGAGAGATGCTTAATTATCTAGAAGTTTCAAAATGTCAAAATTTAAATAATTGATATTGCTTGATAGTACTATTTAAATTATGCATGCCACCATGACTCCCCCACCTGAATATTTGAATTTATGACATATAATTTTATTGAAAATGAAAATATTATAAAAAAAAAAAAAAAACGAATAGAACCTTATAATATATTACATATTATTCTGATTTTTTTTTGTTTCCTTGCAAAACAATATACCAGAAGGACATAAACAAAAATCAGGATATCTCTTGTAATATTGAGAACGTTCAAAAAATCCCTTGAGAAAAATAAAGTATCAGTTACACCCGTTGTAATATAAAAAAATATTAAAAAATCCCTAGGATCAGGTTGACCAGAGAGCTGTATGAGTCATTGTTCATAACATAATGGCGATTTTTGATATTTAAGTTTTCAAAAGAGGTTTTAATATTTTTTCGTATCACATTGGATCAAAATGAATTTAACTCCATATATATGTGCGTCGAAATATCAATTTTATAACATTCCCTACGTATAAAATTATTTAAAAAAAGGAATACGGAACATAATATATAAAAATGATCTAAATTATATCGATAACATTAATTTAAATAAGTGTGCAAATTGCGATCCATTTAATAATTATGATTATGACTGACCATTGGATTATTCAGAACAGAGACGTCATGGCTATGAGTCGTCGGACGACTATAACATATTCATTTGTGGGAGGCATAGAGTTATTTCCGTCAAGATATTAAAAGTCTTCAATTGAATTTGACAAATTCATATGAATATTCAGTTGTATTTGACTCCTCAATTTTGATAAAATAATTGTGGACTTGAAATATATCGTTATTTGAATCATGATAAGAAATAATCACAACTACACGATGTTGATTTTTTTATTTTCTTGTAAATTATAATCGACCCTCTTAATATATACTACAAAAAATGTAATATTTGATTATGGCTAATTGTCATATTTAATAAAAAATTAGCCGTAGCAAATAGTCATTAACCACGGCCATACAACGGTTGTTGACCGTGGTATCTGCGAGGGTGGCTAAAATATTTGCCATAACGCTTAGCCATGACAATAACTTTTTTTGTGGTGGAAAAACCTATGTTTTTGTATCAATTTTACTTAACCGTGGTCAATAAAAAACGTTTACCATGGTTTTTACTCCATAGCTATTTAAATTGTAGCGAATAGTTATTCTTTTCTAGTGATACAAATACTCTTTATTATTTGAAAAATTATAAATACCTACTGAAATTAATGATCATCTAAGACATATTCCCTACAATGGACTGTCACAAGGGGTTTTTGTTAGATAATAATTAATTTTAGAGAGATATTTGTAATTTTTTAAATAAGAAGAAAATATTTATAATTATGTCAAATTTTAAGAGAACTGTAGCGTTTTACCCTTTATCTATACTTTATTATTAAGTGGGAGCACTATTTTCGTGTCTTACTTTTCTTGTCTGTTAATTTATATTATTTTTAATATTTAATTTATTTCTTTTCAACGTCCATTAATTCTTTATAACTTTTTTTCAATTTTTTTTTTGAATATTTTTAGTTCCTTCAATTAAAATTTATTTTTTAAAAATATAACTTATTTTTTAAAAAAAATTATTTAATTATGCACACTAATTTGATTGTGCCACACACACTAGTTTTAATTATGATAAAATTTATTTGTAATTTCCTCCTAGCATTGTCGAATAAAGTAATTATGAAAAGTATTCTTAACCTAGCTAATTGCATATCGGATAGTTATTTTTATGTAAAAGATCTAGTATTAGAATAAATTTTTTGATTAATTATACTTAAACCCCCTCTAAAAATATAAATTACATTGTCACCTAGAAAACTTTCAAAGTTATGCTTATGTCCCTCTAAACATTCTTCATTTAGAATTGACCTCCTTTTATTAGGATTGGAAAATGCTGTACTCAACAAATAATTACATAAATTTTCATTACCCCACATTCAACATTCTCCTAATAAGCGAATAGGCTTTCAACTAATCTCTTTTCTTCCCTTCTGCCACATATGAACCAAACCTTCATCACTCCGATCCCTAAACGAGAAATTGCGTTGCGTATAGAAGCATATTGTTTCGATATTTTTATACTCCTAAGAGGTACATGTAATATGTATTTATAAAGTTAAAAGGATATAATTATAATAAAACATTATTCCCATATTATAGCAATTGAATAAGAAGTAGCCGTTTATGAATGCAAAATCTAGTAATCTTTTTGTACTTTTTTTACTTCTTATATATGAGGTGGTTATACATCATTTTTACATCTATATCTTGAAGCACTAGATGAAGGATAAAATATTTTCAAAAAATAAATGCAACAATGATGTTAGCATCATCGTATGTAGGATATATTAACTACAAGAAAACAAGATATTAGATGGATTTTTCGGTCTCTGAAACCAAAATTTCGGCTCAATAAATTAATAGCATCGGTTGCCATATATAGTAGCTGAAGGCGGTGGCTGAATTAGAGACCAGAATTTCCGTCTCTGGATCTGCGACGAAAGTCACATTTGTGATAGTACTTAATATTTTTACAATAATTCATCTCTAATTCACTGTAGAAAATTCCGTCTCCAGTCCGTCAGTAAAGCCCAAATTTCTTTTAATTCCGTCTGTCTCTTATAATAACCTTTTTATTGTTTCCAAATTAATCTCCAAATACAAAAAATAATAATATCAATATTTGAACCCCACAACCAATAATATATAGTAATCATGTCATAACGCAATCATCAATATTTTGAAATCATAATATCAACCAATAGTTATTTCCACAATCTATAACAATAGGAACAAAGTAAAATGTGTCATCGGACAATTCAAATAAACTTTAACCTACAAATAAATCGAATATTCAAACCAAATTGTTGGTAACTGTACAAGTAATTAAATCTTTAATATAAACTAGTAATTTGTGGCACACTCTTTGTGTGTGCAACTAAAATTTAAATAATATAATAAATATTTTTTGAAAATATACATGTTACTTAAATAAATAATAAAATAATAAAAATCGCGGGAAGTTATTGAGTATATAGTGGGGAAAGAAGGAAAGAGAGTTGGAGGTTGAGAAAAGGAAAACAAAAACTAAAATAATTATAAAAAAAAAAGTAAAAATGACAGATAAAAACAGAGAGACACCAATTAGATGCTCTCTCTTAATGTAAAGGTATAGATAGTAATAATAAAAACATAATGATTTCCAATAAAATATTGTTCTTGTTGTCCAAACCCTCTAGCAAATTGCTGATTTGTCCAAACTCTCTAGCCAATAATCAATTTTTTTTTTCTAATGGGGCCAAAGGTTGACTTTAAAAAGAATATTGACCCCAAAAATATCTGAGATTACATCACCAGGAAAGCATTTCTAAGGATTGGAAATGAGTTTAGTGTAGTTTTCTAGTCCATGGAAAATTGTGCATAAAAAGATAGACTTGATGCAGAAAAAGAGTGCACACAGTACTAAAAGATGGGAACATTTTTCTACCTCTTTTGCATTTGGGAAGGAAAGTTGTTCATTGACTTTCATAATTCAATTGCCAAAACTCCACTGCAACTGATGATGATACATATATATGTCTTGTCATGGAACTCTATGTAATAGTAATTGTGACATGCAATATCTAATTAGCAAGATACACTACATATTTATTTTTTAAAAATGAATTAAGTGATTAACACAAGTAAAAGGGGTAAAATTCATTAGAAAATACTTGTTTTTTAAAAAAATATATATATATGTTATTTGGATAAACAAAAAAATTAAACAATAAAATAAAGTTATGAGAAATTATTGAAAAAAAAGCAAGAGAATAAAAAGAGAGAAATAGAAGTTGAAAAAAAGAAAAACAAAAATTAATAAAATAATTTTAAAAAATTGTAAAAGAAAAAAAAATTGTAGACAATGAAATGGTGATCTTGAATTATATAAAAGTATATATAATAATTTGATTAATAGCATATCAACATAATTATCATGTTTATTGAACGTCTTGAAATTTTTAAATAAAAGAACGTCTAAATGAATAAATGCCCAATTTGGTTCGTATGATTATGCATGATAAAGTTATTTATCATGTCTAATCATATGTTTGGTTAGTATTATTAGAGCCCGGTATTAATATCGAGCCCAGTCTTATTAATCACAACAAATAATATTATGGATCAAGTCCATTTAATTAGTATTAGTAATCCTACAAGTTAATATTAATTTTTCCCCTAACTTTACCCTTGGACACTCTCCTTTCTTTCTCCTCGTCTCCACTCTCTCCCATCTTTCTCTCATTTGTCTTCTTTGTTAGGAAAAATTGCATAGTATCCCCTTGTGTTATTCAAAAATTGTTAAAAACTTATCTATGTTAATTAAATAGCCTAAAAAAACCTCTATAATTATAAACCCTGCAAAAAAAAAAAAAAAAATCTCCTTTAAAAAAATGGAGAGTTGCTTACACGTGCCAGAAATAAGAGTTGTATATCATTTTGATATATTTTTAACTTTTGATCATTTTGAATGGACAAAATTACCCTTATCTTATGCCATTATCCCCTTTTATTTTTTTATTAATTCTTTATCTTTTTCACATTTTATTCAAAAATATTACAAATACTGAATATTCATGAAATATTTATATGTAAAAGTTATCACTACACCAAATTAAATTATATACATTTTTTATATGTAAAAAGATATCAAATATTTAGGATTATTTTAATATTTATATGTTTTTAAAATTAAAATACATGATTTTTGTCTAAAATATTATTAATTAATTTGATTTGTGCTGAATATATTTAAATTATATTATTTATATACATTACATTAAATAAATTTCCATAATATTTTTTCTAAATAATATTAGTTAATTTAATTTTATATTAAATATATTTTAAATTTATATTATTTATATAAATTACAGTAAATAAATTTTAATATTTTAATATATTTATATTTAAATATAAAAATACATAATTAATTTAATTTATATATTAAAATTTATAAAATTAAAAAAATTAAAAAGAAAGAAAGAAAAAGATGCACAACATTATTGTCTTCCCCAAGCACCCCTCGAGCCGCACGTCTCTGCTTTCACCTCACCTCACCACTACCTTTGTCTCTTTTCACTTCTCCGCAACTGATTTGGACATTCCCATCTTCGCTTGTTGTCCCCCACCCAAATTTGAGTGGTGATGGGCGTTGTCGCCCATCCAGATCTAGGCAGCGACTTTGTGGGCGACGACGCCCATCGCCTAGCAGTGATTGTTGATGAAGGTGTTATACAATATTATATTCATGATAAATTTATATATATATATATATAAATATTTTTAAAATTCATAAATTTGGACCGTTCGTTTTTAAAATTGATTAGATCTTATGATTTTGATGAGATGTAGAGATCCAACTGTCATTATAATAACAATCATTTATAATATATAAGGGTATAGCGGAACATCACACACACAAAAAAAAAAAAAAAAAAATGACGTCGTTAAGTCAAATAAACGGCAAGGGGAGAGTGTGCAAAATTTTAAAAAATACAGGGATTTTTTACTTATATTTTTAATACAGGGAGTTTTTAGTTGAATTTTCATAACACAGGGGGATTTTATGCAATTTCTCCTTTTTGTTATTTATGAAACTTGCGCATGATTAAAAAATATATATTTAAATTATAATAATTAATAATAGAAAATAGTAAAAGTATTACTTCTTTATTTTTTGGACATTTGAAAAATATTTGAGTTTTTTTTTTATCATTAATTACTTAATTGAATACGTGTTTCCAACTTCGGCTTTATATAAATATAGAAAAAATATATTTTAAAATTAATTTTATTTTAAGCAATTTGTATTTCAATTAGTAGTTAGTAATTTTTTTTAAACCATTCACAAGCTACAATATAAAAATATAATACCTTAAAATGGATACCCTTTACAGTCTTTTTATTTTAATCATATATTATAATCCTTTCAACCAAACACCATATTATATTATCAAATGAAATATCCCACATGCAATACCTCAAATCTGAACACCATATAATGCAATATAGGATTAATAATCATTCAATTTTCATCTTATCTAATCCTATCACGCATAATCCTATCACACGAACCAAACGAAAAGGGTTTTATATACCCATTTGATGAGTGTAAAAATCGTACATTTAGAAGATAATCTATGGACTTGAGCTCTTTTCTTGTGCCAAAATCTTTCCCAAGCTTCAGGACGGGAACTTGCAAAAACAATGTTAGCATTTCAACTTTGAAGTCAGTGCATAATTTTGAAATAATAAAGCTAAAAGAAAAATTACGAAAATGAGATAATAAGCTATAATGGAAGGATGATAAAAATTTAGTGTGTGAAAGGATGGAACTTTCCACTAATACAGGATAAAAAAACTCATGTACTTAAATAATTTATCAATTATTAAAAAAATATCATTTTATAACTATAAAAAATACAAATCTTAATGAAACAAGTACTATTTATTCAATAAGAAAATCAAATGCAATAAATATATTTCACCTCTAAGTATTAAAATGTCAAACATATAACAAAAGAATATTTATGAATCTGAATCAACTCATATCTTTCATTATTATAACTAATTCATCCATTTTATGGAGTAATGATATTCTTTAATTATTGATAAATTGTCATAATATATGAGTTTTTTCTTTAATTTTTTCTCCCGATAGTGAAATATTTCATCCAATTTAATTCGATCCCATTAAAATTTAACTGATAGAGGCCATAATGAAATTACTTTAAAAGATAAGGGAGTATTAGAGATGAGGAACTAAAGTAAAATTAAAAATAAAAATAAAAAGCTCATAAAGGGATCCAATTAATAAAATTATAATGTAATTGTGATGGATTTTAATTGACTTCAAAATTCTTCTAGTGTTTGAGCCCATATGACTATAGTAGTATGGGCCTGTTTCTTAAATTGCAACCAAAGGCCTGTAAAAGCTTAACACAAATAACCATAACCCAATATACCACAAAGCTAACAAATACACAGAATACATGAAGAACCTGAACCAGGATGCTTCCTTTGTTATCTACATGAGTTGGTCTCCGCCCGATTAGAATACCATCTCTGCAAGTGGTATTATTCAATCGGGCCTATTACCGAGCCTTAGGAATTAAAAGAAACGTCCGACAAAACTAAATATTTTTTCCAATCCAGCATAGTAAATAAGGTCTAATTAAGTTCATTATGTATGTAAGTTGAATAATTAAGAACAAAATCATTTCATGACCAGTATAATTATATTTGATTATCCTCTTTTCCAGGTTTTCTTTCTAGTATTTATTCCATAGATTTTTCATTACAAATGAATTGGATCAGCTATTCAACAAATAATGAGATTCTTGGCCAAAAAAAGGTTCAGTTCCAATTTGTAAACCAAACTGGATCAAGATAACCCGACCCGGGCCCGAACCCGTCTTCGACAATCCAAAGTTGCTTTGTTTTCGTGCAGGCATAGGCCACCTCCAAATACGACCAAAACAGACGTGTCCCCGAACAAGCCCCTCCCACTGCATGCAACCTTTGCATGCTATTCTCTGCAACACGTGACCCCCCACCCACCCCACGTACCCCCCCCCCGCCCCCCCCCCTTCCCTTCCCCCCTCTCTATTTAATTCCCCTTTCTCCCCCAACTCTTCCACTTCACTTCAGCGTTTGCTCGATTCTTAGACAGAAATGGCTGAGCTTTATAGTCAACATCAGCAGACCAGGGCGCCTAACCAGCAGCTGCAGCCGCGCGCCCAGCGGGTGGTGAAGGCGGCCACAGCCGTGACAGCCGGAGGCTCGCTTCTCGTTCTCTCCGGCCTCACTTTAGCCGGGACTGTTATTGCGCTCACCATCGCCACTCCACTGCTTGTGATCTTTAGCCCCGTGCTGGTGCCAGCGGTCATAACGATTTTCTTGCTGGGTGCGGGGTTTCTGGCATCCCGGTGGCTTCGGCGTGGCGGCGCTGAGTGTGCTGTCGTGGATTTACAGATATCTGACAGGGAAACACCCGCCGGGGGCGGATCAGCTGGAATCGGCAAAGACGAAGCTGGCGAGCAAGGCGCGAGAGATGAAGGATAGGGCGGAGCAGTTCGCGCAGCAGCCTGTTTCGGGGTCTCAAGCTTCTTGAGTTCTGCTTCTGTTGTTTGAAACTCTCTCAAACTGTGGTGCCCCTTCGCTTGTTGGTTTGATGTCTGGTTCAGAGTGCTGATTATTTGCAGATATTCGGGGGGCGTTGGAGATGATCAGCTTTTAATTTGTTGTTCGAAGTTTATATTTGTTCTTGATTTTGATGTTTTTGGTATATATGGTCTTTTAGTACATTATATTATCAATAAACAAGTCAATTTCAAATATTATCTCTCAAATTACAGAGCTGAAGGGATCAAATCAAATATTTGGGTAAAAATGAAGCAAAAATTGAAGTAAAAATGTTTCCTATCTAAACCGTTGATATGAGCAACTTGTTTTCTTTTTCAAAACACAGTGGTTATTTTCTTTTTCTCTTCATAGGGTTTAACCCGAATTTATTGTACCAAGATTCTTTATAACAACGATGCACCGAGATTCTTTATAACAAAGGAATCTGAAGAACACTGTCATGTTTATGGAGTTTGTGTTAGAATTTTTCTATAATGTTTTTCAGAAGTTAACATAGAAGAAATCGCTAGGAACAGAAGTAGCTAGCAGAACAGAAGTAGCATACCCACAAAAAACAAGAGCAGGTGAAACGTCAAATCAATTTAAAATCAGGAATTGGGTCGACTTGTTCTGTTGATTACCATAGTCGGTGCGGGCCAAGTAGTTCTTGCAATAAGAGTTTTTGGCACATTAACAAAATCGATGCGTTTGTATCCCACCTGCAAATTTCTGACCCCCTCAGAACAGAGCTTTTTCCCGACATGGTTACTAAGCGATTTCCATAAGACTGTCAATTTGGCCTTGGCGTCACTCTTCAGCTTTGTCGCAATTCAATAAGAGTATTTTTGCGGCTTTTTCGAGGTGGCAGGGCGAGCTGCGCTACGGTACAGTCGACTCTGAGGCTAAGCACGCACAGTTGCCTGCTGCTTTCCAATTTATTCGTCACGGAGCATCACGGTTGAACTTAAAGATAATAGCAGGAACAAGACTCAGTTTTGGTCATCACGTTTCACAGAAGGGTCTCGTAGAGGCGAGACAAAAAATTTGTGTTACTGATGGCTTGTTCTCTTCAGATGGATTCTTCTCAAGAAAGTCTGTGCGCTTAGTTAATTCATTTTCAAATGTTCCTGAAGTAACACTAAATCTTGTCATCTCAGAGATAGTGACAGTAACATCCCAAACCATTCACCAATAATCACCACAAGAACACACGCCATCTTTGAAATGATGATAACGGTTCACATCTCTGATGGTGATTTCCCTCTCTTTAATTTTCGACATAAGCTTGATTGCAACATGGCAGTCCTCACAAACGCGGAGGTTCTTGGTTATTAGAATCTTGGTTCCTTTGGGAGTACTGATTAGTCCAAAGGCAATAGCTAGCCTTTCACTGTGACTGCTCACCATTTTCGTCTTGTCGTCGTTCTCCACATCATAGAAAACTGGTGAAGTATCTGGAATATAGCCAGCTTCTGCAAGTAAATCTCCCAGTTCGTTTAACTCTGAATATATCTGAGCAGACATGGGATGAGAAGTATCCCCAGATACAAATGCATGGATCTTACTTTTAACCTCAATCCAACTGCAAGCAATGCTTTTTTTGAGCTTCCGTTCAGTCATTAGTTTTCTGAGCTTTGCAACTCCTTCCCACTTCCCAGCTTGGGCGTAAATATTGGATAAAATCACATAATTTCCAGCATCATCTGGTTGAAGCTCAATTAGTCTTTCCAGTGCAAGCTCGCCCAACTCCACATTTCCGTGGATCTTGCATGAATTAAGCAAAGCACCCCAGACACCAGAATCCGGTATTACCTTCATGTTTGTTATTAGACGATAGGCCTCATCCAACCGGTTAAAATGGCCGAGGAGATTAACCATGCAGGTATAATGCTGAACAGTTGGTTCTATGCAATAATCCCTAATCATCAAGTTAAAGTACATCTGTCCTTTATCTAGCAGTCCTCCATGGTTACAAGCCGATAGAACCCCTACAAAAGTTATGTGATCAGGCTGAACATTTTCAGCCATTTGATTAAACAAATCAAGTGCTTCATAAGCATGACCATGCATTCCATAACCTGTAATCATTGCATTCCAAGAAACCAGCCTCTTCTCCGTTAATTCCTCGAACAAGACCCTTGCAGCCCTCACATTGCCACTCTTAGCATACATATCCACAAGCCCAGTCTTAACCTTGTCATTAAATTCAAATCCGAGTCTCCAGCTATACCCGTGAAGCTCTCGTCCTTGGATAACTGCCGCTGAATCAGCAGAAGCCGCTATAGCCGTCACTAAGGTAGCTTCAGTAGGCCTAAAATCCCCCAATACCATCTCGCTGCATAGTTTCAAACACTCTTCCGGGTGCCCATTTTGAGAATAAGCAGCAAGCATTGAATTCCACAACACTACATCTCTATTTACAATCTTATCAAACACCCGACGGGATTCAGTAACACTACCACACTTTGCATACATATCAATAAGCGCAGCACCCACAAATACATCCATCTCCCACCCTGTTTTCCTCACTTCATCATGAACTTCCCTTCCCACATTGATCGCCGTAAGGCCCGAGCAAGCTTTGAGCACAAACGGAAACGTGAAATTGTCAGGAACAAGCCCATGTCCAAGAAGTTGATAGTACAAAGAAATTGCAGCCTCGTACGGTCCGTTCCACGCATACCCACGGATCAAAATGTTCCAAAGGAAAATATTCGTCTTGGGAATCTATCAAACAGATAATGGGCATATGTTAAAGTGTCACAAACGCTGTAAAGATTAACCAGTTTCGTAGCCAAATGAACGTTATTTAACACGATGCCACTAACCCATAACTGCGCATGGAGTTGCTTCCAGGTTCTATGGCTTTTCGAGCTATACAAGATTTAAGCACAGAAGCGTAATACTGTGGAAAAATGGGACTCCTATGTCTGAGTAGCATTTGAAGGAAATGTTTTTAGTACCTCAACATTTCAAGTATATTAGGGCCAAATATATATACACATATATATATAGGGTAAATTATAAGAAACTCCCTTGTGTTTTTTTTTAATTACAAATATTTTTTTATTGTTAAAAAAATTATATATATTCGTACAATGAACTGTCACAAGGCGTATTCATTAGAATATATGTAATTTTTTTCAACAACAAAGAGTATTTATAATTAGGGATAATTTTATGTATTTTTTATCTATAATTTTATAATTAAATAAAATAATTATCTATAGTAAAGTTATTTATATTTATTTATAATTTTATATATTTTTATCTATATAAGTATTTATAAAATGATTATTTATAATTATCTATAATTTTTTATAATTATTTATTATATAATGTATTTATACGATGTCACGGAAGTCAGTATAAAGTATAAATTCAAAGCTTGTGTGTTATACAATGAGATGAGATTGGCGACCCGAGGTGGAGTTGGACTCTTTTTTATTTATTTTTTATTTAAGTGTTTATATGGGAGAGAAGAGATAAATAATTATCCACTTCAAGTGTCAAGGTATTCTTTATTGTCACATGTGACAAATTAAACCAAGGACAAAATTAATGACTAAAAAAATATAATTACTCAAGAAAATAAGTCCACCTCATTTGCTACGTCAAATTTTAATATCACGTTGGATAAAAAATTCTCATATTGAAGCAATTTCGAAAAATCAACCATTGGAGTACCTAGTTTTATGGTTTTTCTCCAACCACTACCTGGGAATACTGAGGACTTGGAACACTTGAACAAGGTGGTTAAAGAAAGATATATATGAATTTATGAAGGCTTAATTTTATTTTTGGAATTATGTTAGGCCTGATTATGGACATAGAAAAAAATAGTTGGACTATATATTTTCTTTAAAATGGCAAAATGGTCATTAATTAGGCCTAAGGACCGAAACTGTTAATATTTTAAAAGTTGAATGGCTAAAATAGAACTTCACTATATTTGAGCATTGAAAATGAATTTGTAGCAATATATGAGGACCAAAACTATAATTATCCTGACACCTATAATAAGTCGTTAGCGTCACATTTAAATTTTTAGTTGAAATGAATGTGATAACGACATATAAAATTAAATAATTGTAAAAAATTAACATTTTTTTTTAAATTTCTATATATATTTTTCAAGTTAGTATGTTTTTCAAACAAGGTTGGAGAATTATGAATAAATGCACATGATCTTTTAAAGCTACTTTAAGTCACAAACCGACTTTTTACTGCATAAGCCCAAATTAATTGTAAATACTTTTCCAATTATCAGAACACGTGAAATGCACATGCATTTTTTTTATTGTCTATTTGACTTGTCAAGTGGTTAGTTCAGTAATAGATAACTTATTATATTTTTAAAACAATTAATAATTGAATTCTCAGAATTTTAGAAAAATAGATCGTGATTTTCCTCCAACAACTATGACAAACAATTTGCAAAATTCAAGTATAGCCTTTTGTATTATTAGATTTGTGAATCTCTAGAATATTTACTGCAAATAAACGACTTTTTGATCACGCAAATTATGAAAACATAGCATGTTCAGGACGATATTTTTTGGCGCCTGCAACACAATGACGATTGGGTTGATTTTCGACATCATCCCAAATGAGACCACCTATAATATGTTGGGAGTGTATCATTAATTTTTTAGATTTAAATGACTGTGATAAAAAAATATCAATTTCAATAAGTACAAATATAAATAATTTTTTTTCAACTTCAATATATATTCATCGAGGATGTGTGTTCTACAAACAAGGTGTAAGAATTGTGAATTATTGCACATGATGTTTTATAGTTATTTTAATCCACAAACAAATGTTTTTTTCAGCATAGGACAAAATTATTAGTAAATACATTATCCAATTATTGAAACACTTACTACACGTGCATCTTTTTAAAGTTTATTTAACTAGTAACGTGATCAGTTCAGTAGATTGAATTCATAGAATTTCGGAAAAGTAGATATTGAATTTCCACTAAGAAATATTACATAGAAATTGCAAAAATTAAAGTACAACATTATGTGTTATTAGATTTGTGAATATTTAGAATGTTCATTGCAAATAAAACACTGTTGATCTCGCGATTTATCGGGCATATCAGGTCTGGTCGAGGCGGTTCAACACCTACAATACATTGACGATTATCTATGACATCCCAAAATGAGGACACCAATAATAAGCGGGAGCATAACATTAAATTTTTAGATTGAAATTAATGTAATAAAGAAATATCAAATTTCAAAAAAGAAACCATTTTCTTTAAATTTCTATATATGTTTTTCTAGTTGGTATGTCTTTCGTACAAGGTTCGAGAATTATAAAATGATGCAAAAGCTTTTTTACAACTACATTAAGTCACAACGGACTTTTTACTGCATTAGACCAAATTATTAATAAATACTTTGTCCGATTACCAAAACACGTGAACTGCACGTGCTTTTTCTTTCAATGTCTATTTAACTTGTCAATTGATTAGTGCAATATTAGCTAACTAAGTATATTTTTAACGTAATTAATGATTGTATTTCCAGTATTTTAGAAAAGTAGATTATGATTTTCCACAAAAAATCGTGACGAACAATTTGCGAAATTCAAGTATAACCTTTTGAATTATTAGATTTATGAATCTCTAGAATGTTTATTGCAACAAAAAGACTTTTTATCACTCAAATTATGAGAGCATTCCACGTTAGAATAGTATTGTTTGGCTTACAACACATTGACGATTGGGTTGATTGTCGATGACATCCCTCACATATGTCGAGAGTGTATCATTAAATTTTTAAATTGAAATGAATGTGATAAAGAAATATCAATTTCAATAATGCAAATATAAACAATTCTTTTAAACTTCTATATATATTCATCGAGCATGTATGTTTTACAAAAAAAGGTGTAATAATTATGAATCAATGCACAAGATTTTTTTTATAATTATTTTAATCCACAAACGAAACCTTTTTTCAGCATAAGGCCAAATTATTAGTAAATACATTATCCAATTACCGAAATACGTGTACTGCACGGCCAATTTTTGAATATTTATTTGACTGGTAAATTGATCGATTTAGTATATTGAATTCACGGGATTTTAGAAAAAAAGATATTGAATTTCCATGAAGAAATATGACGTAGAAATTGCAAAATTCAAGTATAGCATTATGTGTGATTAGATTTGTGAATATATGGAATGTTCATTGCAAATAAAACACTGTTGATATCGCGATTTATCAGTCGTATCAGATATGGTTGAGAAGGTTTGGACCCACAACACATTGACGATTATTGACGATATCCCAGATGAGGACATCGATAATAAGCTGGAGCATAACCTTAAATTTTTAGATTGAAATGAATGTGATAAAGAAATATCAAATTCAATAAATTCAAAAAAGAAATCATTTTCTTTAACTTTCTATATATATTATACGAGTTGGTATGTTTTTCACACAAGGTTCGAGAATTATGAAGTGATACAAAAGCTTTTTTATAGCTATATTAAGCCACAAATGGACTTTTTAATGAATAAGATCACATTAGTAAAAAATCTTTGTCCGATTGCCAAAACACATGAACTGCAGGTGCTTTTTCTTTTAATGTCTATTTGACTTGTCACTTGATTAGTTCAATATTAGCTAACTAAGTATATTTTTAATGTAATTAATGATCGAATTTCCAGCATTTTAGAAAAGTATATCATGACTTTCCACAAAAAACTATGACGAACAATTTGCAAAAGTCAATTATAGCCTTTTGTATTATTAGATTTGTCGATGTGTAGAATGTTCATTGCCAAAAAAAGAAGACTTTGAACCCTCAAATTATGAGAGCATTCCATGTTAGGTCAGTACTATTTGGCGCTTACAACACACTGACGATTGGGTTGATCGTCAAAGACATTCCAAATGTGAACATCTATAATATGGTGTATCATTAAACTTTTTGATTGAAAAGAATGTCATAAAGAAATATCAATTCAATAAATGCAAATATAAACAATTTTTTTTAAAAGTTCCATATATATATACATATATATATATATATATATATTATATATATATATATATATATATATATTCATTAGGTATGTATATTTTACAAACAAGGTGTAAGATTTATGAATCAATGCACGGGATTTTTTATAGTTATTTTAATCCATAAACGAAATCATTTTTCAGCATAGGGTCAAATTATTAGTAAATACATTATCCAATTACAGAAACACGTGTATTGCACGGGCATTTTTTTAATATTTATTTGACTAGTAAAGTGATCGATTTAGTATATTGAAATTCACAGAATTTTAAAAAATAAGATATTGAATTTCCACGAAAAAATATGACGTAGAAATTGCAAAATTCAAGTATAGTATTATGTGTAATTAGATTTGTGAATATATACAATGTTCATTGCAAATAGAACACTGTTGATCTTGCAATTTATGGGGCGTACCAAATCTGGTTGAGACGCTTTGGCACCTGCAATACATTGACGACTATCGACAACATCCCCAAATAAGGACACCGATTATAAGTTGGAGCATAACCTTAAATTTTTAGATTGAAATGAATGTGATAAGAAATATCAAATTCAATAAATTCAAAAAAAGAAATCATTTTCTTTAAAATTTTATATATATTTTTCTAATTGGTATGTTTTTTACACAAGGTTCGAGAATTATGAAGTGATGCAAAAGCTTTTTTCCAGCTATATTATGTCACAAATGGACTTTTTAATGAATAAGATCAAATTAGTAATAAATCTTTGTCTGATTACCAAAACACGTGAACTGCACGTGCTTTTTCTTTTAATGTCTATTTGACTTGTCACTTGATTAGTGCAATATCAGCTAACTAAGTATATTTTTTAACGTAATTAATGATCAAATTCCCAGTATTTTAGAAAAGTATATCCTGACTTTCCACAAAGTACTATGACGAACAATTTGCAAAATTCAATTTAGCTTTTTGTATATTAGATTTGTGGATGTGTAGAATGTTCATTGCCAAAAAGAAAAAGACTTTGAACCCTCAAATTATGAGAGCATTCCATGTCGTGTCAGTACTATTTGGCTCCTACAACACACTGATGATTGGGTTGATTGTCGAAGACATTCCAAATGTGAACATCTATAATATGTCGGGGGTGTATTATTAAAATTTTTGATTGAAAAGAATGTCGTAAAGAGATATCAATTCAATAAATGCAAATATAAACAATTTTTTTTAAAACTTCCATATATATTCATTGAGTATGTATATTTTACAAACAAGGTGTAAGATTTATAATCAATGCACAAGATTTTTTATAGTTATTTTAATTCATAAACAAAATCATTTTTCAGCATAGGGTCAAATTATTAGTAAATATATTATCCAATTACCGAAACACGTGTACCGCACGGGCATTATTTTAATATTTATTTGACTGGTAAAGCGATCGGTTTAGTATATTGAATTCACAGCATTTTAAAAAATAAGATATTGAATTTCCACGAAGAAATTTGATGTAGAAATTGCAAAATTCAAGTATAGTATTATGTGTAATTAGATTTGTGCATATATACAATGTTCATTGCAAATAAAACACTGTTGATCTCGCGATTTATGGGCGTACCAAATCTGGTTGAGACGCTTTAGCACCTGCAATACATTGGTGATTATCGACAAGATCCTAAATGAGGACACCTATTATAAGCTGGAGCATAATCTTAAATTTTTAGATTGAAATGAATGTGATAAAGAAATATCAAATTCAAAAAAAAAAATCATTTTCTTAAATTTCTATATATTTTTCGAGTAGTTGTTTTTCACATAAGGTTCGAGAATTATAAAGTGATGCGAAAGCTTTTTTATAGCTACATTAAGTCACAAATGGACTTTTTTAATGAATAAGATCAAATTAATAATAAATACTTTGTCAAATGCCAAAACACAGGTACTGCACTTGCTTTTCTTTTAATGTCTATTTGACTTGTCACTTGATCAGTGCAATATTAGCTCACTAAGTATATTTTTTAATGTAATTAATGATCGAATTCCCAGTATTTTAGAAAAATATATCATGACTTTCCACAAAGAACTATGACGAACAATTTGCAAAATTCAATTATAGCTTTTTGTATTGTAGATTTGAATTTCTAAAATGTTCATTGTAAATAAATAGACATTTGATCACGCAAATTATGAGAGCATACCGTATCAAGACGGTATTGTTTGGCATCTGCAACACACTGGCGATTGGGTTGATTGTGGACGGCATTTCAAATGTGAACACCTATAATATGTTGGGAGTGTATCATTAAATTTTTTAATTGAAATGAATGTGATAAAGAAATATCAATTTCAATAATTGCAAATATAAACAATTTTTTTAAACTTCCATATATATATTCATTGAGTATGTATATTTTACAAACAAGGTGTAAGATTTATGAATCAATGCACAAGATTTTTTCTAGTTATTTTAATCCATAAACGAAACCTGTTTTTAGCATAAGGTTAAATTGTTAGTAAATACATTATCTAATTACAAAAAACACGTGTACCACATGGGCATTTTTTTAATGTTTATTTGACTAGTAAAGTGATCGGTTTACAATATTGAATTCATAGAATTTTAGAAAATAAGATATTGAATTTCCACAAAGAAATATGAAGTAGAAATTGCAAAATTCAAGTATAGCATTATGTGCTATTAGATTTGTGAATATATAAAATGTTCATTTAAAGAAAACACTGTTGATCTTGCGAGTTATGGGGTGTATCAGATCTGGTTGAGACGCTTTGACACCTACAACACATTGACGATTATCGACGACATCGCAAATGAGGACACTGATTATAAGCTGGAGCATAACCTTAAATTTTTATAGATTGAAATGAATGTGATAAAAAAATTTCAAATTCAATAAATTTTAAAAAGAAATCATTTCTTTAAAATTATATATATATTTTTCTAGTTGGTATGTTTTTCACACAAGGTTCGAGAATTATAAAGTGATGCAAAAGCTTTTTTACAACTCATTAAGTCACAAATGGACTTTTTATTGCATAAGACCAAATTTTTATTGAATACTTTGTCTGATTACCAAAACACGTGAACTGCACTTGTTTTTTCTTTTAATGTCTATTTGACTTGTCAATTGATTAGTGCAATATTAGCTAACTAAGTATATTTTTTAACGTAATTAATGATCGAATTCCCAGTATTTTAGAAAAGTATTTCATGACTTTGCACAAAAACTATGACGAACAATTTATAAAATTCAATTATAGCTTTTGTATGATTAGATTTGTGAATCTCTAAAATGTTCATCGTAAATAAAAAGACTTTTGATCACGCAAATTATGAGAGCACACAATATCAGGACCGTACTGTTGTGCACCTGCAACACACTGACGATTGGGTTGAATGTTGATAGCATCCCAAATGAGGACACCTATAATATGTCGTGAGTGTATCATTAAATTTTTAGATTGAAATGAATGTGATAAAGAAATTTCAATTTAAATAAATGCAAATATAAACAATTTTTTTAAACTTCAATATATATATATATATATTTATATATATATATAAATATATATTCATTGAGTATGTATATTTTACAAACAATGTGTAAGATTTATGGATCAATGCACAAGAATTTTTCTAGTTAATGTAATCCATAAACGAAACCCTTTTTCTACATAGGGTAAAATTGTTAGTAAATACATTATCATTTTACTAAAATACGTGTACTGCAAGGGCATTTTTTAATATTAATTTGATTGATAAAGTGATCGGTTTAGTATATTGAATTCACAGAATTTTAGAAATTAATTTATTGAATTTCAACGAAGAAATATGACGTGGAAATTGGAAAATTCAAGTATAGTATTATGTGTTATTAGATTTGTGAATATATAGAATGTTCATTGCAAATAAAATACTATTGATCTCGCGATTTATGGGGCGTACCAGATCTGATTGAGACACTTTGGCACCTGCAATACATTGTCGATTTTCAACAATATCCCAGATGAGGACACCGATAATAAGCTGGCGCTTAACTTTAAATTTTTAGATTGAAATGAATGTGATAAAGAAATATCAAATTCAATAAATTCAAAAAAGAAATCATTTTCTTTAAATTTATATATATATTTTTTGAGTTGGTACGTTTTTCACACAAGGTTCGAGAATTATGAAGTGATACAAAAGCTTTTTTACAGCTATATTAAGTCACAAATGGACTTTTAAATGAATAAGATCAAATTATTATTAAATCTTCGTCCGATTACCAAACGCGTGAACTGCACATGCTTTTTCTTTTAATGTCTATTTGACTTGTCACTTGATTAGTGCAATATTAGCTAACTAAGTACATTTTTAATGTAATTAATGATCGAATTCCCAGTATTCTTTTTTTTGAACAAGAATTCCCAGTATTCTAGAAAAGTATATCATGAATTTCCACAAAGAACTATGACGAACAATTTGCAAAATTCAATTATAGCTTTTTGTATTATTAGATTTGTGGATGTGTAGAATGTTCATTGTAAAAAAGAAAAAGACTTCGAACCCTCAAATTATGAGAGCATTTCATGTTAGGTCAATACTGTTTGGCGCTTCCAACACATTGACGATTGGATTAATTGTCGAAAACATTCCAAATGTGAACACCTATAATATGTCGGGGGGTGTATCATTATATTTTTTGATTGAAAAGAATGTCGTAAAGAAATATCAATTCAATAAATGCAAATATGAAACATTTTATCAAAACTTCCATGTATATTCAATGAGAATGTATATTTTACAAACGAGGTGTAAGATTTATGAATCAATACACAAGATTTTTATAGTTATTTTAATCCATAATCGAAATCATTTTTCAGCATAGGGTCAAATTATATTAAATACATTATCCAATTACCTAAACACGTGTACCGCACGGGCATCATTTTAATATTTATTTGACTGGTAAAGTGATCGATTTAGTATATTAAATTCACAAATTTTAGAAAATAAGATATTGAATTCCCACGAAGAAATATGATGTAGAAATTGCTAAATTCAAGTATAGTATTATGTGTAATTAGATTTGTGTAATACAAATGTTTATTGCAAATAAAACACTGTTGATCTCGCGATTTGTAGGGCGTACCAGATCTGGTTGAGACGCTTTGGCACCTGCAATATGTAGACGATTATCGACAACATCCAAATGAGGACACCTATTATAAGCTGGAGCATAACCTTAAATTTTTAGATTGAAATGAATGTGATAAAAAAAATATCAAATTAAAAAACAAATCATTTTGTTTAAATTTCTATATATATTTTTCAAGTTAGTGTTTTTTCACACAGGGTTCCAGAATTATAAAGTGATGCGAAAGCATTTCTACAGCTATATTAAGTCGCAAATGGACTTTTTAATGAATATGATCAAATTAGTAATAAATACTTTGTCAAATACCAAAATAACGTGAACTGCACGTGCTTTTTCTTTTTTAATGTCTATTTGACTTGTCACTTGATTAGTGCAGTATTATCCCACTAAGTATATTTTTAATGTAATTAATGATCGAATTCCCAGTATTTTAGAAAGTATATCATGACTTTCCACAAAGAACTATGACGAACAATTTGCACAATTCAATTATAGCTTTTTGTATTATTAGATTTGTGGATGTGTAGAATGTTTATTGTAAAAAAGAAAAAGGCTTTGAACCCTCCAATTATGAGAGCATTTCATGTTAGGTCAGTACTGTTTGCACTTACAACACACTGACGATTGGATTAATTGTCGAAAACATTCCAAATGTGAACACCTATAATATGTCGGGGGTGTATCATTACATTTTTTGATTGAAAAGAATGTCGTAAAGAAATATCAATTAAATAAATGCAAATATGAACAATTTTTTTTAAAACTTCCATGTATATTCATTGAGAATGTATATTTTACAGACGAGGTGTAAGATTTATGAATCAATACACAAGATTTTTTATAGTTATTTTAATCCATAATCGAAATCATTTTCAGCATAGGGTCAAACTATTAATAAATACATTATCCAATTACATAAACACGTGAACCGCACGGGCATCTTTTTAATATTTATTTGACTGGTAAAGTGATCGGTTTAGCATATTGAATTCACAGAATTTTAGAAAATAAGATATTGAATTTCCCTGAAGAAATATGTAGAAATTGCAAAATGCAAGTATAGTATTATGTGTAATTAGATTTGTGAATATATACAATGTTTATTGCAAAAAACACTGTTGATCTCACGATTTGTAGGGCGTACCAGATCTGGTTGAGACGCTTTGGCACCTGCAATATGTAGACGATTATCGACAACATCCCAAATGAGGACACCTATTATAAGCTGGAGCATAACCTTAAATTTTTAGATTGAAATGAATGTGATAAAAAAAATATCAAATTAAAAAAAAAATCATTTTGTTTAAATTTCTATATATTTTTTCGAGTTGGTATTTTTCACACAGAGTTCCAGAATTATAAAGTTATGCGGAAGCATTTCTACAGCTATATTAAGTCACAAATGGACTTTTTAATGAATATGATCAAATTAGTAATAAATACTTTGTCAATACCAAAATACGTGAACTGCACGTGCTTTTTTCTTTTTTAATATCTATTTGACTTGTCACTTGATTAGTGCAGTATTAGCCCACTAAGTATAATTTTTAATGTAATTAATGATCAAATTCCCAGTATTTTAGAAAAGTATATCATGACTTTCCACAAAGAACAATGACGAACAATTTGCAAAATTCAATTATAGCTTTTTGTATTATTAGATTTGTGGATGTGTAGAATGTTTAATATCAAAAAGAAAAAGACTTTGAACCCTCAAATTATGAGAGCATTTCATGTTAGGTCAGTACTGTTTGGCGCTTACAACACACTGACGATTGGATTAATTGTCGAAAACATTCCAAATGTGAACACCTATAATATGTCGGGGGGTGTATCATTAAATTTTTTGATTGAAAAGAATGTCGTAAAGAAATATCAATTCAATAAATGCAAATATGAAACATTTTATTAAAACTTCCATGTAGTAACACAAACTCCGTATTTTTTAGTTTATCAAAAAAGAATGTATCATTAATGAATTTATGGATGTAATTGTATATTTTTTAGCCTATAAAATCTCTAGGGATAATCTCACTCCTCTCCTACGAGGTTTAATGTAATTATATAATTTTTTTTTATAATTTCAGAAATTATATCTAGTATTTTTAAGGATTGCTTTCCTTTAATAGATAAGTTCCTCCATTAATCAGAATTCATCGAATTTATTGATATTTATAGAAAAATTAAAAAATAAATGAATTTAACTTCGATTGACTTATTACTATTTATTGCAAGTTAAATAAATTTTTTATGACCAAAATACTTTTAATACATCTTCACGCGTTAATGTATGTGAGGAGGTACATCTTCACTGTTATAAGGATAGTTTAGTCCAAAAAAAATATTTGACATGCAATAATCATTAATAAGTCAATCAAGAGTATATATCAGTTTTCATTCAACTTTTTTGTTAATATCAGCAAATTCACTTAATTTTGACCAAGCCATACCAATTCTTTCACGAAAAAAATTTATTTGTTAAACGAAAATAAATATGTGGTGTCATAATTGGATGCAGTATCCAGTTGATCAAAGTCTTGGTTCTAATGCCTATTGATACAGTACAACTAATCAAAATTAAGCAAATTAACTATGTTAAAATTTAAAATTTACAAAAAAATATTTAATGCATTAATTAGAAAAAACCGAGATCCCTAAAATCTTAGTAATGCAGAAAATCTAATTACTTATAAATAATTGCACCATTGAAAAAAAATATATATGATTTGCGACATATGAACAACTTTCGTCTTTTATGGGGAAAAATAGTAAATGGTAAAATAATCATTACCTAGTAAATGTGTAATTACAATATTCAAACAATATTGTTCCAAACAATTTGTAGCTGGTAAATAAATTCTACTTTGATACATTTTAATGTATCACTAAAATAATCCTAAATTTAATATTTTATGACTTTATTCCAGGTAAACATGAGTAATTAAGGTGGTGGGGTTTAGATGGTTTGCAACAAAATCTTGTATGATTGATAACTTAGGGGCTGGCAGCACACGGGTTTTCCCAATTTCCCTATCTTGTCTTTTTTATATATATAAATTTTTATGAAAATTATATTTTAATTCCTAAATTCTAAATATATATAATCTGATTTTAAATATTTTATGAAACTTTAATTTAATTTTTTTAAATTTTAATATATTCAAATTTTAACCTTTAATTTATCTATAATTAAATTTTGATGATTTTAATAATTACTAATTAGTCTCTCAATCATGTACAAAAGTCTACGGACATCACACAAACAGATTCGGGAAGATGCTTGACGAGTGTGGGAGGAAGTGTTCCCATTCCAAGCACAACGACCACAACTCAAGGACGTGCAACAAGGGGTGCACCGGATCCAGAGTGCTCGGCGTGCAAATTGATGTTCTGACAGCGATTCCAGCATCAGAAAGAGCAAGAGTTTGGGATATTTGTAGGCATGCAATTATCTTAGAATGCAAGGGGCGAGGGTTCTAGATGCTTGACTTATGGATTGGTTAATCAGTCCTCCAAATCGCACTAGAGAAAGTGAAGCATTGATTTGATTTATTACAAAATTTTTCATGCTTATTACTTTATTCTTGTTTGTATTTTAAGGTGACACGGAGGATGTCTGATTCTTTCACATGTGAAAAGATTTATTTTTTTAGTGACTTGTGAAAAAACACACACACTCACTTTCTTTTATCTTTTAGCAAAACAGTTGATAAACAATTCAGCTAAACGACTACAAATATTTTTTCAATACCCCATGCTTATAGAGTTTTGAAATTTCAATCTTGCAGAAGCCAAGACCTCATCACTAATTTGCTCTTTGTTAGAGTAAGTTGATAACTGATCTCTTTTAGATAAAATAGTTTTTCATTTTGTGAAATCATATAATATGCATGGGCTTTATTAGATTTTACTGAAAATTTTTCAATTCACTTAACAACATATTCATATTGTGTATAAGACTCTAAATATATCACTTTTCCTTAAAAAAATCAACCAGTTCATCACCAATTCAAATTTTAACTGCATCAATTACAGCAATACCGCTTTCACTAACCAGATTATACAATGTACTAGTAAAATGCACAATCATTGCACGTGAGTTGTAATTTTTAATTTTTTAAATTATTGTGTATGGCAGTAATTAGATTTGAATACAGAAAAGGAACAAATAAGTAAAAGGTATTAATAAGAAAATTTTGATTGAAAATATTGATACCTTAGTTGTTTATAAAAATTTAACTCCTACTCAATATTTATACGTTTGGCCTCCTCAGGTGAACGGTAAAGATTAAGTTTAATAGTATGGTAAGAAACTCTCCAAAACTTTTTAAAAATATTTTTTAAATACTATAAAAGCTTCTACACTTATATATAGAACTTTAAGAAACTTATCTCAACTTTTATATTTGTCTACAACCTTAATCCACAAATTTCAATACTTATATAAAATAATCTTTTTTTTATTTAACATTCTCAAATTCATGATGCATTTAGTACTTTGTGTACTTTATGCTTTTATTATTAACCTATATTTCTACAAAGACCTCTTTAAAACATGTCATTTTTTAAGTTGTTTATATATGTACATCTCTCTTGATTTTTTCTAAAAAAATAAAAAAAAGATCTTAAATATGCTATCACTTTAAGAAGTTTAAAATCCAAAAACACATATAAATGTACATAGTGTAAGAGGGAGAGATGAGATTCATTTTCAATTGACTTAGATATAAAATTAATTATTCATAATAGTGCATAGAATCATAAGTTCAATTGTTATCAGAATTTCTGTTACTTTCCTATAGTAAGCTTTGCTTTAGAAAAATTACATTGATATTTAATTATCATACTTTCAATCGAAAAGATAATGTTATTAAGGATTATCATACATAAAAACAAAACCTCCGGTTTTGTCTATCTGAAAATCGACCTAATAATAAGGCTTAATAGCATATTTGTCCTATAACTTAGGTCGTTTAGTGTTTTCATCATTTAATTTTATAGGACAATATTGGTCCTGCATCTTTTTAGTTTTGGCAATTTCAGTCCTTTTTTTCTTCAGAGTTCACCCTTCTCGTTGTAGAGGTGAACTCCAATGAAAAAAAAAAGAACTAAAATTTAGATCGTGACTATAGATTGCACAAAAATTATCTATATATAATAAAACTACATATATATAGTGGTTCTAATAATATACCTTCAAAGTTCAATCTACATCATTTTAGTTTTTTTATCAGTATAATTATTTTTAATTAATATTGTAAAATGAAAATCTAGTACAAAATTAAATAATATGGTTTATCTAAACTAAGGAACCATGCAACTATGATATATTTTAACTTACGATGAGTTTTATCAAACTTATTGAAAATTTCTTGATTCTCTTAATAACTCATTCTTATAACAGATAAGATCCTAATAATCGTTCAAATAATCTGCCATAACTTTCCATGCATCCAAAATTTACAAATATACTCCAATATATGGTAAAAAAAATTTAACTTCAAATTTACTTTTAGGTCAATGAAGGAAAATTTTTGCCCGAACCCGACTCGACCAAATTTGAATCATTTATATAGCAAATGCAATACACTTGTCATGTGATTGGTACTGTACATTTTAAAGAAAGCGACCAATCACAGAGCATATGTGATTGGTTTGATTCGACCAAATTAAGTCCGGATAAGAATTTTTCCTAATGAAATATGATTTCCACCTTTGTTTTTTTCCTTCTATCTTTACGTTTATTACATTGATTAAACTATGTAGATTATTACAAGCTCTTGAAAAATTATTTACTTATTATTTATTATTTCAATTTAATCATACATAGTCCCTTGTCTATCCATAAATATTGAGTAATCACATTTTGAAGATTTTTGTAGATTATTTTTATAATGAATTTTAATACTTTTTTTTCAATTGGAATTTTCAATCATTAATTTGTTTTTACAGTTTATTGTTTGTTTTAACTTATAACTTCATATCTCCGATTCTTTTTCAATATTTTTGCAAGTTGAGGCCAATATAATTAGCTATAGCTAAAACATTTGACAAATGTCTTAGCAATAGGTAAAATTATAGCAAATATGTTTTGTTTGAACGTGATAAAAATAGTACTGATTTACTATAATTATTAAACCTAGTATTTTATAATATAAAAAATAATTTAAAATTTTGTGCATACATATGGTAGTTTTATATTTAATGAGTTCTTGTGTAGAGATATTTTTGTCTTTTAAAAAAATTTAAGATATATAAAATATTATATGATGTTGATCAAACTCTTACAATAGTGTATATAAATCTATTTATATATACACATATAGACAATAATATATATAGATAAAATATTTAGATTTACCTAAATATCAAAGATGTACTTAGACAATTAATACATGAATTTAGTAATTGTAGAATTGAATTTAAAAAATTCAATGAAATTTTTTAATAACTTTATTACAAGATCGTCTAAGTTTAATGTTTTCAATTAACATCATTTATTAAATCAAGATATTATCGAAATTAAGTTCTAGATAATAATAATATTAATTTACATAATTGCCATAAAAACTAAACATAATTATAAAGATATTTTTGTCAAATAAAAAAATGAAAGAAATTTTTTAGCATATTCTTACTTTTTTAATAGATATAGATATAGATTAAAAAATATATATATCCAAACAAAATTTAGCCATGTATCATGTGATTTATAACTCTTTTTATATTGTGGTCAATTAGAATGTCACTAATTAAAGTGCATCAACATCAAATTAAGGATAAATTACAACAACTTCTCCTGAGATTTAGCATAATTATGAATTTCCCGTTGTTTGAAAAATTACCAATACTCCCCTGATTTTAACGGCCGTATAACAATTAACTCAATCCGTTAGGTTTTCATTTATTTTTGTAATGAACTGATCAAAATACCCTTGTGGATTAAAAATTATAATTTTATTTATTTTTAAAAAATTAATTTTTTTATGGACTGAACGGATAATTTTTTTTATAATTTTTAAAATTTTTCCGTCCACTCCATTTGATTTTTTTACAATTTTTTCATTTTTCAAAAACAAAAAAAAAAAATACTTGAAGAGCAAAGTTGACGATTTCATACCTCCATCCAAACATTAGGGGGATAATTGAAAATTTTCAAACAATGAGGGGTATTCATAATTATGCCAAATCACAGAGAAAATCATTATAATTTACCCTCAAATGAATTTAAAATTGGTGTACCCTAGCATGCAACTAGGGATAATATACCCTAAATTTCTTCTGCTTTGTAGACAATTGTATCCCAAAGGCCCGGTATAGAAATGAATTAATGGTTGATTGTAATCATGATTCAAATGGTGGTATTATGCAATCCTTATGGCCTAATTGTATATTATTAAAATTTAATCGCCCAAATAATCCTCTACTTTTAGCATGTATTCCAAAAAATACTCCCTTGTTTTAATTAAATTTTTCAACAATGTCATATCCCCCTCCCCCAAAGACGGTTTTTAGTGGCCAATTTTTTTCCCATTACTTATAATAATTTAATAAATAATAAATTGACTACAATTAAATAATTAATTATAATTTTATAATACTTATAAATAAAAAATTATTTTAAACTTTACTTTAGTAATTTTTAATGAGTATTTATTATAAATTAAAATTATAAACTAACCAATAATAAATACATAAATTTTAAAAATAAAAATTTATTTTGATGTAACAATTTTATAATAGTCCGTACAAGTTAGATATATAATTGATGTTATATTATATATAATTTTTAATAATTGTTATTGGATATATATTTATATTATCATATATTAATAAATATGATTTTTATGAAGATGTTTATGGTGATGCGAAAATGATATAGATATAAGATGTATATATAAAAAGTATAATTATTTTAAATATTTTATATTTTGTGATGTGAATATGTGATATTGATGTTCTTGTTCTATTACGAGGGCAATTTTGTTAATTGCACATTTTATCCCTTATAACAACTCCAAAAATAAATACAACATAAAATTATCAAATAATAATTATCCAATAATCCCAAATTTTTTGTCCAAGTAAACAAATATATAGTGTGATAATTTATTCATCCCACATTTAATCCATCATTAATTTATACTAGTCTAATCTCATCACTCGAAGTAAATGGGCCCTTAGTATATTGAGATATCAATCAATAATTAATAAGTGTTTCAACAATCAACAAACTACACATCAAAACATAGATATTTAAGAAAGTTCACTATAATTATATTAATAGTGGAATAAATTAACATAAGTAAAAGAAATCAGTCATGCACTCGAACTCAATGCCCCATACTTATAGGGACCGTTTACTTCGAGTGATGATATTAAACTAGTATAGATTAATGATAGATTAAATGTGAGATGAAATAAAATTATCACACTATATATCTTGTTTACTTGGACAATAAAATTTGAGATTATTGGATAATTATTATGTGATAATTTTATGTTGTATTTGTTTTTGTAGTTGTTATAAGGGATAAAATGTGCAATTGACAAAATTGTTCCCGTAATAGAACAAAAACATCAATGTCACATATTCACATCACAAAATATAAAATATTTAAAAATAGGCAAAATGTCACTTTTGGTCCACTAGATAGGGCCATTCTCACTTTTGTCCCGAGCTTTATGGGCTCAACACTTTTGGTCCCAAAACCCTAATTTTTTGACACATTTGGTCCTGTGCCGTTAGATTTAACGGAAAACGGCACGTGACAAGTCACGTGCCGTTAGTCAACGGTAGTCAACGGTTAGTCAACGGTCAGTCAAAAGTCAAATTTTTTTTTAGGGAAAAAAAGGCACCAAAAAATATTTTTTTGCTATTTATATATGTAAATAACCCACAAACACTACATAACATTTTCATCTTTTTCTCATCACTTTTAAATTGATAGAAATGCTAAAAGATCAAAATTCTACAAATATTGAATGCTATTGTCACAAATAGATGGCTTAAATGCATAAAATCCGTATTTTAAAAATTCAGCAAAAACCCCTTCTTGTTTTAAAAAAAAAAACTGAAATTTCCTCTACAAATTGATCGTCATGCCCTTGCTTATTATATATTTTTTTATTATTTTAATAACTATTGGATCTTTTTGAATGAATAAAAGCTCTGAATTTGATCAATTATTCGTAACTGCTGATTTTAAAAATTTGAAGGGTTAAATTTATCAAATTTAT
Organism: Sesamum angolense; assembly: GCA_034509725.1. Classification (NCBI taxonomy): domain Eukaryota; kingdom Viridiplantae; phylum Streptophyta; class Magnoliopsida; order Lamiales; family Pedaliaceae; genus Sesamum; species Sesamum angolense. The sequence continues at coordinate 3,322,562 of JACGWL010000016.1, forward strand.
AAATTAAAAATATTTTATTTTAATATTATAAAATTATCAAATTTGTAGAATTTTGACCTTTTAGCATATTTCTATCAATTTAAAGTGATGAAAAAAGATGAAAATGTTATGTATGTTTGTGGGTTATTTTACATATAGGGAAAATTTTTTTTTGGTCCATTAACTTTTTCCGCGATTAATTTTAGTACACTAACTTTAATAGTTATCACATTTTGAACACTAATTTACAAAAATGGGTCAATTAGATACGAATTAGGGTTTTTATTCCTAATTTTCCGACTAATTGGGACATTTACACCGGAAAATGCTGACATGGTAAAGTCACGGTGCAAAAAACGGTCGATAGAGCCACGTGTGTTTCCACGTGGACTTTTTAACGAGTCAGCAACTATGTGGCAGTGATGTGGACTTGGGGGGGGGGGATACAAGTCACGTGCAAAGCGTGTGACTTCTCTCAGCCAAAAGAGCAAGAAACGACAACTAAATCACATTTCCCCCAAATTTTCAGCCCTAATTCCTCTCTTCTCTACATCGATTTTTCACTGTTCTTGTAGAAGAAGATTGAAACAACAATATTTTGGTGCTAAAATGGTGAAGATGAGAGACCCATCCCTTAATGGTGATCGTCCCCCGATTACGGTTAGTTTTTGGCCCTAAAAGTTGTTTTCCAGTCGACTATAAATAGGTTCTTGTATTCTTTTTCATCCCCACCGACTATAATATGCGTTGAATGATGTTTGTTTTTTAGCGTTGGAGTTGTGGTCCCTGACTATATGCGAATGATGTGTGGGAATCTTTCTACTGTTGTTCAAGAATATTTTTTTAATCTGATATGAATTTTTTTATTCGAGAATATGGAAGCATGTGGTCCCTTCATGTATTAAAAGTTGTGTTGGTATGCATATTGCTAGTTGTTTTTTGTCTTCTTTCTGACTTTTTGTGTTTGCTGCTGTTTTTTTTCTGTTTTTCTTTGTTTTTCTTTTCCCAGCCAAAAATAGTGGGCTCATTACGATGAGTATTCATTATGGGGGGAGTGTGACAAAAACAGGATATGTGGGAGGGCAAACCTATAAATTTGACAATGTTGAGTATAAACATGTGGGGTTTGGTACTTTGAATGAGTACGGGAATTATGTTGGGATTAGAGGGGAGAAGACTTATTTCGTAAAAGAAGGAAACTTGCTGAAACAAATCACTTCAAATTCAATCTTGCAAGAAATATTTGTTAAATTTCAGCCTTTGAGGGAGGTAGATATATATAAATGGGCAGATAGTTGCTGATGAGGGTGATGAGTCTGAGGGGGATGAAGTTGTAGGTGGCTTGAATGACAATGAGTCTGAGGGGGATGAAGTTGTGGGTGGCATGAATGACAATGAGTCTTCTTCAGGGGGTGAAGAGTTTGATGATACTGACAGTGAGTATGAATACAAAATGACAGATGATAAGGATGAAGAGGAAGATGTGGCTGTTGAAAAAGATGATAGGGCATTTGAGGGGGAATTAGTAGATACTGTGATCAAAGAGACAGATGAGGGAAAAAAAAGTGAGGCTAGGGAAGAGGATTTTGATGCTGAAGGGCTAAGGGTTGATGATACTGATGTAGATAACTGGTCAGGTGAGGAGAATTTGGTATGGAGCGATGACGAATTAAACTCCAATAAAGGTTCTGATACAGATGAAAAAGGAGAATCATTCCCTGTCTTCAACCCATCTTGCATATTTGACCCCCAGTTTGCTTTGGGAATGATTTTCAGCACCAAAAAAGAATTCAGAGAAGCAATACAATCACATGCAATTAAAACAAAAAGAAATATAAAGTTTGCCAAAAATGACAGAAAAAATATGTGCATGCAAAGTGTTTTGATAAAAATTGTAAATGGAGAATACATGCTTGTCAAGTGAGAGGTGAATGCACATTTCAAATTAGAGATTATATTCCTGAGCACACATGTAACATCTCATTTAATGTAAGGAATATGAAATCAAGCTGGCTGTCCAAAAAATACTTCCATAAGTTCAAAACTGATCCTAAAAGAACAGTTAAGGGGTTCAGAATTGATGCAGTTGAAGATGTAAGTGCAATATCTCTATAAATCAAGCTGCAAGAGCAAAGAAACTTGCAATACTTAAGCTTCAGGGCGATCCTAGTGCACAATATGCACTGTTGTGGGATTATGCTGATGAAGTCAAAAGAAGTAATCCTGGATCAACAGTGATATTGGGCACTAATCAAAATTTGTTTGACAGATTCTATGTATGTCTCCATGCACTGAGAATGAACTTCTTGGCTGGGTGTAGGCCAGTTATTTGTGTGGATGGGTGTCACCTTAAGGGGCCACATGGGGTGTGTTGTTAGCTGCTGTTGGTATTGACCCAAACAACAACTTCTTTCCAATTTGTTATGCTGTGGTAATGAGAGAGAACAGGGAGATATGGGAATGGTTCTTAACTCTGCTGAAGATGGATTTGCATATTGAAAATGATTGTAACTATACCTTCATGTCAGATAAACAGAAAGGGCTTGTGGGTGCTTTACAGGAACTATTTCCTAATGCAGAACATAGGTTTTGTATTAGGCATCTCCATTCCAATTTTAAGAGTAATGGTTTAGAGGGTTGGCTTTCAAAAATGGGCTATGGAAGGCTGCAAGGGCAACAACAGTCAATCAATTTAATGAAAGGATGAAAGAACTAAAAGACTTGGATGAAGGGGCTTATGCATGGTTTAATGACAAACCTCCCTAAAGAATGGAGCAGATCACATTTTTCCAAATTATTGTAGGTGTGATATTTTGTTAAACAATGCTTGTGAATGCTTCAATAGCAACATTCTAGAAGCAAGAGAAAAATCAATATTGTCAATGCTTGAATGGCTTATGAGTATTTGATGAAGAGACTTCAACAGAATAGGGATAGGGCTTCAAAAAGTGGAAAAGGGTGTTGTTAAAATTCAAAAGATAATTGACAAAAATATTGAGAAGCTTGGTGATTGTATACCAATTAAATCTGATGACAAGCATTACCAAATCTCTTGTTTTGATGGGACACAATATAGTGTTGACCTTGAGAATGGGACATGTGGATGTAGAAAGTGGGATTTGAGTGGGATACCTTGTAAACATGCTGTGAGTGCAATTTTCTGTCAAGGAGAGGACATAGAGAAATACACACACCAATGTTACAGGGTTCAAACTTATTTGAAGGCCTATCAGCATCCAATATTTCCAATCAATGGAAGAGATGAGTGGAAGAAGAGTGACTTGAGTCCACCAGTGCCACCAAAGCCAGTGAAGAGGGTGGGCAGGCCTCCAAAATCAAGCAGAAGACTTGAAGTAGATGAACCAGTGCAAAGAACAAGAAAGAAGAGGTGCTCCAATGAAAGAAGGTTCATCTAGGATCAAAAGGCAACAAACTACTGTCAAGTGTGGAAAATGTGGTGGCCAAGGACATAATGCTAGAGGTTGTGCTACCAAAACTGCATCAAATGAGCCTGTCCGGATGCTTCTAGCCAAGTCCCACCAACAGAACAACCACAGAAAAAGCAGGTATAACTTGTTTTCTATATGATTTTCTTGTGTTTAATAACTTTTAAAGCACAGCCTTGAATATGTTGCTCTTGTTTTATTCTTAATAGGTTAGAAAAGTGTAAAGGCACCATGCAAGATGTTGTCATGCATAGGAGAACAAGTGTAAGCATCTTTGGTTCAATATTGTAAACATATTGCATATTGGATTATTTTTGATGTCTGTTAGTTGTTATAGGGAAAACTAGAGTCAATTGTTGCTTCTGTGCAAGAAGAAGATAGTTGTATCATAGAGAATAAAGGTGAGTCTAATTTCCAGTATTGTTAAAAATTTTTGCCTATGTTTGA